>OX608081.1:26870712-27455712 GCA_951509765.1 Sphenella marginata | reverse complement strand
GAGTGTCAGCGTAGCTTAATATGTATATATGTATGTATGTGAGTGTAAACAGGTTCCGCCTTAAGCTAATTCAAACATTTTATCTTTTATACTTCATCTTGTCTGACTTAATCTAATTAAACTTGAATTCTTGTTTTTACAGCTGATTAGGTGAGTTAATTGAAAATGTAACTTAAAATGGTTGTTTCCGGCGAGTAAAAATGTTTCGAGCTTAAACGTGATGTGCATATATAGTGCGTTGCATAATTGTAATTTGTCTTAAACAGCTCTGTCACCCACTTTTTGAAAAAAAAAAAAATAAAATAAAAGTCTAAAGTCCATTTTTAAAGACGCCATGTTGAAGGTAGAAAATGTGAAAGCTTTCTGCATCACAGCTTTTTGCGACAAACTTTGAATAGCATATTTTTTTTTATATCATGCAATTAGTTGTTGTAATTAGCCAAGAATTAAATTTCATGTAGCTGACAACTCACTGTCCTTGTGCTTGTTTTAAACTTATTTGCACGCTTTTTTCATTAAAGTTTTTCAACGTGACGCAGCGCCTGATATTATGCTTCTAATTGCAAGCTTTAGCACAGATTTAACTTTCCAATCCATTTACAATTTACTTACAGCTCGTTGTGGTGTAATTTTTATACCCAGTTGTGGTTAGCATACACGAAATTTTTTCTTAGCAAATAAATTAATGGCTATAAAAGGAGTGGTGAGTTCCTGAAACAAGAAAGCGACTAATCATTGAATCATTATCTGATTAATTACTTCGTGATTACTCATTTTACTGTATAATTAAAGCAAATGAAACTGTGATTAATCCAGAAAATAATCATTTAAGAATTCTTTGATGAATGTATTAATCAAGTTTAGACTGATACAGATTTTCGATTAATTGATTAATTGCATTAAATGTTAATGCAGTCATAAAAAATTAAAATTTATTATTTGACTAATATATTAGGTTGTGACATTACTCATTTTTCTGTATAATTAAAGTTAATGAAACTGTGATTAATCTGCAAATTAATCGTTTAATTAATTAGTCGATACGGATTATTCTTTGATTAACGAATTAATCTAGTTTGGACTGATGCACATTTTCGATTAATTGATTAATCGTATTAATTTTTAATGCAGTCATAAAAATTAAAATGTATTATTCGATTCATACATTAGGTTGTGATTACTAATTTTTCTACATATATAATTAAGGTAAATGAAACTGTGATTGATCTGGAAATTAATCAAATATGTAATTAGTCGATAAGGTTTATTCTTTGATTATTGTATTAATCTAGTTTGGGCTGATACACACTTTTAATTAATTGATTAATTGCATTAATTTTTCATTCAGTCATTTATCTGATTAGTATATTAATCTAGTTTAGACTAATTCTCATTTTCGATTAATTGATTAGTCGCACATCAATAATTTCTATTTATTTCTTTTATGAAATAAAAATCAATTTTTCAAATAAAAAGTCAAAATAGAAATGAAAATACTGACTTGACGTCATTTATTTAATTTTTGAAAAACGAAATGACGCCCAATGTTAGAGGAAATAAAGTCAATGCTTTTCATAATTATTTTTCGTGTATGAACAAAAAAACGTTTAAAGTTGGAAGAATGCTCTATTAATATAGCTTTAAGACCTCAAAAATACAGAGAATTTATTTCAAATTTTTTTTGGAGTATTTAATAAAACTCTTTTGAGTGGTTTATTGTTTCAATTTTTTTTATATTGGAAAAAAAAATGTATTAAAAAAGTTATTGAAATCATTTTTTGCAATTTTTTAAATGCTGTAAATATTTGTTACTTTTGCAAAACAAAATTCCAAATCTCTCTCGTTTTCAATATACACATTCGAATTCAGCATTTTAAAATACTTGGTAAAGAATTACGCATTTTCTAATAAAAACTATATTTTTTGAAAAAAATTTTGAAAAGTAAGTTGAAAATTGTATGTAACATACGATGTTTCTAGTTTAAAAATTTTGATTGAAAACTGATTACTTGTCCTCTGCCTACTTGCTTTAATTTTCCAAAAACTTAAGCAGATGTCTGTTTTTTTTATAATTTCTGTCTGTCTGTCTACTTGTTTAAACACGCATCACTGAAAATCTGTTGCAAGGATTATCATGAAATCTTCTCGGAAGTCATGCTTGATGCCTAACTTAGAGTTTGAAGCCCTTTTCACAGCAAGAAACTAATTTCTTCCGTAGAATACAGTATTGGTCATAAAAGTAAGCACACATTTTTCACTTATAGTGAAATTTTTCCTTCCGAATGTCTTCCAAAATATTTAAAAGTGGAAAATAACGATGGCCATTAGATAAAAGGACCCAATTATAATATTTAGAAAAAATTTGGTGTATGCTATATTTATGAAACACACTATATACATATACGCGTTAGCTAATGTGCATTCACGCAAGCACGTGGTAACCATAACAACGAAAAGGTAAAACAAAAAAATTTCAAATACCAACGATGCAGCAGAAAAAATTCCAGAAACTTAAACTACTCAAATATGGTACACTTTGTTCTGGTCGTTTGCTCTTTTATACGAATATGTGCAATTTTACTACTTTCAAGGCGCTCAACATCCGCAATTTAGCTTTTTATCCTGAGCTCTCTTTCGCTTGATTTTTGTTTTTTTTTTTTTGCGCGCGCTTGAACTTTGCCGTTTTTATCAGTCGCGCAAAAAAGTTTCAAAACTATTTCAACTATGAACTATGTAGGTTTGTACGCGAGCAGCCGTTGTTTGTGTGAGTGAAATGCAGTGCACCAAAATAAGAGCGAAACTGAAAATAATTTAGTAAAAAAATTTTTTTTTCAAGAAGTAAAAAAAAAAATCTAACTATACGACGAGCTTGACTTCCACAAAATCAGCGGTTGAAAAATTATTAAAATCCATGCAGCCGTTTTTGAGTTATGCGCGTGCAAACATGCAGACAGATAGACAAAAAATTTAAAAATTGTGCTTTACATTTTTGTTCTTCTAGTGATGACAACTCGCACCAAAATCAGCAAAGAAATCACTCCTCTCAAAACTGTTTTTTAGAGACCTTAACACTTGATTGAGAGTGAGTTATTCTGGAGCAAGGTTGTTGAGTAACTATTTAGCTTGCTTTGATCTGTATATATATACACACATATTTGTATTTGAGTGTATTTGCGTAATGCTGCCTAGTAGCAGCTTTTCAAGCGGAAACGTGGCAGCTTTCTTTTGCCACTACAACAACTACACAGACAAGCTTAATGCGTTGCCACTTCACTTTTCTTCTTTTTTTTTTTATTTTCAAATAGTTTCGACGTTTTTTCAACTCTATTTTTTTGTTGTTGTAATTTTTTACTCGCTCTTTTTGCTAATTTACAATTTTGTAATTTTCACTTCATAGCCTCGTAGAATGCTTAGTAACTATGCTATTGTACAGGCATAGACACACACACATACATACATGCGATAGTAATAGTGACCGAACAAAGCTGTATGAAGCTGTGACCGAAGCAGAGGAAGAACCAATAACCTCACTTTTAATATACAAATCCATCGTACGGTTATCGAAGTTCATGATTGCCTTCATTTTTATTTTGAATTAATCTAAGTGCCATACTAAGTTAAAGCAACTTCCTACCTTTTGAAATTCGCATCGTTGCTTTGAGCATCGAACCTTGTTCCTTTATTTACCCCAGAACGCCCGCACTTGCCCACAACAGAATAAAGTAATTCCTTTGCTGCAAAACAAAACCAGAAAGTTTGTGCTACTAAGAATGACCTCTTGCGAGCAAAAATATAGCCCTCAAAGCGCAATTAAAACAGAAATTTTCGATTTCGGCCAAATCTTTCTCTTTTTTTTTTTGACAGAAACCGGTTAATTAAGCGATCATTAAAATACCGCCGAATATTCGGTCGAGTCCTATATTTTAGTTAGAGCCACAAAGATGCTTTGAAATTCTCCGACGCGATTCTTGCTGGTATTCAACGCCATTAGTGATGTTTTTGTGGCTTTGTCATCACTTGGTCTTTGGCATATCAGGGTTTTGTGTGCGTTTTTGTTGTTGCCATTTTTATGCTCTCTCATGCTAATACATACATATGTTAATGTTTATTCATAAAAGTTGGCGTCCATCTGTCTGAAATTTAAATAACATATACATATGTATGTACATATATGTATTTAGTTTTACAAAAAAAAAATTGTGTTGGAACAATTTGAAGGGATAGAAAAATGAGATTGAGTGCTGTTAGCGGTTGGCCGCTGTTCATCAGGACCTCAGCGCAATCGTAATTGCAGTTGTCAATTGATGATTGCTGCATTGGAAATGCATTTGGTGGTCGATGCGGTTATAGGTTAAAGGTCATATAAAAATGAATACTAAAATTTTGCAATATGTGGTTGAGCGGTAAAAATGAGCGCCATAGTGGGGCGAAAAGGGAGGTAGAGGACAATAGAAAAAGGGATAGAGAGAGCGAGTGCGAAAGAGATAGAGATGGAGATTTAGGTAAAGACAAAGATAGAGATGGAGATGGAGATAGAGCTGAAGATAAAGATAGAGATAGAGACAGAGAGTGCGAAAGAGATAGAGATGGAGATGAAGATAGAGATAGAGGTAGAGATAGAGATTGAGATAGAGAGTGCGAAAGAGATGGAGATAGAGGTAGAGATTGAGATAGAGATAGAGGTAGATATACAGATAGAGATAAAGATAGAGATAGAGATAGAGATAGAAATAGAGATAAAGATAGAGATAAAGATAGCGATAGAGATATAGGTAGAGATAGAGATAGAGATAGAGAGTGCGAAAGAGATAGAGATGGAGATAAAGATAGAGATAGAGATAGAAAGTGCGAAAGAGATAGAGATGGAGATAGGGACAGAGGTAGAGATAGAGATAGCGATAGAGATAAAAATAGAGATAGAAATAGAAATAGAGATAAAAAAGAGATAGAGACAGAGATAGAGATAAAGACAGAGATAGAAATCGAGATAAAAAAAGAGATAGAGATAGTGAGAGTGAGGTAGGGAGTGAGTGAGAGAAAGAAAGAGGGAGCGAGATAGATAGAGTAGAAGAAAATAGAGGTAGAGGACTAAGCTAGTACAGAGGAAAGAAAGTTAGAGACAGAATAAGCGGATCTTCAAAAAAAATTTCAAAATTTTAAAGTTAAACCAAAGTTTGAGTTGGACAAATTTCATTCCTCTCATATATCCCATTTCTATAATAGTAGGACTCAGCAATTACGTAAAAATGCAGCTACAAATGTCACTTAATTACGTAATTTCGTATATGACATTTATGACTTTTCCAATTTTCCGCTGCCTCATGCTAACTTGACTCATTACATTGCATGCGCATATTTCAGACCATTTGCCTTTCCAGGATATACAAAATGTGCATGTCCTTACCGGCGCTGTAGAATTCCATGAAACGTATTTATTTTGCCAGGCATGGGAAATTTTATCGTTTCTCTTTATCTGCATTTGTTATTGTAACTTACCTTTGTTATATATACTATATAAATGCTATTATGCATGCACGATTTCACACATTTTATATTGAATTATTTTCTTTTTAATTTAAGCTTTTGCATTAATTTAAGTGGTAATATTAATTGATTGTTCTTTTCAAGGGAAAAATGTTTCAGATATGTGATACGGTTGAACTATTTGACGATAATCGAATTGCTTGCACTTTAGGTCGGGAATATTTTAATTATAATGGGAGACAAGGAAAAGCTTTGCAACAGAATTTTGCGTAAAAATTTGGTAGCTGATTTCTAAGACTTTATATTATTTGCATAAGATTGGAGCTTTGGACTCTTCTCAAATTTCTCCAACGAATTTGTTTTTAAAAGTCATCATAAAATGTACTAGAAGTCGAAAGCTCAAGAGCAATTCTCAGGAAAGTTCTAAGGGGCTAATTACTTAGGTAAATCACTGTGACACTTTTGTACCGCTCGTTGCGCTTTCCAAGAAAATTGTTTTTGTTCAAAAAAGTTGGCTTTAAATTAACTAAAGAAAATACCTTAAATCCTCTCTTGTCATAACCCGAAACTAAACTCTCTCTTTTTGTCATTAAAAGTCATATTTCCCTCAAAATCGCCTCATTGCTTTCGAATTTCGTTTGAAATTTGCCTTCGATTTCCCTTGCTTGATAAGCCTGCTTTTAATGTTTTGTTAAATTTTTTAGTTTTTTTTTTTTTATTTATTTTTTTTTTATTTAATTTAATGTAATTTAATTTAATTTAATTTAATTTAATTTAATTTAACTTAATTTAATTTAATTTAATTTAATTTATTTTAATTTATTTTATTTTAATTTAATTTTATTTTGTTTTATTTTATTTTATTTTATCTTATTTTATTTTATTTTATTTTATTTCATTTTGTTTTACTTTATTTTATTTTTTTTTTTTTATTTTATTTTATTTTTTTTTTTTTTTTATTTTTTTTTATTTTATTTTATTTTATTATTTTTTATTTTATTTTCTCTTCATTTCTTTTCTGTTATTTTTATTTCTGTTATTTTTATTTCTATTATTTTCTTTTTTCATTCACTTTCTCTTTTCCTTTCCCCCTTTTCATTTTCCTAATATTGAAATTCTTGGCCTTGGTAGATCTGTTTCAGTTTCTACTCTGACTATTGTTCTTTGCATTTTACACTTTCAAAATCCTTCTAACATCACACATCTCTGATCACGCTCCACAGTTTTATTGCAAGTAAGTCAAGTTCACTCACCACTAAACCATGACGCTGTAATATAATTACGTAATTATGTGATTATAGTCGCGTGTTGCAGTTAATTTCATATTTTTTTTGTTTTGATTTTGCTTGAAGGTACGTTTTTGAAAATTAAAATATATATGTAAGTGAAACAATTGTAACAATTAACTAGCAGGCATGCGTGCATATCTACACTTACTCGCATTCAAAATGGAATGTTGTGAATTTTATATTTTAAAATATTTTTTTTTTAATTTGGTTTTTAAATTTTTCTTGTTTCGATTTTTTTATTTAATTTTTTTTTTCTAATTTTTTTATTTATTTTTTTTTTAATTTTTTAATATTAAATTTTTTTTTATTTCCTTTTTTTTTTTAATTTTTAATCTAATAAATAAACATTTTTTTTTCATTTAAATTATTTCATTCAAATTTTTATCTAACCCATTTTCCGACGCATTTTCTTAATAGCCCTATAAGTTCGCCCATTAAGCGCAATTTCAAGTACTCACAGATTTTATATTACTCATACGCCACGTACGCCATCAGTTCATATGAAATGCTGACTAGGCAATTATGCTATCTTGAGGTTGAAATTTTATGCGATGAGCAGTTAACTAACGTTTATGTATGTGTGCGAACCTTAGAGTTTAACTTAAGCAAACATTTAAAGATTCAAAGGTATGTAGAGTTATCTAATTATCAATGTGTGTGTGTGTAGACTTTTCAGAATTTGGTAAGTTTTGAAATGCAAACAAAAGTAGACATTAGGGTGCGTTGAGCGGAAAATTTTGTTTCGGTTGACTTGGAGGTGGAGTTTTTACTTTATAAAAAAATTAAATTTTTAATTAATTTTTAGTCAACATTTTGAAAATTTATATTTAATTTTAAATTTAATTTTTATAATAAAGAATTTCTTCAACATTTTGATTTGTCAATAAATAATTTAAAATTTTTAATACATTTTTATTCAACTTGTCAATTAATAAATGTTGGACCTTTTATTGACAATTTTTCTATTTGGTTCAAACTCATAAAAAAATGTGTTTTTGTAATCTTCTAAATTTAAAATTTTTTTTTTTTTATAATATTAATGAAAAAAAATTATTATAAAATAATTATTAGGGGCCTTGAAATATGTATGGGTATGGTTGTTGGTATAAAAACTCAAAAATTTTATTTTTTGTTTGTTCAGTTGTCTAAATTACTTATATTCAAAAAAAAATATTTCAACTTCTGACTACTTTTATTATTTATTTATTTTAAAAACACTTTTATTCAAAAAAAATTATTTAAAAATATGAATTTTAAAAATATTTTATGTAAAAAAAATTTATTTAAAAAAACAATTTTATTAAAAAAAAAAAATATTTTCAACAAAATTGTATTTTAAAACAAATTTTATTAAAAAAAAAATTTATTAAAAAAAAAATTTATTTAAAAAAAAATTTATTTAAAAAAAATTATATTTAAAAAAAATTATATTTAAAAAAAAAATTATATTTAAAAAAAAATTATATTTAAAAAAAAATTTTCCCCCGTTCCACTTAAAAAGATTTATTCAAATAACCTTTTTTAATTTAATTTAAATCTTTTATTTTTATAAAATCTATTTGTTTCAAACAACCTAGCCATATCATAAATTTAGACAGCATCCTTGACAGTGGAACACTCCTTATTTCTCCCTTATAAAATTTTAAAATTTTTTTTTTTTAATAAGCAATCCGATTTTCAGTAACTCAGATAAACATAACTTTGTTTGATAATCTCTTACAGCAATATTATCATTTTAGTAATCTTTATTACGAATTTTCCAGACTACTTGTGAGTTTATTTGCGAATCAGAAAAGTTATTTACATTTTAATTGAATTTTGTGCATTTTCTATTGCAAGCAAACGGCTTCGAAGTCAAACTCACAAATTCACATTGAGCGTGCGTGTACATTTAAACATCTCGAAATTTCTTACAATAGTGCTTGCGAATATCTACATTCACACACGTAGCGCTTGTGAGCTGTTCAGCAGTGTACTTGGCACATTATTAATGGCCTTAAATGCGAGTAGTTGAGTGCTTATTATGCAAGAAGTTAAACGAAAATCTGAACTTTATTAAAATCTCACTACACGAATACTTATAAAAGCATTAGAGATAAAAATGTTGAGTATTGGGTTTCGGTATATTTTTTGAGAAATATTGTTAACGTGGAACTGAGAGGCGTTTCTCTCTTCTAGGTTTGTTCTAATGGAATTTTTATGTTTTGACAAATAAAATAAAACCATTTCATTTTCAAAATCGTAAACGTTAAGTTTTGAAAACCCAAATACCGGGTGTTCATAATTGTCTAAATGATGGAAACTATTTTCCTTTTCAAAAATCGTGACAGCACTTTTCAAACATTTTCAATACTCCAACCAAAAAAGTTATTTAAATTTAATTAAAATAACTAATTTCGAAACCAAAACCGTTTGAAATCATAAAATTTTTCAAATCGAAACCGTCGTTTATAATTCGTGAAACCACGACAGTTCCGTTAAAATTTTGTAGGATTAAAAAAACCATGCCAACTGTTTGAAACTTTTCAAAACCAAAACCGATTCATTTTTTCAACTCCACGATCGTTTGAAACACTTTAACTTTTGAAACCGTTTCTTTTTCTAAATCGACACTGTAACACTTTGAAACCAATAATATTTTAAAATTGAAACCGTTATAAGAATTTAATTTGTCAAAATCGAGATACTGCCAGTTCCAAATTTTCAAAACCAAGTCATTAAAACTCGTTTGCTTGTTCAAAACCCAGACTATGCGAAATTCTTTTAAGTTTCAAAATCTGAGATTTAACCATTTGAGGCTCTTTAAATTTTAAAAACCTGGGCGCTAACCGATTGAAACCGTTTCACTTTTCAAAACCGAAACCATTTTAAGACAGTTAAATTTCCAAATCTCAAAGTGCTTCATCCCCAACAGATTAATAAAATGAAGGAATCAGAACCGTAACTTTTTGAAATCGTTTCTGTTTTTCAATTTCGTTTTTTTCAAAACCGAGACACTAAAAGATTCAAGTAGCTGTTTTAAATTTTCTAAAGCAAGACTGTTTGAAGTTCTTAAATTTGCAAAATCTGGGCTCTAACCGTTTGCAATCGTTTCGTTTTTGAAAATGAAAACCGTTTGAGTTTCTGAACCCCAAAGTGCTTAATTTTTTAAATTCGTTACAAATTAATGAAATTTATTCCTTCAGAACCGTAGCTTTTCAAAATCGACACCTTTTTTCGATAGCCTTTTTAAAACCAAACCCGTTTCAAACCGTTACCATTTTGCAAAATTCAAACAATAACATTTTCTGTCAGGTCTTTTCTCCTTTTGGCAGTTGTTGTTGTGGTGGCAGAAATACTCTCCAATTGAGCTTCGGTCTTCGAGTAACACGCCACATGGTAATCCAGGTTCTCACTACTTCTCTCTTGTCTCCATAATTACTTCTCTCCCTCCTCCATCGACTAAGATCGTATCGACCTAAATATCGTGGGAATTTCGACACCTTCAAAGTAATTTGATCCGGAATGAAGTGCGTTCGATTCGGTTTTTCGACGTCTCTTCGCACTCCAACCACCTCAATTAGCTCCCCACCTTTTCCTTTTCGAACATACTAGTGTTGCAAGCATTACACACACATACATACATACATCAGCCGTCTCGTGTATACGAAAAAATCTCACATTACTGTTCATTTAACGGTAATCGAAATTATGCTTCAACTCAATTGATTTGGTTGTGAAATTAAAAGCATTTGGAAATATATCACTAACGAGAAACCAGCTGAGCCAGCAACAACTCTTTTCCCATTACTCAAAAAAGGCAAAGTCAACAAAGGAAGAATTGGTGCTCGGCTACTTCGGAAGGGCAAAACCTGCACAGCGTGAATTGCTATTTAATGAGTACGATGAGTGCTACTCAATGAGAATAGACTTCGAATGTGAGTGTATGTGTATGAGTGCGTTTGACACACACACACGCAGAAGAGCAGCGAGTGTGGGCAGCCATATTGATAGTTTCGAAAAAAGATTTGTTGGTAATCGAAATCATCACGCAGTGCAGTTGAAAGCATAGAATATTTTTCAAGAAAACGCCAAGCTAGTGGGTTTAAAAAAACTAGTCCGGAACTAGTATTTTTAGAACTAGACGCAAACTACCCCGAAAAAGAGTAATTCTGAACGGGAATATTTATTTATTTTTTCAGAATATTTGTACGATATTTTGTACTATTTTGAACTAGTTAAGGACTAGTATATTTCGGTTCGAAATGTGAAAAAAAACATCTCAGATTAAGTTCCCATCCCAACTAAATAGTTAGTAATCCTGAGCATCCATACTAATTGTGAGTTAGCTTCCCAACTAGCTGGTTCGACTGCCTGCCCGTTAAGTAGCTATGTAATTGTTGTATTTGTTTGCTTTTGCAACGGGAGTTACGGCATGTTAAATGTGGCTCGTTGACAACGGAAAAACGGCGTAATGAGACTCATTAAGCGCACATCCGGCTCGGATGTGGATGCAATCATTTGTACGCACGACAGTGGACGTCATTTGACATTTTTTTCGTATGACGTTTTTGTTGTTGTTGTTGTTAGTAGCATCTAAAACCTCACTTGTTTATCTCATTTAAGTTACGCTAACATAGCGGTAAAGATATATAGAGCTAGAGCTCTACAAGAACTCTCAAGCAAATTGAATGATCTCATAGCGTCCATTGCAGGAGCTTCGAGTTGTTGGCTGTTGTTGTTGTTGGAAAAGCAGTCTCGGACTGTTTCGGAACTTTCATGAATATCGTAGGCATCAAACAAAACGTTCGCCTTAAAAGTCGGCCAAGTACTAGAATCCGCTTGTGTCGGAACATGCCCTGCAGAACTCATTCAGATAAAGGACTGCACAAGCTCGAAACACTCTTATAATTGCAGAGAATATTTTGTAGCTACAAAAACAACAACAAAAATTTCAATAACATTTTCCTGATAAAGGAAAAGACTTAGCTTCGATGGGCAGAAAGATTGAGCGAGAAGGCAAGTAGTCCATGGTCCAAAACTAGGAAAATTCTATGTCTATGATTTAATGATTTAATATCTTCTGGCGAACTATCATACTTCTATTGGAACTATCAGACATCGCAGTACCACTTTCGAGGGTCCAAAGATCCAACAAGCTTGCCTGCCTATTTGAAAGAAATAATCTTCAAATCCAGTATGACAAAACCGCAGAGAACTTATTCTGGCGCCATCTTTTTCGGTCAGAAGCTTCCATGATTTTTGCTTAACTCTTATTTCAGCGCTCTGTATATTGCCATTTACATCTTTATGTGTGGCTTCCCAAACTTGATAGGCCTTCAGTTTAATTTTATTCGCAACTTTTAATTGCCATAGAAATGGCAGCTCATTTTGAATTTCAGAGAAATTTGAATTTTCATTTGTCGACACTAATTAATGCGGCTTTCGTTGTAGTTGTTAGTGAGTAATTATTGGACATTTGGGTAATCTCTGGTGTTGTGTGGCTTCTGCTTTTTTTTTTGTTTTTGTTTTTGGTATTTATTAGGTGTGGCGTCACTCAAATGCAGTGTGCGACGATTATTTGAATGACAAAGTTTAAATTTCAGTTTATTTAGTTGAAGAGGGGAGGCGGAGGAAATGGGTGGAGTTATGTGTTTGAGTACTTCGGATAAAAAATGTTTGGTTGGTGGGTATGCTAGTCAACGACTGGCTGCAATGTGTTCCTGTATTGACTAAGTTCCTAAAAGGTTGCGGTGAGAAACTCACTAAGAAAGATTTTTCAAGAAGTTTCTAGAAGGTTTTTGAAAGAGCCAGTTAACTCTCAACCTTGTAGCACCTTCGCTGTACCTTCAAAGGAAGTCCGGAAACCCCAACTAGGCTTTGAGGTCTTCTTACCTTACCTATGGTGTATCCGAAGCTATTCGAGTTGTATCGAAATAGTACTTCGAATCCCATAGAGTCGAGGGCACTAGATAAGGGGACCTACATGGGCTTGGCTCTTCCTTATTGTCCATTAACTCGGTCCGAATTTTGACAGTCGAAATGGCATTGCATTTCATTCAGCCAGGGATTAACGACTAAGCCTCCTAATAGAACTCGATTCCCACTTTTGGAACTATCGAAGCTTAAGCTCCGCTTCAACTAGTTCCCCCTAGGCACTCGAGCTCTAGTTCTATACCAATTCCTTCGATCTTAAGCTAATGATTTCCCTGCCAGTCTCTAATGACGTAGGTAAACAAACGTTATCTATTTAGTTCATTTACTTTGTTTACCGCTAGTTTGCCCCGTTACGTTATTGGTGTTGTGGTATTTTACGGCAAATGTTGGTTTGTCATTCACACGCTTGGCTGGATGTCGAAGTTCATTCTAACATAATAAATTAATTTCCATTCAGAACATCATCAAACACTTTAGTAACAAATTGCATAAGTATATAAATAAACAACAACAACAATGCGCACGAGGAGCTAACTTGCAATGTGTATCGGATGGAAGCGGACGTGTTGGGTAGTAGATAACGTGTGAGTGCTTTGCTAGGGTGGGTGATTAATTGGAAGAGAGCAGAAGAGCGATTAGGAGGGCTACCTGCTAGATAAAGCTCCTATGCTGCCCTCAGATTTGGTTTCCGTAGCCCACATGGTCTAAATCAGACATGATCTCACCGAAGGACTGTTAGACTTCTCGAAGGCTCTCGGCGCACTCAACAATGCGACACTTTTAAATACCTTTAAAGGAAAATAGAGATCATCCGTTCAATGACCCATTCACTAGGCCCTCCACTGTAATATCGTTTGATAACAATTTCATTGAGAACCCACCCTAATAATAACATCAGCTCATACAAGCAGCTGTTAGAGCACATCATCAATAACACAAATTAATATCATGTTTAGTATTGTTGTAGTTTTTGATATTATTCCCCTAACACACACACGTTCGTATAATTAACGTAATTCCATTACCCACTACTATGGTCACGCAGCCCAGATGACTCCTACGGGTATAACAACAATGTTTTCATAAATGAGTTTCATGAATTTATCTAATTGCTGAAATGAAGAGATGATGTAGAGCAGACAAAGCTTCGAAGGGCAGTCGAAATATGATCTTTAATCATTTTGTGCGGGTTTATTAAATTTATTAAAATTTGAATAGGATTATTAACTATTATTCAGTAAAAAAATTTCTAAATAATTTGATTTAAAAACCATTAGTTTAATTTAATCAAATAATTTCCTACAATCATAAGTCAAATAAAATAAAAAAACTATAGAAAATCAAAATCAATTTTAATCAAATAATTCGAAAAATAAAAATTGATTATTGCTCTTGCAGTTCTTAATCATTAGCATTTAGAAAGTCACGGCCATGATTTCATATAAACAAAGGAATGATTAAATCCGTTTTGTTTGAGTAATTTTATTTTATTTTATTTTATTTTATTTTATTTTATTTTATTTTATTTTATTTTATTTTATTTTATTTTATTTTATTTTATTTTATTTTATTTTATTTTATTTTATTTTATTTTATTTTATTTTATCTTATTTTATTTTATTTTATTTTTTCTTTATTTTAAAACTTATTTAATCGAAGTGATTTATGTTTATGGCTCGACAGTTTTTTTATTCACTTACATTTTTTTTCATATGTTTTTTCCTTCAATTTTATCATTGGTAAATTGTGAATAATAATTTTCTCAACAACATCAAAGCCAACTGCAAACCGAAAACGAACAAAAAAAAAGATATTAAAAAAGTTTAGTTTTCAATTAAAGTAGCGTAAGCTTCACGCCAGACCAACCAGTCGAAATGAAATAAAAAACTGAGCCATAAATAAATTGCAAAAACAAACGCAAGGAGATAGCTACAAATGCAAATTTATATATTTATTTATACATAAAAGTATATACTGGTGAATGTGTGCGTGTAAGCGCATTTTATATTTTCCCACAACCGACAAAAAAAAAACCAAAAAAAAAATATTGAAACGTAAAACACGCATTGAATTCAAAAAGAGCTGCAGGCAGAAGAATCTCAATTAGCACAAACATTTTTCATCAGCAATACAAATAAAATAAATAAATATTGGAAATGTAAAACAAAATTTTAAGCATAAATAAACAATGAAGAATAGCTGCAGTCAAGCCAACACTTACACAAATGGAATTTGAAGCACACAAAAAATATTCGATATAAATATTTAAGGTAATCAATATGAAATGACTATAAATACGTAAGCAAGGGTAGGAGTTTGAAGAGGAAAAAATACAATAAGAGGCAATTTACATCAGCTTTCATGTTCGCATGATGCGATCTGAGTAAGACATCATGCTGTCCTTATTTGTTCAATTATCCTTTTCACATTCTGATGATGTGACCTGAACTGATTTTACTGAATTTCAAAAAGTGTCACATTATGATACGATCTCAATAATCGTTATCATATCGTCATTTCTCAGTAAAAAATGATTACATTGATTTTCTTTTCAAATGTCACATTATGATCATGTGATCTCAAAAATTTTCATGATGTGACTTTCACAAATTATTATCTCGTCTAGCTATTTATATTTTTTTAATGTCACATCAAGGTTTCTTCTGATGGTGTGACATGAACAAATCACCATACAGCTGTTCTTGATTGAACATATTTGACTGAGTCTCTTCTGATGATGTGACCTTGCAAATACTTGTATTTGCAAAAACGTCACATAGTGATAATGTTCTGATTATCTGCCCTTAAAAATGTGTATTTAAAAACTGAATTGCAATGGCTTGATCTTAATATGTTCAAGTTTAATTTAGTTGAGTACTTTGAAAAATATTACATTAGGGTCATATGATCTCAGAGTCATGTGATCTTAACTTGCGATCTAGTAATATTCAAAACAAATGATAAAAATTCTTTATTTGGATGCAAATCACATATGCTAAATTAGTATTTGTACCTACGTTTAATTTGCGATGAATCAATAAATTCTAATCAAATGATATGACTGCATAATCAGATCGCATGAAGAAATCACATAGCTGAAAGATCATGTCATCATAATTTGATTTTTTTTTTTTTTTTTTCAATATGCCATAAATTTTTGCTGAAAATGTAAAGGATTTGTAAATAAAGCAGGTTTTTTTGGATGTCAAAATTATTTTCAATGGTACATATATGATTTGATAGTGCATGGGTATTATGAGTATGTGATCTCAAAGACTTGTTTTCTTGCCACCTAGTGATGCGAAATGATAAGAATTCCTAAACTGCAATCATATTCCATGTATGACAGTGGAATGTGTTCATTTAATTTCAGAAAAATCATTTGTTTCTTATCATTATTAGAATGAGGGTAAGATCATGTGATGTTGAGATCACTTAATCATAATGTGACATGTTTTTTAAATTTTGAATAAATCAATTTAAATAAATAAAAATTATGTTTAAACAGTTTAATCTACATATTCATGCCATAAACCTATGATTAATTTGAGGTTAAGTTTATCGATATGAAATTGCAATGAAATCTCACCTCACCTCATCATATGATCACATGATATTATCGTACAGTGTGATCATATCATACGAATTGTGTTTAGAGTTTCAAAGTTTTAAAGTTCCATAATAAACATTCTTACAACTGCAAACAATAAAATGTGCTAGATGTCTACTCAAGCTTTCGAAGCAAGACTGCAATAGCTCAATACAAAATTGTGCAGTGGACAAAAGAAAATACTCCATTAAATTGGCTTATGTTGTCACACGAGTTCAAACTTGCTTAGCAACTTTTAGTTGAGTTACCAGGACAATAATTGCAATAGAGCTTTAACTCGTAAAAAGACAAAAACAAAGCAAATGTAAAACAACAAAACTGCAAAAGCAAACCGAGATGTGATGTGTATGAAGCAAAGAGAAAATTGAAAGAAAAAAAAATTTACCGAAAATATTTACAATACAAAAGAGACGCTGTTACAACACCGAACTGCTGTACAAATTGACTGAAGCAATCAGTTGTGAAAAAAACAAAACCAAAGTAGTTGACGACGTATGTGCGCGTATGCAGTGTTGTTGTTGCAGGAATAAGAAAAGGAAATGCCGCGAGTTGAGTGCCCAATGGCGCCAAAAGCACAATTCGAATTTTTGTTAACATGAAAACGCAAAGCGGATGTGAAACATAAATGTGTGTGTGAGTGTGTGAGTGTGTCTTTACACATACATTTACATCGCTATGAAAACTAGCAAAGTTACACAGACAGGATGAATATTGAAATCGAGTACTCGACATATGACGTAGATGCTCAACATGCTATCCTCTTTGTTGTTGTTGTTGTTATTATAACCAATTGCAATGTTGTCGCTATTCAGCAGCATCATAAGCTTCATGGGTTCAAGGGTGGAAAATATTGAATAAAGTCATTCGGAAAAAAACAACAACAACAAGAGCAAAAATAATTTTGTAGCATGAATTTCGCTTGAAACCTCTAATTTGGCCGCAACAGAAGCTTAAGCGCCAAAAAGTATACACCAAAGTTGGCTGCCGAAAGCTCGTGTTTGTGGGTACATATGCACTCGTTTGTAAATGATGAATGTTGTAGTCCGATGAAGCGAATCATATCACGCTCGTACATTCACCTAACAAACGTTTAACTTAGGGATGTCAACCACGGGTTCCCGTGCCGAATTCGATTTTGAAATTATGGCATTTTCGGGTTTGAAGAACAGAAGACATTGAAAATAGCATTAAAAATTAATTTAATTATTTTAAAAATTATGCTTAAAAACGCAAAAGTTTAAAAAAAATATTTTATTAAGAAATAATTATCGTTTTAATTAAAAAAAAAATTTAGAATACAAATGTTTGTTGTAAATTCCAAATTTAGATATTTTCTCAAACAATTTCTCAATTTTTTCAAGTTAAGCTTTTGAAGAGCAGAGAATAAATAATAAATCCCGCATCCCGAAAATACTAGAATTATCAAAATCGTGCACATTTTCATCACTAGCACTAAGAGATTCAAAAGTAAGAGAATGTCAATTAAGTACAAGGAATTTATTAATAGAAAACCAAGTGAACTAGGTAACAACGGAGTTTATGTAGAAAATTCTCACATCCAAGAGAAATGGACTTCAACAACATTTTTTCATAGTCAGTCAATCAAATCATTCAAATTTGTTGTTGTCGCAATGTTTACTTTATTTGAAAACAAACGTGATTTGTCCAGTTAAAAAAGTAATGAAAGCGCAGTAGTGAAATTAAATTTGTCTAGTTATAAAATATTAATTCAGTTTACATCATAAATTGCACTAAAATTCCAACAAAAATTGAATTTCATTTTCATTTGCGCAACAACAAAGTCGCGCTCTAATTTTACTAATGGATTTTGGATTATTTTGCCGTTATCAATTAATTGAAAACGAACGCGTGGTAGGATGCCACACATCACTCACTTTTCACTTGCAGACAAATTGCAAATGTTTACATGTGTGTGTGTGTGTGTGAGTAAATACCCTGTAGGGAAACCCTGCAGCAAATTATGCGAGTAGTTTTTGCAGTTCCTTGTGAGCCTTGATTAATTTATTCATCCTGGACGCATCTCAAACTGCTCGCATTTAATTTTATTTTATTTTATTTTATTTTATTTCATTTCATTTCATTTCATTTCATTTCATTTTATTTTATTTTATTTTATTTTATTTTATTTTATTTTATTTTATTTTATTTTGTTTTATTTTTATTTTATTTGATTTTATTTTATTTTATTTTATTTTATTTTATTTTATTTTGTTTTATTTTTATTTTATTTGATTTTATTTTATTTTATTTTATTTTATATTATTTTATTTTATTTTATTTTATTTCATTTTATTTCATTTTATTTTATTTTATTTTATTTTAATTTTATTTTATTTTATTTTATTTTATTTCATTTTATATTATTTTATTTTATTTTATTTTATTTTATTTTATTTTATTTTATGTTATTTTATTTTATTTTACTTTATTTTATTTTATTTTTTTTATTTTATTTTATTTTGTTTTATTTTATTTTATTTCATTTTACCAAGAGTTTGAGAGAGAACTAGTTGTGCTACCGAATTGCGTTAGAACTACAAAATTGCTTTAGGGGTTTTGAATGTGACTAACATTTGTTTTTAGCTGCAACATTGCAAATTTGTTGATTTGCATCGTTTTTTTTTTTTTTTTTTTTGTTGTTAGTCATTGTTATTGCATTTGCTGTTAGTATTTTTCGTTTGTGTTAATTCGTTACTGTCAAACGAAAGGTGACAAATGTCAAACAGTTTAAGCGGGGCACAATAATCGTTAGCCGGCACACACTCAGCAGCAAAGCCACAAAATAAAACAACAACAATCACAAAATGGAAATTGAAATCGATGAATAAATGAGAATGTTAGAATACTAAACAATATCAAACAAAATGTATAACTTGATAGACCCAATGTGATTTTGAAGATCGCTAGAGGGTTAAAATTGGAAGAGCCAAAGAAAAAGTACAAAGAGAATAGAAGAGAAAATGTGGGTGTTTGAAATATGCAACACATTTTTTTTATTCGATGAGTAGGAAAGTAAATTCGTTTTCTTAGAAAATGCGAATTAAAGAAATATTAAAAGTTGTTGCATACTTGTAGGCGACAAATTCGCCCCCTTTTTCCCCCTCGGCCCCCTAGCTTTTCACAATCATTGAGCATAGATTTCGTGCGAGATGAAATCTAGACCTCCGCTGAATATTTCTAAGATATTTTAATATTTAAAATTTTTTTTACAAATTTGTCAATTTACACCGTGCAACAAAATAAAAAAATTTTTTTTTGCTTCCACAATGTCCTTTGTTTAGACAAATAACGAAAAAGAAAAACTCTTCAATAAACTCTCATCTTACAAACAAAATGCTGACTTAGCAATGAGAACAAAGCTCCTTTGTGTCATTAATATTTTTGGATATATCAACAATACTTCACGCTAAAGCCAAAGTCGAAAGCTTCAAATCCTCTTAATGCGTTAAGTACACACTTCCTCACTTGTCACGGTTGAATGCACACAAATTGAAGTGTAAAAGAATACCCACTCACCCCCCGCCCACTCACACAAATCACAATTTTACATTTTCATTGCCTTCCCACGGTCTTGAAAGCTTCCTTTTGAAATTTATCGAAAATACTAAAATAACGAATGTTCACAACAAAATCCATTTAATACGCCACATTCTGCAATTCAATATCCACTCATTTGTCTTATTTGTCTTACGAGTCAAACGCTTAGTCACATTAAAAAGGATTACATAAATTTGTGAGATCATACTTGCAAAAGGACTAAAGAGCTTTAAATATTCTCTCATACCCCCACGCGTACTCTAAATCGTATGACTTTAAGTAACTGACAGCAGAATGAGTAGTTAAAAATATATAGCAACAACAACAATGAGAAGGAATTGAGGAAGAAGGAGGGATGGAATTCTCAAGTAACCACTAGAAATATGTTGGTGTATTTGTTTGTTGTAAATGCCAGTGCAAAGGAGTTGTTGGTGATGTGATGTATTTCTTATAATATCAGTATATATGTATACTAACATTAGACTGTGACAAATAAAAAAATTACTAAGATCTGTTATTGTAACATAATTTTTTTCGGCATTCTGAAAAATAACACAACTTCACTTTAAAAAAAAAAAACTTAATTTTTAACCATTCTAATGCATATCAGATTTTTAGCCACCACTGTTTACAGAGAGGCACAGCTTTTTCCGTGCCATAAAATGGATCAAAAACCTTAACCTGGACATCTAGCAATACTTTGGTGAAGCTTTTATTCAATTCTAATTAACGGTTTTAAAGTGATGTGCGTACAAACATACAGACAAACAAACAAAAACTCTCATTGACTATCGTGAGTCTGAGTGGGCTTATATAGGTGCTGGGTAATCAATATTAGGGTAGTTGTAAGTCGACTAGCCAGGTTCAAGGCTCGATGCGACGGTTGCTGGACCGATAGTCTGCAGATCCGCCTAGCTATCAGAGACGCTTATCTTCTATGGCTAGATATATGCTATACAAAATAAAATATAGTATTAAATCGTGTCTCAAAAAAATATTTCTAGCTAGCGTTACCACTTAGTGTTGCCACCTAATACCATTATATTTCTTTTTTTTTCATATCTAATATTATTTCAAAAACGACCTGGCTCATTTGGATGAGCTTTTGAAAATATAAAAAAATGCGTTGAGCGTTGCCACTAGAATCTTTCACAGCGTTGCCACCCTTTTTAAAAAAAATTTAAAATTAAGTGGCATATGCTAGTGTGGATACCAACTGAAAACTACATGTCCCAACAAAAATATTTCTAGCTAGCGTTACCGCCTGGTGTTGCCACCTAATACCATTATATATTTTTTTTGCATATCTAATATTATTTCAAAAACTACCTCGCTCATTTGGATGAACTTTTAAAAAATATAAAAAAGGGCTTGAGCGTTGCCACTAGAATTTTTCAAAGAGTTGCCAGCTGTTTTAAAATTGTATAAAATTGAGTGAGATATGCTAGTGTGAGTACCAACCGAAAACTAGTACACTTCATATTTCAAGAAAAATACTTTTGGGTGTAGTTACTAAATAGAGCTGCCACCTAATCCCAAAATATGCATTTTTCAATAAAAAAATTCGAACTAGTCCGCGGGCTCAATTATAGTCCCCTGTAGGCTAAGCGGCTCTTCCATAAAAGCCGGTTAACGCTAATCGACGGTTAATTCGACAGCTTACTGAACGATTTACGTCAAATAAAGCCCGTTTAGCATTGACCGGAGACTGTGAAAATGGACCTTTTGGTTCGGTCTTCATCGCAGAAAAATCTTTTCAAGGATCACCACCACACGATTCATTGCAGTGTACTTATCCCACAGCAGCTTCCTCACATCAAATTTCCAACTTCTGTCTGTCTGTCAGCATATGCTCTTCGTAATTGGATACATTTTCGCACCAAAAGTGTTTTTAAATGCCGCGGTTTTTAGTCTTACCCAGCGCTACTAAACCCATTACTCTTGCGTTTTAATACACTTTGCCGCTGTTGTTACTGCTTCTTCTTCTACTTGTTTTCACTTTTCCGCTGCTGTTGGCTTTTTTCTAACTTTTCCCTTGTTGGTGTTGTTATTCATTTTTTAGTTATTTTTATTATCTTCTTTTTTATAACGTTAAAATAATCCTGATGCACCATTCCAAGGATGTTGAACATGTCAGTCTTATCTGATTTCGTAGCTTCTTTTGTTGTTGTGAACAACTCTTTTTGTTTTTCTTTTCATTTTTTATTTCATTTTTGTAATGGTAACGAACGCGTAAGTCAACTGTCATTTTGCAAAACATATCGTCAGCGTTGTTGTTGTTATTGTACTTGCTCTGGTTAGCTGTGTTGTCGCACATGACAAATGTGTAAAATGTGCTCCATTACCGAAGAATCATCTTTTTTTGTTTTCGCCATCCTAATGGCAGTTCTTTGTTTGGCTACGCTTGGGCTTTTTTATGCTTTGCTTTGACATGGAAAGTTCTTTGAGCTAAATATGCTACGAGCGTCTTTAGATAAGTCTGTGAGTTTTTTGACTTCAAAAACTTCTTTCAATCACAACTTGGGTTGAGATTAAATAGCCAACGATGATCGGTATGAAATTCTGTGAGCTCACTAGTCTCACAGGGTTTGGCGTGGTCCAATGAAATCGGTCGAACGGCAGTCCAGATCACACTATCAGATTCATACTGGGCCCATAGTCCCTTGTCCTTCGCCGACTATGAAGCGAATTATTTTATTGGACCACCTCAGTCCTTCTAGGCTGGGTTAAGAGAGCCCGCATGGAATACTCCAAGCTCCCACTAGAAGACACTTATGTCCATTGAAAATGCTGTGAATGGTTGCCGGATGGCACGTCCAAACAGGTATTACTCACTTAAACCTTTTGGAACTGAAGAATGAGAGAAAGATTCACTTTCCTGATCTATGTCACTTCCGTGACTGTAGTCCTGGGCATTGTGGTCCTAGGCCTCCAAAAAAGTAGTTGAAAGACCGACTCCTCTTCCTCCTCATCTCATCATGACAGCTTCTGCATGGGGAACTTGTCGATACATCGTCATAGAAAATGCCCGTAAGCACTCTTAGCGCAGATTTCTTTAATTTGATAAGGATTTTCGTTCATCTTCTGTCGGACCTTGAGATATTTCCGAATCATCTTTGTTGGTCTATAGCAAATTCGTTGTTTCAAAAGAATGCTCATCGATTCTCCTTAGCAAGTTTCGCAATGGCGATCCCCCAAACTTGTTTGCCTCTTTCATGTC
This sequence comes from Sphenella marginata, assembly GCA_951509765.1. Classification (NCBI taxonomy): domain Eukaryota; kingdom Metazoa; phylum Arthropoda; class Insecta; order Diptera; family Tephritidae; genus Sphenella; species Sphenella marginata. Next base: position 27,432,635 of record OX608081.1, on the reverse strand, counting down.
CACTACTCCGCTCTTCCTCGACATCTCATCAGGTAGATTGTAATTTGTCTATCAGTGACTAAACCCTGTCCGCATTCCTCCCTCGAGGAATACCCTACCTTCTGCGCTATGAAATCAATAACAGTCCTCCCAATTCACTTCACTTCACTTCCATTAAAATTAAGATTCCTCTAAAAAATCTTCTAACGAATCCACCTACCCTGGTAGTAATATTTCCCCCACCCCCTTGTAAAAAAAATCGGTTCTTCATACTTGGTCCTTTTAAAAACATTTATTTTTGTTGTTATGCTTCTGTTGTTAGAGTTCGAGTAATTGCAGTTAGATGAGGCATGTGTGACATAGTTAACTGTTGTTGTTATTATTTTGTGATTTGACAAACGTTTTTTCTGTTGTTGTTATTCTTGTCTTGTTATTGGCTGTTGTACTTGTCATTCGTAATTGCATTGCATTAAATTCTCTTTGACTAAGTTTCGATTCACTTCACATACACAAAACCCCTCACACATACATAGAAATATGATGGTCGTCCATTACCCTCTGTCTCTATCTCTTTTAACATCTAACTGTCAGCGATTGGCAATTGACATCAATCAAGCTTTGAAATTAATGCGTAAATAACGATATAAGTAAATGGGTAAATATGGTTTAATATCGTAGGAAAGCGGTGTGGCGTGACTGCGGTTTAACCCTTCCATGGATGACAATGCAATTACTTTCGATTGAGGAATATTTCGGGTATACGAAAGCTTATTGAGCTTATTGACTTGCTTTTGTTGTGGTCGCTTTTTTATAGCGTGATTTTTTTCACACCAGGAATATGAGGTTGTGCTTTTGGATAGAGTTACTATACAGGGTTGCCACCTAGTGATATTTATTTATTTTTTGTTATATCCGCCAATATTTCAAAAACGACCTGGCTCATTTGGAAAAACTTTTGAATATAAAAAAAATTTGTTAAGCGTTGCCACTATGAAGGTTTTACAGGGTTACCACCTGTTTTAAAATGTTATTAAATTGAGTGATATGCTAGCATGGGTATCACACGAAAGCTAGTTTAATTCATATTTCGTCAAAAATATTTTAGTAAGGGTCACCATTTAATTCCATTATAGTTTATGAAGGGCTGCCACCTTATACCATTATATTAATTTTTGTCATATCCGCTATTATTTTAAAAACGATCTGGCCCATTTCCATGAATTTTTGGATATAAAAAATCCGTTAAGCGTTATAACCTTTCTAGTGGCAAGGGCTGCCACCTTTTTTTAAATTTAATAAAATTTAGTGAGATATGCAAGTATAGGTATCACGAACAATATTTTTGGGTACAGTTACTAATTAGGGTTGGCACCTAATCCCAATATATTTTTTTTTTTTAGATAGATTCAACTTCGAACTCCTGGCAAAAAAGTGGGTCCCACACTCTTTCACCCAAGCTGCATATGTATATTCGTAATTAGCTGATCGAGAAGAGCCGGGCTATATTAGATTGTTTATTGCAGGGGCGTGGCACTGCCTACTTCTAAAAAATTTTATACAGATTGATGTCTGGAAAAGATATACGAAATATTATTCATCTGAGTCAAAATTATTGGAGCATAGCCCGAGGGTGTGGCATCGCCTACTCTTAAAAATCTATAAATGCAATTTGAACGCCCATAAAAACCCACAGGCAAATATTCATTTTTTTTATTTATAACAATTTTACTCTCCAGATTCTACTTCAACTGCTTTCTATGACTTAATCGACAGAAATTATGCGAATTTTAATTACACTCATTTAATATTCAAATATCATTCATTCATTTATGCTAATAATCAAACTTTCATTGTTTTAATATGAAAATGCATCTGGCGTAACCGGCATTTGTGGAACGGAAAAAAACAAATGAGCACTAAAAGATTTTTTTTTATTTTTTTCACTATTTACTTTACCGTAATTGCATATTTAATTACATTGGCAACGTTAGCATTAGGTAGGTATGTATGTAAGTGCGGCACTAATGAATGGTCAGCGCGTGACTGAACGCTGCTCAATTCGAAGGATTTGCTAGTAATTTGTCTGGTCGTACAAGTATTTGATAGTAATTAAGCATTCGCATTTGGAAAAATCCTTCATACACAAACACATAAATATTTTTAGCTGCTCACACCTACCTTCACACGGCGCAGTCAAAATGTAATTAGTTGAATTTGATAAGTTTTTTTTTTCTTTTTGCTTCTCCAGACGACCTTCTGACTACTTCTTTTATTCATGGCTGCTTTGACCTACTTAATGACTTTCTATAACATTCATGAGAGATAGGGCGGTTGCATGAAAACATGAATGTATGTTACGTAAAGTCAAGATAGGCTAACTTAGGTTGATAAGGTTTTTCAGCGGTAGTTTTACTTTAATTTAGTTGGCATGCTTTTGTTATGTTATGTTATGTTATGTTATGTTATGTTATGTTATGTTATGTTATGTTATGTTATGTTATGTTATGTTATGTTATGTTATGTTATGTTATGTTATGTTATGTTATGTTATGTTATGTTATATTACGTTATGTTATGTTATGTTATGTTATATTACGTTATGTTATGTTATGTTATATTATATTACGTTATGTTATGTTATGTTATGTTATGTTATGTTATGTTATGTTATGTTATGTTATGTTATGTTATGTTATGTTATGTTATGTTATGTTATGTTATGTTATGTTATGTTATGTTATGTTATGTTATGTTATGTTTTGTTATGTTATGTTATGTTATGTTATGTTATGTTATGTTATGTTATGTTATGTTATGTTATGTTATGTTATGTTATGTTATGTTATGTTATGTTATGTTATGTTATGTTATGTTATGTTATGTTATGTTATGTTATGTTATGTTATGTTATGTTATGTTATGTTATGTTATGTTATGTTATGTTATGTTATGTTATTTTAGGCTATGTTAAGTTATGTTACAATATATTATAATATTTTAAGTTTTGTTATGTTCTATCGTTCCATCTTCCATTATGTTCCGTAATATTATATCATGAAAATTATATGTAAAACTTCTCAGACAGCTGAAAACAGCCTCATTACTTACGCACATTCTCTCAAATCCCTTCAATCCCTCATGCCCTTCAATGCCAAGTTGCTCTCTTACCCTTCGCACCCTTACTATGTGTGTATAATTTTCGCAAAAAGAAAAATCCAATTAATGTAACTTTTAGTGCCACTCTACTTTTGCTTACTTTCCATATTCATACAATTTATTTCACCACGCCCGTCCCGCGGCAACCATCTACAATTCACTTGCGCTCTGAGCCAATGCCAGTTCACAGCTGACACATTAACATTTTCATAATAATTAGTACTTTTTGTTTTTTACTTTTTTTTTCTTACTAAAATCCACCTGGTTTTGTCTGCAGCAACAGAGTTTCACTTTGCTGGTCACTTGAGGCACAAAAAACAAAAAAAGCTAAGCATGACGGACACAAAAAAAGTTGCTATTTTTCGGACAAAGCTCACACCTTACGGCAATATGCCTGAAGGCGCTTAGGTAGCTGATTGTTGGCACAACCATAACAGTAACTCTAGCATGTGAGTAGAAAATTAACATTTTATAGATGGTGTTGTTGGCCTTTTGGGTTACTGCATGTGAAGCAACAGAAAACTTTCCATTAGCATGGAGGTATGTATGTATGTGTGAGAGCTGCGTAGGCGTCAGATAAGCTCAGGCAGATACCCTGTAGGAAATGTCTCTACTGTAATTCACTAAACGTCTGTATTTCAATAGTGATAGTTAGTCGATTAGTTTGAATAGAATATTCGATTAATCGATTGCAAAAAAAAAAAACTATAAAAGGAAGTAATAAAATCTGTATCAACAATTTTTTTTTCTGTAATCAATTTTCCTGCAGGGTGTCTTTTCTACACACACAAAGTCCTGTTGTCAGCTGAAGCTCAGCAAATTATGAACAAGTGCATATGTATGTACTTACATATGTGAAGCTTTGAACGAGTGCACATTGCAAAAAAAAAGAAAGTTAACGTTAAACCAACAAAAGTAGCAAACGAAACACTTATTTCGTGTTACAAAAATTAAAATTTTCCTACGCAAAGAATTTGTACTCATGTGTGTCCTGCATGCATACCCAACAAAAAATTTGTGACTTAGAGGAGGCTTAGTTTAACGAAAATTAATAACATGAAACCTGACATTACTAAGAAAGGACGATCAGTATGATAAACCATTACAGATCCAACAGAAAATTCGGCTAACTCAGAACTAACTATGTAGTTCACTACAAAAATAGTTTTAGCGCAATGCTTTCAACTACCCACTTTTATATGGCGTGCATTGCTTAGCTTTACTTTTCTTTTTTTATTATCACTCACCTTATTTTTTGTTGCTTATTCAAACATGCATACGTATCTAGAAATTTAAGGTGTGCCGTGGGTTGAGTTTCATCACAATTACTATCCTGCAATATCGGTTACGCCTAATAGCTATAGTTTTGGGTTAAAATAACATGCACTAAAGGCGATACAATTTTATCGATTTCAGTTTTCCATTGATGAAATAGAAATTCTCAACAATGTATAACAAATCTCATTGTATCTGATTGATTTTTATATACATATATAAATAAAAAGGAAGAGAGAAGTAAAAAGAAAATGAAAATAATAATAATAAAAATTAAAATTAAAATAAGGTAACATAATAACAAAGGGAAATACAAAGAAAAAATTTATTTTTAAAATTATCTACAAACAAAAAAAATTAGAAAGAATAAAACAATAAGAAAAATTAAAAAAAAAATTTCAAAGATTTGAAAAAAAAGAAAATTTTAAGTCAAAAAAAAAGCTTAATAAAAAAAATTTGGAAATTAAAAAAACATTATTTAAAAATAAAAAAATTTTAGCAACAAAAACAATTTTTTTTTTGAAAATTGAAATTTTGTAAGAAAAAAAAATTTATAAGAATAAAAAAAATCTTAAATGAAAAAAATAAAATCTTTCAAATAAAAAAAATAAAATAAAAAAAAACAGGTTCTTTGAAAAATTTTATTTGTATCGTTTTTAAATGAAAAAAATATAATATTTCAAATAAAAATTTTTTTTTTTTAATTTAAAGAAATAAAATTTGAGAAAAAAATGTATAAATGAAAAAAAAATTATAAATGAAAAAAATTAAATATCAAATGATCGTAACACATCAAGCTTTAAGTTGTTATTGCTTTCATGTAGTTTTGTTTCTAATGGGATTCACGTTTCGCAGCTAACTTCCACACACACACATTTTGTGAACTAACTGTATATGCAGTTAAGAACATCCTGAACTGAGCTAACAATATTTATCTGTATTTCTCAAGGAATGGCTATAGACTGATATTGGTTCCGCCTTTGTCCATTAAATTTAAAGTACTTAGCTTTACATATGTACATAGATACATACATGTATCGACTAACTTCGAGGGACCTTGGAATTTACATGTAGATATTTGCACTCGTATGTATGTATGTATGTATTCGCTTATATCTAAGCTAGTAGGTGTATAGAGGCTCATGAGGTTAGTATGAAATCCAAACCATCTTTGATCAATGCTTAAACTTCTCAATGCAGTTAAACATCCAAAGACCTTTTATGAAATGAATAAAAAACAAATTTCTGTGATTTATAGACAATTGACGCCTATGTTCTTGATATAAAAAAATACTATTTTACACAAGTCAGGAAAACCAATAGCCAATGAGATATTTATGCAAAATTAATAGGCTTCATGTATTAATGAAATAAAACATTTAAATTTGAAAATATAAATCAATTTGGGCAAATGTATGTGAACTTTGAAAAAAAAAATGTTGTTGTTTAATTTTTTTTTTTTTTTTGTAAAAACATCCATGAACACTTGACAACAACTTAAAAATTATTTAGTATAGACCTTTCTGTAAATATGCCAAAAGCTAAATTTTAACTCGTAACTCATAATTTTTCAATTTTCGTATCTAAATAAAAATCAGAGATGCAAAAGAATGCATTCTTTTGCAAATAATTATTCATTTGACTTATCACAAAATAATTGCAACCATTGAATTCTTTGACTGGGACTTAAAAAATGAAGTCACCATTAAAACTTCATTCTGCGACTTCGAATCCTTTTTTCATTCATTTTTGGTTATTCATGTATTGCATTGTGATTGAATAAAAAGTCTCACTGAAGTCAATTGAAGTCATTTGGAGTCAAATTACCTGTGACATACGAGACATGATCGCAAAAGTGACTTCAAAAATACTTCAGACTTCATGTTTTCATTCTTTAGTCAAAAAGCGAGTCAATGAGTGCATTCGAAATTTGAAGTCATTGAATAAGACTTCAACTGATTGCACTCGCATCTGAATGCATTCTGTCACTGCCCTGATAAAAATAATAGCTAAGAAGCTAAAAATTCGCATGAACTGAACTTGCGCTCTTTTAAACTTAGAAATAATTAATTTCGAATGGCCTAGATTATCTTTTGTGATTTATAAATTTCGTTAGCAATCATTTTAATATGATAAAATTTCAATTAACTTCGATATCTCCATATCTGACTGTCATTAATTCAATTAATTAATTGCTTACCATGGCGTATGCGGGGAGTAATTTACTTCAATAAAATATATTTATTCAAGTGAAAGTACTGCATAAGTGTATCCATCTATGTGTGTGTGAGTGAGTGCACATACAAACCACATTACAAATAATTACACTACACTACAAGTCAAGGTAAGAACAAAAAAAAAAAAAAAGAAAAATTTGCAACGCATAAATTGACTATTTATGAATCATTTAATGAAAATATTAATTGCATGTAAATATTATTTTTTGGCCAACAGGGCGTATACGTAATAATTTATATAAAGCGCCTAGAGTAAAAGCGCCATGTATCTACATATGTATGTGTGTGTGTGTGTATTGTAACAGAAAATGAAAGTAAAGAAAGTTTAAAATAATTTGCATATAAAATTCTCAGAATTTAAAGATTTCATACACACACACATACATTGTACATACATGCATGTGTACTTGGAAAAAAATAAAAACCACAAAACACGCACTGGATTCTGAATTTTTCAATACTTTTCGCACAGAAATACACACGCTCTTCTACACACATACATACAAACACAGAAGCGTGCATAGCCGTACTTATGTTAACCAGTCTTTGGCGTGCCAAAGCTCGCTGGCCATCAATAAATGCAAATAACGGTCATTCAACATTTACACACTTCAAAAAGGTCAGACACATATACTACATACATACATACAATATGTACCCTGCAAGAAAATTAACAATAGTGAGCGTTTCATGTAAAATAAACATTACCGTATAGTAAGGGGTTTGGACGCCATTTAATGGTGATGCTAAGCAAAGATATCGTGCTTTACCCAAAAATGTTCCTACTGGGTTTGTACGCACATTATTCTTATTGGTTCATATTAAAATATTATGGTCATAAGTACAAACCTATATTTTATTAGCTACACGAGTAAACGATTAGCCTGCTTGGTTGAACCATTTCTAATATACAGACATACATACATACATACATATATACGAGTACATATTTAGGTACATATATGCAAAACAAGAAAAATGCGCTTAAGACGGCAAACATATGTATGAGTTTGCCTTAGGAAAGGACCAGAATGTGCACATTCAAATTCATTATTAATATCAATTTTTGCATACAATATTTTTTATTCAAAATCACATCTGCTTACATGCTTGTATATGGGTATATTTCTAGACATGTAACCAACAATAGATGTGTGACTTATATAAAACTTATTTGAACTGAGGAAAAGGTTTAGAAGAGGAGGCCTCGAAATAGTAAGAAGTGTCGTTGGCCGCAACATTTCTGATGCTGGACTTATTTTTGTTCTAGTGATGTCATCTTTACTATACATTTAAATCAAGATACCAATTTTTGTGTCAGGTAAGCAAACAATCTGGCGGTTCGATTTTTTAAATTCAAATTTCCAAAGCTCGCATTCCTGCAGGCACAAGGATATAGGAGTATTTTTGAAGTGGAACAATTTATCTTTTTCGTTAATTGGTTTTCCAGTGACTCATAGCTACCAGGAGACGGTTCAAACGGATGGAAATTTTGGGAAACCCCTTCGGAAAAGTCGAAAAACAAAACCTAATTTTTCAAGCTAAATATCTCTAAAAGGATTTATGGCAGGGAAAAATTTAAAATTGGTATATAATATAGCTCATAACATCAAAACCATGCTCATGCGTAAAACTCAGGGTTATCGGAAAAGGGGGCGTGGCACCTCCCATGCAATCTTAACCTGATTATCTCTAAAAGGGTTTCAAGTAGGGCTCTGGAAATTGGTGTGGAATAAAAAAAATTCAAGTTATACGAAAAGGGGGCGTGACACCTCCAATACATATGTACTTTATGTTGAAAGCAGAATATCTATAAAAGGGTTTAAGGTAGAGACATAGAAATCACTATGGAGAAAAACAAAATCAATACAATGTTCAAAGAAAAAAAAATTATTAACAAAAAGGGGTGTGGCACCACACATACGTACTCATTTTTAGAGGCTGAATATCAGGGTTGTAAAAGAATGCATTGATATGCGAATGCAATCAGTTGAAGTCTTATTCAATGGCATCAAATTTCGAATGCACCCATTGACTCGCTTTTCTACTAAAGAATGAAAAAATGAAGTCTGAAGTATTTTTGAAGTCACGACTTTGAAGTCATTTTAGAGAAGTCACTTACTAACTTCATTTTTTGAGTGAAGTCACTAACTATTTGCAACAAAAATAGTTTACGATCATGTCTCGTATGCCATAGGTAAATTGACTTCAAATGACTCCAAATGACTCCAAATTACTTCAATTGACTTCAGTGAGACTTTTTATTCAATGACAATGCAATACATGAATAACCAAAAAATGAATGAAAAAAAGAATTCGAAGTCGCAGAATGAAGTCTGAATGGTGACTTCATTTTTTAAGTCCCAGTCAAAGAATTCAAAAAATGGCTGCAATCATTTTGCGATTAATCAAATGAATAATTATTCGCAAAAGAATGCGTTCTTTTACATCTCTGAATTTATTATAATAAATTGGGCGTGGCACAGCCTACTTTTAATTGAGTTAATTTTACAAAATTTATTTTATCATAAATCAAAACCGTTGAAGACATCATAAAGAAATTCTACAGTCATATTACCTGCTCATAGAAATGTCAAAAATCGCCTAAATACTACGCCCACTTTTTTGTTAATTTTTTTTTAGAAAGAGAATATATCTGCAAAAAATAACATTCCAATCACCAATTCTATTTCACTTTCTAAGTGACTATGTATGAGAAAATGCAAAAAAATGAAATGATAAGGAAAAGAGGAGAAGAAAGAAGAAGTGAAGGAGAGAGGCAAAAGAATGGTAGGTGAGAGATAAGACGAAGAGATAGTACATTCTTAAGAGGCGGACAAAGGCGGACCTTTAAAAGTTGTATCCCTCTCTCGCTTTTTTCTCTCTGAACGACCACTTTATATAAACACTTTATAGGCAACTTAAACTAAGGCCTAATTATATGTACTACATATTTCGAAAATTGACTGATTCAGCTACCGGGACATGCAAGATCAAGAGAGAAACAATATAGTTGTTTATTGTCGAGTTATAAAGAATTTTCAACCATCTGATTTCCTTATGTGAGTCCCCGAAATAGAGATCGCAGAAGTCGATATTGCACACCATATCGCTTCTCTAGCTTAATACGTTTAGCTCCGCTTCGATAGTGGGACGAGTTTTGGGTACTCTTCAAACCAAATTCGAAACACTTCGATTGAGCTAATGGTAGTCAGATGAGAACGAGTTGTGATAGTTTCCCAGCATTGTAATAAGAATGATTTATCTGCCATCGGTAAAAGCAGCGTTGCCACCTTTTTCCTCATTTTCCACAATCGCATTCAACTTTTTCCCTCTTTTTTTAACATTTTTTTGTTGGGTACAAATGTGTATGGGTGACCTCTAACACTTCAATATACTTGTTGTATGTAGTTGATGGGTATCAAGTGTTTGTGTATGCATACAAGTTCTTAACACCCCTGCTCCGCCTTGCCCTCAAACCATAACTTCTGATGCATGCACGTATGGCATAGATGACGTGCCGCTGCTTATACTCGTAAGTTGAAGATGCTTACTTGCTTAGATGTTCATGTTGTTGCAATCATTTGTAAATATTTACATATGCTTTTATATGAATGTACTTACACATATGTATTTATATACATATAGACATTTGTTCATATACATACATACATACATATATGTATGACTATTTCCACTTATCCTTGTGCATATTTAAATTGTCGATGACATCGCCACTTGACGACCGTGAATATACGCAGATGATCTGTACGCACGAACAACTTGTTTTTCTAAGTAGTCACAACAAAAAGTTGGCAATGTACTCATGTGATAGGGTGTGGTGGGGGGTAGTGGTGATGGCTGTGAGGAAGACATCTTTAGCTATGAAGCTTAGTAGATTTTAAAAAGTTTAATTGGCTTCTAAGTAGAGATGTATGTGTAGCTTGGTTCATCATATTTTGATAATCAAATAATTTATTCGAGCGCAGATTTGTGGTGAGAGCTTTTAAATATGCAGGTACTTGTTTCTTAAATACGAATATGATGCAATTCCTCCTTTGCTGAGGACTTTAAGTAGAACTTTATAAATAGCTCACGTTTTGATATATTTGATGAGCTCTTCAATTTGTGACTCTCTTCTTTTCATAGCTTGTAAATATACAGTGACTGCTACTCAAAATGGTCCAATAATGCATTCCAAAAATTGTTACGTTTAAAATTCATCTCTTAATTTTATATAAAAACATAGATTTGTCTGTCTAAGAAATCTTTTGAATGAGTACTGCCAAGCTCTAGCAAAAATTCGGTAAAATATTTAAAAATTAAAAAAGTGGTAAGAAATTTCATATTTGAGACTAAAATTTCAAAATGATCTCTGAGTATACGAGTAGAGTTTTTTAGCACATCAAATTCTAGTCTTACAAAGTGCAAGTCTCTAAGTTCTTGAAAACTCGCCCTGCCGATTAAGCGACAATATATGATAGTTAAAAACTTATATAATGAATTTTTTTTAAATGGGCGTGGCACACCCTACTTGTAATTGAGTTCATTTTACAAAAATTATTTTGTCATAAAGCAAATAAATCATAAAGATAATCAGCGCGGAGATTACACGATCAACAGTCAATTTTCCTCACAAAAATGCCAAAAATCGCCTAAATACCACGCCCACTTTTTTATAAACTTTCTTAATAAGATCATAGACAAATATATTAGAGAATATAACTGCAAAAAATAACATTTCACCAATTCTATTTCACTTTCTAAGTAACAATGTACGAAAATATGCAAAAAATTTAAATTTTCCAAAATGGGCGTGGCTTCGCCCTTTAATAGTAGATTTTTCCTCAAAACATTTTATGCCACAACTCAAACAAATATTTATTTCGTAACGGGGTGTGTTGAAAATGTTGATTTTATTACTTTAAATGTTTATTACGAAAAATTGAAAAAATTTGTTCAGAGCCACGCCTACTTTTTTAATGTATTTCTGTAAATTTTTTTTTGGAAATTTTTAATACAATATTTCTGTAGCCGTGCAAGGAACATTAATATTTAAATCTTATGTAATACATTTTTAAGCAAAATTCAACCAAGAATAAATGTGCGTGAAACCGCCCACTTTTCAGCAGAAGAAGACTTATCTTCCACCAGTTTACAAATATTAACTGACTGAGTGATCGGAGGGCGCTTGTCAAATTCAGTTTCTAAAAATATAATAAACTATACAAATTTCTTAAGCTGGCATCTCTAGTGGTGTACTATTCCCATTTTTGTTAAATTTCTGCCCAAGCAAAGCTAAAGAAATGTTGCTTTCCAATTAAAAACCAAAAATTCCTCAAAACCAAATCGAAAACGTAATGGGAAAACTTTTTACAATTAAAATACCAGTACGTACTACTTTCATGGGATTGGGTATATTTGTCTAAGGATGTGAGTATGTACTTTTATAGTTTGTATTGGACATTTCAATACCGACTTTTTAATTCCCGAAAATCTTCTCTCTTGTAATTCCGAAATTTTCGGGATTGCCATTTTCTTAAGCAATTTCTTCACTTTTCTCGGGGTAAACTGTTGAAGAATAACAAATACTCAAGTTACGTTTCTAATTTCGGGATCGTAAAAATCTGATCCCGAAAATCCCGTATTTGTTTAAATACAAAAAACCTGGCATCCCTAGTTTGTATGCATAGCTTATTTGATAAGTAAGTAGTTTAGTTCGAAATTATAGTTAACCCATAAAATATGGGCAAAGGAACATACAACTTGTGCATAGGTAAATATGTACATATGTATGTATGTATGAGTGTGCTTGGTTAATATCTCCACAACTAAGTGGTCTATACATAAATATTTAGTACGGCCAATGAACCGAAAATTGATTTTCAACCAACAGTGCCACAACTTAAAGGTAAGTTGGACTCATAGCAACTGAATTGTAGGTACATACATAGGTATGTGCGACCTATGCATTTGTATGTTTGTATGCACGGATATGAATTTCACTATGATACAACAACATATCGATAATTTACTAGAGCGATAACGATAGCTTCTACCGATGGATTTATAGCGCTTTTTGGGCAAGAAAAATATATTTTTTCCATTTTTTTTTTATGAAACTATTTTTATTATCTTTTTTTTTTATAAAAATTTTTGTTAACTAATAAAAGTTTTCATATTAATAAAATTTAATTTTCCTTTGCTATTGAAATTATTCAAAGAATTACTAAAAAATATTTAAAAAAAAAAGAAACAAAAAAACAATTATTACTAAATATTATTAAACAAGCAAAATTACTATAATATGTATTATTTACTACAAATAATTAAAAAAAAAACGAAATTAATAAATATTATAAAAAAAAACAAATATTACTTAAAATTTAAAAAAAAAACACAAACAAAAAGGTTTTGCTAAAAATTATGAAAAAAATTATTACTCAAAATTTTGTTGTTGGTATACAAAAAAAAATTATTACTGAAACTGATGAAAAAAAATTATCAACAAATAAATTATTAAAATTAAATTATTAAAAATAATAAAAAAAAACAACTAAAAATATTTGCTAAAAATTATACAAAAAAAAACAAATTAGCACTAAAGTATAAAAAACTTTATCACTAAAAATTAAAAAAAAAAAAAAAAAAAAACAATGTTTGGTAAAAATTATAAAAAACCAAAATTAGTACTAGAAATAACAAAAAAATTAAATAAAAGCTACTAATAAAAATTTTTACCGCAAATTATAAAAAAAAAATTATTACTACAAATTTTAAATAAAAAGAAATTAGTAAGAGCTTTTCAGTTTTTCCTCTGTACACAAAATGTTTGGTATAAATAAATAAATATTTGTTCTCTTTAATAACAAAAATATCGATTAAGCCGAATATCCACCTTTCCAGCGCCTCTTCTTCATGCGCGTTCCATTGGTTTTCAAATCATTTTCATTTAATTCTATTTACACAGCTTTCTCAAGCGAAAAAACATCTATTTTGTGAAATTGTTATCGATATTTTGGGGTGAGAACATTTTTCTTGCGATAATAATGGAATAAGATATAATACATACTGCCGGAAATCGATACTTTTCAAACGCTTCTAGTTCCTATTTGTGCGCTATATTTTGTGTGAATATAAAAAGAAAAGAACGATAATATAATCGTGTGGCTTTGGTAGCATAGTCGGCAGTGTGCTTAACTTGCATGCAATAAGTCGCGTGTTCCAATTCGTTTTTTTATTTATTATATATTTTATTTTTTTTTTCTGAAAAGACAAATTAGACACTCCGTTTGCATACTTAACTGGAGTAATTTTATTTACACAAAAAAACATAAAATTGTATGCCACAACTTACACATTGCACCGCGGCCTGCAACCTCTTCGCATTACATAACCTCACATTAACATGTGATATGTCTGTTGCCTTCAAATAGAGCAACTACTTCATGGAATATTCAAAATACTATGACGCACTAGAGTGACTACCTAAACAACTAACTAAAGTGAGCTAAAGTTTGGCATACAATTAAAATTAAACTATCAAATGAAATGCCAAAGAGAGTCAACCTACTGCCTGCTAACGCTAGACATGCAATCAGCTCGGTATTACAGCGTATTGAAATTGTTGTTGACCTGTTTGGGTCAAAGTGATGTAACATACAAAGATTGATACATAACGGATATATACCCTGCAGTGAAGCAGTAAATGATTGAGGAGAAATACTATTGGCAAACTAGAATTTTTAAACTCATCTCAAACTAGTCCGAAAACGAACAAACCAGAGCTAACAAAATTTAAAATATTTGGGAGCATACCAGATTTGAAACAATCCAATGGATCTGATGTTAAAAAAAAAATTTAGTACGGGAACGTAAGCTTTCCAAATTTCGGGTTCTGTGTGGGCAAACTTATGTGTATAGCGAACAAGCTTAAAGTTGCCATACTTTTTGCATGGGAACGCAAATTGGTGAAAAAAGTGTAGCAAGAGATATGTGTTTATCGTTTCTGATAAGACAGGCGACATAAAGATCACGTGAAGTCTTTCGTTTAACCTCATCTCGGTCTCAGACATTATGGAAAACTGAAACCTCTAATAAAAACACCCTCTATTATCGATTTATTTATGCGCACATTGAACTTTTTTTATAATAAAATATTAACCAATAAACTATGCTGCTTATGTGCAACTTTAACAAATCGCGTGCATAATTTACAAATAAATTTGTATGCCACTTTTGTTTGTCCCACTTTGGAAGTAGTAAACAAAGCCGAGCACAATCGAGCCACAGCAACGCAGCAAGTAATGGCGTGAAAATGTGGCAGCTGACAGCTGCCGCTGCTGCATGCAGCCAAATAAAAAGCGCAAACTCACTTACAATAAATATTGAATTATTTATCCAAAAAAAAAAAAAAAAACAAACCGAAAACACAGGAAAAACGTCTGAAGTGGAAGTTTTATAGACAGTTGTGGGTTGCAAAACTAAACTCAACTTTGGCTGTTGGACTTTAGGCGCAAAAAGCGTGCACTTTTTAAGCAAAAGCTATGCGTGAAAAAATTGTTTTAATATTCCACAGCAAAAAAGTTATTGTTTTACAAAATATTACTTTAGTTGCTATGAAAAATTTAAATTCAATTATTTTTGAATATTATTTATGCCCTTTTCCCCGACTTAGTCGAGATTGGTTGTTATTAAAAAATCAAGCAGGTAAAAATAAACTTTGGTTTTTTTACAATTTGATCATAAAAGCTCCAGCGAAAGCCTAAAGAAATCGTTAAAAATGCTGGTTTTTTAGACTTTGGCTGTTATGCCTTGCTGCTACATATTCAACGAATGTGCGAGGTGTAGAATGCAAAACCAAATTTGGGTATAAAACCACAAGAAAAGCAGTTGCATACGTTTAAATTATAATAATAATAATTAATAATAATTATTAATGTTTGTCGATTTTAATTTATGACAGCATGAAAATTCTTATTTATTTAATTTTGCAGTCGGAAAACAAAAAAAAAAAAAAATTTGTTTTCGGAAAATTATTTAAAAAAAGGAAAATGTTTTATTTTGTGAAAGAATTTTTAACCTATTACTACAAACGAGCTCAAAGCCTAGAAGAATTATTTTTATGAAAATTATTTAATTTATTTTGTTATTATTTTATTTAATTATTTTTTATTGTTTTTTAAGTTTTTTAATTAATAATTTTTATTTTTACCTTTTTGAATAATTTAATAATTTACTTAAATTTTTTAATTGAAAATACAGCAAAGTAGAAATTTGTTATTAACTTAAATGTTGCATTAGACAACTTGCCTTTTTTCCAAAATTTTGATTTCAGATTTCAAATTTTTCTACTAGCATTCTTCGAAATAATGAAGTAAACAAAATTAAAAAAAAAAATGTTTGTAAAATTTGCAAGCTCGAGACCAGTGAACAATAATAATTGGTGTTAATTATTATATTCGATTTTTGTGGAAAAAAAAAATATTTTGAAATATAAAAAAAAATACTAATTAATAAAATTAAAAAAAATTTAAAAAAAAAAACGTGTTTTTGTTGTTGTTGTTAAAAAACTTCAAAGTCCATACATTTTTTATATAAAAAAAATTGGGGTAATTTTAAATATTTTCAAAAATAAATTTCTCAAAGTATCGTCGCAAAATAAAATTTTTAAATAAATTTCCAGGGTGATTTGAGATGGATCGACCCATATATAACATATAACAATTGTAAACACTTTGCATAAGAACACAATTTTCGTCAAAAATAGAACATTCTACTGTACGATTCGAATCTGAAAACCCCCACTGAGCACACTGAGAAAAGTTAGCATATTTTTAGGCGTATTTTTTCAGCAAAATTCAAAAAAGCCGGTGTGAGAATAATAGATCGATCATTCAAAAGACTCATTATCCTACTAAGTCGACTTTGGCTGTTATTGCTTTTTGCACACAGCTATTTCACTCAATAAAAATAAAACAACAAATGTTTTAAAAATATCGCCAATATTTTTCATTATTCATTCACATTGAACAAAAGCATTATTTAGTTGTCGAATTACAAGCAAAATCAAATTACGAGCATTATCTATTGAAGCAAATTTCTATAAATTTTTACATTGAAAACAGTTTATTGTCAATTAACGATTGTTTTTATTAACCACGCTGGCAACGAAATACGCCCACAATTTAGTTTAAAGCTCGATTATTTTAATTAAATTTAAGTTTGTATAACAGAAATTATAGTGGAATTCCGCTTCATCTACAGCTTTTGTCAGTTTGATACAAATATGGCTACCTTTTTCAAATATATACTAATGTATATAGATTTGTATGTATTTATTAGTGTCCAACCGAGTATTATGCTCCGTGTACCTTATCTGTTCGGTTTCGGGTTCGGTTCCGGTACGGCCGAAAAATCCATTAACAACAATGCGACATCTCTCAACGGCTAGACTTTGAGAGACGAAAGTTGTAAGATCATTTCGCGACTTTTTCGGGATGATTTTGGTACCCTTTCGGAATTGTTTTCGGGACATTGCCGGAACTTAGTCGGGGTAATTTCCGGAACCATTTCGGGATCATTTCCAGAACTTTTTAGAATAATTTCAGGAGCCTTCAGGGATAATTTGGGATTGCTCTCTCAACCATTAGTGGAACTTTTTCGGGATTGCTCAAGGGAACATCGTCGAAATTATTTAAAGATTATTTCGGGATGATTCCAAAAATTTGGTGAAATTATCCCAAAAAAATAGCCCGATATGGTCCCGAGAACTATCCTAAAAATAGTCCCAAAAAGTTTCAAAAACCATTCCGAAATGGTACAGGAAACAGTTCCGATATGATCCTGATGATTCCAAAAATGCGCGGAAAATCTCACGAAACAATCCTAAAATAGTCCCGAAAATTTTATAAAAAAATCCCGAAATGGTCGAGAAGACAGTCCCGATATGACTCTGATGATTCCAAAAATACATTGAAATTGTTCCAACAAATATCCCGAAACTATCTTAAAATAGTTAAAAAAAAGTTTCTAAAACCATCCTAAAATGGTCCCGAAACAATCCCGAAAAAATCCTGAAATGATCCTTAAAAAATAAGAGGTTAACTTCTATCAAGTGTGCGTGCTAGAGGCGATGCTATTTTAGGTTAGGTTATTTTACTCTCAGAAAAGTTATTATACCGAACAAAAAGGCCAAAAGAATAATATTAAGAACTTTTCTTTGTCTGTATGCATGTTTGTGCGCGCATCACTCAAAAACCGCGGCATAAAATTGAATGCAGTTTTCATGGATGTATTGCTATAGATCTACCCTGAAATATAGGTGCAGTGAAATAACTCCCAAATGAAATAACTCCCAACAAAAAAATGAAATAACTCCCAAATATTTTCCATGCAAGTTGGGACTTATTTCATTATGAAATAGCTCCCAATTCATTGGGACTTATTTCATAATTTTAACTGGGAATTATTTCATAATGAAATAACTCCCAAATGAAATAATCCCCAATAAAATATCTTTGGGAGTTATTTCATAATTTTTGGAAATTGGGAGTTATTTCATTTTTTGGGACTTACTTCATTGCTTGTAATCCAGGCATTGGGAGTTATTTCATTTTTAATGGGAGTTATTTCATTTTTGTTATGCATATTTTTAGCGAACTAACGTCATTGACATTAATTCGCATTAAGAAGGCGAACTAAAGTCAGTACATTTTTTTTATATTCCAAATTTTCATTTTTCATTATCACCTTCGACTTATGATCATGAATCTGAGATTGGCTTAGGTCAGATCCCCGATTCGGGGCGTGATCAATGGTATTTATGTGCAGAACACCTTTCCGCATTGGCGGCCTTCGGCCGCGCTTCAAAAAATAACCCTGGGCTACGCCATTCCAACTCCGGGTGGTTGCCGTGATGTCCTTCCGCGTCCCACTCTTTTCTCACAGGGCAATATGATTACAACAACCACATGAAAATGACTTTAACTGCAAATATCTCGCAAACTACCAAAAATAATGGTTCAGCGGAGTTATATTCATGCTCCTGGGACCAAAGCGCGTCTCCTGATACATATCTCAACATTTTTGGTTGTGTATTAGCGCTCGGTACCCCACGTAAACAATTACCCACGTCTAGATTTAGAATCTGAAATGAGATTTTTTTCAACCGTTCAAAAGTTATTTGCAGTTAAAGCTCACAATTTTCTGTAATTTTCATGTGGTTGTTGTAATGGCACATTAGGCTGAGCCCAAAAAGTGAAAAAGTGAGAAACGTGGCACGCGGAAAGACATCACCGTGGCGGTAGCCACGGCTATGGCACACACCCGGAGTTGGAATGGCGTAGCCCAGGGTTATTTTTTGAAACGCGGCCGAAGGCCGCCAATGCGGAGAGGAGTTTTGCACATAAATACCATGGATCACGCCCCGAATTGGGGATCTGACCTAAGTCAAATTTTCGCCTGCGGCACTACTTCGTCGAATCTCAAACCCAAATGCCTCAATGACATTAATTCGCATGTGAAAAGCTGTCCTGTATTTTTCAAATTTCATTGTAACTGATTATATTGTAAAAATATACCATTTCAAATTTTGATTTGGGAGTTATTTCATTTTTTGGGACTTTTTTCGTTTGGGAGTTATTTCATTTTTTTGGGGACTTGTGGTTTCATTGTGAAATAACTGCCAAATATTGGGAGTTATTTCATTTCCTTCTTTGGGAGTTATTTCATTTATTAAAGTTGGGAATTATTTCATTTTTATTGGGACTTATTTCATTGGGAGTTATTTCATGGGAGTTATTTCATTTGGGAGTTATTTCACTGCACCTGAAATATAGCACACGTTTCGCAATTTTTGCTCAGTACAGAATTATTTAAGTTTTATCGTAGCCTTGCACAACCGCAATCATCTAGTTAGCTATGAAAAAATGACACACAATTTAAAATTTTCAGTTTATTTTGACACCTTCATTATTCATTCTGATAAAACCTTCATACATACACAGCTTTACAATGTATTGTTGTTTTTTCTTTTCTATACACAAGCACCGCCCATGATGTGAAGGGGCCATGGCAAATGGCAGCTGCATCTTTTCAAATCATAAATCTTACGTGGCGCATAACCTTTTTACTAGCGCACCTTACCTTACTTACAACTTTTTACTGCCAATAAAAAACATTAAAAAAAATGAAACCGCACTACTAATAAACAAACCATCAAAAATACAAAAAAAAAAATTCAAGAAAATAAAAACAAAATTTCAATTCCAACCACAACACGTCCATTGTTCCAGTTTTCCGTTTACTTATTTACGGCTTTAACGTCACTTACTTTCTATTATTATTTTTGAATGTGTGTGTGCGTGTGCCAATTTTTTTACGATTTTATTTACTCACTTGTTGTTGTAACTGTTTTTGTGTTGTCGGTATATGATGTAGCTATAAAAACAAAATCGTTATAAAGTTCGATTGGATTGGTTCGTTTTGCTTTGCAGCTGCCATGAATTTATGAAAATGTGAAAAACACAACAATGTTTACCGTACGATTACAACAACAAAATGAAAAATTAGTTTTGAACGCAAGAGTTGGCCCTTTTAAACAATTTACAACTGTCATAAGTTTTTTTTATCGTTACAACAGTCGATTCGGTTACGACAATTACGACAATACGACAAGAACTAAAAAATGTTGTTCCTGAAAACTAAAATTGACTTGGGTCTGAAAAGATTTTTTTAAGTCCCAATAAATGCCATTGGGTGTGAGATAAGAAGTCACAAAAATACTATAATCATTTAAATTTCAATAAAAATAGCAGTCAAAAATTGGACTTTAATTTTTTTTAATAAAAATATATTGACTAAAATTTGGAAAATTAATATTACATTTTGACTTAAGTCAGAAACAAAATGACTTTTATTTTTAAGTCAGAAACAAAGTGACCTTTATTTTTAAGGCAAAATTTAAATTTTGACAAAATTTGTTAATGCCAAAAATCAAAGTTAAAATTTGACTGAAGTCAGAAATAATAAATCAACTATGACTGAAGTGACTTAAGTTAATAATAAGAAATGAAATTCGGCTTTTAATTTAAAAGCAAAACTAAAACTTCAAATTTGACTTTTATTGTTTAACTTAGAAGTGATAGTTAATGTACATTTAAGTTCAAAAAGGAATTAAAATTTGATTTTGATTTTGTCAGGACCAGAACTCAAAATTTCTTTAAATTATTGAACACAGGATTAACTTAAAGTTAAAATTTTACTGAAGTCAAAAATGACAAATAAAATTTTACTTTTAATTTCAAGGCAAAACTGAAACTTTTAAATTCGACTTTTATTTATTAAGTCCAAATGATAGTTAAACTAGGACTAACTAAAAAAAAAAACATAAAGTTTGGTTTTACTTTAAAGTCAGGACTAGCACTTAAAATTATACGTTAACTTTTTAAGACAGGAACCGTTTTAACTTCGGTTGAAATTTGACTTAAGCTAAAATTTGACTTAAGTTAAAATAAGAAATTAAATTGTGCTCCTTATTTTAAAACAAAACTGAAAGCATAAATTAATAGCTAATGAGGTAAGAAATAAATAAGTTTTACTAGTATTTTGAAGCCAAGACTAGAACTTAAAGATGTATATTAATTGTTTAAGTCAAAGATTGAAGTCAAAATGAGACTCAGGTCAAACAATTTAAAAAAGCTCGACTACTAATTTTAAAGCGTCGTTAAACTTTAAATTTAACTAAAATTTTTTAAGTAAACATTTTAAGTTATAATTTGACTTAAGTTAAAAATTATAAAGGAAATTTTTCTCTTAATTTTAAACCGGAACTAAAACTTTTTATTTACTAAGTCAATGTGACTTTTTATATTACGTCCAATATATTTAAGTAAAAAAAAACTGATTTGATTTTTTTTAAGATCTAAAAATTAAAAAAAAAAACTGTTTAAAAAAATAATTGAAGTTAAAGTTTGAGTTAAGTTAAAAAAAAGAAGTCGACTTTTAATTTCTGTTTTAAGCCAAGACTAGAAATTAGTAATTTATTTTAATTGGTTAGGTCGAAAATAAAAATTTGACTTTTATTTTCAATTACTTAAAACTTAATTTTAATTTTAGCATCAAAACTTTTGTTTGGTACTCAAATTTAATTTAATTTTAAGAAAAAATATTTGTGACTTTGAGCTTTGAAGTAATGTGCAGTACTTTTCCGACTAAAACAGACAAAAGCTAAGAACTAGCGTAGAGCGAGAACTAACAATCACAATTACGGGACAGTTCCAAATACAATAAAAATCAAAAATAGTTCATTAAATTGAAGTAAATCATTCTTAGGGTGAGAGCAAAGGTGGGCTTTTCAAAGATCAAGTTTTGTTTCACATAATATTACATATGTATGTATTTGTCGAAATACACAACAGCTGATCGTTTGACAGATTGTTGACTGAGAGAGCACCTTATTAAAGAATAAGTTTTGTGAGCTCTGTGGTCACATAATCGAGTTTGGCAATGATTTTCTGTAACTTCTAACTGTTTCGAACTACTTTTAAACTTCTCTGATTTGGAAATCCCTACTGACTTCTACTGTTAGCTACTTTGTTTCAAATGTCAAACGAATTTTATACCTTGCATATAAATTTTTTGAGTTAAAATTTCAAAGAAGCACTATTAATTGCAGTCGCTTTGTAAAACTAAAACAACATTAGTAGAATGAAATTATTAATTGGCAACACTTACCGAAAGCAGCATTTTATTTCTGAAATTGTTGCACAGTGGCCGTGGGGGCCATTTAGCGCGCTGGTGGCGTCGCCAAATAGCACAAAAGTGATTATTTGAATATTTTACAATTTTAACCGCAATCAAATTCTTTCACTTTGAACCGCAAAATTGTACGTGACTTGCATTTGTTGGAGCAGATATTGCATACTTTTAGGGGTAGGCAGCTTTCAGCAAAGCTTTTCTTTTTTTTTTTTTGTTATTTTTGCCAAACGTTTAGATGAGATTTTTTCTATTTTTCACTTCATTTATTTTCATTGCTTGTGTATTTGATATATATTAAATGTTTGTTTTTATCAATTTTTTTATATTTCTACTTTATTTCATTATTTATTTCACACTCACCAACAAACAGCAAATAAATCATTTTCGGTACAAGCTGTCGTTGTTGTTGTTAGCAGTATTTTGCACTACTGTTGTTTTTGTTTTTCTAATACAATGTTTTTCTTTACTGACCACAGCCACATACACAGACTTAGTAAGTAGTCCATGAGGTGCGTGCCCTGCTGAAGTTGAAGCAGTCTGGCGCTTTGTTGCGCGCTCCTTCGACTTGTGGTCCAGTAGAGCGTGATGCGCGCACTTGAAACGTGACGTTTACTGTACGTAGCAGCTGTCGAGTTCGAATGATTTATAAGCACGCAAAAGCGCAGTTCATTTTTATTACACTTTCGACTGCTTCTTCTTCTTCTACTCTATTGTATATATGTATGCATTACAATATATTTAATGTATTTAATCAACATCAATTTGATTTTTTTTTTCTAGTCGCTTGGGGAATTTTGTTTTGTTTTTTTTGTATTATTTTTATTTTTTTCAATCGCACGCGTTCTACTTACTAACCGCAAGGCGAGACGAAGGACAAGCACAAAACGTGGCGTATCAAATTGCACGCCTCTTGCTTGCATGTGCAGCTTGCATACGATCCAGTGCGCTTTGTTGAGCTTTGTTTGTGTGCTTCGTATGAATGTTTGTTTGTAAATAGTTTTTCCCTGATTCAATATGTTCAGAAATCCTTTCGTTATAGTCTGGCCGCCACAAAGCAACCGACTAAGTGAAAAGCGTCAGCATTGAGGGAAACGCTGTAAAGAAATTAGAGCAAAGCAAAACATAAAAATTAAAATTTTGTATTTTCCTTTTTTTCTACTTCTTATTTTTTAAAACAACAACAAACCTGCTTACAGTCGGTTTCACAAAATTTATTTAAATAAAGAAATGTAAGAGCAAAAAAAAATATTTTTCTACTCAAATTGCTTTCGTGAAACTGGCTGTTAGGCATATTGAATGTTTGCTAAGGTCACAGATGGTGGTTAGGCTTAGAATTAAGAAATTAACACAGAATATAAATAAAACAGATTCAAAAGCAACGATATCGAACAATTTTATACCCAGCTGTAGCGTTAAAAAACTAAAGCAAGTCCTTATTCAATGTTTGCGCAAATAAGTGATAAGCTCTCAGGTAAAATATTATTTCGTTATTTTATTTTATTTTATTTTATTTTATTTTATTTTATTTTATTTTATTTTATTTTATTTTATTTTATTTTATTTTATTTTATTTTATTTTATTTTATTTTATTTTATTTTATTTTATTTTATTTTATTTCATTTTATTTTATTTTATTTTATTTTATTTTATTTGATTTTATTTCATTTCATTTTATTTTATTTTATTTTATTTTATTTTATTTTATTTTATTTTATTTTATTTTATTTTATTTTATTTTATTTTATTTCCATTTATTTTATTTTATTTTGCTTTATTTTACTTTATTTTATTTTATTTTATTTTATTTTATTTTATTTTATTTTATTTTATTTTATTTTATTTTATTTTATTTTATTTTATTTTATTTTATTTCATTTTATTTTATTTTATTTTATTTTATTTTATTTTATTTTATTTTATTTTACTTTATTTTATTTTATTTTATTTTATTTTATTTTATTTTATTTTATTTTATTTTATTTTATTTTATTTTATTTTATTTTATTTTATTTTATTTTATTTTATTTTATTTTATTTTATTTTATTTTATTTTATTTTATTTTATTTTATTTTATTTTATTTTATTTTATTTTATTTCATTTTATTTTATTTTATTTTATTTTATTTTATTTTATTTTATTTTATTTTACTTTATTTTATTTTATTTTATTTTATTTTATTTTATTTTATTTTATTTTATTTTATTTTATTTTATTTTATTTTATTTTATTTTATTTTATTTTATTTTATTTTATTTTATTCTAAACTAGTACAGCTGGGTATAAAAGCGAGCCCGAAAAAAGATTCACCAATTCAATGCAAGCTGGTCACAGCAGGTATAAAAAAAAATACAAAAAGATATGATCAACTTAAGAAATTGTTTGCCCGAAAAAACTTGTTGAAATAGCAAAGTTGACGAGCGTCCTAAAAAATATATGCCAATGCATGCTTTTCCCAGAAGTAGGAGAAAAAGTTGAAACAAATAAAAAAATTAGGAAAACTCTTTTTTCTTGTTTTCAAAAAAATTTCCTTTCCTAACTGCGAAGTATTTGCATTGCTCGCTCATTCTTAGCGCAACTTGCAAATACTTAATGGAAAGCCAACAACACGATTTTGTTGATTCGTTTCGTGCCATTTTTGCATGCAACCCTTTTATTTCGCTACATTTACTCGAGTGAAAACATGAAAAAACCTCCTTTAAGGGCTTTTTAAATTTCTTTTTTTGTTTTTTTTTTTATTTTTGTTGTACACCTCCAGAGGCCAAGCGTTATTGCTCAGCGGCTAGCGAAAGGTTGCCAAGGCAAGCTAGTCAATAAAACGATTAGTCATTGCGCTGTGTGGCCTGAAAAGGAATTGTGCGACTTCTTTCGAAAGTAGGTCGAAGGTACGGGATTAATATGCGCCAAAGGAGGCCTCAGACCTGGAACTCTCACCTCAATATGCGAAGTGTTTTTTCGCTTTTTAAGCAAACAGAATATCTCACCAGTGTTGGAACATGAAGAGTGGCATGCATATTTATCTTTGAGGATAATCAGCTCCTGGGTCACTGAAGAATTTGAAGCTGCCGTGCTGTGTAAACAACAAAATTCGAAAAAACAATATGTTTCTTTTTTTTTTTAAATTTCCATCAACCCCAGGACGTCTAGCATGCCACTATTGCATGCACCAACAACACTAGCTACACCACCGTAAGCTCATTAGGAACTCTAACATTTGTTTTTCTGTGTTATAAATTATATGAAACTACGTTTTTGTTATGAAATAATGCAGAGCAATTAGAATTGCTGTAATTGCACTAAGTTGTAGTTGTAGTTGTGTAAAGTTAAATTAATTCTAATTAATAATGCTTGAAATGTAAACAGGAGAAGAGATTTTCGCAAAGGCGATCATTTATCATTTTTATTGCGTGCGAAAGTAGAGATACTAGCATAAGCAGTGTTGTGCAAAATAAAAGTAGGGCAATTTTCAAAAAACTTTCCATGCCAAAATGTTCAATAGAATATGATAAAAATTGTAGACCTGTAAACAAAAATGTCGAAAATGAGTGTTGAAATTGTTTTTGAAAAAAAATGAACTTATTTTGAGTTTTTGTTTTTAATTATATAAAGATGGCTAAATATTTTTTAATTTAAATCATGTTTTAAAGTTTGAAAAAAAATTTAAATAAAATATTGTTTTTACAATTTATTAAATAAAAAAAATGTTCTTAACTATCGCACGAGGTGCGTTTTAAAACTTTTAAAATCCTGGTTTTCAAATATTTTCAAAAAAAATTATTTGAGTAGAATTTTTTTGCTTAGTTTTCAGAAATTATTGCAAATTGTTGAAAAAATTCTCAAGTGTAAAATTTTTTTTATTATTTTTCTATTTCAGAAATATCAAAATTTGTTACTTTTTGATCAAGCGTTTATTTGGATTTTCTTTACAAGCGTTCAAACATTTTAAAACATATTGAATTTTTTTTTTCTTGAAATATTGTAAATATAGAAATTATTGCAAATTGTTGAAAAAATTCTCAAGTGTAAAATTTTTTTTATTATTTTTCTATTTCAGAAATATCAAAATTTGTAACTTTTTATCAAGTGTTTGTTTGGATTTTCTTTACAAGCGTTCAAACATTTTAAAACATATTGAATTTTTTTTTTCTTGAAATATTGTAAATATAGAAATTATTGCAAATTGTTGAAAAAATTCTCAAGTGTAAAATTTTTTTTATTATTTTTCTATTTAAGAAATATCAAAATTTGTAACTTTTTATCAAGTGTTTGTTTGGATTTTCTTTTCAAGCGTTAAAATATTTTAAAACATATTGAAATTTTTTTTTTCTTGAAATATTGTAAATATAGAAATTATTGCAAATTGTTGAAAAAATTCTAAAATGTTAAAATATTTTTATTTTCTTTTTTCTATTTTAGAAATATAAAAATGTGTAACTTTTTGATCAAGCGTTTGTTTAGATTTTCTTAACAATTTCTTCTAGAATTTTTAAAAAAGTATTGAAATTTTTTTTTAATATTGTAAATACTCAAAAAAATTTCTAAAAGATTTGAAACAAGTTTATAACTAAATTTTTGGGATTTCTGAAATTTTCTAAAATATGAAAGGAAAATTTAATTAAACATTCCGTTTGGAATTTTTACTAAGTATCACAGAGGTTTTGGAATATTTTTTGGTTTTCTGTGATTTTAAAAAGTTTCTAATATTTAAATTTTGAAATTTTTCTTGAAATATTGGAAATTCGCATATGTACCTACATACATTTGGCATCTTACATATTTTTTTAAACAATTATTTTGTATGTATATGCGAAATGTCAAAATTTTTAGGGTTTCCTTGTTTAAAAAATTTCCAAATTTGTTTTTAATATTTTTGTGCTTTTTTTGGTTTTATTTTTTTGACACAAGTGTTTTAGAGTACGCATCTACAATTAAAACAAAATTCAACTTTTTTTTTGGGCATTTTTAAACACTACATGCAGTCGAAAAAAAATTTTTTTTAGGAAATATTTTTTTTTTTAAATTGTTCGTGTTTGAATTTTTTATTTTTGCAATTTTTGATCTCAAGTTTTTTTTATCTTAAAACAAAAATCAGCACTTTTATATTTAGAAAAAATATAACAATTCATAATTCAGCATTGGGTTTGTTGCTTTTGTTTCGCACATCACTGTACAGGATAGAAATGTTCTTTGTGGCGTGACATAACTCGGAAGCAAATGAGTTGCTGTACACATGCGCAATAACAACTTAAATACTCAACACCCACGTATATACACACACACACATACACATACACAAACGCATTTACGCGGAAAACAAGCAAAGCTGCATTTCACACATTATTTCGCTAGCTATGTACGTGGGCATCAAATGGGGAAAGGGAAAGTGCGCACACAGCAATAAAAGTAAACTAGACGATCTTCGTTTTTTTTATTTTGTGTTGCCCAACACTGTATTCACACCAACAACAACAACACACACAAAAACACGCAGGGTAAATGAAGAAGATAAATGACATTGGCACTGAAAATGTGGTAAGGGACTCTGTCTGCTCTGATAGTGCCAAACGAAAAGAAAAGCACCAGCAGCATCATCAGTTACCAACAATATACAAGGAATACAACAATAATAAGTAGGCGACAAGTGTGTTCGGCATCAACAAGAATTTCCTGTTTACGACGGTTTTAATGTGATGCCACGCTCGTTGATGTCGCCGATGACAAAGACGTTGATGAGTATAACTACTGGGACAGTTTCATTTGCTATTCATGACTATTAAATTTGTGTAGCTGCTCTCAGCCCAAAAGTATGCTACAAAAAGTCGGAA
The DNA here is from genome assembly GCA_951509765.1 of Sphenella marginata. NCBI lineage: Eukaryota > Metazoa > Arthropoda > Insecta > Diptera > Tephritidae > Sphenella > Sphenella marginata. The sequence continues at coordinate 27,404,404 of OX608081.1, read as the reverse complement.
ATACTGAAATGTGTGACGGCAATTTTGAATGTGACTAAATTTGATGGTTTGTTGTTGTTTGTGCTTGTTTTCATATTTAAACATTTTCGTTGAATTTATTCCTTTTAAAAACTATAAAAAGAAGTTGAAAATGGCAATGAATTTTTTGCAAAATAAAGTTAAGAGGAAGCCTTAAGTACATATAGTAATTTTTCGAAATGATGATTTGACCTTTAAAGGCGGAGTGACTTTTGGCTCTTTTTGGTGATAAGTGATGGTAATTGGAAACAAAAAATGAGGCGGAGTCATCTTAGAAACGCCTTCATAGCCTCTAAGGCATCGAACCCGGCAGTTTCACACTATAGACATCTTCATTATCCATCGAGCTTTTACAACCAACGAAACTTAAATGGGGAAACATACTAGTACACCAGAGCCTTGCTAGGCTCTAGGCAGAAGTGTTCAGCTGTAAGAAAAATAGTGACAGCTTTCTTGAAAAATCCTAATTTTGAAATATATTAATTAAATTTGATTGCTTTGTTTTCAAAAATTATTGCAAATTGTTGAAAAAAAATTTTAAATGTAAAACTTTTTTATTATTTTCCTATCTCAGAAATATAAAAATTTGTTACTTTTTGATCAACTGTCTGTTTGGATTTTCTTTACAAGCGTTAAAAATTTCTGAAATATTTTATAAAATTTTAGGATTTTATTTTAAAACTGTAAATGCTCATTAAATTTCTAAAACACTTTTAAAAATATTAAATTTGTTTGTTTTATTGTGATTATGGAAATTATTCCAAATTGTTGAAAAAATTCTAAAATGTAAACATTTTTTTTATTATTTTCCTATTTCAGAAATATAAAAATTTGTTACTTTTTGATCAAGCGTTTATTTGGATTTTCTTTACAAGGTTAAACATTTCTAGAATATTTAAAAAATATATTTAAATTTTTTTTTAATACTGTAAGCTCTCATGAAATTTCTAAGAGATTTTAAACAAGTTTTTAACTAAATTTTTTGGATTTTTGAAATTTCTAAAATTTTTATTAAATATCAGTTTTCCTAAAAAAAATGTTTAAACTGATGCAAATTTAATTTTTAAAGCAAATTTCAAATTTAAAAAAATTAAATTTTTTTTTATTGATAACTCGCTAAGAAAAAAACGTCTCAAAATAAAAATACTTTTATTCATTCAAATTATAAACTAAAACTCGATTTACAGTGCACTCGCGATAATATGAACACCCTGAAATATGAACACCCCAAAATATGAACACCGTTTCGCTTCCATTGAGTACTCTAAAATATGAACTTTTGGCCAAAGCTCTAAAATATTAACACTATTGATTTTCAAATTTCTAACGAATTACAAGAGCTTAATAAATTGGCGAATCCCCTAGTTATTAAAATATAAAATGTACATAACCGTCGCTGAGAAATACTTGCGTTCACATGCTTTGCTTTATCTTATGTTTGAGTCCTCAGTAGAAATTTTCAACGTAGTTATTTGGCCATGAACAAAAGAAACAACAAAAGCCGATTACTGATGTTTTTTCGACGTGAAGTAAATTTTTTCCAAAAATTAAACAAAACACATACATACGTATGAGTTTTTGTATAACTTACTTTTTAAATCTAGCAATTTTTTATTTTTGTCATGTGAAAAATGAATAAAAGTTTAACTTTCGGTTTTTAATAAAAAATAAATGTTCCTAAAACTAATTAAATATAATGTTTTTCAATTTAGTTGACTTTCGTAAATATGAACAATCTCGTAAAACTGAACAGGCCTGGTTTTAATTAGTTCATATTATCGCGAGTGCACTGTATTTACTTTTATTGAGTGTGAAAATTTCAAGTTAATCAACTATTTCAAAACTTCCCTAAAGCTCTGCTGAAAAATCAAGTGTTTTTAATTGGTGCACCATGGCGTATGAGCAACATTTTACGTTCCAAAGTCATAACAAAGTTGATTCAAATTTTTATTCTACTTAGTTCGAAATATTTTTAAAGTGCGCCGTTACTCAGAGTTTTTTCCAAAAACATCCCATCTTAGTATTTTATTCAAAAACACGACATACATCAAAATAAAAACCACACAACGGCTATATTAAGCCAAAGTAGTAGATCAAAATGTATGTAAGTTTTCATATATCCTATACGTTTTTGTTACTCCCGCTGGATTAGCTTTACATACGTTGGAAATTGCTAGTTCGACGAATGACTCAGATACTTTAAAAAGAGTATGGCCAACAACACATATTAATATATAAAAAAAAAATTGTTATGCCCACGGCAGTGCTTTCGACGGTCTGCAGGATAATCAGCTATTCGCACCGCAGTGATAAAGTAAAAGTCAGTAAATCTATAAAATATTGTATTGAGCTGTTAATAAATGAAAGTGAATTCATATGCCTGACTGAATAGATTGATAAATATTTACTCTTTTGTAGACTGAACACTGCAAGAAATAGACTAGTCTAGGTTGAATTAGGAATGATACGCAGAGAAGTATGAGATAAAGGACAGTGCTGACGACAGAGCCAATCATACTCATTTATAGCCAAACGAGTCGGATATGGCGGACCTCTGCCTGTATTCCAACCAACCTTGAGTACTCTACACAAAACAAAATTAACCATAAGGGACTAGTTGGAATCCTTTGTAGCGCGACGTAGCCAAAAGTTATTAATCGCGCGCCACTCACTTGACATATTAGTTACTCGATTTTTTCGCCCGATATTTTGGTAGTAAATGACAATACAATCTACCATATACACACATACTCACATACACACATACAAAAATAACTAAAAGTTGAAAACGAAGCAATTTTATAGTTATTTATGCAGAGCATAAAGCCTGCCAAACTATTTCTCATTTATTATCAGACAACTCATGCTCAAGAAATATTTTTACGTGATTGTGATATCCTTTATGTGATATGTGTCTTTATAGCTATGTATGTATGTATGTATGTCTTGATGTATATATTTATTTCGCACATTTGGACACTTTTATCAAAGTTTGTGAAGCGAAAATATTTCCTAGAATCATAAATAATTCAAAGAATAAAGAAAAAAAATTATTGTGTTTGTTCAAGATTTTATTGTCGATTATATGCGAGTTACAACGTTATAAAATAACAATTCTGTTTATTTACAAAGAACAATACTCATAGTATCAAAGTTCAACAATAATTGTTGGTGCAAAATTCATTCTGTGTTTATTGTTGAAAGAAATACATGTTTCATGTTTATTGATTTTGTAACGAAATTTTAAAAATTTGAGTTTACACTTAAAAACTATAGGTTTACTAAGTATCCTTGAAGTTTGGTGCGACTAGGGTAGACTGTACCTGCAACAGTTCTCGTAACAACCACAGCCATAACAACGACCACAACTATTACCATAAACACAACCATAACCATAACTATAACCACATCCATAACCATAAACATAACTTTAGCCATAAACATAACCATCACCATAACCGTAAACATAACCATAACCATACACATAAAGATAACCTTAACCATAAACATAAACATAACCTTAACCATAAGCATAACCTCAACCATAAACATAACATAACCCCAACCATCACCATCACTATAACTGTAACCATATCCATAACCATGACCCTAACCCAAAACATAGTCATAAGCATCAACATAAACATAAATATCACCATAACTATACCCATAACCACAACTACAACCACAGCGAGAACATCACCATCACTATCGCCATCACCATTACCATAACCGTAACCATAACCATAATCATGACCGTAACCAAAACCATAACTACAACCAATTCCATAACCATAAATATAACCTTAACCATAACCATAATGATAACCTTAACAATAGCCATAACCATAACCACAACCATAACCGTAACCATAACCACAGCCATAACCACAACTGGTGTACAATTGCGCTCTTATCATCGCAAAAGTTTAGTACTGAGCTACCCGCCACTCAGGCAGACATGGATTAATCGATTTCTGTATGTTGGAAGCGAGAATCACTTGCAGACTTGTGTTATAAATTATTAAATATTTAGCTGAAAAACGTCCAGTAAGTTCCATTAACAAGAGGACGGGTACCAAGGCTACCACACCTCTACTTTAAGTGCTGGTAGATTCCAATAAATTCTGTTAAATCGACCGAAAATTAGTTTGATTATTAATTATGTAAATTTATAACGAAATTTTTGACAACCAAAATGTGTAGGGAATTATGCAAATACCTATCAGAGAAAACACAATTAAACAGCTCAATAGAGACACTATGTATGTAAGTTGTTTATTATCATTAACAACAAATAATCGTATGTCGGACGTTGTGGGAATGTAGGATGTAATCTGCGTCAAATATGACATTATGGTATATTTTTACACTCGCGTAAAGGACATTGGAACGCTCCGCACATCATAAAATAAATAAACTCTCAGGAAGGAGAAGGCAAATATAGAAGAAGATCACTCGGGTCGTACAGCCACATCCATATAAAGCAACGATCATCATGTCTAAAAGTAATCTTAGCCCAAATTTCCCAACTTTTCGCATTTATGGATCGTATTACTCAAAGTTGCTGTTCGCTCTTCAGGGATCGCAATACCGGGATCCCGTAATTTTTTGGAATCCGAAAATCTCAGAACTTCTTTTTTACAATTCCGGAATTTTTGGGATGCGTCACTAAAATTTAAATAGTACATGTAATTTATTTAAAAAAATTTACTTCATTTTTTTGTTGATTTTAAATATTTTTAAATTTTTGAATTTACTTTTTTCATCAAAATGGTTTTTATCAAAATGATTTATTATAAAATATAAAATAAATGCTTAATAATAAGCATGAAAAGTTCAAAACTGTTTGGAAATTAGCGTATACCCAATTCCCGAAACTAATATCGGGATCCCGCGATTCCCAAATCATAGCACAAAAAATCCCGGTATTGCTAATATCCCAAAGCTTGGCATCCCTAACACTCTCCCATCTCCATTGCATAACAATTAATTCATAATTAAGAATTTACATACTAAATCGCATTTGTTATGTAAATATTTATTTTACCAATGAAAATATTAAATTTTACCTGTTTATTTGTTTATTGTGTTGTTTTTGTCCTTTCATTAAATTTTTTGTTATTGTATAACTAGCATTTTCACAACACATTAGCATATGAACTGTTCTTAAGCTTAGTTGGTTAGTTATTTAGTGATTGCATAGCCTAACTTTTAGTTATTATAATATTATTAATTTATGTGCTTTGCTTAGTTAACTATTTAATAACTATTTGCGGGTGCTCATTCAAATATTTCTTTTTTTGCATTTATTTTGTGATTTTTAATTTTTTTAATTACACATAAACACTACTTCATTTCTTCTATTTATTTAATTATTTATTAAGGTGTGACACTAATACTTTTTCTCAGTGTACTATGCTTAATTCACTAATTTATTATGTTTACTAGTTTTTAAAACATTTTTATTTTAAATTTTTTGCTGATTAGTTAGTGCTTTTAATTTTAATACGCTTAATTAGCAACCTTTTTAGTTATTAGTAATTTGAGACTTTTTTCATTTCTTTTTTTTTTATTTTAACTTCGTTCATTAATTGCTTTATTCAAAAACAAACAAATATTAATTTATTTCATTTTTCCGTTTTAATGCTATTCAACTTTTAACCACAAATCGGATTTAATTGTGAAAATTTCACTCGCTCACACTTTCGTATCTACAGTTATTATAACCGTTAAATACGTTGATATCTTAAATTGATTTAAGCCGCTAAACTATTTCTTTTTATTGCACAATTTTTTTAATTTTTTTTTTACTTTATGTAGATTTTTATTGCTCTCTTTACGTTTGTTAAATACGCTTTTTATTTACTTTTGCGCTGCATATTTTTTTGCTCATTTCATTTCGCACTGATTTCTCTACGCATATTTAAGCTTTTCTCGCTATTTAATATTCTCTTAAATTGCACCGCTAAATTTTATTATTTCCATTGCTTTAAATAGGCCTGAATGAATATTTTAATTGGTTTACAAATACTTTCATACAGTGGCGGATCCAAGGGGGGGAAAGTTTTCGGGTCCCAATCCACCCTTCTTCGCAGTGCAAAGTCATATTTTCAGAAACTAAGGATAGAAGATGTCCTCGAAACTTCATTAAAAAAAATTGGACTCTCCCCTTGCCAAAATTTTGGATCCGCCAATGCTTTCATTTATACATATGTAAATACTAGCAGATCAATCGGAATTTGTTAGGGCCGAAAATTTACTTGGCAACATTTCAACGATTGCACTCCACCCCCTTCTCATTCCTCTTTTATTGTATCTCCACTCCAGAAATTTAGTTCTCTCTTTCCCGTCTTTCTTTTCCACTTATTCTGTTTATTCTACTTCTGTTTCCCTGCCTCTCCTCAATCCTCTTTCTAAACTTACGAAAAGGATAAAGAGATATATTCAAATTATTAAATGGAAAGAAATGCCTTAGCCCGAAAACATTTTTTTCATTTTTGAGGTTAGGGCAGACAAAGGAAAATTCAGGCATTGCAAATATCCAAAAACTTGGCATCACTGATAGTATTTGATACATGTATCGAGTTATCAGATTCAAACAATTTTATATTATTTTTTTTTGTGTTGGCGTATTATTTTAAGATATTCAATAAATTAGGTAAATTAATATAAGTTAGGTTAAGAAATACTATAAGTTAGGTTAAGGACGAAAGCGAGAATTTTTTTTCTTTTTAATTTAAAGTAAATTTTGAAAAATTGCTGGATAAAACCACATTTTGATACAGTATTTTAGTACCCTCAATTTCTTTAAGAATCTGTATTTATCTTGTTTCTATATTACCTTTCGCGTGTTTGACAAATTTCCTGTAAAACTATGTGCAGTTAAATTTCCTCAACTTCAATAGTCAAAAAATCGAAACTATCAATGATAGAACTCTAAAACTTAAACATTTTCTCATTAACAATTTTATCTTCATATCGCTTTGAGGTTTTTGATTTATTCGCTCTTCGAATCAAAAATTGTGCCCAAACTTACACGAACACCCAGCTGTTGCTGCCATATAACGAAACAATTCAGCACGCGTTCCAGTATGGGCACCAGGTAAATTTGTGTGACAGCCCACGCTCAAGCACCGTGGAGCATGGAGCTGTTTGGGGCACGCGATTTATTGCTTTATTTAATTTTTGGAATGTGGAGTATGGTTAGTAGGTAGTCGAGTTGTTAGCGCCATTTATACCCCACTAACACAAACACACAAACGTGCACTTGCACATGCAAACTCCCTTTAGCGCTGTATTTGTTGCTTTTGTTTTTGTTATTATTATTGTTATTATTGTTGTCATGGCTTGATTATTTTCATTTGCGGTAAAATGTTTTCTTTGTTATTAATATAATGCATGGCTCTTGTTGTTGTTTGTTCTCTTTTACTATTGTTGTTGCTTTTGTTTTTTGTTGTTGAGATTAGTTGTTGGTCTCCTCTCTTGAACTGTTTTGTAAGTGGCTTTCACATTCGTTTGTTGGCGTTTAGAAATATCACCGAGCGTTTAACTTGCCTTCTTGTTTTTATACCTAGTAGTGCTTCGCACACAAGGTATATTAACTTCATTGGCCTAACGGTAGTATGTAACGGCATAAACGAATCGAGATAGATATTGACTTATATATATCAAAATGTTCAGGAGGAAAAGAGAAATTGATTGAGCCATGTCCGTCCGTCCGTCCGTCCGTCCGTCCGTCCGTCCGTCCGTCCGTCCGTCTGTGAACACGATAACTTGAGTAAATCTTGAGATATCTCAATGAAATTTGGTATGTAGGTTCCTTTTCACTTATCTCCGAGCGCTATTGAAAATAGGCAAAATCGGTTAAAAGCCACGCCCTCTTTCTATATATATAATATTTTCGAAAATACAAAAAGAGTGATTATTCAATACATAATACACCTATAAGGATAATATTTGGTATGCACTTTAGCGTTAAGGCAACAAATACATTTTTGAAAAAATTTTTAAAAAGGGGCGTGGTACCGCCCACTTTTGATATAGTCAAGTTTGGAAATATTATTAATCATAAATCAAAAACCGCTCAAGATAGCAAAACAAAATTCAGCACACATATTTATATTAATACAAGCAATATTTCGAAAAAAAATTACTGAAATCGGGTTAGGTCCACGCCCAATTTTATACGAAAGATTTTGAAAAGGATCATAGATATATTGAATATGCTATAACTTTGCTTAAACTAGCTGTATATCATTTCTATTTCACCTCTGAAGTGTTCGTGGGCAAAGAAAGTCGAAAGCACAAAATTTTTGGAAAATGGGCGTGGCCCCGCCCCTTTATGGGGGATTATTCCACAAAACTTTACATGCCATAACTCCGGTAAAAATTGACTTATTGGAACGATATTTAGAGAAAGTGTTCAACATATAAAGCTTACTCTTTGCTGTAAAAATAAACAAAATCGGTGAACGGACACGCCCACTTTTTGAACACAGTTCTAAAAAATTTCTTCGTAAAATTAAAATCGCGATATTTCCATAATTGTATAAGTTATTTAAATAAGATTTTACACACATAATAAGCTTTTTAACCAAAACTAAACTGTATACAAATTTTGTGGATTTTGGTGAAGTAGGCGTGGCGCCGCCCACTTTTTAGCATAAAAGCTCTGCTATTTTCAAAAGCGATTGCTTGGAATTTGAAGAATGTATTTCAATGAAATTTTGTGAGATACTTCCCAATAGTATGTAGTATACTCCTGCCAAAAATTACGCAAATCGAATAACAAACAAGCAAGATTTACGGGCAAGTAGTTAACACTCTACTGCCTTTTTATACCTAGTAGTGCTTCGCACACAAGGTATATTAACTTCATTGGCCTAACGGTAGTATGTAACGGCATAAACGAATCGAGATAGATATTGACTTATATATATCAAAATGTTCAGGAGGAAAAGAGAAATTGATTGAGCCATGTCCGTCCGTCCGTCCGTCCGTCCGTCCGTCTGTGAACACGATAACTTGAGTAAATCTTGAGATATCTCAATGAAATTTGGTATGTAGGTTCCTTTTCACTTATCTCCGAGCGCTATTGAAAATAGGCAAAATCGGTTAAAAGCCACGCCCTCTTTCTATATATATAATATTTTCGAAAATACAAAAAGAGTGATTATTCAATACATAATACACCTATAAGGATAATATTTGGTATGCACTTTAGCGTTAAGGCAACAAATACATTTTTGAAAAAATTTTTAAAAAGGGGCGTGGTACCGCCCACTTTTGATATAGTCAAGTTTGGAAATATTATTAATCATAAATCAAAAACCGCTCAAGATAGCAAAACAAAATTCAGCACACATATTTATATTAATACAAGCAATATTTCGAAAAAAAATTATTGAAATCGGGTTAGGTCCACGCCCAATTTTATACGAAAGATTTTGAAAAGGATCATAGATATATTGAATATGCTATAACTTTGCTTAAACTAGCTGTATATCATTTCTATTTCACCTCTGAAGTGTTCGTGGGCAAAGAAAGTCGAAAGCACAAAATTTTTGGAAAATGGGCGTGGCCCCGCCCCTTTATGGGGGATTATTCCACAAAACTTTACATGCCATAACTCCGGTAAAAATTGACTTATTGGAACGATATTTAGAGAAAGTGTTTAACATATAAAGCTTACTCTTTGCTGTAAAAATAAACAAAATCGGTGAACGGACACGCCCACTTTTTGAACACAGTTCTAAAAAATTTCTTCGTAAAATTAAAATCGCGATATTTCCATAATTGTATAAGTTATTTAAATAAGATTTTACACACATAATAAGCTTTTTAACCAAAACTAAACTGTATACAAATTTTGTGGATTTTGGTGAAGTAGGCGTGGCGCCGCCCACTTTTTAGCATAAAAGCTCTGCTATTTTCAAAAGCGATTGCTTGGAATTTGAAGAATGTATTTCAATGAAATTTTGTGAGATACTTCCCAATAGTATGTAGTATACTCCTGCCAAAAATTACGCAAATCGAATAACAAACAAGCAAGATTTACGGGCAAGTAGTTAACACTCTACTGCCTTTTTTTTATTAATTTTTTTTATTTTCATACCTTTCATGAACATGAGGAAAGGTATTTATATTTTGTTATTTAGTAATAATTTGATTTACCACTCACAACAGAAGTGTTTTTATCGAAAACAATCAGTTGCCTTTATAACAAATTTTCAGTTATTAAAATAGGCCTGAGTAAATTAGGATACCAAAACAGATCACTACTAGGTATTTAATGTTCGGTTACACCCGAATTTAGACTTCCTTACTAGTTGTTATTGGTTTCTTTTTTCTACTCTCTATTGGCCTCTACATAAATAGCTGGTTCATAGGACTTATATAAGATTAAATTTACCTTAATGCACATACCTTTGCGTTAATACTAGACACTCGCATACAATTGCATGCTCGTACATGCCTTATAGAGTTGCCAACTTAAAAAGGATTTCAGCAAATGGTGTGTGAGCTGTTGCAGTTGGTAACGATTTCTTATTGGAAGATTTGGGCTGGTTAAATTGTTTCAAATCGCATTTTCTGGTTGCTGCATTAAAAATCTTTAATTTATAGAGTGGTCTAAAATCGAAAGAATTTCTTCAAATAGGGTGTGGTTTTGTGGTATCTTTCCCCTCTTCTTAATCTTCTCGTTACTTTTTATTTTTTTTTTATATTTTTATTTTTATTTTTTAATTTTTAATTTATTTTAATTTTCATATTTTTTATATTTTATTTATTCTTTAATATTTAAATTTTTTTTATTTTTATTTTTTTTTATTTTATTTATTTATTTAAATTTATTTCACTCCTAATTCCACACTTATCTTCTTCTCGTGGTTCTTTTACTTCTTCTATTTTTTCTTCTATATTATGATTGGTCTATTTCATCAACTGGATATCTTAAGATAATTCTCTTCCTCTTCGCTTTATTTTCGTCCCTCTTTTCCTAGTTATTATAATTCTTGATTACGTTCCTACCCCCGTTCACCCTACTATCTCTTTGATTTTTCATTTAGTTAGTTTCCCTTCCCCTTTTTTTAGTTTTTGTTCTCCATACTTCTATTCCTTGTGTTTTTGGTTCTACTTCCATGTTGATCGTTTTCCCTCGTCTCGTCGCTTCTTCTTGATTTTTGGACTTCTACTTCCTCTCTTTATTTTATTTCTAATTCTTCTATATTTTTGCTGCCTTTCGGACATTTGTCTTCTTCTCATTCTTCTCTTTCCAGTTCGTCTTCCCTTTTTTATTCCTATTCTTTCTCTCTTTATTCCATGTCTAATCTTTCTATTATTCCTACTATCTTGCACGAATTTCTTCCCTCTTCATTTTTGTCTTATCTTTTTTCCTCCTACTTCTAGTCCTTATCCTTGAATTTTTATTCTCATGTTTTTCCTCAAATTTTTATCTTAGTTTTATTTCCCCTCAATTTTTTATTTTTTCCTTTCTTTTACCATTTGCTATTTTCATTCTTTGGTTCTTTTTTGAGTCTACTTCCGTGTTTATCTTCTTTTTGTGCTTCTAACTTGTGCCTCCCTTTGTGTTTTTTTCTATTTATATTTCTTCAATTATATCTCACCCACATTTACCTCCTATTCTTTATCGTCTTCTGCTAATTCTTCCCCTTTTTCTTTTAATTTCTATTCTCATTCTTGTTTTTCGTCTCCCTCAGCTCCTTCCTCTATTGTCTTCCCTTGTTTTTGTTTTAATCTTTTTCTCCTTCCTCCTTCTCCTTCTCCTTCTCCTTCTCCATCTCCTTTTTTCTTATTCTTCTTCTTTTTTCTTCTTCCTTTTCTATGATTACACACCCATAGCCTGACAAAGTAGAGGAACAACAAATTCGATCTGTAAAATCAATAAGGTTGATGAAGACGAAAGTACTGCAAACACTCGATACTCTGTCTGAAGTCAAGGAAGTGGTTCTAAATCTCTTCCTAAATCTCACAGGTGGAAGCGCTTTTTTGTATCTCATCTCTTATCATTCCAGACAATCTTTGATATGGATTGAACACACCCGGATCTTCGATAGAATGCACTAGCAATGATAAGTGGACTATTCAAGCTCGCTTGACACTGATATGATTCGAATACAGACGTACTGAAACTAAGTATGTATTGGGGCATATACTTCATCCCACGATTTATCAGAGGAGCTTAACGACCTCAAAATAAGCCTGAATAATACTTTTAGAACTGAGTCTCGCCTACACCGAAAGCCTTAATTGTTTAGGTTAAAGACTAAGGGACTATAGGTAGTAGATGTCTCTTTTACCAGATATGGGTCTGTGGACCCCATTACTAGCATTCATCCAGCCAAAATAGCTGAAGAAGAGAGCGTGGTTCCCAAGGAACACTCTCGCTCAAATTCGATCTGGTTATTGGAACAGCTTAAATCCTTACTTATTCAGACAAAATGCCACAATACCAAATATATGTCATGGCACCAAACATCTCTCCAACTGTGCAATAGAATCTGCCCTTCTAAAACTCATTTCTCTTTGGTCTGGTTTGGTTTGTTGTAGTTGTTAGTTCCCTCGTGCTTTCCTTACAATAATTTAATTTTAATAATTTTCAGAATGATCGTCCCTATTAGGCAGAGTGAAGCACTGTTGCCAGAACAACAACAACAAGAGTCGGTTACAAAATCTACCTTCTGCGCTCCGCTCCCATTTAAGCTTGCATGAATATAGAGATCGGGCGGGTTTTCCTATTTGATACACTTTCTCAGCCCATTTGGACTCAAAACAATCTTTTTTTGAAGTGACTCTGGCGGTTGCTATAGCAAAGCTTAATTGAACCCCAACGTTCAACCAGTCTCATGTACACACCAGAGCAGAGATTTTATCTATCCCTAATAATCAATTGGAAATCAATTTGCCGAAATACGAAAAAAAAAATTGTGCTGGCAGCTCTCGAAGTCCTACGCAGATATGTGAATAAGTAGATAAAGGTACTCGAGCTCGCATGTATGTGTGAGCCCGCAAAGGTAGTCTACTAAGTACTTCTTGGTTATTTTTCAAATAATTTACCCGTCAAATCTTGATGATTTCACTTTCTATTGTTTTCTACTAAATATTTTGTTTGGTAATTGCATAAACACACCAACACAAACGAGCGCGAGCGCGCGTTCACTCACACCTGCACACACACGCACACATGCACATAGCCACAAATATATGTATATATCACACGGATACGCGTGCACTTTCACAACTTATGTAGCTTCGTCTTCGTAGTACTATAATTTTAAATATATGTATATGTATGTATGTGAGTAATTTTCCTAATGGTATGATGGTCACATAGGGCTTAATACGCTCAGCCCACCGCCAGCCATCGGCTCGTGTGTGTTAACCAGCCAACTCTGTGTTTGAGTGTGTGTGGTTTACAAGAATGACAGCGTAAGTTTTCTTCAATTTTTTCTTTTTTTGTTTAAGTATTTATTTTTATGTTGTTGTTGTTGTTTTTCTTATTCTTCTTTTTTTTTAATATATGCTTATTGGTATTGGTTGTGAGCCCTTTTTTTATTTTTTATTAAAACACTTTTAGAACCGCGCACGTAGTCGCATCGAAAACGTTGTTAATACGAACAGAACCTCACGAAGACTGAACTAATCAGAGTTGAATAGCTGTTATTTAGGCACCGTTAGGTTCTCGTAGCTTACAGCAGCTAGTTGTTGTTTGTGAGCTTTTTAACGAAAAGCTTTTAAGAGCGTCGAAAGCTATGTGAGCGTTTACAGTGCTTTGATTTGCGCGCCAAATGGAGCTTTCAGAAGGTGTTACAGGTGTGTTGTTGTACACAAGCTACGCCCTAATGGGATGAGTTGTCAACTGTGGTAGTCAAAGGCCACCTTTCTTACTTAAATTTATGGCATAAAAAATTTGCGAATTTGGTTTCAGACTCGTCCTCAGGTGGTGTTGAGAAATTTTCTTGGATCAAATGTACCTAAAGTTCGTATGCCTTCTCCTACTAATACTGTGGAAGAATGATGTTTTAGTAGACCTGAAGATCATCATTTGAAGCCTCGGCGTGTGTCCCGTTCTAGCAATTTCTGTCGTCAGCCCAACTAACGCGGAAATAATAAATTTGTTCCCCTCGAACGTTCGGTTAATGAATTTTAGTCTAGTTCTAAGAAAACAGACTCGCTAGGAATACCTGGGATGAGTTGTTATTTTGTTATCGAAAGCTACTCGTCGCCAGCTGGATTGCATATCCATCTCTTCAGCATAAGAACTCCGAAGAGATATTATTTAATTAATTCCTCGTTCTTCTCTTAAGTGAAAGTCTATTAGGGTATACTAATTGGAATAGCGTCAAAAAAGGAACCAGAGGCAAATTTTGTTTTTAACTAAAGGGGATTGGCTCACATGACTTGAGTGAACTGTTTAGCAACCTCTCATAAGCAGTGTTTCATCATCGGTCCCCAGCCCAAGTGATCATTCAAGTCCTTCAATATCATTAACGCCATCCACCTATAAGACTGTTTTTATTGCTCCTAAAGTGATTCGCTTCTCATCACAAGGCGCGGTCTGAGCGAAAGTCCATCTAAAGACAGATATAGATTAGATTTTCCGGCCAATGCTTATCACTCTCTCGATTCCCACCTCTGTACTGCTTCGAACTAGACCGCTAAAGATTTCGTTGGACTTTAATCGACTCTTATGTGTGTAAAAGTTCGGGCAAGTGGGAGAAGTTTCTCAGGTCAGAGCGATTCTGAAGATGTACATATGGACATCCCTTTTTCTCAGCAGCGGGTATAGGAGATTTACTCGGATACATACATACATATGAAGAATTGATGAACTCCCAAAATATTATAATTTCAAATAATTTAGCTTTAATACAATTCGACTATTTAGATCAAAGGCAAGCATAGTTAAAAAATCACAGCAAACAATAAAAAGAAAAGTATTTGCATAAACTAATAGCCATGCTTTTTGTAGCCACCATAACCACCGCCACCGTGTCCACCATCATGGCCACCACCATGGGCACCACCATAACCACCTGACCCAAAGCCGCCGCCACTACCACCACCACCACCTGATCCAAAGCCACCACCGCCAGGTCCGAAACCACCACTACCTCCGCCTAGGCCTCCACTGCTATGCCCAACCGAACCACCTCCAGATCCAAAGCCGCCTTTTCCACCGCCATGTCCGAAACCACCGCCACCGCCGCCAGGTCCGAAACCACCATTACCTCCGCCTAGGCCTCCACTGCTATGCCCAACCGAACCACCTCCAGATCCTAAGCCTCCTTTTCCACCGCCAGGTCCGAAACCTCCACTACCTCCGCCTAGGCCTCCACCGCTATGTCCACCGGAGCCACCACCAGGTCCAAATCCACCGCTACCACCACTATGTCCACCTGAACCACCGCCAGGTCCAAAGCCTCCACCACCACCGCCTGGGCCAAATCCGCCAGAGTGACCGCCGCCACCTCCTCCACCACCACCACCACCGCCTCCTCCAGGCCCATAACCGCCTGAGTGACCTACACCACTATCGCCGCCATATCCACTATTCACGCCACCACTGCCATACTTAGAGCCGCCACCACCTACGCCATATGCACTAACGGCACCCAAAACGGCTAGGGTGACAAAAATTACCTTTAAGAAAGATTGGAAACGTTAGTGTTCTATTGCACTTGAGCTTAGTTTTATAAGGAAATTGATAATTACCGTAAACTTATTCATTTCTTGTCCAGTTTGGCTCGTGACTCTTCCCAGGTTCCAAGAAAACTGATTGATTCATTCTAT
The DNA here is from genome assembly GCA_951509765.1 of Sphenella marginata. Taxonomy (NCBI): domain Eukaryota; kingdom Metazoa; phylum Arthropoda; class Insecta; order Diptera; family Tephritidae; genus Sphenella; species Sphenella marginata. The sequence goes on along the minus strand of OX608081.1, from coordinate 27,388,573 downwards.
TTACTTCAGCTTTTATTGCTTCGACATTGTTGATGCAAGCAAGTTTGTGTGTGGCCGACCCCAACTGATAATGTCTAAGACGTAATCTTGATCTTTTTTTTTTTTTTTTTTTTGTGAAATTACGTGCGGAAGATTACATACAAACGTATAAAAATAGAAATTGAATAATAGCGATGATCCTGTGCAAGTTGCATAAAGCATTTCCAGATAGATTATTGGGGTGACATTGATTGGCTTGATATAAATAACGGGTTTCCATTATCGTAAATCCATGTATCGCCGCAACTCATTACCAATCTGCTTCTTCTTTACGGAAGGAGGAGGTGAGATGGCTCCGCCGACAGACGAGCATGTAACAGAAGAGACTAGCAAGGCTTAGCGATCTCATATCCGACAAAGGACTTTGACTTTCGACAATACTTCAGGTATTTGTTATAATTTAAGTTGGCATTCTGTAAAACCCTTGTCATAACGGTACGTAGAAGCTTCTGGCAAAGGAATGTTTAAATGCTAAGCAAAATTGTACTACGTATTTCACAAGACTTTCTATAAATTCACACAACCTACTGAATATTCGTAGGGTGCAAAAAACGTAATCGATAACCTTTTGGCTGACTAACTCAATGGGTATATCCGTACAACACAATGCAACAGTGCAGTGATAAGACACGCGGCTTTCCAAACGGTAAACAATTCGCTATGTATACATACATAGGTACATATTTATGTGTCTACTGGATCAAGATTACAAATGCATGTACTTGAGTACGTTTGCAAATTAATTATGAAAATGACCGTAAGCTCGGAAGAATTAATCAATTAGCTGAAACTTTGCGTTGGAGGCAGAAATGTAGTAATAGAAAATTCAGGGAGCTAACCAATGATATGACATTCGATATTATTAGAATTAGAATAGACAGTTTGTATGGTTCTTGTTGTTGCTATTTTCTAGTTTTCTGTTTTCCGGCTAGAGTGATTTCTCTGAAGCTAGACATTAAAAAAGGCTTCCCATTCATTTTACAATTCTTACTTTAATTATTCCGAAAATACTAAATTGTTAACTAAGTTGTAATAATTAATATTTAACTACACACATATGTATATGTATCTACCTTTTACATTATTTACATGATAAAGAATACAAAGTAATATAGTTTGGAACTTACATTCGCTTACAAAACTTTTGGCTCATCCGATTGAGCGACTAGTCCTTTCGTTATCTTAGCACTTAACTTATCTCAACACCAAATTGCGTTTTGACCAACTTAATATGGATTCTTTATTTGTGTTTGAAGCGTTCTCATTAAGTTTTCCTAAAACATCGCTATCGAAATCATTAAAAATGTATAGGTTTATGTCTCTCGTAGTTGAGTTTGATCATTAGTGGGCAAATGTGTTTATTTAGCAACCCATTGATATTTGTTTTCTTTGAACTCATAAGCGTTGTGTGTGGGAAGGCTTCTAAAAATAAAATAAATGTAAAATCATAAAGCACATATTTTAATTAACATTTAATCATCTCACCTCTACATACTTTCTGATCACTCCTTGTACCAAACACTTCTTCCAGCAGTAAATCGACATGTGGGTGAATATCTGGATTGAGAACGCCGGAAGCAACCGTCGGAAATGAGTTTGTGGTTTCATTCAGAAGGTGGTCAGCCAAGATCGCAATTAAAGATGGGTATGATGTTTATGTTTTTGTAGTAGGAAGAATGCAACGGGAGTGACAAGCTTTGCTCGTAGTATAATCCAGGTTATATGTTAACCATTAAAATTATTTCGGCTCGAGCACTCTGTTGGGGATAATTAAGCAAAAGAAATTCGTTGACTCTCTTGTATATTTTATGTTGATCAACGTAGACCGCTGGCAATTTTTTTCTTTAACTTCACATGAATATCCTTTGATGAAATATTGTTTTTATCTATGGTATAGACCACCGTGCCATTGCCATGGATTATAATAACTATTAGGCATTCTAGCATCCTCCGCACAAACAGTCTGTAAATCTGCACTTAGCCATGGATTAGTACATGGCATTCTGACCTCCTGCGAAATGACATTTATTACATCTAATGTAGGTCGTGTAGGATCGCCGATGATACTCTGCTCCGTAACAATAGTTTTGTGCTCTGTTTTTGGTAGTGGATTAACGAGTATTTTATTCTCCTCGATGTTAATATTTTTCAAATCTGCATTTGACTGTGAATTATTGGGTATTTTAGTCTCTTCTACAGTAACATTTTTCAAATCTTTAGATACTGCTTTTTTGGGCTTTAAACTATTCTTTAAGCGACACAGATTCCGTTTCATCTTCTTAAAATCCACTAAATGTGCAGAGTCCTTTTCATTTTGCAGCTCCGCTTCAAAAACTTCGCGAGCCGTACATTCTTTCAGGGACGCATTCATGCATGCGTTTTTAATTTTATGACTGATAACCATTTTATCCCTGAGCTCCTCCTGAGTAGGATGATTATGTGAATGCAAATCATTTAATTTTTTACATCTTTCATGTTTATCAACAAAAACAGCCATGCCGCAATTTTTGCTATAGCAAACATATCTTCTTCCATTGTTGTAAACGTTATTTCTTCGATATATTTGTTTTTCATCTTTCGTATATACCAACAAACTACTCGACCGAAATCCGTGTATATACTCAAACTCGAAAAATTCCGGGGTTTTCGGACCGTTTTTAGCAAGTTTATGTTTGGGCATTAATACCTCCAAATCTGTATTCTCTGAATGTTCAAGAGGCAATGGCTTTTTTGGCAGTGCATTTCTCTTTATACGGCTTAGATTGGCTCTCATCTTTTCGTATTCAACTAAATGTGCAGCATTCTGTTCATTGCGACATGCCTCTTCAAATATTTTGCGCGTAGAACAGTCTTTTATGGACGCGTTCTTGCAGGCGTTTTTGATTTTTTGGCTCATAAGCATTTTATCTTTAAGAATTTCTTGAGAGGGATGATTATGTAATTGGGCGCCTTTCGATTTCCTGCATCTCTCCTGATCATCGATGAAAATACTACTTAAACAGGTTTTGTTGTAGCATACATATCGGCTTCCTTTATTGTAATTATTATGTTTCCTATAAATTTGTTTTTCATCTTTAGTATACACCAACATACTACTAGATCGAAATCCATTTATATATTCGAATTCGAGCAATTCTATAGTTTTCGAATCGTTCTCGGAAGGTTCATGTTTTGTGATGTTGATCTTCTGTGGTGTAATTTTTTCCTTTATGACCTGATCGGAATTCATACTTTTTACTTCTTCAGAGAGCGCTGAATCCTTACTTGTGGATTCTTCACGTGCCTTAGGGTTTTTTGGTTGAGTACTATTTTTTATGCGGTATAGGTTTCGTCGCATTTTTTTGAATTGAACTAAATACTCAGCATTCTTTTCATCCTGACATTGTTCTTCAAAAATATCTCTCGCAGACCGTCTTTTTAAAGACTCATTCTTGAAAGCATTTTTAATTTTTTGGCTGATTTGCATTTTGTTCTTGAGTAGTTCTTGTGTGGAATGATTATGCGAGTGGTTGTCGCTTAATTTCTTGCATCTTTCTTGCTCATCAACGAAAACACTTGTACAACAGTTTTTGATGTAGCACTCGTACCGCGTTCCATTGTTATAAAAATTCTTTTTCTTATAAATTTGACTTTCATCTTTGGTATATACCAACCGACTATTTGATCGAAATCCGTTTATATACTCAAATTCGAAAAACGGTGTGTTTGATGCATCCGGTTCGGTAAGTTCATACTTTGTTGTTGTAATGCCATCTGAATCAATATGTTCCAAGTGTTCTGGTGAAGCTGACGGTTTGAGTAGTAACATAGCCGCTGAATCCATATTGCATGTACCTCCTGGCAACAATGGATCCTTTGGCTCTAAACAAACATTTATTTGTTCGAAATCAAACAATTTCACATCTTCTGATTCAAATTTGGAAGAATCACAATTTGTCATTGTAGTATCCTCTGAAAATATATTCGAAAAATCTTTTGCATTAGGTACATTTTCCGAGATTACCGTGTCATTCGAATGAATACTTTCGCCATCTCCAGTTGGCCATGGATTATTAGACATACTGGACTCATCCGAATAAATACTTTCCACATTCATATTGTTTAAAGCTTGATATTGCAGTTCTATAGTTTGCTCCATAGCGATATTTTCCAATTTTGCAGATTGCAACAAATTTGACCCCTCTTGGGTCTGTTCATCGCCTACATTATTTAAATCTTCGGGCATGACATGATTTTTCTGTGGAACACTCTTCTTTATGCGACATAAATTCCGTTTCATCTTCCCGTATTCCACCAAATTAGCCGCATAACTTTCATTACGACATGCCTCGTCAAATATCTCTCGCGTAGAGCATTCTTTTATGGACGAGTTCCTACAAGCGTTTTTTATTTTTTGACTTATAAGCATTTTTTCTTTGATCTTATCCTGGGTGGGATGATTATGCAAAAGCGATTCGTTTAATTTCCTGCATTTCCCTTGTTCATCAATAAAAATACTGACGCCACAATTTTTGCTATAGCATTTATATCTTGTTCCATTATTGTAATTATTATTTTTCCTATAAATATGTTGTTCATCTGTTGTATACACTAACATACTATCCGATCGAAATCCATTTATATATTCAAATTCAAGAAATTTTATATGTTTCGAATCTTGTTGCGCAGGCTCTTGCTTCGTCTCTCCCTTCGATACTGATTCCATATTTTGTAAATCTTCAGTTTGCGCTAAATTTTGTACTATGTTCTCTTGTAAATCGAAATTTTGCAAGCTTTTAGCTTGTATTGTATTTTTCGGCAGTTTATTTTTCTTTATACGATAAAGGTTCCTTCTCATCTTTTCGTATTCAACTAAGTGTGCAGCGTTACTTTCAGTTCGGCACTCCTCTTCAAATATATCTCGCATAGAGCGTCCTGTTAACGCCGCATCCTTACAAGCATCTTTAATTTTTTGGCTGAGAACCATTTTGTCCTTAACATCTTCTTGATTGGAATGCTCATGGGAATGAGAGTCTTTCATTTTCCTGCATCTTTCATTTTCATCAACGAAAACACTGGCATAGCAATTCTTGTGATAGCATACATATCTTCTCCCTTTATTGTATTTATTATTTGTTTGGTAAATTTGTTTTTCATCTGTTGTATACACTAACATACTACTCGATCGAAATCCATTTATATATTCGAATTCAAGATATTCCATATTAAATAAAATTAAGCAATTTCTACACTTGCAGTTTATGACAAAGTTGACGTTTTTGTTAGAACTAGGCATGGAAAATACTCGATAGCAATCTCAACAAAATCGATACTTTGTATCTAACGCTACTGTGGCCATGGCGGGTTGAAGGTAACTTGATTAGGATTTGTTAACATTTTGGAACATTTGGAACGGACTGGTGTTGGTATTAAAAAGCAGAGAAACAAAAAAATGGTGTGTGGGAACTTGTATGACGTGCAACTCTATAGTTGATCTACGGCCATGATGCTCATATCTCATTGCCCATCCTCTCCGTATTCGACATAAACTTACTACTCACCTCTCAAGAAATGCCAAAATTCAATTTTAAAACCGCTCAAGAAATAGGGAAGAAATTTTTTTCTGTCAAATTTTCTTGAGCCAATACACAGTTCATGAGTAAAAATACTACACTTTTCATATCATACTGTTGACAAATCTGAGAGTGACAGCGCCGGTTTACCGTAAGAATTACTTATGCTCATTACCCATTTGTCTTTTGGAATAGAATGTTAATGTCGCAATTTCTTGAGAAAGCATAAGAAATACATACATATATGCTTGTTTTTTTCTTAAGAGGCGCTTAGCAAGAGATACGTCAAAATTTAGAGCAAAACAAACTTTGCCGTATCCGTCGAATCTGTGGTCTATGGCTACCCACACAAACAGCACTCTACTCATCTCTGAGAGTTGTTTCAACGCATCGCCGTATTGTATGTATATGCTTCGAACGTTATACAGCTAATGGTCCGGTGATGTAAATACTTAGGGCCGCTTTCATAAAAGCCGGTAACTGCTAACCAGAGTTTAATTGACGTATTTTCTATGGTTAGCTGTCAAATTAATCGCCGATTAGGCTTAACCGGCTTTTATGAAAGTGGCCCTTACTGCGTGAGATTAATGAAAATAAACGGCGTTGAAATCAGAAAACAACCCTGGTATTGGTTTTTTTTCTTAACCTCACATTTTTTATTTTAGGTATGGGCATGTCATTCATCGATATTTTGACATTTCATCACAGCTGACAGCCATTGCGATATTGCGGATTGCGGCAATAAAAATCGTTCATTGTTTCCAATTGGGGGAAAATTTCAAATTTTGATTTTATTTTGAATATAGCTTGTTTGGCAAATAGTTATGTCTAAGCACGATCCTTATGGGACGCCGGCAAAACCAGATAACAATTGCCGCACATGCACAGATTTTAAGTATTGGTCAAAACAACAACGACAAATATTTCACAAGGCTGTGAGTACTTGTACACTTATCGAAAGATTGTACCACAAGCATTTGCAAGAAATATACACGCAAGGTTTCATAACATGTCAGACATGTTTTAATTATTAAATATATTTATATATTACAGGACAGTCCAAAGGAGGAAAACGTGGAAAAAGCCCCAGCCGTACCACCTGGTTGTCCATTGGATAAAGTAGCATTGGGTCGTGCAACGTGGGGCTTATTACATACAATGGCTGCATTTTATGAAGATAATCCAACAGATAACCAAAAGAGAGATATAACCACATTTCTTGATGTGCTAACACGTGTATATCCATGTGAACATTGTGCAAAGGATTTTCGCAAGGAGTAAGCATATTGCCAATCAAACAAAATTGATTTTTCTATTTTTAATTCTTCTAGCTTGAGAGAACATCCAGCACAAGTGAACTCACAATATGAATTTTCACAATGGCTATGTAAATTTCATAATCGAGTCAACGTTAAGCTAGGCAAACCACAATTTGATTGTTCTAAAATCAATGAACGGTGGAGAGATGGCTGGCTAGATGGCTCTTGTGATTAAATTGTGCTGCACGATGTAGTGGTATTTGCAAACTCCAGAGCCTATCAGATATCACATCTATGATGAATATACATTGTTGCAGATGTGTGTAATCTTTTATCTACTTAAATATAGGTAGTATTAATATCCTTAAAATAATGTAAAATTAAAATGTAAATATTTAAGCTGTCTAACCTAAACGCAAAACTATATATATTTAATTTTTGTTTATATTTTATAAACGCCAATTTATCAACAGTAAAGATTCAAAATCTATATATTCAAAGAAATGTGTGATTGTTAGTTATTCCTATGTAATACATATGGTGCCTAAGCATGTAGGCAACATGCATTTATTGTGAACAGGAAAATAAATTTGATGTTTGCTTTAATTAATATTCCTAGAACATCCCCATCAAATGCCAGTTATTAAAACTTTGATTGCAAACTAACATTTTTAGATAGTTAAGTAGCATTAATGTACAATATTTATTATAATTATTAAATATGTTATGGAAACGCGTCAAAATGGAGCAGTAAGGAAGGCGGTCGGCATGATATTAAGGTCGCACTGTGGCTAGTCATGTCGGCTGGGGTGGGCTCTTGCCAACCTTACCGTCCTGCGCCATAAACAGAGAAAAGGTCAAAATCATGCCTTTTAAACGCGGGGAAAACGCAAAAAAAACCGCGTCAAAATTACGTTTAAAACAACATCCGGTTAAATCCGGATGCCACGGACAGACCGTTGACATTTCAAAATTCAAAAATTCAAAAAAAAAACCAAAATAAAATGGGCAACTAAAATTTTAAATCAAAATTCAAAACTAAATTATTAAAACGAAACTCAAAAAGAAAACGGGCAGTTAAGCTCAACTCAAATTCAAAAAAAAATAACCGAAAATTAATTAGCAATCGAAATTTAAATAAAACGCCTGGCAAAACGAAAAAAACCAGCGAATTCAAAAAAAACCTGAAAATCAAACGAATCGGAGACGACCGATTACCATAGCTGAAAAGAAGTAAACAGACAATAAATCAAAAAAAAATAAGGCCGAACACAAGAGGGGGCGCCGCGGGTGTTGTTGCGACGCCCGGTGCTTGGCCCACCCTCATCCATGGCCATCGATGCACCTGGTTTCGATGGCCCCTTACCTAACAATCCTATATGCCTTCTAAATAATTCCGGAAGTCAACATTCCCATTTTAATTATAATTTTTATTTATAATTCATTTTCTTACGTTCTAATTTTAGAAATATTTATTTTAAATTAATTTTTAGTTTTTAGTTTATTTACTTTAATCTTCTTCTTCTTCCCTTTCTTTTTCTCTTAGTTTTAAATAATGTAAATTACATACCTATAAATTTTTCCTTGCTTAGTTATTTATATGTATTTTTGTTTTGCTTGCTTAATTTACTTTTCTTATTATTGTTGTTATATTATTAAGTTATCTGAAGTATTATTTATTTATTATTATGTTATTTTAACCATTATTTATTATTATGTTATTTTATTGGTGGCCTTTAATTTGTTATAGTGGTAGTTTGTTTATTTAACCTTTATGTATTTGATTAGTTGCATTAAAATATATTTTTAGGTATTTAGTTTATGTATTTAGTATTTAATTAAATTCATTTTATTTTAGGTATTTAATTTTATTTAATTAAATTTATTTTATTTTATGTATTTAAGTTTATTTAATTTTAGGTAATTCAAATAAGTTTTGTCATATTTTAGTTAATATGATTTAATTTAATTTTATTTCATTTTATGGATTTTATTTATTATAATAATTAATACTATATGTATATAGTAGTAATATACATAGTAATGAAACGTTTTAGTTCAGTTGTTTACATATATATATTTTCTTCTTATTGCTTCATATTAGTTTTCCTATCTCTTATTCCTATGTCCGTAATTTAAATGTATTTCCTTTGTCTATATTCAAAATTCTTTCTTAGTTTAGTTAAATCTAGGAATTTAGTTTATTTAAGTTCTTCTCTAATCTTTCTCTACTTCATTATTATTTTAACCTAAATTTTTTTCAAAGTGTTTTATTCTGATACATACTACCTAACCTACATATGTATGTCTAAAATAGGTAGGTCTCACCCGGTTGTTGCAGTAGGCCGTTGGTGGGGCGCTACTGTTGTTGTTGTTGGTATTTGTGCGGCGGGCCTATAACAGGTCGGCCCCCGCTGTTGTCACTGCTGGTAGTTGTCGAGGTTGGTACTGTTGTTGTTGTTACAGGTGGTTGTGCGGCGGGCCTATAACAGGGCGGCCCTCGCTGTTGTTGTTGCTGGTGTATATATGCAGTGGGCCTACATTAGGGCGACCCCTGCTGTTGTCACGCTGGTATTGTTGTTGCCGGGGTTGTCACCGGTTGCTGTTGTTGCTGATGTTTGTGCGGCGGGCCTATATGAGGTCGGCCCCCGCCGTTGTTATTGCTGGTGTTGCAGTAGCCCGTTCACGTGGGCGCTACTGTTGTTGTTGTTGGTGGACGGCGGGCCTATATGACGGCGGCCCTGTTGTTAATGCTGGTGATGTTGCTGATGCTGATTGGACGGAGGGCCTATATGTGGGCGGCCCCCGTTGTTGTTGTTAGTTTAATGCGGCGGGCCTATATTAGGGCGGCCCCCGCTGTTGTCACTGCTGGTTGTTGCAACCGGTGTTGCAACCGGTGGTAGGTATCGTGCTGTTGTTGTTGCCGGTGCTGTTACCGGTTCTACTGGTGGTTCAATACGGTGGGCCTATGAGAGGTCGGCCCCCGCTATTGTTATTGCTGGTGGTTCTAGTTGTTGCCGTGGCACGCGCGGTTGTGGTGCGCTATTGTGGTGGAGCGGGCGGTGGCAAATGCTGGTATTTGTGGCGTAAATGCTGGTAGTGTTGCGATGGCGGCGCGCTGTTGTAGTGGCGCGCGCGATTGGTCGTGCGCGATGATGGTGCGCTGTTACAATGGTGGCGCGCGATGTGGGCGCGTGGAGATGGTAGCGCGCGCGATGGTGGAGCGCTTTGTATTGGCGCGCGCGATGTTGATGCTATGCTAGCGCAATGGTGGCGCTGAAAGGTCGCGCTGTTGTAGAGGCTCGCGCGATGGTGGAGAGCTATCGTAGTGCGCGCGCAACGATGTATCGCAATTAAGGTGGCGCGTTATAGTGGCGCGTTGCGATGGTAGCGCGCGCGATGATTGTGCGCTGTTATGGTGGCGCGCGCTGGTGGTTATTGTATGGTGGCGCGCGCGATGATTTTGCCCAATGGAGTAGTGCTGTTGAATTGGCGTTCGACGGTACGTGATGTTGGGGCTGTTTTGGTGGTGCGTTGTCGTAGTAACGTTCTGGAAAATTCTGAAAGGAGATTGAAAATAAATAAATAATGTAATGCAACTTGCCCTTTATTTAAGAGGTATTTATAAAATGAAATAAAAGTGATGGTTATAAACGCAAAATATGGCCTAATAATGACTAGGTTGACAAAGGTTTCTTTATAACGAAGGAATGTTGAATTAGGCACACTTACGTTTACAGACACAATAAGCGATATAATCTTATCATTCACTCATATGTATATGTAATACTCCTATTTACATGTTGAAGAAGTTATTTAAAAATTGTTAAAAGCAAAAAAAATGTGTGCAAAAAAATACAGATAAAGAAGAGCATCTTCACACGTAAGTACATATGTATATTCCAATTTATTTAAAAGCTAATAAACACATTTTCCGAACCAGTTTACCCAAACATGCAGAGCTTCGCAGAAAATGGATGGATGCATGCGGAATATGTACAAAATAAATTTACAAAACTAATTTTATTCGCGAATCAATAATTTTCCTCACAATATGTGTTTATGTATATAACGTGCCTTGAATGATAAAAATGTTCTATTATCAGTCTATTTGACAATTTACAAGTTTACATTTATACTATTCCCAGCTCAAAAGTTGGTGTAGTCTGACCCGTTTTGGTTTCGTTTTCAAACACATTACGAGCCTATCCCACCCGCAATATAGAAGTATTACATATATGCATTCACTCTTATAAAAACCCTCTTATTTATGGCAAACTACAAAAGACCCAATTTGCCGATGATATAATTTTGGTTCTAATATCGAAATGTAACCATCTTAATTTTCTTTTGGGGATTTAAGGGTCTTGGGACATTCTCAATTAGTACTCACCTGGCTTTATTCTAAATGGGATCCTATGCTGCTTAATTCTTGTTGTCGACCGCACACACCGACGAGCCCCCAGCATCGAGTTATTATATATTATATATACACACTACTTCACACACTATTTCACTTTTAAACTGCACTTTTGTGCCAAATACTTGCCTTACTATGGCAGCTTGAATTTCACTTAAAGTTTTTTTTCGAGTTTAGGGTTTTTTTTCCCCTTTTTCTTATTTGTCACGGGCACGACCGACTCGCTCAATTTCATAACACATTTTGAATGTCAGTGAATGCCGGCGAAGCCATTAGGGTATCGAGAAAAATTTTAAGCGATGGCGACTGCGCACTGGAAAAATTCCGCTATCCTGCTCGAGGTGGCGTGATCGTTGCCACTCCGATTGGTGGTTGCCATCAGGGTTCGGACTTTTGTTACTATTTTAGCTACTTTTTTGTACTGCCAAAATTTGGTAAAAGTACAGTCCGGTTTCCGAAACAAAAAAAAGAGCACAATATGTTATTAAATTTAAAGTAGGAGATATGATTTTACCCCTGTATAGTAGATTTTCGATAGTTAATCTGTAGAAATTGCTTAAATTTGAAAGTTCGGTGATTACACTTTTACTTTAAGGTTTTTAAAAAAAAGGAATTTAGTACTTTTACTCTTACTACTATTTTGCTCTCTAGTTAGTTTTATTAAAGGTGAATTTTCACGTATGGAACAAAAGTTGAAATTACAGAAGGTTAAAAATTAATAATTATCTTACGGGAAAGTTTGAAGTCAGAGAAAAATTTAGTTAATCAAAAGAAAAATCGAACTATGGTGCTATTAAATGGGAGCATAAAAAGTAGCAGATTTGTGTAAAGTGCATTTAGCATTGAAATTACTACAATTTTAACTAAGTCCGAACCCTAAAGGCACGCTTTCGTTGGCGCGAAAAAAGGAAGGTTCCAGAACTTGTGTTTGGTGCGTTCCCGTGGTGGTCCGCGGAACCCGACGTTACTGGGTTTTAGGATAGGAGACACATGAAACTCCTTGTCCGACCCTGCCATGGATAATACTATAATACACGAATATTGACGCCGTTAAAATGGTTAAACTCCCACCTTACAAATGCTTTTTACCAATTACTAATACTTATTGTCCACTTTGGTTGCACCTTGTTTTGGCGATATAATGAGTTATTCATCGAGTCAGGGTCAGGAATCAGGACGGGATTCCATGTGTCTCCCACCCTACCAATTGATAAATTAATATAAGTTACCCAATGATATATGTACGTTAATTTCCCCTACAAAAGTTAAATGCTATTTACTTAATGTCAAATGCCATTTAATTCACTGTCATATTTCGGGCAATCTGGTTTACCCTACTTTTTTTTATTTCTGGCCACACCGAGAACACACCAAGCCCTTGTTTGTCTGGAAATTAAAAGTTCCGTTATTGGTGCCTTTTTCCATTTTATGGAACATTTGGTGCTGCCACCTCGGCAAAAATCACGCCACTTCCCAGAATCTATCGATTTATGTCAAACCGCAGTGTGAACCTAAACTGTCACCTATCCAACCGCAGTGAGTCATACCAATCAAACTCAATAAAAGAAAAATGACTATAAGTTGGAAGTAGACCATAACAAACCTGCTTCGCTTCGAAGACCGGTCAATGAAGCGAACAGGAAAAAGGTATACTTGCAAGAAAGCCATTTCGAAATAAAAAAAGAAACGTGGGGCACGACTCACCCCTAGATAAGAGTCTCTAGTTCTACCACAAGCTAGCCGGGCACAGAAGATCCGCCAGTAAGGAGATAAATTGAAGTATTTTGTTTCGTAGTTCAAAACGCATTGCGGCGAAGGGAAGTTTTTATAGTGGTTTGGCCCCCACAGAAGTTAGGCTTGAGAAAAACGGAGAATTTAATTTTGTTTCTTAGTTACCATGCTTCGCGGCGGTAGACATTTGTTATTGGAGAACTCGTCAAAACTCCGAAAGAGAGTTCCAGTGGTTTCACCCCCACGGAAGGTTAAAGAAAAAGAACCGGAGAAGCGGGTTTCATATTCGATAAATATTCATCCGGTAGACATTTTGATTATGGAGAACTCGTCAAAACTCCGAAAGACAATCCGGTTATCAGGATTGCCAGGTTATCCACTGCTCCCTGTGGAAGCACATGCGGACTCCCTTCTGGTTCAATGCTCGGGGAGAATACTGGGCGAGTTGTCCCCGACTGCCAAAACGCCCAGATGGAAATGCAAGGTTGAGAAATAAAAATAATAATAAAAAAAAATGTCCAAATTCTGGTTATTGGGGACGAATATCCGAAGCATGGAAACGCCCTATCAATTTCCCCGTCAGATCTTCCAAGTCATACAACGCATTGCCTATTTTTCGACGGACTCGACACTTAAGATATTTCGGCAGGAATTTGGCGTTTATGCCTTGTTTAAAGTTACTCAAGGCAAAATTTTTCCTAAAAACCTCCTGACCTTCCTTATAGTTCACTAGTCTAGAGCGTTTGTTATATACTCTTACTGCCCTATCTTTGGCTGCATCTAAATTTCTACGAATTTTCTCGCGAATGTTTGACAATTTATCAGCCCTAGCTACTATTGGGATTTCATCTTGCGCCAGAGCGCCGAGTTTATCTAATATGTTGAATGCCGATGCATGCTGAATCATGTTCTGACCGTATAATGCAAAGTATGGAGAGCACTGAATTGAGGTATGAAAATCACTTCTTAAAACTGATAGTATTTCGGGTATATGCCTATCCCAGTCAGTATGATCCTGTTTATCCTGCAGAAAAACTCTTATTTTTGAAACAATTTCCCTATTTACGCGTTCAGACGCGTTAGCCTGCGGTGAGTATAGCCCTGTCTTAATGTGGGTTACCCCGTAACTTTCTAAAAATTGCTTCATATCCTTCGAGATAAACTGGTTACCGTTGTCGCTGTGGATATACTGAGGGACCCCTACAGTTGGAAAAATTTCAGAAGTGAAGTAATTCATAACGTTCACCGTCGTCGCTCTCTGCATGGGCTTCAACCAAACATACTTTGAAAAATGGTCCAATAAAATGAAAAGGAATCGATTTCGGCGCTTCGATCTCGGATATGGCCCCAGGAAATCGCAGTAGAACCGCTGAAATGGTCTTTCCGAAGTAAAAGTATTCGCTATGGGTGGCCTGGCTTGTTGATTCGTTGCTTTTACCGCTTTGCAAATGTCGCACTTGCGTACATACTCCCGGACGTCCTTAGCTTGGCTTGGCCAGAAGTATTTCTGCCGAACGCGCTCCAAAGTTTTCTGCCATCCTCCGTGGTAGCTCCTGTTCGCATCGTGCGCAAGTCGTATTGCCTCCTTCATCAACCCAGTCGGTAACCATAACCTCCATAGCGAATGCTCCTCATCCTCCACACCTTTACGAAATTTAACCCTTTTGAAAACTACGCCCTCGTTTACACGTAAATCCGGTAGTGCCTCTTTGTTATCTAAAATGGTTCGGGCTAGATCCGAGTATGCGGCACTTGCAAATTCTGGCGACTCTAAATCTATTTCATGAGGTGTGTTCGGATAGGTCAGCGCGTCTACATCAAAGCGCGATAGAGCATCCGGTACAATATTCAGGGTTCCCTTGCGATGTTCCATTTTAAAGTCATATCTTTGAAGCAGAAGCGACCACCTAGCCAGCCTACCACTCAAATCCTTTTGAGTCATCAACCACTTGAGGCTCGAATGGTCTGTAATAATACGAAATGGCAGACCCTCAATGTATGGACGAAAGCGTTTGACACTGACTATGGCTGCTAGGCATTCCAGTTCGGTCACGGTATAATTGCGCTGAGCATTGTTAAGCTTTTTTGAAACGAACGCTATTGGATGCTCAGCACCCTCGTCGTCGACCTGGAATAGCACACCACCCACACCTATTTTGGACGCATCGCACTGAATAACAAATTCCTTCGAGAAATCGGGTTGGGCCAGGACAGGAGCGGAGCTCAAGGCTACCTTCAGCTTTTCGAAAGCCTCTATTGCCTCAGGGGTAAGTTTGAATGGACCTAGCTTTTTCCGAAGGCAATCGGTCAAAGGGCCTGCTAAATCAGCAAAATTTGTAATAAACGCCCTATACCAATTCGCCATACCTACAAACCTACGTACCTGCCTCGGAGACTTCGGGATTGGAAAACTTTTAACTGCTTCTATCTTCCCTGGGTCTACCTTCAAGCACCCGCTACCTATCAAGTACCCTAAATATCGAATTTCTTTCTGACAAAATTTGCTCTTCTTAACGTTAATTGTTAGGCCCGCATCCCTCAAACACTTTGCTACCTCTGCTAATAAGCTCAAGTGGTCCTCAAAGTTAGTGCTGCATACCATCAGGTCATCCAAGTAAACGAAGACGTTCTCACGCAACCGCGAAGGAATGGCCTTGTCCATCAGCCTGCTCATCGTCTGCGGCCCGTTGCATAACCCAAATGGCATCACTTTGAAGTGGTAGAGAGGCTTCCCCGGAACTGCGAACGCTGTCTTTTCTTTCGATGATTCCGTCAACTTGATTTGGAAAAACGCGTCCTTCAGGTCAATACCACTGATGAAGTGGGTATCCTTCAACCTACTCAATAGCCCATTAATATGCGGCAACGGGTATGAGTCCTTTTTAGTAACCGCGTTGACTTTTCTGGAATCAATACAAAGCCGGACCTTCCCTGGTTTCCGGACCAACACCACAGGACTACACCACGGCGAGTTCGATTCCTCGATAACTCCCATTTCGAGCAGCCTATCTATCTCACTATAAGCTTCGGCTTGCCTCGGTGGCGAAAGAGGGAAATGCTTGCTCTTTATTGGAACCGCGTCGCCCGTGTCAATATGATGTTCGACTAGCTTTGTTTGACCCAGACCTAACTTCTCAAATGACGGAAACGTCTCTACTACGTTCTGCAGCTCGACCTTCTGCTTTGTTGTTAAATCATGGAAATTATGTTCTTGTTCCTTCTCTTCGCTAATCTCTAGACATGCTACACTGGGAAAAATATCCGGCGCTAACGCAAAAGCTCTCCAAAAATCAACTCCGAAATACGCTTCTTGAAGAAGCGAAGGAACAAGGTAAAAGCGTATAGTTTTGGTGATATTTTTAAAAGTCACAGGTAAGGAAACAGAACCTAGTATTTTCTGCTTGGCGCCGCCCGCCGTGTATACAAAAGCCTGTAGTGGGTGGTACTTAAGTCCAATCGAATTCAAAAACTCTTCACAGTCCTTCCCGAGGATAGAGACATTAGCACCCGAGTCCAGCAAGCCTACTATAAAACTGTTTTCTATCTTTATTCGCACCAGAGGCCTTTCATCCTCTGTGAGAACTAAGGTGGTGCTTTGCAAAAGTTTACGCTCCTGTACTCGATTATTATATCTCTTCCTACATCTTACAATATCGTCCGATACGAATGACTCTGGATTATTTCCGAAAATTCTTGACCTAACTAGCTCGTAACTGGTAACCCTCTGTTCCAAACTAGGTGGAAAATGCGCTTGACAAGCAACATCTCTGCTATGACTTTTCAAAATGTGAACTGGCTTTGTAATATGATAGGACGGCCCTGGATTATCTGAATCTGAGCTATTGGAGCTATCTGAACTATCAGGAAAAGTTACTAAAATGCTGGGTTGTTCCGTCGCAAGAGTGCCACTACTCCTCGAAAGTTCACCACTTCCATGGAACTTATAGTTCGCGAAGGACCTACCACTTGGTTCAGCACTCGAGGCGACTCCTCGGGCACTGGCTGATATGGGGGCTATGGCACCGAACGAGTTTCCCCCATCTTCTCGCTCGAATATTGGTTTCCCTGCCGGCGATGGTCCTTTGGACACTTTGGGGTATACACGCCCCTATGCCCGCACTTAAAGCAAAAAGGGTTCCTAATGGGTTCCTCACAATACATATACGAATGCCCCATGGCTTGACAATTCCAACACTGGATTCCTGAATAGTCCGGTTTTCTATTGCGCCGATACTCCAACGCCTCAATCTGCGGGTCAGCTTCGCAATCCTCGCCTTCCATCCTCCTATCCGGTGTCATAGCTCGGGCTTCATTAACATGCCTTCCGGTATAAGTTGTTCCCAGAATCTTGCTCTCCCTCAGCACTTGTTCACCTTTTCGTGCTATATCGCGTAGATCATGCAATGTCCTCGCCTCTGCGTTGAACAGCATAAGTTTCAGGCTACTGTTGACGTTCCGTTTTATTATGTCAATCAGTAGGGCTTCGGACATTGGTTCTCTAAGGCGCGCGTTGAGTGCTACTATGTCAGTGTGGAACACATCGTATGACTCACTTAGCTTCTGCTTCCGCATTGAGATCTCCATCATGATCTCGTGGTCACTTTTCAATGTTCCAAACTCACGCTTCAAAGAATAACACAAAAAGGGATAATTCGCGTTTGGGTTCTGCTTGGTGAACAGCCAGTACCATTCCTCAGCCCGCCCTGACAAAAATAGGTGAAAGCTTGCCATTAGCTGGTCGTCCGAACACTGAGTCCGCTCACACAAGGTGTCTAACTTAAATAAAAAATCCGCAACGCTCCCAGTACCATCGAAGGAGACCTTCCACTCCTGTGGTTTCACTGCCATTGTGGTCGAAACTAAGTTGGCTTGGTTACTAACAAAGGTCTGGGCCCGGTTCCTTTCTTCCCTATTGGTGTTCCTGGTATAGGTCGCACCGCCCTGCGACGATGTTACTGCAGCGTTAAGTAGGTCCATATTCTCCCTGATCGTCCTCATTTCGTTGCGCATCTCCTCCTGAGAAGTCCTGAACAGCTGATGTAGCACGTTCACCCACGAGTCTTCAGGAGGGGCCTCAACAATATTCCGCGGAGTATTCCTATCACCTAAAGTGTTACAAGGTATAGAGTTTTGTAGCAAAACTCCAGATGCCTCCTGTATACCTGACAACACGTTAGTGGAAGGGTCAAAAATATTATGCATGGGGTCTGCGGCCATGGACGAGTCAAGGATATTAGTACTAGCCGGTCTATCCATTTTGTGGTTGGAAGCAGGGTTCAAAACTGTCCCGGTCGGATCTCCTCTACCCGGAGTACCTACTGGAGAATGCATCACTAAAGGCCGATTTGTGGGCTGTTTTGGAAATGCCCCTCTACCCTGACCTCTAGGTTTACCCCCACTTCCTCGGTTAGAATTTCTAGTAGTCATGCGTTCAGCTGACTGATCCATGTCTACTTGGAATATGGCTATGAAAAAAAAAAGATCGGTCAAATAAAAAAAAATTCTAAGTATTGCTTTCGGTTACAAGGGGCGGTTGGAAGGCACAAAATAAAAACTCACCCTCCCTACCCTATAATACCGACGATTCGCGTAAAAAAAAGAAAAGTAATAATTATGTCTATCAAATCTTAAGTCGCTAATCGTAACGACTTTACCGAAAAAAAAAAAAAAAAAAAAAATATAATAAAGTTTTCAAAAAAAAAATATATATATATACGTGTACAATATACGCTGAAAGAAAGTTGGATTAGGAAATATACGTTTGAAAATCAAATGCAATGAAATACGATATGTAGTTTGAAAAATGTATGTATATGTATTTAAATGTTCAATGGGAATGCTGACATCCCATCATTAGAAGGCATAGGTATAATGGAAAAAAAATAAACATAAAACATTTGACAAGGACATATCCAGGTACACCTACCGCAATGCAGGGGTGGTCTTAAGGACACCTCGCCCTGAGACATGTGGGTATACCATGGCGAAAATTTTGAAAAAAAAAGTTAAACTTATTTGGACTACAGTACTCCCGACCGCAATGCAGGGGCTGCTAAAGGCTGCCACCTGAGACTTGCCGAGGCACTGTAGACCGCAATTGACAAAAAGAAATCTGAAAATTTATTTTACTTTACACCTCTTCAGCTGCGCCGCAATGAAAGGATGCGGCTAGATACCGCATTTCCCCAGACTTGCGCAGTTGAAAAAGTTCAAACTTATTTGGACTCCAGCACTCCCGACCGCAATGCAGGGGCTGCTAAAGGCTGCCACCTGAGACTTGCCGAGGTGCTGTAGACCGAAAATGACAAAAAAACTGAAAATCTGTTCTACCCCTCCTCAGCTGCGCCGCAATGAAAGGATGCGGTTAGATACCGCATTTCCCCAGACATGCGCAGTTGAAAAGGGGGTTATTCGGTTCCCCACTCCTCCTTCCGCAATGCAGGGGCTGCTGAAGGCTGCCGCCTGAGACTGGTTAGAGGAGTGGAGATACCTACAAAAGAAAAAAAAATGCATACAAAAAAACAAAGACAAAACAAAACACACGTTCGGCAAAACGAAAAGTTAAAAATCCCTAAAAATCTAAACCCCACTTAGCGGACATATTTATTTTTCCCGAAGCCGACATCGGACAACAGACCCGGGACATAAAAATGTATACTACAAAAAAACTAAGTGCGTTTAGCACTACCTCACCGGGTGAAATGCAAACTTCCGGTGGACATGACGTGAAGTCGCGTGGAGCCCTCAGCTACTGAACCCGAAGACCCATCCGGACAACTTGATCGGTCCCACCATCCCGTCGCAACGCAGGTGGCGGCTACTGGGCCTGCCTACCTGGGACTTACGAGATGGTGAAACCTCAGAAATCGACCAGAAAAGTCATCGAGGCCAGCGCCTCGGGTGCCACGTTGGGCGCCATCTGTTATGGAAACGCGTCAAAATGGAGCAGTAAGGAAGGCGGTCGGCATGATATTAAGGTCGCACTGTGGCTAGTCATGTCGGCTGGGGTGGGCTCTTGCCAACCTTACCGTCCTGCGCCATAAACAGAGAAAAGGTCAAAATCATGCCTTTTAAACGCGGGGAAAACGCAAAAAAAACCGCGTCAAAATTACGTTTAAAACAACATCCGGTTAAATCCGGATGCCACGGACAGACCGTTGACATTTCAAAATTCAAAAATTCAAAAAAAAAACCAAAATAAAATGGGCAACTAAAATTTTAAATCAAAATTCAAAACTAAATTATTAAAACGAAACTCAAAAAGAAAACGGGCAGTTAAGCTCAACTCAAATTCAAAAAAAAATAACCGAAAATTAATTAGCAATCGAAATTTAAATAAAACGCCTGGCAAAACGAAAAAAACCAGCGAATTCAAAAAAAACCTGAAAATCAAACGAATCGGAGACGACCGATTACCATAGCTGAAAAGAAGTAAACAGACAATAAATCAAAAAAAAATAAGGCCGAACACAAGAGGGGGCGCCGCGGGTGTTGTTGCGACGCCCGGTGCTTGGCCCACCCTCATCCATGGCCATCGATGCACCTGGTTTCGATGGCCCCTTACCTAACAATCCTATATGCCTTCTAAATAATTCCGGAAGTCAACATTCCCATTTTAATTATAATTTTTATTTATAATTCATTTTCTTACGTTCTAATTTTAGAAATATTTATTTTAAATTAATTTTTAGTTTTTAGTTTATTTACTTTAATCTTCTTCTTCTTCCCTTTCTTTTTCTCTTAGTTTTAAATAATGTAAATTACATACCTATAAATTTTTCCTTGCTTAGTTATTTATATGTATTTTTGTTTTGCTTGCTTAATTTACTTTTCTTATTATTGTTGTTATATTATTAAGTTATCTGAAGTATTATTTATTTATTATTATGTTATTTTAACCATTATTTATTATTATGTTATTTTATTGGTGGCCTTTAATTTGTTATAGTGGTAGTTTGTTTATTTAACCTTTATGTATTTGATTAGTTGCATTAAAATATATTTTTAGGTATTTAGTTTATGTATTTAGTATTTAATTAAATTCATTTTATTTTAGGTATTTAATTTTATTTAATTAAATTTATTTTATTTTATGTATTTAAGTTTATTTAATTTTAGGTAATTCAAATAAGTTTTGTCATATTTTAGTTAATATGATTTAATTTAATTTTATTTCATTTTATGGATTTTATTTATTATAATAATTAATACTATATGTATATAGTAGTAATATACATAGTAATGAAACGTTTTAGTTCAGTTGTTTACATATATATATTTTCTTCTTATTGCTTCATATTAGTTTTCCTATCTCTTATTCCTATGTCCGTAATTTAAATGTATTTCCTTTGTCTATATTCAAAATTCTTTCTTAGTTTAGTTAAATCTAGGAATTTAGTTTATTTAAGTTCTTCTCTAATCTTTCTCTACTTCATTATTATTTTAACCTAAATTTTTTTCAAAGTGTTTTATTCTGATACATACTACCTAACCTACATATGTATGTCTAAAATAGGTAGGTCTCACCCGGTTGTTGCAGTAGGCCGTTGGTGGGGCGCTACTGTTGTTGTTGTTGGTATTTGTGCGGCGGGCCTATAACAGGTCGGCCCCCGCTGTTGTCACTGCTGGTAGTTGTCGAGGTTGGTACTGTTGTTGTTGTTACAGGTGGTTGTGCGGCGGGCCTATAACAGGGCGGCCCTCGCTGTTGTTGTTGCTGGTGTATATATGCAGTGGGCCTACATTAGGGCGACCCCTGCTGTTGTCACGCTGGTATTGTTGTTGCCGGGGTTGTCACCGGTTGCTGTTGTTGCTGATGTTTGTGCGGCGGGCCTATATGAGGTCGGCCCCCGCCGTTGTTATTGCTGGTGTTGCAGTAGCCCGTTCACGTGGGCGCTACTGTTGTTGTTGTTGGTGGACGGCGGGCCTATATGACGGCGGCCCTGTTGTTAATGCTGGTGATGTTGCTGATGCTGATTGGACGGAGGGCCTATATGTGGGCGGCCCCCGTTGTTGTTGTTAGTTTAATGCGGCGGGCCTATATTAGGGCGGCCCCCGCTGTTGTCACTGCTGGTTGTTGCAACCGGTGTTGCAACCGGTGGTAGGTATCGTGCTGTTGTTGTTGCCGGTGCTGTTACCGGTTCTACTGGTGGTTCAATACGGTGGGCCTATGAGAGGTCGGCCCCCGCTATTGTTATTGCTGGTGGTTCTAGTTGTTGCCGTGGCACGCGCGGTTGTGGTGCGCTATTGTGGTGGAGCGGGCGGTGGCAAATGCTGGTATTTGTGGCGTAAATGCTGGTAGTGTTGCGATGGCGGCGCGCTGTTGTAGTGGCGCGCGCGATTGGTCGTGCGCGATGATGGTGCGCTGTTACAATGGTGGCGCGCGATGTGGGCGCGTGGAGATGGTAGCGCGCGCGATGGTGGAGCGCTTTGTATTGGCGCGCGCGATGTTGATGCTATGCTAGCGCAATGGTGGCGCTGAAAGGTCGCGCTGTTGTAGAGGCTCGCGCGATGGTGGAGAGCTATCGTAGTGCGCGCGCAACGATGTATCGCAATTAAGGTGGCGCGTTATAGTGGCGCGTTGCGATGGTAGCGCGCGCGATGATTGTGCGCTGTTATGGTGGCGCGCGCTGGTGGTTATTGTATGGTGGCGCGCGCGATGATTTTGCCCAATGGAGTAGTGCTGTTGAATTGGCGTTCGACGGTACGTGATGTTGGGGCTGTTTTGGTGGTGCGTTGTCGTAGTAACGTTCTGGAAAATTCTGAAAGGAGATTGAAAATAAATAAATAATGTAATGCAACTTGCCCTTTATTTAAGAGGTATTTATAAAATGAAATAAAAGTGATGGTTATAAACGCAAAATATGGCCTAATAATGACTAGGTTGACAAAGGTTTCTTTATAACGAAGGAATGTTGAATTAGGCACACTTACGTTTACAGACACAATAAGCGATATAATCTTATCATTCACTCATATGTATATGTAATACTCCTATTTACATGTTGAAGAAGTTATTTAAAAATTGTTAAAAGCAAAAAAAATGTGTGCAAAAAAATACAGATAAAGAAGAGCATCTTCACACGTAAGTACATATGTATATTCCAATTTATTTAAAAGCTAATAAACACATTTTCCGAACCAGTTTACCCAAACATGCAGAGCTTCGCAGAAAATGGATGGATGCATGCGGAATATGTACAAAATAAATTTACAAAACTAATTTTATTCGCGAATCAATAATTTTCCTCACAATATGTGTTTATGTATATAACGTGCCTTGAATGATAAAAATGTTCTATTATCAGTCTATTTGACAATTTACAAGTTTACATTTATACTATTCCCAGCTCAAAAGTTGGTGTAGTCTGACCTGTTTTGGTTTCGTTTTCAAACACATTACGAGCCTATCCCACCCGCAATATAGAAGTATTACATATATGCATTCACTCTTATAAAAACCCTCTTATTTATGGCAAACTACAAAAGACCCAATTTGCCGATGATATAATTTTGGTTCTAATATCGAAATGTAACCATCTTAATTTTCTTTTGGGGATTTAAGGGTCTTGGGACATTCTCAATTAGTACTCACCTGGCTTTATTCTAAATGGGATCCTATGCTGCTTAATTCTTGTTGTCGACCGCACACACCGACGAGCCCCCAGCATCGAGTTATTATATATTATATATACACACTACTTCACACACTATTTCACTTTTAAACTGCACTTTTGTGCCAAATACTTGCCTTACTATGGCAGCTTGAATTTCACTTAAAGTTTTTTTTCGAGTTTAGGGTTTTTTTTCCCCTTTTTCTTATTTGTCACGGGCACGACCGACTCGCTCAATTTCATAACACATTTTGAATGTCAGTGAATGCCGGCGAAGCCATTAGGGTATCGAGAAAAATTTTAAGCGATGGCGACTGCGCACTGGAAAAATTCCGCTATCCTGCTCGAGGTGGCGTGATCGTTGCCACTCCGATTGGTGGTTGCCATCAGGGTTCGGACTTTTGTTACTATTTTAGCTACTTTTTTGTACTGCCAAAATTTGGTAAAAGTACAGTCCGGTTTCCGAAACAAAAAAAAGAGCACAATATGTTATTAAATTTAAAGTAGGAGATATGATTTTACCCCTGTATAGTAGATTTTCGATAGTTAATCTGTAGAAATTGCTTAAATTTGAAAGTTCGGTGATTACACTTTTACTTTAAGGTTTTTAAAAAAAAGGAATTTAGTACTTTTACTCTTACTACTATTTTGCTCTCTAGTTAGTTTTATTAAAGGTGAATTTTCACGTATGGAACAAAAGTTGAAATTACAGAAGGTTAAAAATTAATAATTATCTTACGGGAAAGTTTGAAGTCAGAGAAAAATTTAGTTAATCAAAAGAAAAATCGAACTATGGTGCTATTAAATGGGAGCATAAAAAGTAGCAGATTTGTGTAAAGTGCATTTAGCATTGAAATTACTACAATTTTAACTAAGTCCGAACCCTAAAGGCACGCTTTCGTTGGCGCGAAAAAAGGAAGGTTCCAGAACTTGTGTTTGGTGCGTTCCCGTGGTGGTCCGCGGAACCCGACGTTACTGGGTTTTAGGATAGGAGACACATGAAACTCCTTGTCCGACCCTGCCATGGATAATACTATAATACACGAATATTGACGCCGTTAAAATGGTTAAACTCCCACCTTACAAATGCTTTTTACCAATTACTAATACTTATTGTCCACTTTGGTTGCACCTTGTTTTGGCGATATAATGAGTTATTCATCGAGTCAGGGTCAGGAATCAGGACGGGATTCCATGTGTCTCCCACCCTACCAATTGATAAATTAATATAAGTTACCCAATGATATATGTACGTTAATTTCCCCTACAAAAGTTAAATGCTATTTACTTAATGTCAAATGCCATTTAATTCACTGTCATATTTCGGGCAATCTGGTTTACCCTACTTTTTTTATTTCTGGCCACACCGAGAACACACCAAGCCCTTGTTTGTCTGGAAATTAAAAGTTCCGTTATTGGTGCCTTTTTCCATTTTATGGAACATTTGGTGCTGCCACCTCGGCAAAAATCACGCCACTTCCCAGAATCTATCGATTTATGTCAAACCGCAGTGTGAACCTAAACTGTCACCTATCCAACCGCAGTGAGTCATACCAATCAAACTCAATAAAAGAAAAATGACTATAAGTTGGAAGTAGACCATAACAAATACTGTTATTCAAAATATTAGACCTTTTTTCATTCTATTTTTTTGATCTGACTGCCCTTTATGTTCTTTTGATCTACGCTTTATTTGGATATAAATGTTTGCGCCTAAAACCATGCTATATATATGGAGGGTGCTTTCAATTCGAATATCCCAGGCAACCAATGCAGCTGAGTTCACAATTTTTTATACATACCGATCAATAAAATCTAACATTTTTCAAGGTCCAAAATAGTTCGCAAATCAACCAGGTGAGCCCACAATGTGCTCCGTTAGTACTCTAAGCGTAGTGCGCTCACGCGGTGAAGAAAGGTGTCTTTTTTTAAATTTAGGGAAAAGGCATTCGTTTAGGAACCTCTAAAACGTGCTGACGATCCTATTAAGATTACCATTCAAAATGCTTTCTTTGAAATTTATAATATACAATAAGGCTGCTTGTAACTAGTGTGCTATTCCATCTATTAGCAATTTTTTCGTAATATGTAGGGGTAAGTCATAAAAAATAAAACTAGTTTATACGGCGTTATATGATATTTTCATACAAATGTTTAATTATAAGGGCTTCATAAACTTTTGCTTGGCTTGTTAGGAAGTGTAACAAAACTATTTCGCCGACAATATGCAGCCAAACTCAGGCTTTATTTTTATTTCTCGTTGCTGACGCTATGATTGGATACAAGAATTTAAAGAATTTTAAAAAGAAAAACAACTATTGAATATGTGTCAGCTACATATTTATTTATTTATCATTATATAACGTATTTGGTTCCGAGTTCCAATTTTTACTTCCAAATAATTATTATCGTTTCACAATAATTGGGAACAACTTTATACGGTAATAATACATAATTAATAGTAGTAGATAGCTGAGTGAATTAACATATAGCTATTAGTTTCATCAGAATAATTCCAACATTACAAAGCTACTATTAGGCGTTTATTAACGAATATTCTGATGTGGCTGTTGGTGCTGCTGTTGTTTATTGTATCACATACAAATGCCTCTTATTTAGATTCTGCCGGGGAAAGTACCAGTCTCAATTTGTTCGTTCCATTTTTCCACCCATGCGTTGGGGCACATCGATCCGAATACCTTTTTGAAATAATTACATGGCTCATATTTCTCGCCACGAATCTTCTGGCAACGATGAAAATCAACATACGACTGATAACAGTATTTTGCTTGATTCGTGTTGGGGAATCGTGGATCAAAGGGTGCTGTTTCCATTTTGTACGTCATGGTTGGTTCTTTCTCTTTGCCTTTTTTGGACATGGAAAATTTATTTTTGTTTAAGTTATTAAATAAAATTAGCTGCATTCAGGAATGAAAAAATTTCATAAAAACCGCAATAAAAGGTAAAGCCAAGGAACGAGCAAGTCAGTGAGCGATCGAACGTGGCATACGAACAAATATGACAGCGATGGTTATACATAGAAAGTACGTTGTTATACAAAAGAGAGACAAATATATAAAAGAGAAATGCATTTGTTAATGATTCAAATGAATGAGTTATTCATGGTTCTATGATAATAAATATTGATAATTTTTCCACTTAAGTTAATGAATATTTTTTAGAGAATACGAAGATATTTTTATTTTCATGATAATATAGCTTTAATTATATTTTGAGTATTTAAATTAAAAAATATATATATAAAGAATGTAACATAATAATTGAGAGAAACACATTCAATGTGGCGGTAAAGTGTTTGCATTGCACAGTCGAATTCAATTTTACTAATTCGCTAAAGGTTTTTTTTTTTTGTCAAGTGGATCTGGGGTATTTTATGGCAAGTTCAGCGAAAAGAATCCAAAATTAATTGTATATTGTCTGCTGAGTGAAAAATCACCAGTTAAGTTATGTTCGAAAATACTTAATCAGAATATTTTTGAATGCAATTTGAATATACGGAATTTTCGAAAGAAAGGCATTGCCCACTATTTTCAGAATTTCGGTGCGGCATATCAATGGAAAATGTATTGAAATTCTATTGAGACAGCACGTTATTGAAACAAATTCTCAATAAGGGAGCTACTCTGTACCGAGATGTGAAAGAAATTTCTTTACGCAGAGTAACCCCCAAGGTATTTTCCGAATCGGTTGTAATCTCATTGCAGGCGTTTAAGTTCGTACTCGGACATTTTTAAATACATTTTAATTGTTCAAAATATTAACAAAATGGTTGTGATATTTCCTGAATTTTGGTAGAATTTAAAAATGTTTCTAAATGAAATTCGGACAAAATAAAATAACAAGTTAAAGTCCAAACCTAGTCCAAAATGTTATGTAAAGCATCGTATCATATTAAATTTGGCCTCGTAAAAATACTTGTAACTCGACTCAAAACATACATTTTCCGTCATTTTTCTATTTTAAAGCTCTGTCCAGATTCCAACTTTTTCGAATGAAATACAATTTTCGAATATGAAAACTATGTACAAAATATAAGGGCAATTCCAGTTTTTGTTTTGCGTTTTCTGACTTAAGTCGTATTTCCGAAGTGAAAGGATTCGGAGCCAATAGCCTTAAAAGATGTTTCACATTTTCCCTTTCGAAACTAGATTTCTGCAGACAAATTTTTGTAAGATAGAGAATAAATTGATTAATTGAAAAGTTGTAGTTTTAGTTTTAAAACTATGTATGTATGTACATGTGCCTGTTTGAAAAATTTTGTAGTAACTAGAACTTAGTTTAGTAGTAAAATTCGATTTTTTTAGTTCACATATGAAGAAAAATGTTGCAAATGGAGTTACAAGTGCTTTATTATTATTTTAATACTTCCGAAAACATGTTTTAAACTGGACATTAGATTTCCCCTTGTTTTAAAAAAGAAATTTATTTTTTAATTAGGTGAAAAAGTGGTTTTGCTTGGGAGAATGATGATTTTGCGTATGAATGTGTGTATGCTTGTACGTGTGTTTTACATACGTTTTAAAAGCGTTTTTGTAAAAAGCAATTAGTCATGTCAATTAACAATAATTGAGATATTTTACATATAACAAAAGCATTGCATTAAATTTTAGTTTTTCATCTAAATTCTGCCAGGAAAAACACCAGCTTCTCTTTGTTCATCCCACTTTTCCACCCACGCATTGGGACACATTGTCTTGAAAACTTTTTGAAAATATGCACACGTTTCATGACCTTCGCCACGACTTTTCTGGCAACGATGGTATTCTACATAAGAAAACCAACAATGTCGTGTTACATTCGCATTCGGAAAACGCGGATCCATTGGAACTGTTTCCATTTTATATTCGGGCTTAGGAGGCTTTTGATCTTTTTTCGACATCTTTAATTTTTTGTACTTCAAGGAATTCAATTGATTATGCAAATTTGGGGGATAAATGATTCAAATGATGGAGGATTTGTTAGTTGAGGGTGAATGAAATATGAAAACGAAACTAAATGTTACACATTGGTCAAACAAAGCGGCATACATACATATGTATATGTGAAAACAAAAAGATAAGGCATATTATAATACGAATAGTGCGAATATTTTAACATATAAACTAAATTATACATATATGAATATATACTGTCGTTCCAAAATTCAATATATACTGTTTTATGTCGCATTATTGTAAAAAG
Organism: Sphenella marginata; assembly: GCA_951509765.1. Classification (NCBI taxonomy): domain Eukaryota; kingdom Metazoa; phylum Arthropoda; class Insecta; order Diptera; family Tephritidae; genus Sphenella; species Sphenella marginata. Next base: position 27,359,760 of record OX608081.1, on the reverse strand, counting down.
TAATAAACAAATGGCATGAAATACACGCATATGCATAAAAAAGCGATGTGTATTTGCACTCCTGTTTTGTAGCCATTTATTGATTACTTTTTATTTCTTCAAAACGTTATCTTCTTTCTACCCACATAGCTTAGGATCTAGTAACTTACAGCTACATACGTGTGTATTAATTAAAAAAAAAATGTTCACAGGATATATATTCGCAGAAATGGAATTGATTTATAATTCAATCGTAAACTAAAACTTCTTAAAATACATAAATAGCATAGGTATGTGTTTGTGTGTGTAACCACACTATCCTAGTTTGGGGAAAACTCGAAGCAGTTTCATATTCGGCATATTCATGTGCTTAATAATAAGTTTCCACTCCATTTTACATCATCAGCATTTAAGCTCATTTAACCAACGGTCTATTGCCAGTATCCGATTCACAAGCATGGCTCTTATATTTGTTAACTTCTGCTAAATAGAGTGCCCAGAAATCTTTAGGATCATCTCCTTGTTCAGATTGCGCTTTTGGTTTGGCTACCATACCAGTTTTCAGTATTTTCCCACCACGTCGACGTCCAACTAGAGGTGGTGGTGGTGCAGATTTACCAGTAGCTGTCGCAGTTATATATGCTGCAGCGCTTGAAGAGGAAGCAATTGGAGGAGCTGCTGCCGATGGTACAATCATACCTGTGCTTGCTGACGCAGGTGTTTGTTGTGCTTGCATTTTTTTGAATAGTTCTAAAAATGAACCATCATTTGCGAAAACTGGATGTGAAGCTTCTGGTTTCTTTGGTGGATAAACCTTGCCTTCTCTAGCCAGTGCTAAGCGTAATTTTTCTTCCATTTCGCGGTGTATACGTTCTTTATCAATTGGTTCCTCTGTGTCGAGATTATAGTATGCTCCAATTGGTTCCCTTTTTGGCAACGGTAAATTGTGTAAATCAGTATTAATATCTGTTTCTGTGTTTGTTTCTGTATCTTCTTCTTCGTCAGCACTTTCTTCCACTCTTTTTGGTAATGGCACTGATAGTTTTTTTATTTCTTCACTACCAATTTGGCTATGTTTAATATCTTGTAACTTTTGCATTAGCTTTTCGGTACTGCGTGAACGTGTAGTTCTTTTGCTGCTGCGATAAGTACGCGATGTCGAGCGACTACGACTACGACTGCGACTACGTGAATCTCTATACCGCCGATTGGTAGTGTAACGATCGCGCCGACTTAAGCTTCGACTGCGACTGCGTGAACGTCTACTATAATGGCGTCTTCGATATTCGAGTGGAGATCTACCACGGCTGCGACTGCGTGTACGACTGTCGTCACGGCGGTAGCGGCGCTGTCGTGAACGACTGCGAGATCGACTGTACCGTCTGCGGTCATCTCTACGTGTTTCCTGATCATTATAGCCATCGCGTCTATACCGCTGATTCAATGAGGACATTTTTGATTGTGTAATATATTTGTAACGCTTTTTCCCCCGGTGTTTAAGTTGATTAGTAAGTTGGCGATCTGTAAATCAAACTGTAGCCCTTTTAATAAAATGTTTCTTACTTGCGGCTTATTCTGCTGTTATACTCTTATGTATGTAGGAATTGGAGTTCCCTAATCTTTACTATTATTCAAATATTTGATACATAAAAATACATTTTGTTCATCAAAATCAAAGAACGCATTTCTTTGAGTAGCGTCTATTATAAGGGCGGTCCATATACTGTTTTATGAGTCCAAACGTGGTTTTTTTTTAAGGAGGGAAGTTTTTCTACAAAAAGAATAATAACAGACTATCGTTTGAATGCTTTAATATCACGTTAAATTTGTTGGTCGTCCGACTCATGTTCTAAGAGCTTAATATTGTTATTACTGAGTACCAAAGCTCCTTAAAGGCTTCCAAAAAATGTCGGGTTTAGTCTTTCGCCGAATAAATATCCGCCTCCCGTCATTCTAATCACCTTTCACAAACTGGACTGACTGTTCTGAGAAATGTTTTACACTGTCATCCTGAGGATTCTTTTCCACGGCATAGTCTTTTCGTTGTTTAATTTTTGTGATCAGTGGTAATGTAACGAAGTTCGATGTGTGACTCAATTAAAGGCGACAAAATTTAATATACTTTTTATCTCTTTTTGCATTACAGGACTTCATCGGCTGATTGCTACAAGTGCATCTTCGACTTTTGATAACTCCTCATTTCCTGGAGTTCTCTATCTCAAATTCGGTATCAATTTTGGACTTTCGGTAAGATTAGTTGTAAAACAGTACTTATACATTGTACCTAAAAGTCCTCCTGGCAAAAATATATATTTAACATCTCTGTAAGACTTTTAGGAACCATCGAAAAGCTCTCCTTCCCAATATTAGGGGAACGTCTTTTGCTTATAGCGGTACTAAGCTGAGGGAATTCAGTTTTTACTTGTAAAAAATATATAAAATATGGACCACCCTTAATAAATATTTAATATAAATCAAATAAAAAAAAGGAAAATTAATAATTATGGCAATGCAAATAAAGGACATTACATGTTCGCTCTTACTGTATCAATCCGCTGTTTTCTTGTGTAAAGGATCAAAGCTTTTACGACCGGTTTGGTTGCCAATGCTTCGTCCTAGTGTTGTCCGGCCTTGATGACGTTGCTTCGCTGCTTTTTCTTTGTTGTTGTTGAGCGTATTTTGGTTTCGGCTCAGCTGTGTTAATATTGTGGTCTAATCAGGAAAACGATTTTTAAAAATTCCTGTGTGAAAAATGAACTTGAACGCATGAATACTTCGTGTTTTCCCAAAACTGCATTTCATTACATTATTCTCTTCAAATATATACTTAAAATATTTGGTTTCAGTTTGTATACACTTTTAAGATTGAGTTGTAAACGAGTTGTCCACAATTAAACGTATTTAAGTAAAAATAATGTTATGTAATTTTCATTGAAAGCCCCCCCAAAAAAAATGACAACCTCATGAGATCACACCGTCTGGACAACATAGAAGAATCAATTATTAATCAATTCCATTTCTTTTTCCCACTTTTAGTATACCATACATAAAACATGAAATATTTGGCACCTTTTCTTCTTATTTTCCATACCTTCAGATATCCACAAGAGCTTTAAAAATTTATTCTTTTTCGTACAATGAGCTTATGTTGCGATCCAATGTGGCTGCTTGAGATTTTTCGTCTAAAATCAATATGGCGATTGACGGCCGATTAGACACGAAGCTGAATACGCTGAATGGCTGACTTATGCAGAGTTGCTATCACAAATAAAAAATGTAGAATTCTTTGTCTTCTTGCGATGATATTCAGCTTTTCTTATTGATTTTAAAGATATGTAAATATTTTATTTATATGTTAAAAAAATTTTTATGTAACCAAGCAAACAAAATGTGGGTAATTCTTTACGACCGTACGTAACTGATAATACACCTCCAAAAATATAGAGGGAGGTATCAAAAGACGCGTTTTGACCTCTGTAACAAGAATCCGAATCCGGAAAACCAATATTTTTAGTAGTTTGCGAGATATTTGCAATCAAACTTCAGAATTTTCTGTCCTTTTCATGTGGTTGTTGTAATCACAAATTACACTGTGAGAAAAGTGTGGGAACCACCCGGAGTTGGAATGGCGTAGCCCAGGGTGATTTTTTAAAGCGCGGCCGAAGGCCGCCAATGCTGAAATGTGTTCTGCACATAAAAAACATGGATCGGACCCCTGTATCAGGATTTTTTGGTGTTTTGTTAATAAGTTTACGCTGATTTGGTTTCGGATTCTTGTTACAGAGGTCAAAACGCGTATTTTGGTACCTCTCCCGATATGTTTGGAGGTGTATTAGCAGTTGCGTACGGTCGTAAAGAATTACCAAAATGTGGAATAATAGTAACTTCTTGGCCATTGGCTAATGGCCATTGGCAACGCTTAGCAAATTGCGGGTTAAGGGTTTAGAGTTGCCGAGGTAAACGAATTTAAAACTATGTTAGCTCAAATTAAAAAGCTTTCATTATATTTTTCATAGTTTACTCAGTCCACGAATTTCAAGAAAGATATACTTCATACTTCTGCACAGTAAATTTTACTTACTACATAATTAGCGATGGAACAATTTTTATATATTTTTTTGTTGTAAAACATTGTCAATAAATGAAATATCATTGCACAAATAAAGTCCAATTAAGTAAAAACAAAGAAAAGAATTCTTTTATTGTCGTAAATTTGTATAACCTCAAAAAAAAACAATAAATATATGACTCGAACTTTTTAAATTGCATTTACAAAATGAGCCACATTTTATCGAAACCAATATCAACATTCACACTAGCTACTAGCTTCAGCATGAATAGCTACATAAGTTTTTTGATCATTGAACTTCATCTGGTGGGTCTGGCAGCGCTAGCGAAAAAGCTGGTAAAACGAAATCGGATGACGGAAAAATCGCCTGGCCATCGTTGTCATCGCAGTTGGAGCAAGTGGATGTGGTCTTAAATTGGAATTGAAGTTGCGCAAATTAATTAAAGAATTGTGTTGCTTAATAAAATATTAAATTTACTCATTCGAGTTTGAATATTTTAGTAAATAAATACAAAGAATAAATAACAATAAAACCAAACGGGAATTAAGAACTTCTGTAGTGTGTTCGGTACAATAAAGCAAATGTAGTCCAAAACTGCGTTTAGTTTTGCTGGTGTGAATAAATATAAAGAAAGGTGGGAATTCTAAGTGAAGTGAAAACTATCTTTGTGCTCTTCCTGTTTGCGAGTTAGCACATGTATGTAAAATAAGCAAAAATAAAAGCTACAAAGAAAAAGTGACTTCTGGACCACTCCAATTGGTTGGAACATACCCCCTTATCGTATTATTTGCACAGTGCTAACTGCTTCCGGCCCAAACAAACAAGAAAGAGATCCCATAAAGCACATTAATTATTACCAATTTTTCAACATGGCACCAGCACTCAGTAAAATTGCACAAAATCAGAGCGCCATAGTGGGAGTGGCTGGCGTTTCGGCTGCACTTTGGATAATTGCCTATGGAAAAATTTCCAACAAGCGTAGGTGAGTGAAGGTGTACAATATTTGTTTATATTAACTAATTTCTAATTTAGATATGTGCCTAATAAGGTATCATATGGAGCGCATGTTAAGGAAATATGTATGTTTATTTTATTGCTTCGCCCCCTGTTACCTTGAAATTTGCTCAAATATCGCTTTTTATTGAACTTCTACTGACGCATACCTACATGTGTAGATATACAATAATCAGGTTCTTAATAATGCAGCATTGCAAAATTTCCGGTTATCAAATATAGTACTAATTATATTTCGGAAGCATGTCTAATTTGAAATTGTGGTATTCATATTCCCCAAACGTAGTATATTTAAGCATGTGCCCACTAATCCGAGAGTAAATAACAAAAAAGTGCAAATATGTCATATAGGTACTTTTACGAATTTTTTATGCACATAGCATTGGACCATTCGATAAGTGGGCCCGGATATACCAGTTTCACGTCCTAAGCGTTGGCGAACCCTATTCTGATTTTATTAGAAGTCAGTGCCGAGAAGAACAGCTTTTATTTTTTAAATTTGAATCGAGTGTGCGTATCCTATAGAGCTCCCTTAGTCTACTAGGCATACTACATTGGTATTTGGGCTGCAGTGTCGCCCTAGCCTACTTTTCCAGTGTGCATCAACTCTCTAACATGTTATATTACTGCAAGTTATATATATATAGGAGCTATGAGCCATACATCTTTCAATCAAATTTGTGTGCTTACACTCGTATTTCATTATAAGTTTGTGTTTACATACATATGTATGTGTACATAGTATATGGTACATATGTACTATTAGTATTTATAAATATTATGATGTGTAAATAACTACATATGTGTTTTAATTTCGTTTCCTTCAACTCTTGTGTGCTACTCAAACTAGATATCTGTACCTGTCTTCGATTCTCCTTTTTATAATCGATCATTCATAGACGTGTGCAAAACGGTGTCGAGCAGGTGCCAATAAACAACAGAAAAGTTAAAGGTATTGGAAAAATGTTATATATGTAGAGCTGTCTACTATTTGATAACTCAACACTTTCTCAATCTCATCACCCAAAAGCGGGATCGATGTGGATTTAAATCGCCACTTATGACCAGCATACCTATCCTGGTTATATTGTAAGCCCCCTAACCCACTGTCAACTCTTGTCCGCTAGGTATCTGCTGTTTTTTTGTTTCCATTGTTTTGATTTCATCTTTCCCAACTGCTCTTTCCCAACAGCAACAGTAATTGCAGCTTGGTGCTTGCACTTTTTTAAATGTAGCCAGGTAGTTTTCTTGTTTCAGTTTTTTTTTTATTTCTTGTTGTATCCATACTATGTACTCGAAGTATAAAACTTGTTTTTATTGGCTTTTGTTTTTGCTTATTCCCTTTTGATTACATGATTCGATCAGCTGAGCTTAATCTATACTAGGCAGGGGTTGAGTGATCGTTGTTGAGATGCATGATTACACATATGTATGTATGTACATAGTAAACACATGTTTGTATATACATATGTAAATAAAATCATATATACTATGTATTCGATTGTCCAATCTACTTCTTTTCAACAATGCGCTGCATTTTGTATGTTTACAAACACAATCGGCACGCTCGTTCGCAACTTCAATTCAAATGCTTCATTTTTCTAGTGGGGTCTCTGATTTGATTTCGTTATTTAGGCCAAACAATCTTTTCCACTAACGTTTTTTTTTACTCAAAGTTAAGCAATGCTTGATAGCTTGGCGCTTTTGGGTGAATGAAAAGTTGGTAAGAAAAATAAATGTTTATCAAAATGTAGTAAAGAGGAAATTTTCTAACTTTTGTAAGTAGTACTTAAATCAGTACAAGTAGCTTAGTTGTTTTTAGTAGTTTCGTTTTTCTAAAAATCAATTTATTGTGGTTCTACATAAATATTTACCCTCACTAACTTTTACGTATTTCACCGTATCAAAGGTGAAGCAATTAAAAAAGCAAATTCCGTATTGTATAAAATCCTACCAAGTGTATATTAAGGGTACATACCTACAGTGGTGCGGAAAATTTAAACTACTTTAGATGTACATATTTACAGGACGGTTTACCTCCAGGGCGAAAGAGTTTTCTTTGTAGGTGTTTAAAATTTTAGCTGTTCTCCATCTAAATTATTTTTTATGTTTTGCCTAGAACTTTTATTTATACTAAAGATCGCCCAGGTGTTGACATTCAACCGCAAAATTATACTATATGATTTTAATTATTTTTTAATAGGAAGCTCACAAAAATATTTGTTGAATCCAGGGGAACAGAAAAACCATTTTGTGAATTTTCAGAAACACGTCTTATTAAGGCTATACGTCCAACTTTTGTGTTTTCGATACGTTCTCATGTTCACATACATACATATGTATGTTTGTACATATGTACATACAATATATTGGCTCTATAGTCATTTGTGTAGTATATTTACATAATAGGCGTAGTTTTACAAGTACTTTATCTAACAGAACGTAGTAGATAACAAACCTTCATTATTGCTTACGAGTTCAGTTCAATGCTTCACTTTTGTATTCTAGAATTTTATCATTTTGTGCTTATCAAATTTATCACATTTTCTATGTACAGTCCTTTCCACTTAATACATACACGCGTAGGTAAAAAAATAATAAAAAAAGTGAAGACTTCGACATCTGGAAAAAAAAAAAAAATCATTACATTCATTGAACACAGGACCACTATCAATCAATTAGTTAATTTATAAAAACATGTTTGAAACACTAACTTAAGGTTCAGTCCAAAGATTCACGCCAAGAAATACCAAAAAATATTTTTTTATTTAATAAAAATGTATTTTTTTAGGATGTTTTCACGACTAGTTGGTACACACCTTTTTTCACTATTCTACCTCTGTGAAGCTGGCACCTCTTAACAGAAAAATGTTGGCTATCCACCCTTTGTTTAAAAGTTATTAAAACGAAAATCGGTGTGAATACGACACCTCCACACCAAATGTGTTAAATAAGGATTTAAAATACATTTTTCTAAAAAAAAAAATTGGGTTTTCATTTTTCCCTTGACTCGTAAAAAGTTTTGTTTGTCCATCTTTTGTGCAAAAGCTAGTTATTTAAAAAAAACATATTTTGTCTAAAAAAAATATTTTTCATTATCAGTCAAGGTCTTTTGACCTAACCATAAATGCAGGCTAGCGAAGCTCTTCAGTCAAATGTCCAACAAATCACAGCAGAATTTTGGTTTGGCATACTCGTCTCGTTATGCGAAATTTTTTACATACATACATACATACATACTCCACATACATATGTACATATTTCTAAATGTGAAATAAAAATCGGCATATTATTCCAAAGTTCATTCCATTAAAACAAAGCGATAACAACCAGACAAATGGAAAATGCAAATCAATTTTATCAATACAGTGCTAGAACTTATTTAAACCTACATGCATACATACATACATATATAATACATATATAATAGCTTAATGGTCGCTTTATAATTATCAACCTAATGCCTTGCCTTGATTTTATCATTTATTTGTTCCTTGGCAGCCATATTAATGTTGATAAATACAAATTTGAACCATGGACCATCGGTCTAGTAAACCTATAGGATTGGAGCTCATTTATTTTTGCTCGAATTATCTTATCGATAAAAGGTTGAAGAAAGTAATTTGTTTTAAAACAAATACTATAGATGCTCGAAAAATTTGAAAACAATCAATGACTACAGACACGTTTGTTTGTTGACCGAATCACCTCATTTTTGCGATTGCAAATTATCGTTCAAAGTTCAGAATTTAATAAATTGAATTTAAATGGCCTTAGAAGAAGTTAACAATCCCAGCGAATAAGAAAGCACAAAAGCACGATTACAAAAATTCAAATAAAAAAAAACCCCATTTAGGTGATGATTCAGCGTTATTAGAACAAATACGTTGCTAGGGAGTTTTAGTAGCATTCAGTGAATATAATTTCAAGTTCTAGCAAGTCAGTGCTGTAAACTTGTTTCACCATTTAAAAAAGACAACTCATTATAGCATTATGGTATCATTTGTTATAGATCCTTTATCTAGCTTTACAGTCGATCTCTGACGATTTGATAAACGATTTAGGAATCGGAAAAAACATTCGTCATCAACTTTTTACTCGGAAAATCGTATATCACAACGATTTTTAGTCCGAAATAGTTTCAAACAAGTACGGAAAATGATCATGAAAAGTTCCGAAAATAGATCCTTTTGCGCACTCGAATAAAACAACTTTTTATCTTTGGAGATGATTGCTAGTTTACCTCTACTTTAAATTTTATTCTTGGTCTATATTTGAAATTTTAAGGGTCATTAAAGCGCTTTCAAATATTTATCCCAGATCAAGACTTTTGACCTAGTATTCTATATACATACGTATGTACATGTATCGTAATACTTACTCAACCATTTTTTCCAATTTCTGTTTTCAGAAAAGGGGTATACGAAGATAAAATTCAGTACACAATTGCGGAGAAGAAGGATAAAAAAGGCACAAAAGCGCATGTGAATTCAATATTCTTTAAACAATTACGTCAACTATTACGTAAGTATACATTTAGCTTTCCATAATCATTTTCCTATAGTTATTAAAGCAGTTCCATTCATACGCCAATTAAGTTAATAGCAAGTATGAGGAACTTTAAAATTTGTAAACAGATATGCATTTTATTAGACCTGTCAAAGAATGATTACTAATTCTAATGATTACCGGTTTGCATAATTATTTTCCTGAGAATCCGTTAATTTGCTGATTACCATTACTTAAAATTGTTAATGATTATTTTCAATTGTTTAAAAAATTATAAAAAAATCATGATTTTTCACGATTATTCAAAGTAATCAAAAAGAATCAAAAGTACTTAAAATTTTTTTTTGATTATTTCCAATTTTTTTTATATAAAAAAATCTTTTTCTTTTTTATTATTTAAATTTTTTTTTATTTTTATTATATTTTTTATTTTTTTAAATTTTTTTATTTGTTTTTTTTTTTCATATTTTTTTATTTTTTTTTATTATTTATGATTATTATATTTCTTTTATTTTTTGTTTTACTTTATTTTATTTTCATTTTTATATTTTTTATTTTTATTATTTTTTTATTTTTATTATATTTTTTTTTACTTTACTTTATTTTTTTTACTCGTTTCCTTTTTTTATTCTTTTTAATTGCTTTTTAATATTCATTTTATTATTTTTTATTTCTTTTAATAATCTTCAAACAAATGCGTTTTTTAATCGTTATCAATTTATTTTCTTGAAAACAATGCAAATAATCATTATGAATTAAAAAATCCGTTTACATAATCAATTGATTGCTAATTACTAATCAAATTTAAGAGGTCTGTATTTTATATAAAAAATATTTTAATAAATTTAGGTTTATAAAGCTTTACAATTAAAAATTTGTATGGAAATGGCATTTTAAAAAGCTTTATAAACGAATTTGAATTTTTGTGAATATGGAAATGTTACTCTCGAAAACGACCTTAAGTACAAGCTGAGCTCTAAATAGTTTGTAGAGGCATAATGTATAAGCACATAGTATTAGGGTGTTCAAAGTTTAAACATTGAACTAGAACACGCTTCAATAAAGCTTCTCGTCATTAATAAAAAATGCTTTGGCAAGTGAGTACTTGTAATACAATCAAGCGCTCGTCTGTATGTGTATTTAAATTAGTACTAAAGTTTCGTTTTGGTATCAAATTGACAGCGATCATTGAACTTTAAATTCTTTTTTTTATGCGTTAAATGTTAATTTTCACGCTCTACAAATAAATTTATGCAGTTACTCACATTTTACTGTAACAGTGCGATGGATCATTTAATATACATTTAGGAACAGAGACTTGCCCGGTTCTGAATCTCATTTAAACCAGCAGATATCGATTCCACCTATTTGCACATTCGTTGACCTGGAGTGGAAGCTCTTACTGTTAATGCATTACTTGGAAACCGTTTTTCTCAGTGTAGTTTTCTAAATAAACAAATAGACTCTAGTACCCTAAGCGGGTTTTTGAGCTTTGTTTTGCAAAATCAATTGTGCTACCGGTGTTTGTCAAGTACTCAGCACAAATTACAAATACAGATACATACATAAACAAGGGTAGCATGATATTTTTCCACTTTTTTAAAACCGAATAACACTTCCGAAGCAATGAGGTGCGAGATTGAAAAATGTCCAAAAACGTAAAAAGTCACGCACTTATCCAGCTAACCTCGTTTAATAGAAAAATTGTTCATTGAAGTGTTGAACAGCAATGTAAATCATTTAGCACCCTTTTTTTATGCGTCGATGTAAATGAACAGCTACGAATAAGAATGTTTTTTAAAATGCTAAATACCTACTCGTATAGTGCGTTTCGTAATTATAGCACACTGAATTAACATATGATGAATTTCATATAAATGTCTATAAAAAGACACATTTTGTGCCCCACCATTTAAAATTTTGATGAAGTTTTTCACAAAAGCACAATCTCATTTGTAGAAATTGCATTTTCGAATGATTGTGGGCGTGGCAAGGTATCGAAATATCTGAAAAATTACCGTAATAGGTACTTTAAAGCTGTGATTACTATGGAATCGCTCAACTGATTTCAAAGATTTTTGTAACATTAGAAAGCTATCGCTTTTAGCTTTCGAAAATGTACACTGTAAAAAATTTATATTACACTGCAAATTTTTTTTTGTTAAAAATAAAGTTTTAAACTATACCAAATAGCGTCAAAGGCCAAGTATATTAATAAAAAAAAAACAAATTTTTAGAAAGATACATATATTCAATATAAGAAAATATACACTGTAAAATTTTTATATGACACTGAAAGTTTTTTTAAAGTAAAATTGTAAACTGGAAAAATTTATCTAAGGCCAAGTGTTTTATTTAAAAAAAAAATTTAGAAAGGTCTATATAAGAAAACATACACTGTAAAAATTTTAAATTTTTGTTTTTCAAAAATAAAATTTTTAACTCTAAAATTCTTCAAAGGCCAAGTGTTTTAATAAAAAAAGTACAGTGTAAAATTTTAGTATTACACTGAAAGTTTTTTTTTGTTAAAAACGAAATTTTTAACTGAAAAAATACTTCAAAGGTCAAGTGTTGTAATAAAAATAATTGTTTTGTAGGAAGGTATATTTAATATACGAAAATATGCACTTCAAAAATTTTATATTACACTGAAATTTTTTTTAAAGTAAAATTTTAAACTGGAAATATATTAAAAAATTTTTTTAGATAGTATACATACATATGTACATATACATACATATAACATATCCAAAAATTATTTTTCTTTTTTTTTCTTTTCAATTGTTTTTAGTGAGTGCGTATTTTCAGATTTAAAAATAACAACTGCTACAGTTAACATGGAAATATAATTTTATTAGCATTATCGGGAAAAAAATAAATTCGCGAATACATACACATAAACATACGAGCACTTTCATAGCGTACAGAATTGATATTTTACACAGCACAATTAAAATTAGAATTAGACCAAAACATTTTCACACTAAAACTAAGCTAAACACGTCCAACATCCCAAACCCCCCCTCACATGCCTTTCAACATCTTCTGCGCCTACGTCTACGTTTCGGGCAACAAATCTCATCAAAATCATCGGAGCAGGAAGGCTTACAGCGTCTTGATGATGCACCACAACCATTTACATAATCCCAGAACATTTCGAGATTCAAAGTAACTTTACGTTCAATTCGTTGATATTTTTTACGTATCAAATGAAAATGATCCGTCGCTTGACCCACAAATGCCAATATGATCAAACTGACTGTTGTCGTTGTTAAACCCAATATGAGAGTTTCGTAGTTATTATACGTCAACGGTGACATTCCCACAATAAGCAGCAACGATTTAGCCAAACGCCAAAACAGTTTCTCCAATGTACACCACACAATAATTGCCCCAAACTCCGTGAGTAAAATGGTTATGAGCGTCTCGACGATCACCTGACAAAAATATGGCAAATGCATATAACGCACAGGATATAAACAAAAATCTGAAATTAAATCGAGCAGTGCGATGAGAAATATCCAACTGGCAAGCGAGGGTGCAGGCGAACAGAGACCCTTCTCTTGTTCGAAAAAGAAGGATGTGCGCAAGACAATTTGAAAGAGACCCGCAATGACAATGGCTGTTGTGACTGTCATTTGGATTTTTATCTGTAAAATTTAGTTTATTTTTAATATAAAGTTTTTTGTTCTTAATCAAAAGAGAATGCGCACTTAAACTCACTTGAATTTTGATTTCCTTTCTAAAATTAAATTAATCAATTTTTAATTACGATTTTTTAATTTTTTTTAAAACAAAACAATTTTTTTTATAACAAACTAAATTGAAAACTAAAAACTTCTGTTTTGAAAAGTATTCCAAGGCAAAGTTATTGATTTGAATGTAACATTGTCAAACCATTTGATGGTGATGGTTTTCGAAGTTATCGATATGTAGCAAAAATCGATAAAAACAAAATGAAATTAAACCAAAAAAAATATGCTTAAAAGTGCTTAGCGAAAAGCCAAATTCCCTACAATACGCCACTTTTGGCTCACAAGTGCCTAATCAGGGCAGGAGATCCGAGAAAAAAAAATTCCGAATTAGGACGTTTTTGAAAAATATTTTGAAATAGGGTGATCCCCGATATTATGATGAGTCGGACAGCCTTAACAAACTATTTTAACGCTATAAAAGGGGTCAGCTATATGTAGTTCGATATTCAATTATCTAAAACAGTTGTTGGGTGAATGACTCACAAACAAACATGCGGTCATACAAACAACACTTTCAATTGCAATAAAAAAAATTAAAAAATTCCATACTCGTATTAAATTTAAATATTAATCAACTTTTTTTCCATTCCATTTGCAGCAATTCTCGTACCACATTTTTGGAGCGTGGAAAGTGGTCTGCTATTATTGGTCGCCGCCGCGCTTATCGGACGTTCTGTCAGTGATATTTGGATGATACAGAATGCCACTGTGGTGGAGAGTACTATCATTCACATGAATAAAGATAAATTCAAATCAGCATTGCTAAAATATCTAGCCGCCTTGCCAATGGTGAGTAATTGAAATTTTCTTAACTCAATTGAAATTAATTTGTGCTATTAATTCTTACAGATATCGGTTGTTACCAACGTATTGAAATGGAGTTTGGGAGAATTGAAATTGAGATTTCGTACAAATTTAACACATCATTTGTATAATCAATATCTACGGTAATTAATTTTTTTTTTAATGCGACAAGTGAGAGTACGCCACCTCTTAATGCCGATTAACTTAGTATTTCAGATGAATAGAGGAGAAATTAAAACAATTATTTTGAAAAAGAAAGTTTTGTGCCTATATAATGTCTGTTCCGATATCCGATGTCATTAGCGGCAAGTGCGGATCGACACAGTTGCGAATTTTCATTTGAAACTTTAGAATTATCCATTTTTAATTTTCCTATGAATTTACTAGCCTAGCCAAAACCAAAAAATTAAGAAAATATCTTAGCAATATCCATTTTTTATTTTTAAATATTAATTTTGCAACTATTTTGTCGCGAATCGATTCCTACTCCCTCCGCAAAGCATACGTCGGATGCCGTAAAAGGCATGTTTGATAAAATCATTAGCATGCTATCAACTACATTCAGCTTTGATTTTCGGCGATGTTTCGAAAACTCTCAACTTAATTAGGATTAGCCGTGCTGCGTATCAAATTTCTAACATAATAACTAATATTTCTTATATTTTTCAGTGGTTACACATACTACAAAATGTCCAATCTTGACAATCGAATAGCAAATGCCGATCAACTACTTACCACTGACATCGATAAGTTTTGCGAAAGCGCTACAGATTTGTATTCGAATATTAGCAAACCAGTTTTAGATATATTCATTTATGTCTATCGTTTGACTGTTAATCTAGGTGGCAAGGTAATTAGGAAATATAACTATATACTCGTGAAAAGAGCTCATTAACTATTTCTTTTATTCTCTCTCTCTCTCTCAAATAGACACCATCAATACTTATGCTGTATTTGCTTTTTGCTGGTGTCGTCCTTACACGTTTACGTCGTCCAACCGGTCGTCTAACAGTCGAGGAACAGAAATTGGAAGGTGAATTCCGTTATGTCAATAGCCGTCTAATTACGAACTCTGAGGAAGTTGCTTTCTATCAGGGCAATACACGCGAAAAGCTAACGCTGCTAGCCAGCTATTCGAAATTGCGTGAGCATTTACGTAAATTTTTGGAATTCCGCGTTAGCATGGGTATTGTTGATAATATTGTGGGAAAATGTGAGTTTTCAAAGCATTCTTTTACTGTTAAAAGTGTTAAAATTAATCTAAATATGTTTTGTAGATTTTGCATCAATTGTTGGTTTTTATGCTGTATCAATTCCATTTTTCGCCGATAATCATCCCTTGCTCTCAGGTGAAAATAGCGGTCAACGTTTGCAGGTATTTATGTTTTGAGATTTTGTTATTGCTGTTGTCAATGTGCGCCCCAAAAGAAGCTTAGAGCTTTCCGAGTACAACTATAATAGACTAAACCAGCATTTTGATGAGATTTAGATATTACCATAAAACAAATTTTTCCCTCTTTCGAAGTTAGCCTCCAAAACTTAGTTATTGACTTTTAATGTTCGAAATTGGACACCCCGTCATTTTTTTATTATTGCATTTAATAAATTTCAAAATGATTAATATTGTGTGGTTTACGTAACAAGTGTTAAGTGGTTAAAAGCCAGATCTTCGAAAAAATTACAAGTTTATAAATTTTGAATTAGCATACAAAACAAGATCGAATATTAACATAACACATAAAAAATTGTACAAGAAAACGCATACAGCAAAATAATATTATAAATAAGTGCTATTAATTATGACCTATTCAGAGACTAGTGTACCACGAAATTTCGTACGCAGCCTCTAGATCCTTCCTCCATATTTATTTGTTTGTCCTTAATATACAATATTCCTTCTTACCAAAGGCATACTACACTTATGGCCGCATGTTGGTGAAATTAGCGGAAGCTATTGGCCGCTTGGTTTTGGCAGGACGTGAAATGTCACGCTTGGCCGGTAAGTTATTTTTGCAAATGTTTATATGTTTTCCTTTAAACTAAAGTTTCTCTCTATTCACAGGTTTCACAGCGCGCGTGACCGAACTAATCAAAGTATTGGGTGATCTAAATAAGGGACGTTATGAACGCACAATGGTGAATAATATTACAAATGGTGATAATACATTTGGGCCAAATAAAGGTCTTTTATGTTTCATGGATAATATAATTAAGTTTGAAAAAGTGCCACTTGTAACACCAAATGGTGATGTGCTTGTTAAGGAGCTTACCTTTGAAGTGAAGTGAGTATTGAGTGCGGGTGTGTATGGGTCATTCTATGTCTACTTTTTTGGGATAATAATTCATTGAACCATATGGAAGATGTGCATTTCGATAATGAGATTTTTTTGAGCAAATTTAGAATTTTTTCCAATATTTTTTCGAACGTGTAGTTTTCTTTGTTAACTTTGCTCACATAAAAAATATAACTTAAAAATTTTAGTCATTTGATAGTTTCGAATCAAATTCGATTTTACTTTGTGTTAAGAATAAAAAATCAATTTGAATTCCATTTTTTTTTAGTACCGCCAAGATCTGCGTAGTTGACATGGAATATACCATATATATTTATTCAAATGTGTACATATATAAAATTGTATTTATATATAT
This sequence comes from Sphenella marginata, assembly GCA_951509765.1. Lineage (NCBI taxonomy): Eukaryota > Metazoa > Arthropoda > Insecta > Diptera > Tephritidae > Sphenella > Sphenella marginata. The sequence continues at coordinate 27,342,980 of OX608081.1, read as the reverse complement.
TTCCAATTTCTTTCTAGATCCGGTATGAATGTGCTGGTATGTGGTCCCAATGGCTGTGGTAAATCTAGTTTATTCCGTATACTCGGCGAACTATGGCCAACATGGGGTGGTAAACTAACAAAACCACCACGTGGTAAACTCTTTTATATACCACAACGACCATATATGACATTGGGCTCATTGCGTGATCAGGTATGCGATGTTGTCGAGTTTTCAAAATCACAAACTAATTAATTTCCTCATTTCTAGATAATCTATCCTCATACACGCGATGAAATGATACGCTGTGGCAAGAGTGATGAAGATCTGATGAAATATTTAGATATTGTACAACTCACTTATTTGGAGCAACGAGAGAATGGTTTGAATGCTATTGAAGATTGGATTGATGTTTTATCCGGTGGCGAGAAGCAACGTATCGCAATGGCGCGTCTTTTCTATCATAGTCCACAATTCGCTATACTCGATGAATGCACAAGTGCTGTATCAGTTGATGTGGAGGGTCAAATGTATAGTTATTGCCGTGAAGCTGGTATTACGCTCTTCACAGTGTCACATCGCAAATCACTATGGACGCATCACGATTATTATTTGCAATTTGATGGGCGTGGTACCTACGAATTTGGTCCAATCGATCAAGCGAAAGAGCAATTTGGATCGTAAAAAAATTAATAAATAAATATCGGTAGTTGATAAAATAAAATAAAAATATGTAATCGTAATCAAAGCAAAAAATCGCTAGCATCATATACATTCATGTATGTATATGTATGTGTATGAGAATGCTCTTAAATGTGCAGAGAAAATACTATTTGCAGAAATTATTTCACTTGTACATAACAAAAAAAAATTTAAATAGGTTTTCCGATTTTATGGCTATTTATACATGCATTAACATGTCCAACAGAACTGGGGATCGTTTGACATACGATGTATACATGCATGTATAAATATGTCCATACTCGAACGTTGTTGATTAGTAACGATAGTGTTTAGTACCTACTCTAGTTTAGGTGTTTAGGTGTGAAAAAAAATAAAAATTAATAGTATTAGATGGTGATCATTATTTCTTATTATAAACATGTTTATTTTAATATTTTACATGAATCGTTTTTAAATTGAGCTGTGTTTTTTTTGTGTAAATCGGTGCTGGAGGCAATCATATAGAAGCTGATAGAGGTATAAATTGCTATTTTGTTTTGCTTTTTTTTTGTTCAATTTATTTTATTAGGACAGTTAGCATTGTATGTACAATTAAATGTATTCTGCATACATTTACATACATAATTTGTAATACAAATTTAGCATTTTAATGATGAAAGAACAAAAATTTACTATGTAACTGTTCTTAACAGAATATATACATAGAGTATGTCCTTGTATATTGTAAAAAAAAATGAAATAAATAAATATTGTGTAATTATTAATTATACAATAATAAATCAAAAATCATTATAATAAAAATAATAATATTGTCTAACGTAATTCAGCTGGAAGGGGGAATATTTTAAGCAAAGCTGTGTGGTTCTTAGCATATTTCTAAATAAAAATCAGAGTGATGGCTTGAGCGTGCACCGCACACCACTCGCCATTGCACTTTTTGAATTGAAAGGGAGTATACGCCTAAGATAGGCTTCGATTTAGAAAAAAAAATTAATTTACACATTCTTTTTATTTTCCTTTATTTATTAATTAGCTGCATTCAGTGGAACATAAGTACAAGTGTATACTCATTAGTACATATTTTTTCTTTGTTTTGTTATTTGTTCTTTTTTTTTTGTTTTTAGGTAGGTTTAAGTAGGTAGTATGTACTTACAAAACCGTCACACATTTTTCTATTTACTTTAATTGCGCTGTTACAAATATTCATTTCTTTTTACTATGAAGTTAATACATTTAATTTTTATATTTTTAGTTGTTATTTTGTTAATGTTATTGTAGTTAGTTTTTTCTCAATTTTCTAAACTTTTTTTATTTATTTATTTATTTTTTATTTTTGATTTGCTTACATTCTAATACCAAATGTATAATATCTATGCATTCATAATTGTTTATACATTTAAGTATATTCTTTGGAAATCGTTAAATTTCTTCTACTACTTGGAGACTTGATATTTGCGACAACATCAACGCAAGTTTAACGTTCCAATTTTCACTTTTCTGCATGAAAGTCTTCTTAGTTAGAAGCGTATTAGCTGCTTGACTTCAATATCGGCTAAAAAAAAATTTATAAACTTGTTTTTAAAAAAATTAAAAAATCTATAACAGAATTCACATAAATACAAGTTTTTAAGTTAACACAAAGTCCAAAAAAGTTCTTCAAAATTGACATCAAAATTTCAATATATTTGGGCAGAATTTTTAGAGATTTTTTTTCTTGAATTTTTAAAAAAATTTTGAGCAGAGGATGTTGAATATTTTTTTCAATACATTTTCACTTTATATGATAACATTAAAATAAATTTTTATCTCAAAAAAAGGTCTCGACTTTGAGAAAAATTAATTGCATAATTAAACATTTGCAAGCCAATGAACTTTTATATTACCAAAAATATAATGTGAAAGTGATAAAAAAAAGTCGCTATCCTAATTTGAATGCGAATATTGTTGCTGAGAACCAAACCAAAAAACCAGTAATTTTTTGTCATCTCATCAGTATTTACATTTTAATGCAGGTTAAAATTAAAGTGGCAGAGCCCGTTTTCGAGTTAAAGTATCATTTTTCTTGTTACTTTTGTTTGTGTATTTAAATTTTTATGTCTATACTTTTTTTATTATTTTTTTTTATTTTCCTTGTTAACAAATATATTTTTTCATGTGCTTTAATCATATTTGGACGATATTTAAAATGATGGTTTACATTAACAAATTGCAAAAATTTCACTAAAAAGTTTTTTTTTTAATATTTTTAGTTACAAAAAAAAAATTATTTACGCTTTTAAATCATTCATTCTTAATAACTATTTGTTGAATAAAATTATGTTAATACTTTTACTACTTACGCCAATATAATATTTTTTCCTATTAAGTCCAATGTTTAAATGTGTTCTGTGTACTTATGTATTTGTATGTCAGCGGCGTATCAGCTGCAGCTGCAGTCTGTTTCATATTTATAAAGTTTGTCGATTTTTTTTATTTATGCAAAGTAGCAAACTAAATTACATGCGAAAAACATTTTGAGTCATAAAACTGTTGTACAACTAAGCGATCCAAGTCTTCTGCTCAAACTTCGGCGCATCCATTTGGCTGTCGCTTCCATGTGCTGATCCGATGAGAAAACATTTGCTGTATTTCCTAAAAAATCAATATTTAAAGGGAAAAATTTACTTACTTCCAACCTCCTACTTTAAAGTTGTTCATTTTAGGCAGTTTTTGCTGCTGCAACAACAACAAAATGATCAGAAACGACTTCTGTGTCGTTCATCGAACACCCATCAAACCGGAACTAATTTTTGTTTTGGAGCTTTTTATAGCAGGAATAACCTAGAAATTCGGATATTGAAAGAAAACAGGAGATTGATCTCAGCCATCGAGTAACACAGCAGTATGGGCATCTGGGAATAATCTAACCCCACATAAAGAAAATCAGGTTCAATTTACTTTCCGCGATGGGTGCGAATTATTTGTTGCTAATTCGAACTCAAGTAAATTTATACTTGAATCGAAACGAAGTGAAATATTTTTATAGACTCCAATGCTAGTTGGAAGTCGAAATTAATTTGCAAGATAATCTAAAAATCTCTTTCATAGGCTAATACAAATAGTTGAGAATGAACATATGTATTTACAAAAATTCAAATAAAAGCACGCTACACTGTCTGACAGCGTCTACAACGAGAAGAACAACAATAACAAGTTGAGGAATATAAATAAATAAAACTAGTTTCGTTTTCTTTTTTGCTTCAAACTAATTATACCATTTCACTAAATTTTATTTTTTTAATTATTTAACATATATTATGTATGTAAGTATATATATACATATATATATATATACTAACGAAAATTTGACACAAATTGCAAATAAAATTAACAAATATGCAATATAAAGCGAATAATTTTCAATTAGAAAGGCGACACAAGGATACAAATACAATATATTAAACATATAGATTGTTAAACAAATAAATCGAATTAAAAGAAATAAACACAAATTGACAAAAAAAAGTGTTTAATAATAATTATAATAAAACAATAGACCAATTACTTCACTAATTATTATAATAACTAAGCTTTAACACAACGCATTTTGAAAATATTTTTTTGTTTGTTTTTCAGTGCAAAACAAATATGTATGTATGTATGTGTTTTGTAAAAATAATAGTTGGGATTTCAATTTAACAATAAATCTAGATGGTGCCTAAGCGGAAACAATTAAAACTATATTTATGTATACATAAGTATGTATGTAGCTATTTATACAAACATACATAAGCTTATTTGATATAAAAAATAAACAAACTTCAAAACAAAAAACAAAATTACAAACTTTACTGCATATTATATAATTAAAAATATTGGGGTTTTAAAGCGCAATATACATTCTACATTCTTATGTAGGTATGTATGTATTTTGTATCTTTCTATATTTGTATGTATGTATGTATTATTTGTATGCAAATTATAATTAAGTATTATTTTGCAAGTAGTTCAAATCAACATTTTAGTTTGTTATTCTTTACTAATATGAAATTCATTATGAATTAGTATTGGTGTAGAGATACATACACCATTAATAAATTTTATACTAACAAAATTACAAAAAACATTTTTTGTTATACACAAAACTGCAGAATAGCATGACAATGAAAAAGAAGCAGCAAACACATTAATATATAGCACATATTCATTTATGCTTTACTAGGGTGTACATAAAATCAATATACGAGTACATAAACGAATCATAAACAAAAACAAACAAACAATTTTACATAGACACAATAAACGATTGCACAATTCTTATTACACACAGACATAAACAAATTATTGTTTTACTTTTTTTTTAGCTATATGTATACTAATTTATATAATATTACTATATCAAAATTTGAACTGCAAAAAGAAAAAAATTCCAGAAAGAAATTTAGGGCTGCATACTAAAAAAAAAGATTCGAATACGCGTAAGATTACGTTTTGTAATTGGCACAAATACAAACACAGAGATTTTAAAAGCTTTTATGCGGACAGGCAGCTGTTATTGTAGATTTTTAATATTCGAAAATAGAATTTTAAATGCAAAGAAAGTACTTTTTATTTTAAACCAATTTTAAACAAGTTTTTCTGCATGCGTTTGCTGTTGTAAATAAAAAAAAATTTTTCGAACTTCGCGAAAGCTATAAAAAATTTGTGTTTTTATGAAAAGGGGTAAATTGATAGTTTTAATATTGATGTTGTTTCATTAAAGCAGAGTAAAGTACTTTATTTTTTTATTATAAAAAAAAAACATTTCGAACTTGACAAAATTTTTCGAACTTCGAGAAAATGTTCGAAATTAATATAAAAATGTACTACTACCAAAAACCTAAAATTCGAACTGAAGCAACTCTTTGGAATTTCGAAAAGTCGATAACAATTTTTTATTATTATAAAAACAGCAAACTTTTTCATTTCCTCGTTATGTGAAAACGAAAGTGGAAACACAAAAATACAGTATCGTATTAATTATTAATTTTTTTAGTTTAAAGGAAAGAATATACTATTTCGCGACAGATTCATTTACTTCAAAATTCGAATTTCACAAATTAATAAAATAATTTGAAATGAAAAACCAATTTTTCGAACTTCAGAAAGTACAAAAAAACAAACACATTGAATAGTGTTACTAGCTCTGCCGAAGGTAGCAGAAATTAACTCCAGATTTCAGTGAACAAATGTGATAATTTTCACTCATAAATTAATATGTAAACTTAAAAAAGCCTAATATTGGTTATAACTAACTCACTGGTAAAAGTTTGCCATTCCTGCAATGCTAATGACACTGCGAAAACTTTTTCGGGTATGTTATTTCTCAGGAGATAAAATGCCCCTATGGACAAGATGTAGTTAACTGTTTTATTCTAAAAATATGAAAGCTTAAATTCATTTGATAAACTTAAAAAAGATTTCGACATCGGTCCGACATTGATTTAAGAATTTTGTGCTGATTATTGTATCGAATGTTTATAGGAAGACCGCCCCATATCTATTTTCACAAATAGTAAGCAGGCAGTTTAAGTAATGTGTTGCACTTTATGTATACATACATTAAGCAGCTGTGAATTTAAATTTTATAATAGATTAGAAAGTGTTACATTTTTAGTAAATATGAAAATTAATAAATAATTTCTTTTCAAAAATCTAAAATTACAAATGTGAGTAGCAGGCATTAAGAAAAACAATAACAACATAGGATTGAACATCAATGCAGGAAAAGCTGTCGATATGAGCAACCGTTGCACATGGTTTCTTATTTTTCAAACCTAAATTTGAAAGCTAACTCTCACTTTTTAGTTCCATAATTTGACAAGTTTTCCGCAACCTGCCTGTCTGTTTTTGTATGTATGTATTTAAGTTTATGTGCCACTACAATTTCTTAAAATGTATATTTAATTTGACTAACCAATTTTCACTAAATTTTCAAAGTCTGTTTTTTTTAGAATTTTGTGTATTAAATATGTTAAGTGCATTTTTTTTGTTTGTCTGCAATTTTGTCTAAATTTCCAAATTTTCACTACTTATAAAGTAAAAAGTACAAAATTAACATTTCGAATGATTTATGTATATATAACAAAAGGAAATTCATTACATATTTTTGTTCAGTAATTATAAATATTTTTATCAAATAATGTTACATTTTATAACATGATTTTCATTCAAATGTCTTGCACAAGCACACGCAAGATGATATTTAATTTAAAATGGATTTCAAAGTTTTTGTGTTTTGCTGGTGTTTTTTTTTCTTTGTTTTTTAGATTTCATTTAGTATATTTTGTGTTGTATGCGCTTTACTTTTCAGTGCATAAAAATTCATGTTTTAGTATTTTGAAAGTGGTAATACAATTCATTATTAATTTATTAGCTAAGTTGTGTGTTATTTCCATTTTTGAATATGTTTGCTATTTCAAGTTGTTTTTGCACAAAAGCTATGAGATTATTTGAGTTTGGTAAAATAAATTCCTATTGCATAAACTAATAAATGCTACCAGTTAGGATATACATATATGCATGTTTGTATGTAGTAAGTAATTTTAAAGTGTGTATAGTATGTGAGTTGTTGGTTCTTTATTTGCACGCCAAATGCTTGAAGTAACTTGCTGCTCTATTGCGTGCTGATTTAGCTGCTCATGCGTGGCATTGCATCTCTATTAGATAGCCTCCTCGTCCTCCCTTTCTTCCCTCCTTCATGTATTTCTCCCACAATTTAAGCTGCTGTATCAACTTCCTCTGCAATATGATTGGGTGACACTTCACTGGGTGTTGTTGCTTTATTATTACTTTTATTGCTAGCAGCTGCCAATTGTTGTGCGCTTGTTGTACTCAACGTCGAAGAAGGTGGTGCATTAGCAGTTATTGCCGTAGCTGCATTCATTGTATTCGTATTGTTAGCGCAAACAGCTGCAATGGTGTTGGTGTTGTTGCTGGCGTTAGTGGCAGTTGCGCTGAGTATGGTTGCGCTTGTTGCTTTAGTGGTTGGTGCACCACCAACTGCTCCACGCGTGGCATATGGGGCGCCCTTCAATTTGCGTGCCTCACGCCTTTGCTTGCTCTGCAACATTACCTGACGCAACTGATCAATCTTGGATTTCGTTTTAGAATTCTCCAAATCGGTGATACATTTTTGGCACATTTGCTCCACTTCACGTTCAGCTGTTTCGCTATTGTGACGATAACGGCAACTGCAATTGGCACGTTCGTCGATGTTGTTCATAGCTGCTTCCTTGCAACAGGCATGACTGCTGCTGCTGCTGCGTGTATTTGAGGTTTTGCTACTACCAGCGTAGTGACCATTGCATTCACCATAATTGCAGGCGTTATTGCTGCCATGTTGTTGTTGTGTTTTTAAACATTTCACGCACGCATTTGTATGCGATTGGTGCTGGTGATGGTGATGATGATGATGGTGTTTCGCGGTGAGCTGAAAGTAAATGAAATATGGATTACTAAGTCAAACTCTGTATGAGCCAAATATTGTGACTTACCTGCTTGCTGCTGCTGCGTATGCCATTGGTACTCGACGTGCCTGCCACACCACTTGTTGTCGAAGAAGCTGATGTGCTTGGCGCCTCAAAGCTTATGCGCGCACCACGGCTATACTGCGGTGTGGCGCTCAACAAATCATTCAATATGTGTATAACAGTAGAGATATCGCGTTTGGGACGTCCATAACGATCTTGTAAAGCTGGATTCAATGTGCCCGAGAAGGTACCCGAGTAGATGCCCTTACCATGATTCTTCATAGATTCAATAACAGCGCCGGAGCTGCTGCTTTTGCGCGTAGCCTCTTCGCCACCACCGGATAGATCAATCTTATTAGTGAAAACCTCTTTGGAGAGTTTACGTAGCGTCTGTGTTAGATTGCGTGATGCTTCGGCGAGCGTGCGTGAGTCCGAGACAGCAACACCGGAATCGTCGAGTGCACCACTGTTGCTGCTGCTGGTGCTGGCACCCACAGCCGTTGTACCGGCAGCGGTTAGCGCTTGTGTTATTGTTGCAGCTGCTGCTGGCGCGTTTGTTGTTGCTGTGGTTGATGCGCCTGTCATGCTGCTATCTGCATCAGCGCCCAGACCACTATCATCCAAGCAGTTTTGTTGTGATTTTGTCATTGGAATGGGACGTGCCAAAGCACTCGGGTTGGCGGACTTGGTACGCATGATGGGTGAAAGCGTCTTATGCTGTTGTTGTTGTTGCTGCTGTTGCAGTTGTTGTGGATGATGGTGGTGATGATGATGATGGTGATGATGATGATAATGATGGCTACTGTTGCGATGTTTCGAGCGTGTTATTGGATTGTTAGCAGTTTTGTGTAGAGCAGCGACAGCATTTGAGGTGGCGTTGCTGCTGCTGCCGGCGGCAATGAGTTTATGCAAAGGCGAACTGCCAGCCAATTGCTGTGTTTGTGCGACAGCTCCGCTCTCTGTAATCATTGTCGTCTCAGTGCTTGAAGGAACAACATTGGCGTGCTCTGCGTCACCACCACCACAATCTGTAGTATCCATGCAGGTGTCCTTATCGCTAGACGTGCCGCCATTGAGACGCGTGCAAAGACACGATGTTAGCTTGGCGGCGATGGGATCTGGGCATGCAGCTTCTACTGTGTTAGCGGGGTTGGTGTTGCTGCTGGCATTGGTGATCTCATTACCTAGTACAACTGCACCTGCATTCTTGGCGATTGGTATACTCTTAATAGCCGCCGTTTTTATAGGACTCGAAACGAGATTGGAGAGCGATTTGATGGGTGATTGCTCGAGCAATGCGGATGATGCCGTTGAAGTTGTAGCGTTGCCATTTTCTGCTTTTACTTCTGGTGTAGTGGTAGTGTTCGACGCGCTTGTATTATTCGAAGTTAAAGCCGCAAGTGAAGCTCCGCCATTAACGCTCAGCGTGTTAGAGACGCACTGACGTAATTGTTGTACCAACGTTTGACCGCCAGGAGCCGTTGAAGTTAAGCGTGCAGGCTGTGACATTGCGATACTCTTGACAATGCTTTGTAGATTTTCATAGTCACGCTTGCTCAGAAATGAACTCAGATCTGAGCTCTTTAAAGTACTACCAGTTGAAGATTTTGTAGCTGCTGCGGTTGCTGATGCACCGCTCGAAATGCGTGCTGCAGTGTTGGCGCCTACGGCGGCGGCGGAGCTGCTTGCGGAAGAAACTCCAGTTGCTGTGGTTGTTGAAGCTGACGACGACGATGTTGCATTCTGATTATGATGATGATGGTGGTGATGATGATGATGATGATTATGACTATGACCAGCAGCTAAAGCTGAACGATTGTTGCGCTGACTGGAACGTGCACGTAGCGCTGTTGAGCTGCCACCTCCACAACTGCTACTGGCACCACCAGCGCTACCATTTGCAGTGCTGCTCGAGCCATTTGCTGGAATTACTGTGCTCAATTGTAGTTGTATTAACATCATATGATCACCGAGTCGCATACTCAAATTCAATGGTGTTTTGCCACTTAGGAAATCGTTTACTTGAGAATCATTGAGCGACTCGAGCGCTTGCATGACGGTGTTCTCGGGACGTTGAGCCTGCAAAGGAAGAGAAAAATTGTTTAGTAAGGCCCTTTTTTTGTTGGTAAGTTCAAATGTTTAAGTGTAAGAGAAATTGATTCAAATGGGTGCCTTTTCACAATTTTCTAAAAACTGCATCTGGGTGTGGAGTTTGAAAAATATAAAAAATGGACGTAATCGAAAGATAGTAACACTCACTTTTTCTACAACTAAATTTCAGAAAATGGAATATTTCAAAATTCATTCACTAATATAACTTTGATTGAACTTAGGTACGAAAGGACCAAAATTAGTTGAATTTGGGAAAATGGGCGTGGCACTACCCGCATATAAAATATAAGGCAGATGTTACTTTTGCTACTATTCATAACTTCATGGCTTTAAGAACTTGTAATTATATGTTTTTCATTACACTCAAACACTTTTTTGAAAATTTTTTTCAACTTTGAAAAATTTTTTTTTTCAAAAACGTTAAACTTCTCTACAAACATCTTTTAAACTTTTTTGGAAAACTTTTTTTTTAAATGTTTAAAAAAATCTTTTTTTGGAAATTTTTCAACTTTTTTTTTCAAAATGTTTAAAACTTTTTTTTGGAAATTTTTAACTTTTTTTTTCAAAACTTCTCTACAAAATTTTTTTTGTCAAAAATGTTTCAAAACTTATTTTTGGAAATTTTCAAAACTTTTTGTTTTTCAAAACTTCTCTACAAAAATATATTTGGCAAAACTTTAAAACTTTTTTGAAAAATGTTTAAAACCTTTTTTTGAAAAATGTTTAAAACCTTTTTTGAAAAATTTTCAAAACACCTTCACAAAAATGTTTTTTAAACTTTTTTGAAAATTGTTAGATAAAAACTCTTTTTGAAAATTTTTTAAAACTTTTTTTGAAAAATGTTCAAAACTTTTTTTTTTTTAATTTCTATATTTTTTTAAGCTATTATATATAAAAATATTGAGAAAATTTTAAAGCAAAAAGTTTGCGTGTTCCATTTCGACTTTAAGTGACTGTATGAGTGTACCTACATAAATGCGCCTAGTGACAGAAAAATGCAACAGATAAAAACAAATGTATACAACAACAACAACAGACACACAAACATTATGTGTTATGTAACGCAGAGAACAACAACAAAAATTAATGCAAAAACAGCATGTCTGTAGTTGGCACTTTTAATTAAAGTAACGGCATATGAATGATCCAATGCCTGAGGCGTACATATATCTACATATATACATACATACGTACTACATATATACATAGCAAGGAGTAAGCCGGGTGTTGACGCTGGCGTAGGTGGGTCAATGTCAGTGTCGTTAGTAAATAAGGCACAGCTACATACATACATATGTATGTATGTATTTATGTGCTTGTGCAGTTGCAAATTGCAAAAATGGAAAACCACCGTCGCTAAATGATTTCATTCTGGTTTGCCTGACATCAGCGGTTAGTGTTGTTGTGACGCCTCTACACATAGCCACCTTTCAGTTCTTCCACCCGCTAGTCAACAGATCATAGTCACGGCGTAAACAACTGAACATACATACATACATATGTAGATATGTATATACTATATAATGTAAAATAAATATAACGCATTGCAATATCTTAATGAATTGGATGGTGAATGTGGGCGTGGATGAATATTAGGGTGTCCCGATGGTATTAAAGAGACGATAATAGAATAATTAGTAAGCTAAGAAAGCGATTAGGCGGTCTTGCACTCTTCACAAACTTCTCTTCGGAGTTAAACATTTTTAAGGTTTCCAAACAATCAAGAAAATTAGTTTTTGTTTGTAAAAAAAAAAAAAAAATATTTAATTTTTTTTTTGCTTTGTTTTATAATTTGGCCAATTTTTGTATTACCCTAGCAACACGCATGAATTGCGCGAACAATTTTCATTGCCAATAAAACACACCCACCACAAATTTATTTAATATAGGTTTGTGCTGCTTTTACATAGTCTATCCCAATGTACAGTTGTGTTCAGTTTAATAGTAGTGAAATAAAATTAGTTATCGCTCGATGAAATAAAAAGAAGCTCTGTTCTTAATAATTTTCTTTTAAAATATAGCAAATTCCATAACAGAAACCGCATACAAAAAAATTTCAAAAATTACACAAAATTCAGGAAAGCTAATTAAACTTTTAAAAATTTACACCAAAATTTCAATATTTTTGGACAGAATTTTTAGGAAATTTTCGAGTTTGCAATTTATGTACTCATTAAATTTTAGTATATTATTGTGCAAGTTAGAAGTATCTCAAAATTTTCCCTGAATTGGTTATTTTTTCCCCTACAAAATTAATTTTTCCAATTTCACCACTCAAAAAATTCAGAAAATTTATTGGAAATTTTGAACGAGTTCTAACTTGCGAAATTTATTGATCTACTAAATTACATATGTATTCAAAAATTTTCTAAAAATTCGGGAAAAAAATTTGAAGATTTAGATGAACAATTTTTAAAGTTTAATTAAATTTCTTGAACTTATGGAATGTGCTATATTTTAAATGAAAATTATTAAAAACACAGCTTCTTTTTACTTCGTCGAACGATATTCAAATTAATTTCACTACTATTATATTTAACACAACTGTATATGCTTATGTAGCCGAGAGAAAGCATTTAGCATACATATAAGACATCGTAAGTATCTAAGCTGATACTTAATTAGTGTATCGTTTTAATAGTCCAAGGTATATACAAAGTATTTAGACATATTTTTGAATTAGAATGCTAATTACAAGTATTTTTATTTAAAATTGTAAATTTATTTATTTCCTTTCGCAATTGAGTCAAAAATTTATTATTCAAAATTTCTACAGAGTTCATAGTTACGAACAATCTATAAATCTATCAAGTTCTATCAAAGAAACCAAAGTTCAATTTCAAAAACTAGCCCGAGCGTTACGTTCTTTCGTTGCCTTTTTAATCGTAAAAATCTCATTAATTGCCCGCAGTTGTGCGCTTCAAAGGGAAAAGCTCATTAAATATGTACATATGTAAGATAATCTAGTCACAACCGGTTTCATAATACATACATACATACATACAAATAAATAAAAACACGTGCTTTTGTTTTTGTTGATAAGCAAAAATTTGTAACTATTAGTTGGCAATTTTTAATCAAATTAAATTATATAGCAATTTGTAAAAGGCAGCAGCAAAAAAAAAAAAAGCTTTCACATTTGTAATCTTTAGGAGTGATTGGCGAACGATACTCGCATACGTAAATGCTATGTAGATATGTATAAATATATTTACAAGTTTATGTACATTTATATAAAAGTCGCAGCCGCACTCTAACCAACTAGTTGTAATTATTTAGTTAGTCAGCCGTCGTGTTCCAAACAAAGTGCTCAATCCCAAACTAGTACGTTTGTAAAGTGGTGTTTTCTCTGACTAGTTTCTTGTTGACTGTAGGGTATTGTATTAGGAATGCCAATCTCGTGGTGCTTTAGGGCCCAACAGTCCCGAGATTTCTTTTTCTCTTTTCCATCAAAATTTATTATTCTATTAATTTATTCAATATTTAATTTTTTTTTTTAATTTTAAAATAACATCTACATACAACAAAAACTGGGTCAACAGATTTTCAATTTCCAAAAAAACAAAAAATTTTAATCAAGATTATCCTCTTTCAAAATTGCACAAAAAACATTGCTTAAAAACTCCAAAAGTTTGGACAAAAAATTCAAAATTTGGTACTTCAAAATTGTTAACTAAAAATAAATTTAAATTTAGAATGTGTAAATTGTATTTTAGAATAGTCAATTTAACTTCAGAATATGTAAAATGTATTTCAGAATAGTCAAATGAAACTTCAGAATATGTAAATTAAATTTCAGAATAGTCAGTTGCACTGCAGAATATGTAAAATGTATTTCAAAATAGTCAATTTAACTTCAGAATATGTCAAATGTATTTCAGATTAGTCAGTTGAAATTCAGAATATGTAAATTGTTTTTCAGATTAATTAATTTAACTTCAGAATATGTTAAATGTATTTCAGAATATTCAACTTATCTTTAGAAGTTGTAAAATAAATTTCAGACTAATTAATTGATTTTCGGAATATGTAAAATGAATTTCAGAATAGTCAAGTGTATTAAGAAACAGTAAAATTTGTTTTTCAAAATGAGGCTAGAGACTAAGTGGTGAAGATCTTCACCCTACATAAAAATATTTTTCAAAAACGACCCAACAAACAACTTGATTCAAACACGTCCTATCGCAGCTAAAAATGTCTTGAATTCTCGTTCAGATATAGTGACAAAAACGAGCTCATTCTGAGATAGAGCGTTCTTAAACCAAATTCTGAAATAGGGAGACAAATTTTGAGATGGGGCGTACTTCAAAAAAATTCTAAGATAGGGTCTATTTGAAAAATATTTTGAAAGAAGATGATCCTCCACTGAGCCCTCGAATTAATATGCAGAAAGTTACAATTCATATTTAAAAATGTAGCTTTCTGAATATAAAATGAAAATTCTGAATGTCACATCTGAACTTGCTGTATATGAATATAAATTGAAGAAGGGTGCAGTGAAATAACGCCCAAGGAAATAACGCCCATGGACGTTATTTCCCATTCAAAAAGGAAATAACGCCCATGGGCCTTATTTCCTTTTTAAATGGAAATATCGCCCATCTGCAAAAAGAAATAAAGCCCATGGCTCTTATTTCCTTTTTAAAAGAGAAATAACGCCCATAGGATTTTACGCGAGCAACACGAACTGTTGATTAGCATTTTTTTCACAAATTACCCTGTGAGAAAAGAGTGGGAAACGTGGCACGCGGAAGGACATCACCGTGGCGGTAGCCACGGCTATGGCACACACCCGGAGTTGGAATGGCGTAGCCCAGGGTTATTTTTTAAAGCGCGGCCGAAGGCCGCCTACGCGGAAAGGTGTCCTGCACATAAAAAACGTGGATGGGGCCCCGAATTGGGGATCTGACCCGGGTCAATTTTCGGTTTTCCACTAATAACTTTTCACAGAAACAAAATATTGCTTTTCCCCCTTCGGATTATAGTTACGGGGGCCCGATCCACGATTTTTAAGTGCAGAACACCTTTCCGCGTAGGCGGCCTTCGGCCGCGCTTTAAAAAATAACCCTGGGCTACGCCATTCCAACTCCGGGTGTGTGCCATAGCCGTGGCTACCGCCACGGTGATGTCCTTCCGCGTGCCACGTTTCCCACTTTGGTTAACGTGAAATTTGTGTGTAACTATTCAATAAAATACAAAAAGAATTAGAATATTATTGTTTCATTAAAAAAAATGAAAGAGCAATAAGGCCTTTAAGACTTTATTTATCTTTCGAAGTGTAATAAAGCCTTTTTTGAAATAAAGGCCTTATTTCACTTTCAATAGCGTAATAAGGCCTTAAAGGGCTTATTTCACAATGCGCTATTGCACCCCGCCTTATAAAAACATAACAAATATGTTAAAATTTATTGAAATAAAGAAAACCATATACTAAATCAGCTGGTTTTAATTCGTTTTTAACGTCCGTGGGCTTTATTTCTCTTCGAAAAAGGAAATAACACCCATCTGCAAAAGGTGATAACACCCATGGGCGTAATTTCCTTTTTGAGTGGGAAATAACGCCCATGGGCGTTATTTCCTTGGGCGTTATTTCACTGCACCTTGAAGAAGATGCAGATTACTGCTGAGTTTTTCGAATTTTCTACCGGGTATATGTATCTGTAGCAAAATATGTGATTGCTGGCGCTTAACTTTCCACAACGAATTAATTTCGCGCTTTTTACACATAATTCATTTCAATAAACATGCCTATGTACAAATACATACATACATACATATATGTATATAAATGTCTATTTAGTATCTTTCACACAATTTTGCTATTTATATTTATCAGTTTGTAGCAAGCTGATGACGCAACTGGTAGCTTTTGTGTTAGTCAGTTTTAAAACATTTTGCGGCATTTTGATTTTTGATGAACGGTCAAACATAAGATATTCACATGAACACACAACAACAACAACAACAACAACAACAACAACGACATACAACAACTGTTGGGTAGCGCTAAATAGGCATGTGAAAACGTAATGAAAGCGCTTGCAGCGGACTTGTACATGCTGACCTTGGTACACTTTTTGTTTTTTTTTTTTATATAAATAACTATGCATAAAACGAACCAAAAAAACAAACAAAGAAACGAAGAAACTTGCATACGAATTTAAAACAAAAAAAAAAAAAAATTAAATAAAAAAAAATAAAAGATAAAAAAATAAAAAATTAAAAAAACGAGTTTAACGCTTTCTTTTTGTCATTTATTGGTCAGTTGTGTGTCGACTACGACTGCCTCACTGACCATTTGGCCTTTGGCGCGCTTGCGTTTGTTTCTTAAATCTTTATTGCTTACGCGCATGCGCACACGATGCCAACTAAAAACCTCAAATTTGTGTGCCATAGCAACAGCGTTGGTGGTTCAGCCTTATTGTATTTATAAGTTTAGGGTTAGTTTGTGTATTTTTTTAATTTTTTTTATTTTTTTTGGTTTCACACAAATAGTTAATAGCTAGCAACCAAAGTTTAAACATTTTCTCACCATTTGTATTGCTACATTAATTTACTTAATAGGTAGGTAGTTGCCGAAATGTGAGCCTCATTTAATTTGCATTTCGTACGCCGTAAATGGATTGTGAAGTAGTTTCTATTTGTTAGAGTAGTTGTTGCTCATTTATTTTAGTTTGTAGGCAATTTATAAAATTTGTTGTGATGTAATCTTAACCATTCAATTTGACGGCAACGCAGTAAAAGCTGCAAAATTCAATTTTCACTCAAACCCACTTTTTTTTTGTAGTTTCGGAAACGTAGGAGAATTCTCAACTTGCTGGTGTAACGAAAATATTTTTCCAATGTTTAAAATCGCTAAAATTTATTTAAAATACAATTTGCTAACTTTTTTTTAAAAACCAACAGTTTTTAGCATTTTTTGTTTGTCTGTCTGTATGTTTGTTCGCGCATCACTCAAAACCTGCTACATAGAAATGTATCAAATTTCACTGTTTTATAGCTAGATGTTCAACTAGAAGTTTAAGACCCATTTAAGCACACATCATCAGCTATACACAGTGGTGGCAATAAAAGTTGGCTGAAAATATTTTTACAAAATTTTGAGAAATTAGAAGAGGCATAATGGATGTTAAGTAAAAATGAATATGGCTTGTCTTAATTAGAGCCAACAGTAGCGCTAAAGCAACAACTCTTTAAATTTTTGCCTGTTTGTTTGTATGTTTGGCAGCGCATCACTAAACAACTACAACACAAAATTGAATGATTTCTTCACCGATGCGTTGCTGCAAGCTTACATTTAAATATAGAACACATTTTCTTGTTTTTTTTTTTTTAAATGTGTGCAGATATCAAAATCTTCGGTACTGTCATTTTAGTGTCCATTTCTGTATAAATGCAAACATACAAACATATTATATCTTAAAATTTTTGCTCTGCCGCAAGTTATAAATAAAAAAAAAAAAAAAAAAATACATACATACATATGTAGTATGTATTGTATGTACATACATTCGTATGTTAATTTTTTCCAATTTCATAAATTTAAATTGCTTTTTGCACCAACCAAATGAAAGGAAAAGTAAATACAGTGTGTACCACTCAAATTGGCCCATTTGGTTAGGCTAATATGTTTCCAAAAATTCTTCAACTAAAATTCTTGTGTTAATCTCATAAAAAAATATTGATTTTTCTTTCATAGACATGTTTTCAGCTAGTTTTTGCACGTTTATAGAAAATTTTACAAAATTCTTGGTAAATTGAAAAAGAGCTGAAAATATTTAAATAATTTTTTTTAAATTTAGTTGCTTTTTTTAAACGAAATTCCTTAAAAAAATTTGCAGAAACCACGAAGAGAAAATTGAAGCTACGGAAATTGAATTATTAAAAAAAAAATAGCAAATACTATGTAGAAAAAAAATTGCCAAAAATCAAGCGAATTTTCAAGAGCCTTGAGACTTGCACTTTGTGAGACTAGAATTTAACAGGCTACATACAAAACTGTAAACTCAAAAAAAAAAATCTAAAAAAATTTCTCAGGCTAAAAAACTAAAAAAAACTTTTAAAAAAAATCTAAAAAAAAATTTGAAAAAAAATCTAAAAAAAATTGAAGAAAAGAAAATTTATATTTTGATATTTTTATTTTTTTATTATTTTCGTATTCTTTTAATCCAAAAATTTGTGTAAATCGCAGAAAATGGCTGTGTCTATAATTATGCGCAGCACTGTAAATAAATATTCTATTTTCCAGGTATTAATATTTCAATACTTTTTTATCTAAAAAAAAAAAAATTGTTTTACTAGGCGCCGCCGGCTAAAAAGTACTTATCACAATAATGCCGGCTCACGCAAGTTATCTCTGCGTATCACGAGTTAGGTGCTGCTACAACAACAACAACAACAAACTGCTTCTGCTTTATTACCGCGAACAGGCGTCGTCAGCTTATCTTGCTCGCTTGAGTGTGCTTCAAGCAAATTGTTTTTGTTTTTTTTTTCGCGATTTTTACTTTGTATGTATGTTGCTGATGACGGTGCGTTTGTATGTACCTAAATATGTATGTGAGTATATAAATTCATTGTTATCGTTGGCATTGAAAATTTGAAATTCGCCGGACTGACATTCCATATGCTTCGCCGCCGCTGTTGAGAGCTTTCGCTTTTCTACACCATACAACCATACGACGCTGGACAAACGCTGCAAAATTTTCAAGTTGCCTTTGTTTCAAATTTATATGTATATGCGAGCGTTGCCACCTGCCGCCTGCTCTCCTACCGACAAACTGGCTTGCGACTTGTCTGACTGTCAAAGTCTTTGTTTGTGCTTATTCGCAACAAAAAAAAAAAAACAACAAAATTAATTTTTTTGTTTGTTTGTTAATTTTAGTCATTTTTGCAGTTAAAAAATAATTCGCATTTTCGTCGTTGTGACGATGCTGCTGCTGCTGCTGATTGTCATTTAGCGCGCCCTCTTCACCGCAATGCTTGATCGCAATTTCGCAAAGGTCTAGGTTAATTAATCATTTTCATTTCACTTCAAGTGATGTTTGAGAGTAATTATTATTATTTTGTATCTTTTCAAGTTCTATCACGGCATATATTTTATTTAGAAATGACATGCATGCACAGTTGCGTTCACAAGTATAGAAATAAGGCAAGTTACAAGTTTTGGAAATCTATCTTTACATATTACATAAGCCAAAAGAACCGTTTTTAAAATTTTTGTTTATATGTTTATAAATTTGTTCGCGCATCACTCAAGAACTACTGCTTAGAATTGAATGCGGTCTTCACTCTAATATTGTTAGATATCAAACTTAAAGTTTAGTATACATTTTCAAGGTTTTTGTACAGTGAGGGTAAAAAAAATTGCGCCAAAATATTTTTTTCAAATGTACCTATTAAAATTTGAAACGACCGATGTTTCAATAGATATTACGTAAAAATGCATATGGCTAAACTTAAAAACAGTATTAGTAACCAAAGTAGTGATATTTTAAATTTGTGTCTGTCTGTACATATGTTTGTACGCGCATTACACAATAACGACTAGATAGAATTTAGTGCTTTCTTCACCGCTATACTATTCAAGGTCTAACTTGGAAAATAAGTTATATTTCAAGAAAATTGCAGAAAAAGTAGGCGTGGTCTTTAGCTAGATAAAGCTAATAAAATATTAAAATTCAAACGACTTCGTGCCTGTTGCTGATAATTTTAATATAAATCATTTCATCTGTATCATTTTCGATTCGTTCATGCTGTTACAACCAACAAGTCGTACTTATTTTCATATCCGCCACTGTAATTTAAACATCATATTCAAGTGTAGTAAGTAATCACTTTTGTTTTGACACATTGCTTGTTGTGCTGTGCTGCTACTGTTGTTGCTTTGACCACTCTTTGTCATCGTCAATATAATTTTAACTTTTATTTTTCCCTGGCTTTCATATAATTTTTTATTTTTTTTTTCATAAACTTATTGACATAGTGACCCAATAAACTGCAAATTGGCCATGTATATTAAAGCTTCTTTTCAACGCGTTCGCCATATGTGACGGCAGCAACAAAATGAAAAATGAATGACGCAAACAACAACACATTACCATCTCATCATTATGCTCTCACATGAACTCAATCATATATGAGCATAATACACGAACTTGTTTTTGAAACAAAAAAATTCATATCAGAAATTGTAGTTTCTAGTTGAATTCGAATTTCGAACGAGGCGTAAAGTAATTGGAAATCAATTTATTAGAAGCGTTGGATTGTATAAAAGAAATAAACTCACTTAACAGATGATTTTTTTTTCACAAGCACTTAGCGACTTGTGAATAAAATAACAAAATGAAATTTGCTCTTTTTTAAAATTTTAATTTGCCTCTGCAAGTATTCTTGTTAGAACACTTACATTCAATAAAAAAAATAGGGCAGTCCCGAATCCCTACCGAATAACGGGAGATAGCGGAAAAGGGGGTGTGGCATATACCATACAAATGGAATTTTTCATATGTCTTATCTACTAAAATATTTGTGTTAGATTACTAATAAAAAATATAATCTAAAAACCTTGTAAAATCCCACATTTCGATCAAGTTTCCTAAAATTTCTCGTATATCCGCAGCTCTCTTCACAACTACCCCCAACTGTGATGCCATAATTGTTAATTTTCGTTGACAGCATCTTTAAGGTTATACAAATTAATAAATTAATTAACTTGTTTGTTAAATGCATGCGCAAACACATTCGCATCAACACTGTGAGCCAATATTAGCCCCATTAGCCATCAGAGGCTTTAAGCAAAAAAAAAATAAAAAACAAAACTTGAACTGCGGCATAAAACGAAAACTTGTTAATAACGTGCTTTGGCTACTGATTTTTGTCTCCTTTGTCTTCTCGACTGCCTTGTCTTGGTTTGCTGGGTGTGGTGTTTCATTGTTAGTGAGAATTTTAAACAAATAACCAACAGCCAAAGGTTTTACTGTGACAAATTCACAGGTGATGTAATCAAAGTTGGTAGGCATACAAGGAACGTGAGGAGGTGTAGATAATATTATTAGGAATTATCGATTATTTGTCATAATAGGAAATTTGTATTTTTTATTGGAAAAAGGGCTGGTACATTGCTAGAGGAAATTTGCAAATGGAAATATGGTAGGATGAGTTTCCTTTGGTATATTTCTTTTATGAACTAGTTTGAGACTGGTTTCATTTTGTCAGAAAACTAAAAATAATATAGAGATTCTTTTGGTCTTAGTTTTCACTTTAGTTGTGCAATAATAGAATGTCTTATTTAATGAAAGTCTAGACAATTGTTTTTTTTTTTTTGGCACCTTACTATCATTTAAAACAACGCAATATGTAGAGCAAATAAAAAACGAGACCAATTCAGATATTTGTACAATTCAAAATTCTAATTTACGCTGATAAGTATGACATTGTATAGCGAAAAATATAAAATGAAAACCTTATCAATATTTAGTAGTACCTACTAGCGTAACGCCATCAAACTTAGTACATTCCTTGAGGTGTGTTAGGGCAATAGAGAGAGAGTGGCGATACATAGTCCAAGTTCATAAAAATATTATTTGAAAAACGCAACAAATAAACTAATAAACGTTTCAAATGTACAAATAAATACATAGTAAATACCCCAAAAAAAATTTGCACGTTATATACCACTTATTTTATGCCAAGAAAAATCTTATATACAATGAGCTTGCTATTTTTAAACTACGTGAAGAAATGTGGGTCTCATAATAAAAGCACATTAACACGATTTTATTTCATCAGAGTATTAGAAGCCGAAGCCAAAAATGAATTTTTTAGAATTTTTGTTTCCCTGTCTCTATGTTTGTACGCGCATCACGCAAAAACCACTGCAGCAAATTAAATGTAATTTTCACCGATTTATTGTTAAATGTCCAACTTAAAGTTTCACATACATTTTAATGCACGAAAATATTTTAATGCTGCTATATAAACTGATTTATTTCTTACAATTGCTTACAACATTTTTAGTGGTGTATTTCTAAAGGCACAACAACTAAATTGGCAAAAGTATTTGAGTGTGTGGGTGCCAGTGTTGATTATTTCCCTGCAAAAAACCGAAATACTCCGTTCCATAGTCCATAGAGTACTCCCTAAGGAGTATCGGAGTACTCCAACACTTATCCTCGCTCATATAAAAAAGGTGGTCCAATTTATATGGCGATGGTCGGTAATTGGATCACCTAATCCGACTCGGAGTACTCCATTTCTTTGCTTTTGAATACTCTATAGATCACCTACATGAGAGTACTCCCAAAATACTCCTATCGGATTACTCTATGGAGTATTCAACAGCAAAGCGAGAGAGGGAGTAGGTGGTCCTCAAAAAGATCACATACTCCCTCTCTCGCTTTACTGCATAGTACTCTATAGAGTAATCTTTTGGCAGCATTTTCAAAGTACTCTCACGTAGGTGTTCCATAGACTATTCAGCAGGGTGCTCCGATGTGGATTAGGTGATCCAATCGCCGGACATGGGCTTATAAATTGGACCACCTTTTTGTATGAATGAGGATAAATGTTGGAGTACTCCCATACTCCAACGTTTTTTACAGGGTTATTTCATACATACATATGTATGTATTAGTGTATTTGTAGTTTTTTATTGCATGTGGTCGTAATTAAATTGTTTGCTAATGTTTATTTTTTTGTGAAACTTTTTTGTTTTATTTTTAGCAGCCGAACAATTTTCTTTGTTCTAAAAGCAAAAATGCGATTTTTTTTCGTAGATCCGTTTCTTCAAATATATGTATAAAAATAAATAATTTATGTTAACAAATTGTCGATATGAGTGAGCGAAACGAAAGTTTGTTGAAGGAATGATTTATATATTTTATAATTTCATTAAAATCAATGAAAAATCAACCAAAAAAATTTGAAAATATTTAATAAATATGATAGTGTTGAAAGGCACGATATATCGTTACTATCGATATTTATAGAACTGAAAAGATTTGTAATAAAGAATCGATATTATTCTTTAAAAATCATCGATCGCATAATCGATAGTTTCGCACCCCCCTTTTTGCCAGTGAGCTCACAGATTATATACATATAATTATAAACTAAACTAAACCCTTTTTCAATAAATCAAATATGAGAATTTAAAAATATTTTTGTATAGCTAACGTTTGCCAATCTATCCTAAAACGTAGCGACTATTTGCTATTCTAATAAACATGTTTGTTTTTTTTTTTTGTAACTACTCATAAGGTACAAAGTTTTTTGTGATTTTAAATTTGATAAATGTAGGAAATAAACGCAGTCAAATTATCACGTGATAATTTCGTGTTGACTGTTTTGATATTTTCATGTGCTAATTTAAGGTATGATGGAGTGATCGTCTCAAACAAAATGATGGATATTGAAAGTTTGTTATTAGGTTTCAGGTTTGATGGCAAGGTAGTCGCATTGCAATACCGAAACGTGGGATATTCTCAGTTGGGCCACATTCATACTCTGCTTGATTCTTTGAGAATTAGACCGTTCGTCATAGATCAATTAATTTTCCCATCAAAATGCAAAAAAAAAAAACAAAAATAGAAAATGCGAGAAAGATCCGGGGTATGCAATTTTAATATTAGTCTCAAAAACGCAAGTAAAAAATTTGGGTACAACATAATATTTTTTTTGACGCATTTATACCTATGTATGACACCTGCATGTCTATTTTGAGACAAAATATTTTTACTGATGTCTCTAATAGCAATTAATAAGAACAGGTGGGCGATAAGAAACAGCTGACATTAACATATGTATGTAAATAAACATATTTAAATAATAGGCAGATTGCCAAGAAGTATCACCTTGAATTGTTGTGCTTATCAGTGGCGCTTATGTATATAAAAATACCTACGTAAAGATACATATATGTAACTACAAATATATGTATGTTTGACGTATAGACGTATTTTCAATAATTATTTACATAAAAATATGTATAAAAATGATTTTTACAATAAACAAGAGAGCTGAACATATAATAAGTGAGCATAACAATGTTTAGATTTTTAACAGCTTAGTACTAAGCCTAAAAGTGCTTATATATGCCAACAAACTGCTTAGCGCTGAATGAGAAAGTGTTTATATGAATCTTTATAAACTGATCAGTAAAAAAGTTTTTTTTTTTAATATTTGTTTTTTTAGCAACGAATTTCTGCGATAAAAAAGCTTCTCATAAAACAATAACTACTTAGCAATATATTTTCAGTGACATCTAAATGTCATGTGTTTCTCAAACCATCACAAAAGGGAACAGACTAGCTTGAGAATTGTAGTTTGGCTTTATAAATAAGTACTTCTTATCGAAAACAGTGAAAGTATTTTATATTTTTTAAACAAATCTTCATTGTTTCTTGAATTAAGATAAGATGGCTTTTAACTTCAAAAACCTTTGACCTTGATCTTCATGGATCCGTTCTCATTACACATACACATCTCACTCGTCAAACGTTTTGAAATAACATATGACAAATGACAAAATGCTAGAGACATTTACGACAACATGATCAGCAATAACAACAAAACCTGTCAATCAAGCACAATATCAGCTGAGCTAAACTCAGCTGAGCCATTGAACGGTTTTTGTTTTCGAGTTGTTCGCTGTCAACGCCATTGGCTTCATAGCCTTTTCGTTGTTGTTGTTTGTTGTTCGTTGTGTTGCTGTCATTGCTTTTGTTCGACTTGGAATTTGTATTTGAATTTGGAATTTCTTTGTTCGCGTCACCATCAATTCAAAAATAACAACAACAATTATATACAATGCAAATTTTAAACAAAAATATCAAAATCTAAAAAAACACAAAAATAATAACAATAACATAGCGAATAAGCGAACGAACAAAGCAAAAAACAGCAACAATTTTGACGACGTTGGCGATAACAGCAAAATCAGCAGCAGCAGCAGCAGCAATATCTACTAATAACAATGAAAATACAAATATGGTTGACTCCATATGCTTTTCAAAATTTCGTTACTTAACTTGTGAAACTGAAGCTTTGGAACAATGATTATACCGTTCTTCGCTTCGCCTTTGCTCCGTTTGCTAAATTGCCTCTTAACGCGAGACCGATTTGCTTGATCTCGGACAGGTATGATACGAGACTGACAGGACAGGTATGATACTAGACTCATAGATGTTGATTTTTGTTCTTCGAGAACGGACAGTCGAGTAAGAATTGTTAGCAAGAAAGTGATTTTTGGCTGATAAGGCTGGTTCTTAGATATGCAGGGCCCTTCTTTAGAGTTTTCGGAACTGAACGTTAAAATGTACTTGCAACCCCAACCGTAGAATGAACGCTTAATGTAAAGAATGACACACACAAAAGTGAAATAGACAGTAGACAGTAATGTTCGAAATATAAGCAACGAGTTTGTTTTTGAAGATAATTTTGAACAATTTCTTCTACACAAAGCATGAGAAAAAATTAAATTTTGTCACAAAGAATTTGTTCCACATTCTTTAAAAAAAAATTCTGAAAATTGAGGAACAATTTTTGGGTTGAGCTTCACTCAAATATTTTCAAAAAATTCCGGAAAAAAATATCATTTTGATGGCAGTTTTTTCAACCTTTTTTTGACAAACTTTTCTCAAAACTTTTAAACTTGTAAATAAATAAAGCTGCTTTTGTTTTGCACATCACTGTACATACAAAAATGTAAATATTTGTTGACGAAGCTGCAAATTGTATGAAATTGTTAATTTGTGAACAAAGCATTACAACAGCGTAACAGCAACAAAAACAATAGCAATAAAAAAAAATTCAGCAAACAATGACAAAAGTAAAGGTAAAGAAACCAATATATTCGTGCAAAAAAAAAAATTAAAAAAATATTAAGATGTTAAATACAAACAAACAAATGACAAAAATACGCAAAAAAAAGAGAGCTTCAAAACAACAACAACAAATATTAAACAAAAACATGACACTGACACTTTATAGCGCTACTGCTGTACAACAACAAATCACATATTCGATATTCACGAAACATGAGCAACACTGATAACACCAACAACAAAGAAAAAAGAGCGTCCAAAATATCAGTCAAGTCAGCAACAAAAACAAAAATAAAAAAAAAAAAACAAAAAAAAAAAAAATAAAAACAAAAAAAAAAACAAAAAAAATTCACAAAAATCGTGAATGAGATATAACTTGGAGCATTGAAGCTATAAAATATCTGTAATGATCCATTATCAAAATATATAAAATAGCAATTAAGAAAATGTGAACGTTCTTTCAACTACTCCACCCGCCACGCTACACACCCTCCACCTACACAATGGCACAGAATCACGAAAAAATTGAACAAAATCAAGACGTGCGTTGCCACTGCAATGAGTTGGGTGGAATGATAAAATGCAGCCACAGAATGTCAACAACAAATGAGCGTTAAAACAGCGTAAAAAATTACAAAAAAAAAAAATGTTTTTGTATGCAAATTTCATGCAACCCTTCGCAAAAAGATTTCGTCGTAGGCGTTTCGAATGATTGAATGAAAATGTGACATGAATAGAAAAGCTATTAGCATTATTAAGATGATTCTGAAATGAAAATGTTTAAAACCCACCTCACATATTAGTGGAGTACGAGCGAGGGATGAGTAAGCGCGCATAAACAAGAACAAAATGCTAATGCAGGATGAGGGATTTCGATTATTTGTGTACAATGTGAAACAAAAGTGTTGAAAAGGGTTAAAATCAAAACGGAACTTGTTTAGAATTCGAATAATATTTAAGCAGAATATTCTCTGGTAGTCAGCTTAAGGTAAAAACAGGTGTAGACTTGTTATGAATGTATATTCAACTTCTAAAAGTTTTAGCGAAACTTTAGCTCAAGCAGGCATACAGAAACTTATAGCGCTCTTTTCACGAATGATTGGCTTTCTTTTGTAATATGGTTTTACATCATTCTGTATTGGAGATTTCCTAAATGTAGCACGGAGCAAATAGCAGAGCCAAAACACTTTACAAAACTTTCTTTGCTCCAACTTTTGTAGTTTTTCTTTTCTGCTTTTGCTCCCACTATGAATATGAAGGAAGCGACTCTGAGCCTTTCAGCGCGGAGCAAAGAGCAGAATTCAGAGCAAAGGATATGCTTTAAAGTTTTGTGCTCCACCCTTTGTAGCTTCTCTTTTTGCTTTTGCTTCGGTTCTGAATATGAAGGAAGCGACACTACGAAGCAAAACAGCAGAATGTAGAGCAAAGGATATACAGCGAAGATTTATGTTCCACCCTTTGCAGTTTTTTATTTTGCTATTGCTCCCTCTCTGAGCATAAAGGAGCAACTCTGAGCTTTTGTAGCACGTAGCAAAGAGCACAATTCAGAGCAAAATATATGCTATCACGTTTTATGCCTGTGGCTCTGCTCGTCACTCTTCTTTATGCTTCGCTTAAGTTACGACTTTGTGAGTTTTTTTGCTATTGCTCCCGCTCTGAAAGAGTTACTCTGAGCATTGTAGCACGTAGCAAAAAGCACAGAGCAGAGCGGTAGCAATTTAGTATTGCTACTGCTGCAGAAGCAAATGAGTGGTTGTAGTAAAGGTAGCTGTTAAACAGCCTTTGCTTCGAGTCATTACGGTACGTAGAGCAGTCTGAGTAATTTGTTCACTTATAAAGAAAAAAACAAAAATTTCTGAAAGAGTGACGGTGTCATATAACATTGTAAATTTCCTGTAAATTATGAGTGCCAAAATCTAAATGTAAACAAATTGGTTGAAGCATTTATGTATGTATTTAATTAGCACAATTTGCAGCAAACTGTAGACTTACAAAGAATATATACATATTTACGCGCGAATAAATTGTAGTCATAAATATGTACAAAATTAAGTTATTTACGACAAGATGGTTCAACTTTAGAGTAGGCAAGTAAATAAATTTACCATTTACTTGAAAGAAATTACTTAAAATGTGACAACCGAATTGTTGAATGATGAGTAACACATCAAAAGCAGTACCACTAAAAACAATTTTTGGGACCAAAACAGCACGCAAAGGCCAAAAAAAAAAAAAAAAATTTAAAAAACAAAAAAACCACTCAAAACAATAATGCCACAACAGCGCGATCATCCGATCCGATACTTTTAATGGTTAATGTTAATGGGTAAGCAAAACAAAGAGCTATTAAAATATATATTAACATTGCATTTTTACTGTAATCGTCAATCGACTTCGACCCCGTGTCGCAGAGCGGTTGGACTACCAACGCCATTTGCCATTTTGCCAGCCGCCAAGTGCATCAACGTCAGTCAGACAAAACGTTGAGAGTTGAATGGAGTAGATAAGAGGAGCAGCAGCAGCAGCAGCAGCAGCACTGGCTACAGATACGCACAACAGCACCAGCCACAACAGAAAGCACAGCAACAACAAACTTGGGCTCGCTTTATTCTTTGTCATCAATTGAAATCTGAAATCTTTGTCTTGGCTCGTGCTGCTGCCGCTGCACAGATTGCTGGCCGCTGCTGCTGTGTTGTTTCTGCTTTTGTTGTTGTTATTGTTGTCCATCGTCATCTGTACTTTACTTTTGATTATTACTGTCCAACTCAAATTTAACTCTATACAAAGAATGCCATAATTTTATACATACATACAAATGACAGACGTTGATGCTTTCTTTGTGTCGCAAAAAAAAATTTTTACGAAAATTTCTTTCTTCCCCCTACAGCAGCGCGTCAACAGAGAGGAGTGCTCCTCCACAGTGCTATGCCCAAGACGATTGCTATTCAAGTCATTTTCATAAATCTATTTGCCAAAATAATTGTTGTGCCCAGCCAAAGGCGATCCCAAAAATTTATAAGGCGACAGACAACGCAGCGATGGACAGTTGCAAACATTTCTGTGTTGCTGTTGCTGTGTTGATTTTTTTGTTGCAATTTTTTCGTATTTGCCTTTGTTATTATTATGAGCATTTTTGACGCGCTGTTATTTTCGTCTTAATTGATTCTTTATTTGTCAGCTGGATGGAGTCTGACCAACAGCAGTTGGCAGCTGCCAAGCCAATATTTTTCGGTTTTTTTTTGTTTTAAGCTAACAATGAGAGGCGCCTGCAGTAAAGAGGTTATAGTTGCAGAATCGGCGAACCACAAAAATTGAAAAAATTCAAATGAAAAAAAAAAAATTCCAAACAAAAAAAAAAAAAAAAATTAAAAAAAAAAAAAAAAAAAAATTAAAAAAAAAAAAATATTAAAAGAAACAACAAACAACAGCAAACAAGCATATGTATAAACAAAATAATCAGCACATTGCTTTCTATAAAAAAAACAATCGAAGTACCAAAAAGCAAAAGAGAAGTTCATAAATTTGATTGCTCCACTGTGCAGTGGAAAAGTACAGTGGGAAAGTAAAGCTGCTTTCTCCCTCACTCTGTTGCTTGGTGAGTGACTCACTTCTGATGCTGCTTGATGGATCAAGTATCTATGGCCATATCGTATTACATGTCTTTCCCTTCACAACAACAATTTTTTTACTTGAGGTTATGGCACTGTAGGTGTGACATAACATCAATTGGGATACTGGCATATTTGCGCTTAAAAAAATCGGAAACAAATTCAATAGGTTTCTACTTCTGTACATCAAAAAAAAAAAAAAAATAAGTAAAAGAATTGGGGTTATGACACTTGGGATTATGTATCTGCAGGTGTCATAACGGCAATTGAGGTTATGACAACTGCCGGTAAGTACTCATAACATTAAAAAATTTGGACTATGACAATCATGCTGAAGTGCCATATCTATGTACATGTTTCTACTTGAGATTATGGCACTGCAGGTGTGACATAACACCAAACATAATAATGACATTTTTGCCCTTAAAATATTGGAAAAAAATCAACAGGGGTCTACTTTTGCAAATAAAAACTGTAAACAAAATTAAAATAATTGCACTGCAGGTGTCATAAAGCCAATTGAGATTATGACACCGTTGTTAATCTTCCAAGTTTTGTGAGCACAAAACCCAACATACTCAATCTCACTTTCACACTCTCGCCGACATGCTTTTATTCATTAAAAGTTTCGACCATATTCCAATTTTCCACATTTCGAAATTATGTCGCTCATTATTTCTCCAGAAGAAACGGCAAAATGTAATACACAAATTAGCTAGATGACAGAGTACGGCGCTGCGTCTGCGTTGATCTCAATTCGTTGATCATGTTGATTGGCATGCATGCATACAGTGCTTGCAAAAACTATGTATGTTCGTATGTATGTATGTATGTACAAAATTATGTGAAATAATTTATTTTTAGCATTTGATGTTTAGCTATTCGCAAGTATTCAATGTGTTGTCAATTAAAAACAAAAAATTCTTAGGTTCATTTCACACATGTGGCTGCTGGCGTAAGGCGAGAGACACTGCCTGAATGTTAATTATTGACGTTTGTATACAGAGAATAATGTATTTGTGTTTAAAATAAATTAAAATTAAAGAAATTTATTTTTATTTTTGTTTAGATGATTCCAACACCTAAAAACATTCTTGGCTAATAGCGGGAGTGTAGTGCTTATTCATTGATTACTCATATAAAGGGTGTTGCAATAAATATTTTTGAAATAAGGGGGGTTCTTATGTGCTATTTCAATAGCTTCTTCTTTATGTAGTGGAAACATTCGATACATTTGATGTCTTATTAATGAAGAATTTTTTCTAATTTTCTTTATTGAAATTGTGTAAAGATATGTATGTATGTTACTATTCTATTTCAGAGCGTTTCTGAGATTATTTTACACGTCTTGGAAATACATACACACATATGTACATTCTGAAATACATTTGACCTTTACTGGTCTTTTCTAAAATATATTTGACCTTTTCTGAATTTCATTTCGATTTTACTAAATTTTATTCGACCTTTTCTCACTATCTTGCCCTTTTCTGATATTTATTTGATGCTTTCTGAATTACATTTGGCTTTTTCTGAATTTTATTTGATGCTTTCTGAATTACATTTGGCTTTTTCTGAAGAGAGGCTATTACCTTTTCTGAATTTAAATTGACTAACTTTGGATTTGATATATAATTATAATGTACCTTTTCTGAACTTGATATGACTTATTCTCAATTTTATTTGGCCTTTTCTAAAATTTGTTTGGCCTCTTTTGCGTTTCATTTAAACATTTCTGAATTTAATTTATCTTTCTCTTAGAAAAGTTACCCTTTTCTGAACTCGATTTGTCATTTTTTGGTTTTTATTTGACTTTTTCTGAGTTTCATTTAACTTCATCTGGACTTCATATATCTTAACGAAGTTATTTAATTTTTTTTATAGAATGTTAATTATCTAAACGACACACCCTGTATTATGTATATCCCGAAGAAAATTTGGCACAGATATACAAAAAAAAAAAAAACTAATTAAAATTCTTAGACCATAATGTTTTGAAAAATTATTTTGGTGACTTTTTAGTTTTGTGCTTTAGTAGTGCAGTCATGCATATCTACAGGCATTTGTATAATATACATACATACGATCTATATTTAAAAATAAATTCGAAAATTAATCATGCATTTATTATTGAAAATATTCAGGATACTTCAAAGGTTTTAAAATAAAATTTTTTTGGCAAATATTACAAAATGTAAAAAAAAAAAGTTTATAGAATTTTTCGTCTGTATGTCGTTATGTTTGTTCGCTCATCACTCAAAAATCGCTTGGTAAAATTGACTGCGATTCTTACCGTTGTATTGCTAGTTGTTCCAGCTAAAATTTAAGATACGTTTTACCACAAAGAAATAATTATTCCCAGACATTCAAAACAAGAAAGTTTGTAGATGCGGCAATAAGAAAGCATTTGTGAACAACGTACGTTTTGCTTGTTGAAGATTTCACCACGACCATGCAAGTACTGTTATTGTTCCCAATGCGCGACTTGACCGTGACGTTAGACTATGTTGGAAATTCGGTCAACGAGACGAAACGCCATATCACATTCAAACATAACCAACAATGGCAACGCGGAATGTTAGCAACAGCAATGACATAAGAACAACAACAATTGCCATATAAGGTAAAAGAGTATGAAAGGAAGTGACGAAATAAGAAAATAAATAAAAAATAAACGGAATATGTTTAAAGCGAAAAAAAATTTTTTTAAAGATACAAGCAGTCACTAGCTTAGTAGCAACATAGAAATGTGGTTTGTAAGAAGTTACAATAAATACATACATGAACATACATGTTAAAATAGCTATGCATGTTGAGGAAAAAAAATAAATAAATGAGATAAATACGCTTTATACATAAATTGTTGTTGTTATTTGTAGTTGAAAGCTCTTCTTCATATGTCCGCTTTCTACGAAATCGCTTCACATCACAATTGAAGACTCTCTCTCACATGCCAGTCAGCATTGTTGTGATATGCGATCAGTTAGTTGTGCCAGAAACTTGATGAAAACGTTTATTTCATACTGTGAATACCGTAATAACAACAGAACAAATTGCAACAAATAGTTTCGAGAGCACTGTTAGAGAAACCGGCAAAACCCAACCAACAGAATTGGGTAATCCAAAAACAACAGCAATAAATAGTTTATGTTCTAGTTTATGCCATTAACGTTAGACAAAGAGGAGTGAGTTGAATAAGTAAAAAATGGCATGTGAAACATAATACAAAGAAACCCAATGTTGAAGTAGAGATGTTCATCCCGAGAGAACGGGATTATTTTGTAATAGCCGAGTACCGAAAAATCTGCGACTTATGGTAGAAATATTTAGGAAAAATGCATAAAGCTGTTGTTTACTAGAGTAATACAACGGCATACAACAGTTTCTAGAAATTTTGTCTATCTGTATGTTTATTTGTTCGCGCATCACCCAAAAACCGTTTAATAGAATTGACTGCAATTTTCTCTGACGTATTGCTAGATGCTCAAGGAATAATTTAATATACATTTCACTTCGACAGAAGCCAAAGAAATGTTTATATGTATATTTGGTATGTTGGGTACCGAAAAAAATGTCTCAACTTAGCAACATTAACTTACTATTTTCATTCATTTAATTTAATCTGAAAAACTTTGAGTGTCATTGTTTTAGTTCGGAAATGAACCAGGGATCTTTTGGAATACAAAAAATTAAAGTATCGAAAACCATGGGTCCGTGCTCTTTCTAGAACCCATAAACACATCTATGACGTGGCTAAATTTTAAACAAATATAGTTTGAGTTTTCCCCCTGCGATTTTCCCTTTATAATTACAAAATGTTTTCTGAACAAATCAGGGTTCCTTCATGGGACCACAGTGTATTGCATGTACATATATAGTGATTGGAACGAACTTTTTTTTCTGGTTTTCTTAATGCGAGAAGTAGCAGCCAATGATTCCTATCAGCCAGAGCATATCACCACGATAGCCGTGTTTAGGTAGCGGAATGACTCGGTTTTAAACCTTCCTTTATATCAGTACCCCGTTAAGACGCATGAGTAGATGAGCCAACAATGCAGGTAATATTACTACAAAAACAACAATAACAACAACTACACTGATTTGGCAACATTTCCGTAGAACTATTTGCAGAATGACCCGTTAAATTTGCATTGAATTTCAAAACAAAACCGAGCTGCATTCTACCATAATCCAAGATGATTTCGAAAAAAACAAACTACCAACATTGCATACAAATGCAACAAAACGTGCTGCTGCAAAACAGCTGGTTGCTCACAAGAGAGTGACCACAAAAAGACTTGAGCAAGAGAACCACGCTTGAATGCAACTCAGAGTTTTAGTTTCAAACTTGTTTTGAACAGTGAGGTATCTTCTTTAAAACTTATTTGGTACATAACTACAAACATATAGATATATGAAAGTAGTATATGGTATCCAAACACTGTTCGTCGCTTGTTTGACAATGGTGATTATGTCAGCAATGAGTCGCACGACCGCTACCGGTATATTTCACACTAAACGAGTACGCGCAACAAGTCAATAACGATTTTTCTTGTTGGTCAATGAGAGAGAACTGGTTGTAGCTTGAGCATGGTTTGAATGTACTAGGTACACCCGCGCTTAATGTCCAAACAAGACACTGTAATCAACACCTCAAGCGATGGACACACGAGCAATGATGTGCACTTCCAAATGAATACACTTCGTTTGCGTTGTTGTTTTAACAAATTAATATTGACATACAAATTTTTTAAACTTACAAACGTATAATGTTAAATTAATTTTGATTTTATTTGCAATATTTCGTTGAACAACAAAAACAACACCACCAACTACACATTTGCGTGAAGATAATAATAAAAGTGTTTTGTGTGCGCACGCTTTTGGCTTAACACTGGCCGCGCTTGGTACTACATTAAAAAATATGTTTTTTAAAATTTCGAATTCGTATAAATTTTTATTAATTTGCAATTTTCACTCATGGCTAAACTTATTTGTAGTTAATTGGAAATTAATTCGTATACGATTAGTTTTATTTTAATTGTTTATCTTTTGCTGCTCTTTTCGAGGTCGCCGAGCAGGTCTGATTCAAGAAATTGTTGTTCGGTTGAAAAAAATTATTAAAAAAATTTGCCACGCTGCATTTTTGGCCTCGCTTTTTTTTTTGATACAAAAGCGAAAAGAAACTAAAGACACGCAGATTTAATACGAATTTGTTTAATTAATGTTCATATACGAATGCCTTTGTTATTATTGAAATAAACTTAAACGATAAAACAATCGAGCGCTAAGCGACTTATGGATAAAATAACATAATTCATTTTTTTTTTAAATGAAATTTGCTTTGAAAAGTAGTTGTGAGCATGTCGCTTGCAAGATAGCAAACAAAACTGTAAGCGCTTATACCCAGTTTTTTTCGTAAGCACTAAGCGACTTATGAATAAAATAACAAATTAAATTTTTTTTCAAAATTTGATTGAACTGTCTTACTGATTTCCAATTTTAATTTTAATAAGAATAGAAGAAGAAAAATCAATTTCATACGTTATAGACACTTACCAGTAAACCAGTCTCTACATTTGGTATCAAAATTATACGGGAACCATCCATGAGATTATTATCTTTTAGTGAGCCATCCTGAAGTTCTCTGCAAGAGAAAAAAAGGAAAGAAAATATTTTAATATTTATTTATTTTTTTTTTTTCAAATTTATCATGTACTAAAGATTTTTAAACTATAAAGGGCTGAGTGGATCACCCCATTTTTAAAAATTTTTGAACAATTATTTCCGAATTATTCCAAAAAGCAACAATTTTCGGTAAAATATAGCGATTTTCAAAAGTCATGCCGAGATAGGCCGTTCTTCCAACAAATACTGTTTTCACAAAAATTGGCTTGATTAAGGCTTAAATAGCAAGATTCTTATGGGAAGAGACAAAAAAAACATACCTGGTATAAAAAATTTCTTTTTGAAGATTTTGCACTTTAATTCGAAAAGAGACAAAGAAAAAACGTATTCCCAAAACCGAAAATAAATGCGAAAGCACTTTAAACAACAAAAAGTAATCGAAGTGTAAAGTCTAGCACGAATAACAAACATGAAAAATAAGCTGATAAAGCTGGAATTTGATTAACCTTTTATTTGCATTTTGGTGTTGCAATCGCTTTGTTTTTTGTGCAAATATTTAAATACAAAAATGGAGACTTGAAGAAAATTGCCCACTATGCGGGTTTACAAAAGTGTAAACAAATTTGTATGATGTGTGTGTATATTCACATTGAAACGTTTTTTCGTACAGTTAATTCAAGAGTAGAAGCGAAAACAACAGTTCTAAACATTTTTTGTCGGTCTGTTTGTAAGTTTGTGCGCACATCACGCAAAGACCGCTGTGTAGAATTGAATGCAATTTTTACTAATGTATAGCTAGATTTCCAACGTAATGTTTAGAAACTCTTTTCACTTAAAAATTAAAAGAATATGAGGAAAATTTTAAAATAATTCCAGTTTTGGCGGAAAAACGTCTTAACTCAATATAAAATAACAATACATCAACTACTCCCACTGTTGCACCAGATTCGTCATTTTATTTGTTTTAACTTTAATTTTGTTTTTGTTTTATTTATTGAATTTCATTTTGCTTTATGCCCTCATCACTGTTGACTGCTAATTAAGCAGTCGCTTGTGAAATTTAATTAACCAATTTTTTAGTCAATTCAACACCTGCCAATTGTAAGCAAATTTGTTGTATTTTATTGCAACTTCACGCACAAAGGAATGGCGTATAAGCAGTATGTATGTATGTAGATTAGGGCGTATCGAAAAAAAAGAAAAGCGAAGAATTTTTGAAAGTCAATTTTTGGAAAAAAAAAGAAAATATTTACTGATCACTAGATCACTGTTATGAATTTTCAATATCAAAATTTTTTTTAATGATCCTAGGGTATTATCAAATTAGGCATAGTGAAAAAGGTGGTCCCATGAGGGACCAGAAAACAAAATTTTTTATTTTTTTTTCAAAACTCACTGTCAGAATTAGGTTGAACGAGAAGTTCAAATTTTTTTTTTTAAATAAGGTAAAAAATATATCTACTTCAAATCAGAAAGTGTTTGAGCTTTGCTTTTTGGTTACGCCCTACCCCATAAGTAGGAAAATGGAGTTATAAAGGCAGTGGAGTATTGAAGCAAATTAAACAAAGAAGCAGAAAAGTTAAGTTGAGTAAATTCAATAAACAAAAATTAAACAAAACAATAAAGTTCATTTACACAAACAAATGTAATAAAAATTTTGTAGGAAACACTTACAGTGGCTCAAAAAATCCTACATAGCATACCGAAAGCAAAAATAAAAAACACCGTTGACTTCAGTTGCTTTCATTAAATCTAATTATAGGTACTTTTAAGTTATATCTATTAACAACATTGGACTTTTCCAATTTTCATATATGTATACAAAAATATGTGTCGCATTTTCTTGCCACCACTGTAAAAAGCAAAAATAAAATATTTGTTGAATTAAAATGCATACTAAACTTTAAGTTGAATGTCAAGCTATACATTGGTGGAAATTGCATTCAATTTTATGCAGCGGTGTCTGAGTGATGCACGAACAAACATACAAACAGACAGACAAAAATTCGAAAACTATTATTTTGGCTACTATTACTAGACCAAAACACAATAACGTGTATGAATTTTGCTTTTATTTGAATAATGGCAAACAGCTTAGAATTTTTTTTTTCTTTTATGATACAGTGATTTCAGCGATACATAACTTTTTGCAGCCACTGTACATACACACACTTTACATGCATTTGATATGTTTTTATGTACCCATTTGCATATTTTAATCGAACAACGCTGGACTTTTGACACTTGAACGGAGTTGTCGCACTGACAAATACTTGATTTGAGAAGATTTATTTAAAGAATATATGTATGTATGTATGTATATATATTTCAGAGCACACATAAACACACACATGCATACATACCTACGTAGAATAAGTATTCAGCCTACACGTTTTTCTGGTTTCGAAACTGAAAGTGCATTATAAATTTGTATAAAAAATTTTTTCAAATAAAAGCTTAATTATTTTGTCAAATTAATACAAAATTAAATAAATTTAAAAAAAAGCAACAACAAATGAACAGATTTTTTTTTGAAATTTTGCGTTACAAAGACAAAAAAATGGCTAATGAGTTAAGTATAACAATTTAAGTGGATTTATTTTTGGGTTTTATGAAAAGTAATGCAATAATAAATAATTAAGATTCGTTTTAAGTTAGAGTCAAAGGTTATAACTTTACTTCACATAAGATCTCCAGGGCATTTTATGTCTGAAATCGACTCAATAAACACACATTCTTGATTAGGTTCCAAAGGCAGTCCATTTTAGCTACAAACTAAAAAATCTCCTAGGCAACATCAATGAACAAATTATTTTTATAACCCAATAAATATGTATGTATGTATGTAACCATCTACAAAGAGTATATATACTCGCGCACATACATAAAAAATCATTAACTGCACTTTGTTTAACCATAAAAGGCCATAAGCTTCCAATCATTTGTGAGTTTTGTTTACGCGCCTAAAAAAAAATTGTATAACAACCGTTTCAATGGCAACAGGACAACATTGGTATACTTCACAATGCATCGAAGTGCCAACACCAAAAAGAAATGCAACAACATAGCAACACAAAAATAGTTGTACACGTTTTGTTGTGCCTTCATTTTTTAACTTTTTTTTTACTGCCACTGCGTTTACAAATTCCTTGCAGAGTTTGTTTTGACGTAAAATACTTGACAACATTTGCCAATTGTTGTTGCTCTTGTTGTTGTTGGTATCTATAGTTATTGGCTTGATTATGTAAGTCTTACGTAAGTATCCTTGAACTTTTCGCACATGTGTCGATAGTGGTATGTAGATATAACTACAGTAGCGTGCAAAAAAATAATAGCACAACAGAGTTGCAAAGAGAAATTAATTGATTTTGCGATAGATTAGAAATTTCTTCGAAATTGATACTGAAGATGATCAGTCAATGGAAATTTTCGACATCGAAAAAGGAGTGCGTTTATAATCTAACTTGTCACAATCTTCCTTAAATTCTATACTAGCAAATCTGGGTAACAAATATTTGTTAAGATTTAAAAAAATTTTAGATTTTGAAAAATTCCAAAATCCTTAAAAAAAAATTATGAAAATAAATATCATTCTGGTCTTTTTATGAATAGAAAATTTTGTTTTGAAACATGACGTTAAATTTAATTAAATTACAGTTAGGTGGCAGCTCGGTAAAAATCTTCCACGTTGCAACACTTACGTAAGGGAGCTTAGATTGCATTAGATAACCCATATACAAAATTTATTGAAAACGTGTGCTCCATAATACATAGATTCTATCCAAAAAATAACTAAAATAGGATTACGTGGCATCCCTACCTGAAATTTTTTTTTCATAAAAGCGACGTGAAATACTTGTCTGATATCCATATTAGCATGCCTAAATCAATTTTAAAGCAAGTCTATTTCGGGGTAAACGCGTTTAGTAACAAAAAAGAACGGAATTAGCTGGCAACTCAACCAAGAAAAGATTTTGTTGAAAAAATACGTAAGCTACGCTCCACTTGATACCAATATTAGCATTTCTTAATAAATTTTTAAAACTTTCGAATAGGTGGCAACTCTGTAAAATCTTCCTAGTGGCAACACTCAAGCAGGAGTGTTTAAAATATGACATTTCACCTATTTTCAAAAGTTTAGCAAAATAGATGAAGTCGTTTTCGTTTACGGAAATAGGTGGCAACCCTACCAAGCAATAATAGCAAAACTGGTTTCGTTTCTCATAGGTGGCAACCTCATTAAAGCATCCTGAGTGGAACATCTCAGTGAAAATGAACTTAATTTCATTCATCATACGAAATTTTAAGTGCTTCTTTTACGAGAGACATGACTGCACCTTTACACGTAAATTATGTCACAAGAGAGAGAGCTTTGGCACCTTCGCCGTTGTTTTGTTTCGAACACAACTCAAAAGACCAAAACAAAAAACCTCTGCAACACTTGTAAAGGCCAAAACATCTGTTGCAAGCAAGCGATTGCCAAACAGATACCCCCCTCCCCCCCAACTATTGCTATGCACGCCGCGCGCTCAGCTTTCGTTTATTAGAATTTGTGCATTTGTTATGGTTTTGGACAATAAAGACTGAGTGATTTTTGTTTTTCTCTCATTTTGAGCGCATACAAAAGTTAGTTCAATATTCAATTCAAGCTTCAGCTAGGCAACCATCACCACACCCATCCACATAGGTGCTAGGCGAATGTGCATTTTTGTTTTTTTATAAAAACAATGTGGCATTGCTGTTGTTGTTGCATTTTTTTTAATTTTTTTTATTTTAATCACATTAGAACAGCAGCCCCATCAATTGGGTTAAATTGTTTTTCTGTTGTTTAGTAGTTAGTGCACTTTTAACATCGAATTAATATTCGGTTGCTAGGATAAACAAGTTTCGTGTGTAAACTCATAACGTTCAAACCAAAACAATAAATGAAAATGGATCAACAAACGCAAAATCGACCAAAACAACGCGCTATAACCACAGTAACCCTACTATAATGAACATACAATTGAATGCGGCACGTAGTACCTAGCACCCAAAGGTGGCAACAAAAAAATGTAATGCAACGCTTTGGTCGCTAAGCAATTTAAAACTGCCCTAGGAGATGTCCTTGGCTATAAAATATGCCATAAACAAATTGAATAATTAATGGCTTAATTCATAGCGTATTTGAAGTTGATTGCAATTAGAGACTAAACTTATTACATTTTGTTAGTTGCCATGCGTTTAAATCGCTGAAAAAGGGGTCCTCAGCTGAAAGAAGTCCTTAGTCCTCGTACGCCATTATCTTTACTTATGATAAAATTGTACCAGCTCATGCTGGTGCATGCCTGTATTTACTAAAAAAAAAAACCTTTTAAATTTTTTTGTCCGTTTGTCCTTACGTTTGTTCGCGCATCACTCAAAAACCGCTGCAGAGATTTTATTACAATTTTCACTGATATATTGTTAGATATTCAACTTAAAGTTTAGAATTCATCTTAACCCACATTACCCGCTATATACAGTGGTGGCAATAAAAGTAAGCTAACAATATTTTCATAGTTGTAGTAAAACTTCAATAGACCGATGTTAAATCTATTATATAATATATATTTCACAGAAATAGACAGCCTCAATAAGAGTCAAAGTAAATTTTTTGAATTTCTTCCTATCTGTAAATATGCTTGTACGCCCATCACTAAAAAACTAAAGCAGCGAGTTCAACAATTTCTTCAGCAATGTATTGCTGCTTATCTATATTTTAATATAGAACACAAATTTTCTTTGCTGTTGCAAATAAAATAGTTTTTATTGAGATGCGTGGCGAAACCTCAACCGACCGCGAGCATTAAATTTAAAACAAATATAGCGTAGAAGCGCTATTTCACCACACATCGGTTCTATTTGATATAGGACAATAAATCATATTTTTTAGCGCAAGCCAAATCTTCCCTATGCAGCCGAAATAAATTTCAGCTTCGTTTTATAGAATTATTTTTCATTCGAACTACGCAGCCTTTGCCTAGCCACTTCTGCAGTTTCTTTGGCTAATTTTATATTCCTCAACAAATTCATTTAGTTTCTCTTAGTTACAATTTTAATCAGATGATGAGACACGGTTGAAACAAATATTTAAGAAGATAATTTTTCTGGCTATGGTAAGGGCAGAAGCCCTAGTCATCAGCCGGTTTTCTCTTCTTGCAGCGGAGCTCTGAGCACCATGTAGCCATAAATCATTGCATAAAATGAACAGAAAAGCCTAGTCATCTAACGGCAGATAAATATTTCTATCAGCTTTTAGCCGCCATATTTGGTTGACCAATTCACCACAGTATTTTAAATATATACAGTGGCGCGCATATAACTAGCACAGCGATCAATAGCAAGATTTTATTACAGTTTCACAATTGCTTTTATGTTCCATGTACTTGGCAATTAACTCTAATTTTTCTAAAAAAAAAAAAGTTGCCACTTGTTCAAACATTCATTGCCAATTTCTACTAATTTTGATACTTTTTTTATTGCTTTGAAATTATTATAAGTGATACTCATGAAAAGCGTTGAAAAATGAATTTTTTTTTAAATTTGATATGAAAGTGCTTGATATATGCAAGTAAGAAGATATAATTTTTATACAAGGAGTTGCCACCTGTTCAAAAATTTATTTAATAAAGGCTTAAACTATTTTACTTATTTCGTTCCCTTTGGGTTACTTCTCGCTGGGAATTGGATAAATAATATTAAAATCAATAAGATTATTGCAAAGGGTTGCCAGCTGTTCAAAAATTCATTTTAAATTTGTTGGGTACACCATACGGCCTTACCAATTTTGAAAAGTTCTTTGATTTTTTATTAATTTTCGTCATTAATAAGATAATAAGTTAAAAAATGTATGATTTTCTTGAAAAGGGTTGCCACCTGTTCCAAAAAATTTATTTTAAACTTATTTGTTACAATATAAGGCTTGAACTATTTTACTGATGCCGTTCGTTTTGGTTACTTTTTGTTACGCATAGTAAAAATAAGCTATAAAACCTGCATAATATTCATGAAAAGGGTTGCCAACTGTGCAAAAACTTCAACTTGTTGGGTTACACTATACGGCCTTACCAATTTTGATAAGTTCTTTGATTTTGGAATCATTTTCCTTATAAGAATAAGATAATAAGTATTGAAATATATATTTATGTATAAACAGTGTTGCCACTGATTCAAAAATTTATTTTTCGTATATTGTTATTTATTTAAATGGAATAAAATTTTTTTTGCTGCCAGTTTTCATAAAGAATCCAAGTAAAAAATATCATCATTTTTTTCCTAACCCCTGCAGCTGTAAGAGTGTTCCATTTTTATGCGCGCAACTGTATATGCATACATACATACATACGTGTGCCTTTTAAGCTTTAACGTTGTATGCACGGATTTGACTTTTATTCTGGACACAAAAGAAGGGTTATTAGAACACAAAGCCCAAACGACCAGACAACATATGTATTTTATAGAGAATTATGAGCTAAGGATTTAAGCGCTATTTTGGTGGTAGCAAACCAATTTGATTAAGTTTCTAAATATTTCCTATTTTGATGAGATAATAAAAAATAAGGGTGGAACAAACAGCTGGTGCTAACACTTTCGTCACTACAAAAAAAAAAATTTTAAAATAATGTAATCAACTAATTTGGTAGCAGAAAAATTAGAACAGTAAAAATTCCACTCAAGAAATATTTCACTAACAAATTTTGAAGAAAAAGTAGCTCAAACATAAAGTTCACTGAAAAGATTTCCTTCCATGCTGTAACAACTTTAAAAACTCGCAAGAGCTTTAATTTATGTACATTTGTATTTGTGTGTGTGTGTGTGTGTATGCATGTGTGTATCGACGCGCACACGCGCCTGCAACACACCCACCTATTGTATGTATGTATGTATGCATCCACCCACACACCATAACCACCACCCTCTTGACTCTTAGCACCACACAACCACCATTCCAAACATTTTTCAAAACTTTCGAACAATCAAGACATAAGCAAAATGTTGCGCTCAACTTGCCTGCACGAAGCCTTATGCCGTCTGCGTATACATACAAATTTACATATTTACATAGCCAAATATACATACATTTATTTACCTACATATATAAATATGTACGTATGTGTGTTTGCTATAGAGAGACACAATGTGCGAGATGCCATAATCTCCGGAGTTTTGATGGCGGCACAAAATGTTGGATGTGCGGGCAGGCGTGCAAGGGCAACATGCAAGGTATTTTGAGTAGAACAGACAGACAGACAGACAGATAGACAGACAAACAAACAAACAAGAGGCACAAAATTGCAGTCAAAACTTTTGGCCTATCACTAAAAATGGGCTGTGGCTGCGTTGATGGCAGTACTCGTAGTTGGGTTGGTGCTTGGCTGACTGATGGGCTGGCGTACTGACTTGGCTAGTTTGTCTGGGTTTGGCTACAACAGCAGTTCGATATGCATGCGTTTGTGTGTTCTTTTGATTATGTCATGGTATATGTGCTCAAAGCCATCGAAGTATGTGTGTACAGTGGTGGTCTTATAATTAGAAACGCTGCAATTACTATCGCAGAAAAAAAAATTTTATAATAAGAATAAAGAAAATAGTAAAAAAATATATTACGCCAATAAATTCACTAAAATGATAATAAT
Source organism: Sphenella marginata (assembly GCA_951509765.1). Taxonomy (NCBI): domain Eukaryota; kingdom Metazoa; phylum Arthropoda; class Insecta; order Diptera; family Tephritidae; genus Sphenella; species Sphenella marginata. The sequence goes on along the minus strand of OX608081.1, from coordinate 27,299,001 downwards.
TTCAATGCCACCTGAAGCTAAGTTAAGAGATTGAAGTTGAAAATTGAGTTGGCCCCAACAAAATTTTGTTCGAATATGTATGGGCAAATCATCAAAGTTGGTGGACTATGCCACTTGGGCCTTGCGTAAAAGCTCGTTTCTATGTATGTATGTGGTGTCGCACGTTTGTGAAAAAAATTAAGCAAAAATTTGCGCTGTAAGGTCGTTTCTAATTATAAACCCACCACTGTAAATCTGAACGTAAATATTAAAGAATTTTTGTGTATTGAAGAGTGCCAAAGTGTCGAGTTCATGGAAATAAACTAAACTTTGCAAATTCTACCACCAGTTGTGTGACATAAAGGCAGACATATTTCGCAAGTAAATAGATTACATTAATACCTAGACCACGGTTCTTTTAAGGAAACGTGTATATAAGAGCACAACAGGACAGAACTTGATATCTGAAAATAGATGACATTTAAAAGATACAAACAATAATTAAGCATAAAATTAAATAAACGAAAAATTAGGGATACGAATTCTAATAAGATAGATAAAATATCGAGACTCGATAATTCTATTTCTTACTCGATAGTTTTTCAGATACGTTAGAGATCAATCTTTTTGAGAAAAAAAATTGGGAATACGAATTCTAATAAGATTGATAAAATATCGATACTCGATAGTTTTTCAGATACTTTAGAGATCAATCTCTTTGAGTAAACAAATAGGGATATATCGTATACGAATTTTTATTCGTTAAATAACTTATCGATACTTTTACAACTCGATAACTATATTTTTTAATAGATAGTTTATTACATATTTTAGAGAACTATAGTTTTGAGTGTCAACAGCTGATCAATATGTTTCAATAATTCAAAAAGCACTTCAAAAAGAATTATTATCAACTGGTCTTGAGCTCATAAAACTTACAAAAATATTTAAAATGAAGATACCGTAAGAACCAAAACCTTTACAATCGATAAATATAAAATATCGATAACAACATTTAAAGAAAGAAATCATTTGTTTTGCGCCGGTACTAGACAGGGTTCTACATATTCTTCCCCACATACATACATATAATGGTAGTAGAACTAAGAGAAATAAATATTAACGATCAGTAAGAAATAAACGAAAAACTAGTTCTGTACAATAAGAAACTAGTAACTACTCTACACAATACCAAACTGATTTCCTTCAAGACCACCACTAAATATTTTGTTTTTATTCAAAACTATGTACATGATTGTGATTTTTAGACGCCGACAGCATGTGGTTTGCCATTGTTTAAATCAAATTCCAACGCACAGGGGGAGCAACATTGTCCATCAAGAACACTATATCATACTCACCCCTAAACAAACAAAGCTGAAGAACAACCCGTTTTCCCACCATGCATCTTCAATACACGAACATATGTATGTATGTATATAAGTATAGGTTAGACGCCAAATAGCTGTACATACACCACTTACCACCCACCGACCGGACAAGTAAGAAAAGCATTCAAAAACAACAACAACAACAACACAAATACAGCCTCTCACAGATTTTCCAATTTTTGTATGCCCTTTTTTAGCCAAATGATTGCATCAGCGAGCAGTGACGTCAACTGCGCAGTATCCGTTTTTCGCGGCGACAGAGAGAGAGAGAGAGAGTTAACAGCGTACTCTTAACATTAGCATTAACAGTGAATTGAATTTACATTTGGAACAAAGCAAATGAGCGCGTATCGAACATAAAACGAGTTTCTTTCTAATTCACCACCAACTATTGTGGGGAATTGTTAGCTGCTGATAGTGACAAAGGAGAAAATTCATATGCGTGGATTTTGATATGGCCTGACTTTTCTCCACGTGCATATACAGATAAATGTGTGATAACGTTATAAAAGAGAGTGTCAATGGGGTGGAGTGCAATACGAAACTAAGCAAAGAATGAATGTTAAAAATATATGGATGATATGCAGTGTAGTGCTTGCTGTGCATACATATGTATGTATATCTATGTATGTATGTGTGTATGTACATATATGGATAAATTGAGTGAATGGGTAAATGAAGCAAATGGCGACAAGATTGATAACGCTTTGTTAGTTTGTGGGTGTAGTTAGCAGGGAATAAGTTGAGCATATTATGAGACAGTGTTAAGCTAAACAACGCAAGGTAATGGCAGTCCAAGAAAGTAGTAACATATGGAAGCGTAAGTGGTACGTATGGATGTACATATGTATGTATGTATGTATGTACATTCTCATTGACATACAAAAACTGCCATAAAACAGGTTTCAAGCATTGTGTTCAATTTTTATTGAAGAAAAAACGAAAACTTTTAACTTAAGTTTGGCACATTACTGCCTAGCTTGTGATGAGGTAGAAACGAAAATTCAATTTTTTAAGTTTGTAACAGTATGGGATAGAGAGCGAAGACCAAACTACTGGTCCGTTTTCCTTAATTCAAAGTTTAGAATTACAGTTGAATATAAGAAAAAGAAGGGTGGAAGGAAAGAAAAAGAACAGTAAGATCAAGAGGTAGAAGAAAGTTAAAAAGTAGCAGAGAATGACACGAGAACGGAAGATAGTAGGATTTTTTTGTCACGACTGCTAGATCTGCTAATAGATAGCAAATATTCTATCGAAAAACTAAAAAAAAAATCCAAAACTTCTTCACAACCATTTTCTTTTCCCGATTTTTTTTAAACATCCAAATTGAATATGGAGGTTATGCGAATATTCGACACATCCCTAACATCTGCATCAAGGGCGGATCGCCAGGAGATTTTCAGGTTCACCCCGATTCGGAATCAAAAATGTCAATTTGTTCAGGAACTGTAGGTAAAAAATCTCCTCGATATTTCACAAAAAAAATTTTAACCCCTCCCGTCCCAAAATCCTGTATCCGCCACTGATCTGCGCATAGTATATCAGGTTCCACCCTAAAAGTTCCTGTACTTCAGAGATAGTGTAAAAGCTAAGAAATAAAGCTTGAATGCATATTTTTGATTTATAAAAAAATAGTCCAAAACAAATTGAGAATTCAAAAAAGGAATTTCAAAAAAAAAAAACTTTTTTATAAATATTTATCAAAAAAAATAAGAGTCGAGTTTAAATAAAACAAAAGTGCAAATCACGAAAAATTTCTTATTTCCGTTTTTGCTGACTTCATATCAAAAAATATATTTTAAGCAACCATCAGCAAAGCAAAAAAAAAAAAAAACGATACTCTTTCAGCATAAAAATTGTTTGCTTCCTTTAAATCGGTGGTTGGTTGCCATGCACAAATGTGAAATGTTGAATATGTGTAAATGAGCTCACACACTTACTAAGTACTTATTTTCCTACCACCAAAGAGCCACACGCAAAGAAAGAAAATATAAAAGTAAGTGCTTCTTGGCTTCAAAATTGTATGTGTATGTGGCAAAATTTCTCATTTAAACAAGGCATAGGCGGCTGAGACATTTTCAATTCCCATTACACGTGTATCACAAATAGAAAACAAAATGACAAGGAGAGATGCTGACACTGACAATGATTACTACGGAGATGCTTACACTCATACAATATTTTTGCTCTCTAGTGTTTGAATAGAGGTGGGAAAAGTAGCGATGATAATTGATAAATCGATGCTACCATCAATATTTTAAGATTTTTACAATTGATTGAGCGAGTTCTTTTTGAAAGATTAAATTATCGAAAGTGCTCAGCAGTAAGTATCGATAGTCAAATATATCGATAGTTTCCCACCTCTATTATAAACTGTGATTTCGAAAAATGCTAAAAAATTTTATTTCAAGAAATAATCCCTGGATTTTGCCTAATTAAAGTTCAGTAGTGTCCTGAGTGTTCGGTTCTCAAATATTCCGGCTACATAGTAAGAGTCGAGCTGCCTCGTCAGCGCACAGAAATGTCAAGTATAAACAGCCATTATTTGACAGTTCGAAAAAACATCTGAAGCACGGTTTAAAAAAAAAAAGAATCCCCCGCAGTGCTTCTACAATTTACAAATACACAATCGGAAACGAATTTTCTTATAAGCTCTTCCAGCAATTTAACCCACATTTAAAAAATCTAAGGTAGGGTATTCGAACACTAGGGTGGGTCCTTTTTTTTGATATTTTTTAAGTGTCTGAAAAAAGAATGAGTCTGAGTAAAATCTCCTCGAGTTTAATCAAAAAAGCGGGATGAAGCTACCTAACTATCTCTTGAGCATCGATGGCTGTCATTGCACTTTTCTTCTGGATGGTCAAAGGTCTCTAGCGGGGGAAAATATATCCAAACACTAATCTTGACCTGGTGACCTAGCGAAAGAGATGAATTTGTTTTTTGGATTGTTTGTTTTAGGTGTCATTAAAAATTAATTTTCCACATAGTTCAAATGGACCCTTTCTGATTTGAATAAAATTTGGTAAACTGTTTCGCCGTTCCATAACACTAAGCTCTCCTAAAGAAAAAAAATTTTATTTTTCCTGTTTTTTTTGAAGTTATTTTTTTTAATAAAATTTTGGAAAAAATTGGGAAGAAAATTTTGAAAAAATTTAAAATTTCTAATTTAGAAAAATTTTGTATTAAATAATTGAGCTGGACTAAAAAAAAAAAAAACAAGATATAAAAAACATTTTTTCGAATAAATTGAAAAAAATAGAAAAAAATTAAAGTATAATTAACAAAAATAAAAAAAAAAATTTAAAAAAAATGTAGAAAAAGAAATAATTTTATTTACGTGCCTTAGGCCAATACTCAAAAGAAGGACAACTAACATTTTTAATTTGATATTTTTATTTTTGCGAGTTAATCAACCGATATTTCGATTTAAATCTAAAATCATTTTAAGGGACTCTTGGCTGTGCCTGATCAAAGAAATTAAAAAAAAAATTGCTAAAAAATTGACCCAGCCTAATAAAAATAAAAAACTAAACCCTAATGCAATTCATACAATCATAACATAAAACACAGATTATATATATAAAAAGTAATGGCGTAGTTTAAAAGAAATAACGTAGCAAAAAAGCGGTTAGCAGCCAAGCAGCATAGCAATATAGAAAATTTACGACTATGATAATGGAAAATCGGGATAAAGAATAAATTCCACCACCGTCATATTTGTATACAAAAATCGTGTATACTAACTACTCTCGATATAGCATAGCATAGCAGCAGAGTCTTTGTTAAGTAGTGACCTGCAACAGAGAACACACCACCACCAACAATAACAACAACAACAAACAAAATCACCATCCAAATCAACCATCAACAACAGCCGCTCACCTCACTTCACTCTATGGGAAAACGGCAGAAAAAAAAAGTGGTTAAAGGCAACGTGCTGTGGCACCACACAAATTGTACAAAGAAGAAAACGCGTTCTGATGAAACCCAGCAACAAAATGCACGTCCATGAATAAGATAATCCAAGTAAGTACAAATATTCAAGTATTTATGAGGCGCATATAAATATATTTTAGATACAGTATTGTAGGAAAATAAAGCAGCATTTGATTATAAATATGGGTCATTGATTTATTTTGCTTCAATACAGAGGAGGGAAAATCAGAGTAATCAATTAGTTATTATCAATGATTATTTTAATTGTTTCCAGAAATTTTCAATTACTACATAATTGATTAGAATTAGAAAAAAAAATAAAAATAAAAATAATCAAAAAAAATTAAAAATAATCAAAAAATAAAAAATAAAGATAATCAAAAAAAAGCAAAAAAATCAAAAGTAATCAGAATACAATTTTTTTTATTACTTCTGATTATTTTTGATTTTTTTTTTAAATCATAAAAAATCATGAATGTTTTCTAGAATAATCATTAAAACCCGTAAACAATCGGTAATCTGACATTACTATGCTTTCCCAAAAAGTAATCAATTAAACCGGTATTAATCATTACTTAACAGAACTGGTTGACATATATTCCAACAGTCAATACGTTGCCAACATTTTGGCATGACTGTAACTATACAAAAGAAAAGGGAATGATTCCTGCCAGCTTGACAAAAACGTGCGCATAGAAACACATGCAGAAGCATAAATTGAAGGAATAGCCGGGTGTTAAGGGAAGTTGCGTTCCAAACTCACCTTCGAGACATAGTCACTATTTTATACATGTGTGTCAGTGTGTATGTATGTATGTATTTCGAAACAAATTTGAGGTGTAAGTGGCAAAGAAGGTTGCTGAGATGCGGTAAGGAGGTAAGTGAAGTGTTGGCGTACGGCGTCGTTTACCACCATTTTGATGATTCGAAACATAGAATTGCTTGATTATGATAAACTTTTGAATTGTGTGTGATTTAAGAGGGTTTGGGAAAAATACTTTTATAAATTTTGAGAAGAGTGATTGGTTATGTAATTAGAGTAAAGAGTATAAAGAGTTTTATATAAGAAAAGTTGTTAATAAAGCATTTATAATTTAATAACAACTTAATGTGCTCCCCTAGAATATGCACTCTAATTGTTCTTATCACCTTTTATTTATTTGCAATGTTAGGGCTAGCATACTTAACCACTCTTAGTTCACAGCTGTTCATTCAAGCAACAATACCAACTCAACCCGTAAACGCTAACCTCTTTTTACTCAGCACGCAGTAGTCAACTTAAGTGTAAAAAAGAAGTAGTAAAAATAAGTAAGAGATAAACAATATGAGAATAACAAACCGGCTTAACGAGCAAACTAAATAAACAATGATTACTTATGCTACCTATGCAATTCAGGTTCTTTTTGGCTAACGCCTCTACGTACATATTGAGCACCACCAAAATCAACTCTGCAAGAACAAAGCACAGAGAGAGATTGTATAAGCAACTCACTTGTGTGTAGCAGAGAGCAAAAAATATTTAAAGAGGGACGAAGTTGGAGTTTATCTTCGCCGAATCACGGACCATTTTTGGTTTGAGTGCTGTCCTAATTTCTATTCAATCGCGCTGAAAAATGTGAGCAAATAAATAATTTGTAATCCAGTGACATTCGTCTTGCCAAGAAAAATAGGTAGGCTTATTCTTTATAGTGTTGGGACTATAAAGTTCTCATCTGTTTAGGAGAGGTAAGGTTTGTCTATGGCGCCTCTAAACAAGCCGCCCCCTTTTCAGACTGCAGACCAAATATATTGTGACAGAATAGAGAACTTATGAAACCTCATTTCTATTTTTAACAAGAACAGCGGTCAGATCAAGATTTTAGTTTGTATAGCCTCATCGGCCACTATTATGGTATGCTGAAAAACCACGAAGGGTTCATTGGAACATCTCCTCATTAACTTCTTAGAACAACCTTTTAAAAGAAATGTACTTGCATTTTCTTAACAACCAATAATGCTTTAAGCTTGCAATAGCAAATAAATTGAAATTGAGATATTTTAAACACTTTAAAAGAAAACTGAGTTATCTCGAACTAGACCATAAAATTGTTCCAAGAATATATTTTATCTTTAATTTAGTGCCATTCCGTAAATCTATATTTTTACGCTTTCGATTTCGTTGGCACGTTGTGAATCCACTTTATTTTTTAAAACCCAAAACCATTCAATTATTCATAAGCGATAAAGTGTTTATGAAGTTGACAGTCACATCACGGTAGTGTGAAGCGATTTGTAATGCAAAAAATTCAAAGAACTAGATTATTAATAACTTTGTTTACTGGAAAAACAGCAAGATTGGCGAAATAAAATAAACAAAAGTTTATTAGCAATAATAACAAAAGTGTAGACAAATTTAGCAGTTAAACTACTCAGTGAACTCAATAAATTTACGGAAGAAGGCATTCACAAATATTTCATTCCTCTATATAGTTATAAAACGCCAACAACAAGAAAAGCCCGCTAGGTTTTATGTAAGTGATAATCTCGCAAAAATATAACAAAACACATCCGCTACATAACAGCAAATAGAACAAAAGAATAAACAATGAACACAGCACCGGTTAACTACTAGTAGTTCATAAATAAAAACAAAAATTTCATTCTCACAAAAACAAGTGAACAAAGAAACGAGCGCGCTGAGCAAACAAACAAGTTCTAATTTCCAACTATCGATTCATATGTAGAGAGGACAGAAATAAACAACAACAAAAAAAAAGTACAAAAAATACCTACAAACAACAAAATGATGAAAGTCACATGCAAAAAGATACCTTAAAGGGAGATTTAGCGAAATCGTTTTTGGTTTTGAGTGGGTGGAACAAAGGCAAGCTCTTTTGTACAACACAGCATGAGACTTGGCGAACTTATGAAACTTGTATTAGAAAGAAATAATAAAACGAAAAATACATGCGGCGGCCAAATAATAATTGCTATCAAAGTACAAAAAGAGCATGCTAAAAGAAAGATCAATGATCAGTGAAAAGGCATTGTTTTATTTTTTGCAAGCGCTGGATCAGAGTTGACAGATACAATTGCATTTGAAATAGTTGGAAACGTTTTAAAAAAAGAGAGTTGAGACACATTTTTAATTTTTTTTGAGAAAGAAGTAGTCACTTCAGAACATTAGAACATATACCATACTGCTTCCTACCAATGCTTTAAAATGTTCTAAGTAAAGAGTTCCGAAAATTAAAACTTATAGCTTAAGATCATTGAGCATCATTTTTATTTTACTTTTAAGTATGGTAAGACCATCTCAAAAGCTTTTGAATTTTCGAAAAGATTAATTTTTTTATTGAAATAAATTTTCTTTTCCTCTATCATCAAATATCAGTTGTGGACTTGCCCTACCGTAAAAAAGCTTGATTTAAGTAGTAATTTGCAAACGTTCTAGGAAAGCGTCACGTTTAAAAAGAAAATATTAATTAGAAAATTTACATAAAACAATAGCAATATTGATAAAGGTAAAAACGTTATGTAAAAATTTGAACAAAGGAAAGTAGAACTAACCGGTTTCATTGTTGCGAATATGTACTTAAAGGTGTAATAAAATAAAATAAAATAATTATCATAAAATTTACTTGCGCGTTATATGGATCACAGAAAATGTAACAATTGTATTGCGGTTACAGCAAATAACAAAAACAAAAAAAAACCAAACAACTTTTCAACGTAAATGATATCATACGTACGGCTGTGCGGATATTTAATTTAAACGCAAACCTTGTTCTACTCTTTCCTAATTGTGCGCGATGAGACTACCTAATGTCGTCATTTTAAAGTTATTTGCATATCCAGACCTATACGAGATACACCATCACCATCATCAACAATTGCCTACGAACGAATTAAGAAAATATCTAACAATTGAGTGTAGGGTATCTATGTATGTAGTGGAAGAATTAATAAAAGCCCATATTTACATAACTCGCACAAACAACCCGGCTATTTATTAATGAATAAAAAGCATTTTTTTTCTTTTAGTATTATTTTTTTTTTAGAATGAAATTGAAAATGCGAGCAAAATTTATATGTAGTTATATACGGGTATGTGATAATGCTAAGTTCAGTCATATTTGAATTCAGCACAATTACATACTTGCAATATACATATCTACGTATTTATTTATAGATATAGATAGGTAGTATATACCATTACGAATGTGTGTCTGAGTAAAAACTATACAAATATCTAGCGCTCAACAGGCATATGCACCGCTAGCGAGAACCGGCAAAGTAATATAAGCGATCAGAAACGCTGAGAGGGTTATTATTCACTTTCATTGTTTGTATATAATTCTACAGAGATGTGTATATGTATATCTATCATTAGGAACAGGTGTTATTGGATGTGGTATATTTATGTGAGATTTCAACTATTATAATTCTAATGCATAGAATATGTTTCTGTATAGGCAAACTGCAATTTGAAGGGACTCACTCTTTACTTTTCGAAAAAGATATCCACAAAATCGCTGCTCACAAAATAGTTTGCCGGTTATGTTTAGTGATCTAACTTCTATCATAAAAATGTAAAACCCTGATTGTTTACTCTAAGTTTGAGATTTTACCAAGCCTAACACAAAAGCGTGAAACCGAAAGAAGTTAAGAAAAGGCAATCAATAAAATAAGTTTTTGTAAATGGTATCGGACTCGTCTGCCTTTATGAAACATTTCTAAAAATACTTGTTTAAAAAAAAAAAACAAATTTAAAGGCAATTCTATGTAGCCCCTAGTTACTTTGCCCGTTATTAGGTGAGAGAAATCAGCAGAACCACAAAGCTAAGCCACATTTATTGCAAAATTCAAAAATTTCTGTAAACTTAATTTTGTGCCGAGATCTATCAGCGCATCAACAACAATTAAAACAACGAATTCCTTAGAAAAAATATTGCATCCATAATAAAGCGAACCAAAAATAGAAATGAAAACGAATTAGAAATAAAATTTGCATATAAAAAAATTGTTTTATTTATTTTGTAACACAAACAAATCTTGGTAATACGAAAATAAAACAAATAAAGTACATTTGTCTACGTTAATGGATTTTGAGGAATAAATATAAATAGTACAGGCTAAATTTGAGTTTGTGCAAAATCGACTGATTCCAACAGTTTTATTGCGCAAAGTTACCATTAGGTAAAACTTGTATACTGTTGACAGTTAGATTAGGAAAGGCGGAACAAGCATACATAACAATTCGAAGGGTTAAGGAATTTACAAATCTCAAACGAAAAATAAAATGTATAAATTTTGTAGATATTTTTAATTTGCAAATTTCCAAACATTTATTGCTGCTTCCGATAAACATAATAAAAATGTGTTTTCCTGATTTCGTATTACAAGGGTTCATCACACTTTTGAAAATATCATGTTTACACTCATAAAAATTGGTAACAAAGCAGTTAAAAGAATTTTGTTGATAATAAAAATGAGTATTATAGACAAGCTAATAAAGAATACAAACGTACAAGTAACTCAGTGGTCAGATATGAAAGCATTCAAAAATGTTGGCGTGAAAATAACAAAAATTATAAATTTTACAGAAAATTCTGGAAATAATACCATTTGAAATAAACAAAAATTATTGAAAAAACAAGTCATTTGATACTATTTGCGAGCAAATGACAATGGGGGGAGGTGGATGGAAAAGGGAATTTCAAAGAATATCAGCGAGAACTTAGGATATTAAATTCAAAAAAATAGTTCACTAACAAGTACAGCATGGAGTCAAGTGAAAAACCGACTAATGTGTACCATGCATAATGTTCCCGCTGAAATTTGGAACATGTTTAATAAAAATAAAAGCATTCACACAGCTTAACTATGTATAGTTTTAACAAAAACTGTACTCATTCATTGAAATTTTTAAATGATATGTATCTAATGACCATACATAATAGTACATAAATAGCGAAAAATGGTATAGATATACTTTGGTATATGAAGTAATCCAATATTTATATACGCATTCACTTTTAAGGGTAACTAAACTGAGTTGAATGAATAAAGATCTAACAATCGGTTAAACAAAATGACATAAATGATACAACGCAAAAGACAAGGCAACAACCGGGTTTTTTACGCACGTACGCGTTTTCGATTAAATTTTAAGTAGGAAGTAATGCGCAGATGGAGCATATCTCAGCAGTATATCTAAAGACCATAATAAAATAGATCTAAATCAGATCAAAATAAAATAGAGCTCAATAGAGAAAAACGTTTTGTAAACTCAGTGATAGTCGTTAGCTTGCGGATCCCTGGATAAAAGGATTTGTTGACAAAAATAAAAGCTCTGTTCAGAAAATCTCCAGCTATTGTTATTAGAAACAAATCTTCAAATACTGTATTTGAAAAAATACTAGCAAACTATAGTTGATGCATATGATATGACATTGTGTTCCAAAAATTCAAATGCCTGTGGTAAGGAATTTTTATAAGTAGTATGTACATACATCTTTGGGAGTATTTTTATGTACATCACTTTAGAAATATATGTCTATGAATGTATTTTTATTCTTATACATTAGGTATACAGATGCTGACAAAAGCAAATATGTTGAATTTTCTACTGACGGACTCGCGTGTATGTACACCTGACTTTCTAATTGCCTTGTCGATGGAATATGTGTGTGTAACACATATGTATATAGAATACGAATTTAAATATAAAACGGCAATTCGAGTACCATATATCTCCACATGTGTATCTACTTATCTACTTTATATGTATACATACAGTCCAGCTGTATAAACGGAAGTATGCGCCGCATATCGCGTCTACCCTACAATAGATGTTGATATCAATAGATAAGAGTAATTTATACTTTTAGTTGCCAGTCACTTGGTTGCTGTTGGAAACAAAGGAAATCGCTTGAATGCCTTCAACTCTGCAAAAAAAAAGCCTCTATACTCGTACATACATATCTATCTTTATGCACATGGGCATTTATTTTTGTATGAGACTTGTATGAGTGCATATGGCTGGTAAGTTGACGATAACAGAAACATCAGAAATACCACGAACAGTGGTTAACAGCATACATATGCAAATATGCAAATCGGAAGCCCTCTTCTAAAAATAAAAGAATTTGAAAATAAAATTTTAAAAATATATTGACGGTCACCACTATCAGTTGCAAAACAACAATCCCACTCAATAACAAAGATAGGCAATGCATACAAAAACTGGTACGATATAAAAAAAGCTTTAATTTACCTTCAGCAATACGAAAACTATACTCAACATAATAGTCGATGAGCAGCTGTTTTGCTTCAAACAGGTCTATGTATATTAGTTGAAATCATGTACATATAAATAAATGGGTACATGCTGTTAGCTACCCAAACTAAAAAGTGGCCCCTTTATACCGAACTTTCTCATCAATTTTATATCGAGAGAACGAAAATCAGCAATGTGAGCGCATCTCAAGAGAGATGTTGGCTATAATTTACAACATTTTGGTATAAGTTGAATTATTCCTTGTTCCTCTTCTTATCATTTAGAACGTGGTGTAATAGAAATGCATACAAATGCGGAACATTTAAAGGGAAAAAATGCTCAGCATGTGATAATGGCTATGAACAGGCAGAGCCAAATCACGTAAACAGGAAGAAATTATTAAATTCCGCATACCAAGGGCGCCATTTAGTATGTATTTGATGCCATTTAAGTAAAAGGAAGTATAATATCTGCTAAAACCTAGATATTTGATATAAATTTTGAGTGTATTGTTTAGTGTAGTGCTGAAATTTGTTTCGGCTTCTATGTTTGTAATTATTCCACTTCTGAACTATGCGAAAACGTATGACATAAACTGTTCCATTTCAAAAACTTGCACAAATCACACAAAGTTGGGGTAAGCAACACATTTCATTTTTTATTCATAAAACACAAAACATATTTCCAGTTTCTTGAAGCTAAACTCTCTTTAATAATTTTTACGTTTTCATTGTATTTTACTCAATAGCATTTAGATTCTATTTAACACTGTTGACTTTTATTGAACTTCCACAACACTCGGTGAATTTCGTATTTACAATTAAAACAAATACAAATAGCTCACAGTTTAGTCTTGCTGGGAAAATATTATATACAGAAAATATATCTTAAATAGAACAAATATGATTTTTCGAAGCTCGAACAGCTGGAAGTATATCTGTTATCGGTTTAGTTACCTTAGCTCTTAAAGGGAACTTTTATAAGTTTTGAAATGAACAACTCTAAGCAAAACTTATACATGCTAGTAATATTTTTATTACTTTATGAGCATTTTCCGTTAGTTAATCCAGTTAATACCAATAGTTTGTATTTTTTAACTATTTGCTATCACTTGAATAGGTCCCGCCGTAATAATACGTAATACTTTCATGCCATAACATAATCAGCTCATACGTAACTAATCGCGAGTAGCCCTAATATACGTAATGTAACTTAAATAGGAGAAGAAATCAGAATATTTGAAGAATGCAAACAAAACGCATGTACGAAGAATGAATGAATTTAATTTTGTGAGAGAATACAAAACGTTAGCCTTAAGCATTTGCCCGGCCGGCACTCAACAACATGACGTGAGCAATGAGACGTTGAGTGTATTGCAAAGCAATGGGCGATTGGGTTGTGTGGGGTATTGTTGCGCTGTTAAGTGCATTCTAATTACAGTTGCAAATTGCTAATGCTTTTATTGAATAGCTTGTGGAATAGGCGCGCAATGACGCCAGCAAAGGGGTCAGTGTGGGGCGCAACGAATTGCGACGACAGCGAAAGCGATACGAACAAAGCAAGAGATATTTGCTTGAAAACCAACAATCAGTAATATGTATTCATATCGGCTACGCTGCAAATAGATACACACACAGATTCAACTATAAGTAAATATCAACAGTTGCGCGTTTGTGCGCATACTTAGATAGGTAGGTGATTCCCTACCCCACATCTATGTATATACGCCCACTTCACAAAAATTTGCCTATTAGATCATCCGTTTGTGCAGCATCAAATTTTACTTATTCTACACGCTGGTGCAAATTTTTTTTGCTGCCACTGTTGTCAACGTAATCACTATATCTTCCCTCTTATAAAAGATAGGTATATTCGAAAAACGTGGCTTTGCCTACATTTGAAAAATGTAACATTCCTTTTTCCAACTGGAATTCACGCCCACTTAAGACTTTTAAATGTAGAAGTGTAAATTTGATTCATTTCAAATTGCACTTAAACAAAAAAGATATATGAAAAACAAAAGGCAAAATTTTGAAAACTTGTGAAAATCTAAAAATACCTAATTGGAATAAATTTCAAATTCTTGAAAGACTATTCGCAAAAATAAAATCTAGTGTATTGCACAAAAATATTTTTATTGTTTGACCATGAAATGTGAATAATACACAGCGTTCGAATTGGAACTGAATGTTCGAAATATAGTACGTATGACTAATATTTAGAATATGAATAGGACACAATAGATTGACAATTGAATTATTTTAAAGATGTCAGCAGCCATATGGATGGAACAGAAAGACAGATTTTGACTTTACTTTTTTTGAAAAGAGGCTAAGGATTATGAATTGACAGTTCATTTTATGAAAGTCGTACTGTACTGTAATCGTCACGATACCCAAATTATGTTTTCACCATCTCCAGTCTGAGCTTCCTGACACTTCATCTGACAGATAACCGAACGATTTCTGACAATCAAACAGGCAGTTAGCGTTTACTTTTTATGGTTCCGAAAATCTGATCATAAACCATGTTTTTAATATTAGTTTTATTTTTTCAACTCTCAGTAGGTCAAGAAAGCCTTATAATTAAATTCTCTGAGGTTATTTGATTCAAGTGTGAGATCATTGTTAGACAAAATAAGACTTTTAAAGGGGTTTTAGGAGGACTAGTTACTTCTTTTTTTCGACTAATCTCGGAATAGGGATTCGTATTTTTTTTGGACCATTTGGAAACACCTTTGAAATTGTATTAAGGGCTTTTACCGGGTCATTTCAGTATTGTTTTCGGCGCTGTTTTGGAATTATTTAAGGTTAATTTAGTTTTCCCCTTCTATACATTTACCCCATAGTTTCGTATAATTATTCCTAACCTAAAAATAAAAATTAAAATTAGGATTCGCACAAAAATATAATAATTTTTTTTTTAAATAAAAAACACGCTTTCCCAAATTCTTTCGCATTCTTTATATTCAGTTCATCTCATTTAGTTAATTTCGGACATTTACTAAGTACGCCTAATTATTTTTATTACCAATAAAAATAAAAAAAACACAGCCATGATTGCCACCAAAAAGTCGAATGACAATTCTTTACAAACCTAGCATGCTGCAAAAGAAGCAAAGATCCCATTTTATTTTTATCACCTGCTGCTATTGCACCCTTAAAATCTACGCTTGACAAAAGTACCACAAAACCTGACTAAAAATGAAAATCTCAAATTCAGAATTTAAACGTCTACACTACACTTTAGCTAACATTTACAAAATTTACAACTTCTTCAGCTTCCCTTGTGTACATTTTTACAATTGTACATATGTATATAAGTAAAGAGATGGTATACATATACATATGTATGTATGTCCTAGGCATACTTTAAAACTCAATATGGCCAACACTACTCCTACTCTTACTAGATTTATGGTGATGCATACAAACATCTTGGCCACTGAAATTGTATGTAGTATGTAGAAATGTTTACGAATACCTAACCCAAGGAATGAAAAGGCATTAAAGAGCAAAACTGGATGGAAAAATGGGAGTCTGTGTATCTGTAGAACAATAAACATTAGGGTGATCAGAAAAAAAATTAAATCAAAGTTACTAAAGCCTATATTGAATTATATTTTTTGTATTTTTGAAAAGTAAGCACAAAGCATTTTTGAAGAAAAAATGTGTTTCTCTAAGTGACTATCTTCATTTGATTTAAATTAATTTTGTAGAGATTTCAATAAGGATAAGTATCAATTTTCAATTATCCAATTAATTCCAATTAAAACCCGAATTTGGCCATTTTCTTATTATTATACCATGAAAAGTCTTTCAATTTCTTTTCTGCACAGGCTAATGTACATATACACATTTGTATGCACAAAAAATGAAAAAAAACCCTTACATAGTCTCATCATATAACATAGCTGCTAACAGTAACATTTCCACAGGCAACAAAGCATAACAGTAGCAGAGAGAGCGCTAGCGGCAGAGGTGGTAACAGCAGCAGCAGCATACAAATTAACATGGCAAACAAGTATGGAAAAACATAAATATAGGTATATGTATTTAAGTAGGTATGTATGGCAACGAAAACACACAAAGCATAACAAAGGCCCGACTGGCTGGGCTGGTTGGACGGGAGTCAAATATTACGTCGAAAAATCTTATCTGTGTATATTTGTATGTGCAGGGCAACGCAACAAAAAATTATGCTGCTAAACAGTGATGCCAACTAGAGGGGAAAAGCAAAACCACTAAAAAAAGTACCACCTATTTTTGGTAGGTATATTCCTTATACTTTCCCATAAGGCACTGAAGTAATATTTACACATTTCAATATCTAGAGTGGTTTAAAGCTTGTTTTTGCTGAGCTACTTTTAATTTTTCCATTTCTGGGACTTTTCTTTATCATAAAAATACAACCCTGCTACTGGCCAAGCATTGCTAAGGGGCTACCTTACTTTTCGTTTAAAATTTTTGTAAGGTTATTGGATGTACAAATGTACATTCCCTGGAACTTGAAAAGAGATTCTCGTTGTTTTAATAGAGGTACATACATAGTTCACCCAAATACACTCGTGAAAGCTTTTGGAAATCAAATTTCTTTCCATTTAGCTCATTTCTTATTTAATATTCTCACAAAAGGGACAAATTCCACCTAACTGGCATCACTATTGCTGAGGTTGCTGTGGCAATGGGCTGTTGCAGCTTGCTTTGTATTGCCAAAAGGGAATCATATTTATGTGCATACAAACTTATGTATACATATCTACAGACATCAAATATAAAAGAGCTTTAGTGTGGTGAACATAGGCTGGCATGAGCATAAGCAAAACGCAATGCCAAGAGTGGAATGGTGGCCAACAATGCGGCCATTTCGTTTTCCATGCCAGCGCTTTTCGTAGCCACCTTCCATCTAGCTAGGCATGCATGTTTGTACGTCTGTATATAGGCGCAGCGACGTATTTGCTGAGGCTTCATGGAGCAACCATAGCGTTCAGTTCACATGGATGAGGCAACTGTAATTAAAGTTGGATTACAGCTTGGAAAGTTGAGTGATGTACGTACATACATACGAACGTATATGGGTATGTGCGCGTTGTATTTGCAATTGGAGGAGTGAAATTAAAGAGGCAGATTTTGCTGTTAAAGAGAATAGGAAAAATCAACAATCAGAAACGAAATTTAAAATTTTAAAAATATTTAAGGTCAACAGTTTAACGTTAGCTGGGAAAGTCTTTAAAATATGAGTTGTCAGTTACGATTTCGGAAACCTTCGGACTTCCACGGAGTCGGTTATAGTACCTCTCCTAGACTAGTACCAGAAAGAGTTAAATTACAGAGATATTTCGAATATTTTTTGGCTATAACTTCTCAGACATACATAAGTTGTCCTTTTTCGGATTGCTGATACCGGGGTCAAAACGGAAATTTTCACACCCCATATCTTGCGAAGATCTTCCCAGATTAAGCTGGTTGTAATACTAGAAGAACTCAGTTTTGTCCGATAAATACGGAAATTCGAGGAAAAAGTGGGCTTGACAAATATTTGAACACAACCTCATAGTGGGAAGATTGATCTTTACTCAGTCATAGACATACATAGATTGTTCAGCCCTATTTTGCCGATGAATGTGGCATTCCTCGTTCCAAAGTCTTAACTCAAATAATTGGATATTCTTCCATCAAGCTGGAGCGTCCAACTAGGTACCTTGAATAACTCGTAATATAACATTTTGAATAAAATATTTTCTACTCACTTTTCACGATGCAGCAAACAGATGCGATCCTTAGCCACTTTCAGCTTCTTGGCAATAATTTTCTTTAAATTCTCCACCGAAATTTGTGGATCCACTGTCACACCAAAATTACCACCAGTCGTTGTATTTATATTCAAATTGATGTGGGGTAATTGTACAGCATGAGGAGATGTTGTGTGCTGTAATGTGGTGGAGGCAAGTGAACAACCGTTACTCGTAGGCATTGTGCGCGCTGTAGATGGTAGGATAAATGAGCCATGTCTAGCCATGGCGACTGCTATTGATGATGAGGGCGATGGTGCAGAATTGGATGTGGATAACGACGACAAGCCATTGCTATTAACTGGGGTGGCTGTTGCGCTGGATGTAGATGCCAATGAAAATGGAGAGCTCATAGAACCACTATTAACGGCATTTGTAGCGGAAGTTACAATATTAACAGCTTTAGTTGAAAACTCGGCCTCACTCGTCGTTGATGTGACTGTTGGTGGTGTTAGTCTAATTGATGATGGCATTGAAAAAGTTGGCGCTGACGAACCACACCCTATACTTGTTTGCTTGTTAATACAATCATTAGTCTTAAGGGGCGCGGAAGGCGATAGCATATAACTAGGCTTTGTTGGTATACCACTAGCATCGAAATGATTTGAAACAACCCCATCATTTGCTGTCGCTTCTGATGTTGACGCTGTGGATGCTATGGAGGATGTTGCTCCACCACCACCGACCACAGCAGCATTCGTTGAAGAAGGGGTGGTTGTTTCGGAATCTGTAGATTTTCCCATGCCGTAATAATTGAACTGTTACGTTTTGTTTTTGTTTTTGCGAAAATATAACGCAACTTTTTTCTTTCGTATGTTACCGTTTCTTTGATTTAATAAAATTTTATTATAAACGTTTCTTTTCTTTTTACACTTTTTTAGTAGTTTTATTTGCTTTTATTTTTTACAAATATTTCACGCTTTCAAGTTTTTCCGTTGGCCTTTCGAAACACTAACCAAAAGAGGTAAATTTACTTGACTTGCAATCACTCGAACCACACACACGCGCTCGCATATCTGCATTCATACATAAACGAAGCTACGTAATCGATCGATTTCCCCACACCTTGGCTGGTATAGCTATGGCTGCGCGGCATAAATGTACGATACAGCGACGCAAACGACTTGATAGGCTTCGAAAGTTAATGTGGCGTTGACGACGTCTACAATTGCGAAACCATACAAAAAAAAAGCCAAAAAAAGGTGGAAAAGGCAACCTTACGAGTTAGGCTAAATGGCAACAACAACTCTCTATGCACACACAAAATAGTCAATTATCTTTGTTTTTTCTCAAAAAAAAAATATAAAAATTTGATACTGGCTCTGTTCTCTGCAGCAGCTTTGTTACACGATGCTGCTTCTAAACAACAACGCACCCACAAACATACAGCAGAGTTGATGTTATTGATGCTAATAATGGCGGCTGCTGCGACGTAGACAGCACTGTTACTTCTTCAATGAGCACACGTTGAATGTATGTATGCTACTGCTTTCAAAAATTTTTTTTCTTTCTAGGGCAGAAGAATAAACGAATGCTGTGTGAAATCAAATTGCAATAACAAATTTTTCATACACATGAACTATTTCATCAACTAGTTTTTTGAGTTTCACAAATGTTCAATGAGAGCACAAACGATTGATATTGGCAAAAATACGGGCGGCGTACATACACACAAGCGTCAAACGACGACGACGACGGATTTACCAAACCAATATAACCAAACCGAACCAAACGCACTCACTGACAGCCGAAAAGCAACTGAAATCTAAAATTGTGTGTTGGGTAAGCGTAGTGAATGAACATTGCTGTCACCTAACGATTGTATGATAAGTTGCCAAGCGATAACAGCGCTATGTAGCACAACAGATTTATGTAGCGCAACAGCAGCAGCGGAGAGACATGCCAGCATAACATTGTTGAATACATAAAACAATTCTGCTCACAGCACTGCTGCTTACATGACAGATATATGTTTGTATTTTTGTAAGTGTGATCCCAGCAAGCAATTGCAATACAAATCGTTCGCATGTAATACACTTCCAGTGCTGTGCCGATACCGCCCTGTGCTCATTTAAATTTTCGGGACAAGGAATTGATTCAAAAAGTAGAAAACGAAAAAAAAAATCGGTGTCAGTATAAAAAGTTTAGATTATGATTACTCAATTTATTTCTAAGAATT
The DNA here is from genome assembly GCA_951509765.1 of Sphenella marginata. NCBI lineage: Eukaryota > Metazoa > Arthropoda > Insecta > Diptera > Tephritidae > Sphenella > Sphenella marginata. The sequence continues at coordinate 27,278,464 of OX608081.1, read as the reverse complement.
TTTTATAATAATTTTTTCAAAATGTAAATACAATTTTCACACAAAATTTTTGGTATGTATTTTTTTTATCTGCCCAGTCTAATTTTATGTAAAAATTAGTTTCTTTATTACTAGCATTGCATCCGGCGTAGAGCCTCTTCGATGCTTTCCAAGCTCCTTTGAATTTATCACCGCTACTTTTTTGCCCAACACTGCTTGAACCTAAACCTCTATTGTTTAATTTCGCACTTGCTTGCTCTTTTTCATACTGCCGCAATAGTTATGTAATGTTACCGAATTTCTCTTTTCATTTTACCCCTTTTGATTTAACTGGTAAAACAGCTTTCTTTTTTAGTAAGCAGTTAATCAAATCCCCTTTTACATATGTACATTTATTCCCATATGACACTCTTACATACATACATACAAACATTGAATTTAATGGCGGCGTGGGTGTGAAATAGCAACCAACTAGCCGTGGTCGATTTGGGTCGACAGCGCATAACAGCGCAGCTAACTTTAACAGCGACTGCAAATCTACTGTTATTTTCATTTATACATTGTGCTGCTGGCGTGGCCGGCAAAGCTAACTGTGACGTCAGTCACCCAGCCAGTCAAGCATGCAATCAACCAAACCACATGTTAATTGACAAATCAGTGACGCTGCACAGTATACCATTTTGTATCGAATGCAGTGTTAATTTTGTTTAATAGAAATTGATTGATGTTGAACTATGAAATATTGAATTTATTTTAAATTATTTTGATTTTAATTATTTTTAGATTTACCTTGTTAATGTTAGTTTACGATTTTGTACAATAGTTAGATTATGAGTTAGATTTTCTTCAATCCAAATTTAGACAAATTTCAAAATATTTTTAAAAAACGCCCTATCTCAGAATTTTTTCAAAAACGCTCTTTTTTAAAATTCGATTCAAAAGCGTCCTTTCTAAGCTAAAAATGTATGAAATTTTCGTTAAGAGAGGACGTTTTTGAAATTCATTTGAGATAGGATAGGATATTTTGAAATAAGGTGTTATTGAAAAAAATCTGGTATAGGGCGTTTTTAAAACAAAATCTGAGATAATGTGTTTTTAAAAATATTTTGAAATAGGGTGATCTTCCACTCAGCAGTCAATATGATGTTTATTTTGGAATCATGTTTAATTTGACTATTTCTAAATTTGGATTGAAGAAAATCTGGTCAATCATAATCAAATAAAAACAAGTAAGGAAGTCTAAGTTCGGGTGAACCGAACATTAAATACCCAGCGTTAGTTTTCAGAACGAGATACAAATACCATGACTTGACGATGATATAGGCCCTAGAATCTTATTTGAAATTTTCTATATCAAAAAAGGGGTGTCTGGTTATCATCCGATTTCGCCCATTTTAAACACCAACCTGCCTTGGCCGGAAAGTAACCTGTGTACCAAATTTCATGCGAATATCTCAATTTTTACTCAAGTTATCGTGTACACGGACGGACAGACGGACGGACGGACGGACGGACATGCCTTAATCAATTCCTCTTTTCAACCTAAGAACTCTCATATATGGAACTCTATATCTAAATCGATTATTTTGTGCCGTTACATAGTACCATTATGTGGACAAAATTATAATACCCTTCTTCAGTACGCTGGGTATAATAAATTGTATGTCTAAGACGTAGTTTTAGTTTTAAAATGCCGAAATCGCCGTCTCACGCATTTTCTTTCATATAAACACCACTTCATCTTCCTTTAGCGGCTTAAGATTAGCATCTTATTATACTGAAATTGAATAAGAAATTATCGAAATTAATAAAAAAATAGTAATAGTAGTCTTTTACTCATCAGCAATTTTTTTTAATAACTAATACAAATTTATTTTTTATTTGAATGAATTTTCATTCAAAGTGATCCAACCTTGATAAATGTTTACTTTTTTCAAAGTTTTGAAAATTCGAATTAAAATATTTTAATAAATAAATGAAAAAAAAAAATTTAATTGCGGTCATGTTCTAAAAAATTGAAAGCTGTGGCTAATTTATGTGGTGGCATATTTATGTTCTTTGGTGTTGGTGAGTAATTTTGGACATCAATTTACATAGCAATACAATTTCACCACAGCTATGTTACAAAACAGTGGTTTTCACAGAGGTGGACGGCTGCTGTTAAAATACCGGGAAAACAAAAGCTACAGCGAAATTCCCTTTATTCATAGCTGGGCACATTGCTTGCGGCAAAGAGCATAGGGAAAATGTCGCGATCTGCTTATAGCGCCACGGTCAAAGTGAAGCATGTGATATTGCATAACTGAGATGGCTAATTTTATGCACACCTGACCCTGCACATTCATGTTTCCAAATTTAGTTTTAGCAATTCGACAATTTTTATTTTTTTCAATTCATAGTCATCATAATTCCCATAAAAGTTAGCAAGGCGTATCAGCATCGCGTTAGAAAGACAAATCACACATTCGGTTGCTGATGTGATATCACAAGTTTATTTGTAGCCATCAGCAATTGATGCGACTTTCGGCCATTGATGTGACATCACTAGCTAATGTGACATCATTTGCTAATACGAAATCACCAGCTGATATGACAGCATAAGCTGATGCGACATTATTACTTTCTGACGTGACTTTAGTAGCTAATGTGACATCAGCACTTGCTGATGTGACATCACCAGTTAATATGAAGTGACATCACTTTAAGCAATTCAATGTGTAAATACCCATGATCTGAGTTCACTAGCTGTGACATCACCCGTTGATGCGAGATCATCAATAGCTGATACTACACCTTCATCGTTGATGTGACGTGACATCACTTGTAGATAATAATAAAACATTTTCATATTTTATATATTAATTTTGTATATTTATTTGGTTATATTTTTGGTTTTTAGTATGTGTATGTGTTATGCTAAGAAGAAGAGTGTATAGATGTGTGTGTGTGTGTATATGAATGTTTGTATGTATATTTTGTTCAGCATATATAGCACATATATATACATTTGTATATAGCTTTAGTTAATGAAAACCAAATCCGTACATTTTGCAAAATTCAATACAATTTCAATAAATTCTAAATGAACATTTCAATTATTATTTCATTAATAAATACAAATACAATTTTTTCATATACATACATTAACACTTGTATATGTATACATATATGTACATATCTATGTATGTATGTATGCATGGCGTAAAGTATGTTCATAATTATGTAGTACATATAGCACTTGTTCGCAACAACAACATTCTTATGTAACACAATTTTTTTTAGCAGGTTGATAGAGTCTTTCGTAGATGAGAGAAGGAATATTTTTGTTCTTTATTTTTGCGATTTTAGGCTCGTATGAAATAATTGAAAGTGTTTTTTTTTGCTTTGTTTTTTACTAGTTGCCTGCTTTTTTTATTACACACTTGTATTTTTATGTTGACTGGGTTACTATTTAATTTCATTTATTTTTTCTAAAGCAGCAAAGTAATTTTGGAAGCATACATTTAGGCGCTTAAGCTTATTCAGGCATAATAGGTACAAAACAATTCTTCTTTAGGTATTTTATATGTTATGTTAGAATTTAGGAATCATTTCAGAAAGTGAAGAAATCTTGTGAATGTGATTTTGAGATAGTGTTGCCACATTATTAGAAAAGTTTTTTTTTTTTTGATTTAGGCAAATGTTTTGTTGAATGAAAGTAATTTATTGTTTAAGTCAAGCAATTCAGGGTTGCCCTATTTTCCATTTTCTTCAAATAAATGCAGCACAGGGTTGCAAAATTTTTCCGATGTTTAAAACTTTCATTTAAGATAAAAAAATTTGAAATATGAATATTTTTATCAGAAAACCTCTCAGTTAAGAAAACGGAAAAATAAAAATGAAAAGCTAAATTTCAAAAATTCATATTTTTGAAAAGGCAAAAAAAAGGTCCTTGTTGAAAATTTCAGCATATATTTAGATATATCAGAGTTGTTATACGAAAAAAGTTTGAGCATTAAATTTAATGGACATTTTTTTTTAAAATTAAAATTTTTTTAAATTTAGAAATTGTAAAATTTTCCCAAATACCCAGTTTTATATAAAAAAATTTAGTATTCCATCTGATGGAGATATTTTTTTTTTAATTTTGAAAAAGTAAACATTTTTTAAATTTAGAAATTTTAGAATTTTAAAGAAATACTTTTTTTAAACAGTTTTCTACAAAAAAAAAATTAGTATTACATTTAGTAGAATTTTTTTTAAAGATTTTAAAAATTTAATATTTTCTAAATTTAAAAATTTTAAAATTTTGTCAAAATATTTTTTTCAAACCTCTAAACCCACTTTTCACAAAAGAAAATTTAGTATTATATTTGATGGAGTTTTTTTTTTAAATTTTGAAAATCGAAAATTTTCTAAATTATCTTAATTTTGAAATTTTAAACTTTTTATTTTAAATATTTTTTTCAAACCTCAAGGTACCTAGCTTGAAACTGCTTTGGTTGTTTTTTAATAGAGTAGTTTCCGAAGTATTGAAATAGGAAAAAAGTTTAATTTTTAATTTGCATATTTCAAAAAAAAAAAAATGAAAATAATTTTTTATCGCGGAACATTCTGATAAACGGAAACTGCCAAAATCGGAAGGGATCTTTTCCAACCATCTAACGATTTGACATCGAAAGACCTCTATATAAATATTTTTTTTCAAAAATGTTTTATGAAGAACAAGCATACAAGTATTCAAAGGCAAATAAATTAAATTTTCAAAATCTAAATATACTCTTTTTTTTTATCTATTCATACAAGCTTATATAGTTTATCTATTATGATTTTATCTATATTTTAAACTCTTTCAATTCTACATACATTTGCTAACACATCATATTTATATCAAAACTATATGATTTTTATTTTCTATTGTACATATTTTCTATATGCATTGCATGTATGTATGTATGTATGTATATGTGTATTTAGGTATGTATATATGTATGTATGTGAGATTTGTTATTTCAACATAAGAAATTTGAGTAGGTAAATGAGAGGCCAGAAAAGGCTAACGCTTGGTGTCAGTAATCAAAAACCAATAAGGCAATATTATGTGCGCCTGAAAGTATGCAAATGTATCGTGATGGGTCTCTCATATTGTCAGAAGTAATCGGGTTGTTCTAGAAGGTTGACTGTCGTAGTTGGTATTAGTTTTTAAGAGTACATACGGAGATTCTACTGACTTGCACACTTTTTTTCTTGGTTGAAATATTCCTACAGGCACGCTATTGGCTAGATAACATATGTTATGCACGTGAAGACTAACCAATCAAGTAAGCAACTACTCAATTAGAGCATGAAAAAGGATATTTCAATGTACACACCCAATTTATTCCATTTACTGACTCAGATAGAAACTCCGTTGAACCTTACTGGGTAAGCGTAGTGGTAAGAAAATACCTACAGGGTCTTTCACTTGTCGCTCTGTATTTATGTTTGTACGCACATCACTTAAAAACTACAACACGGAATAGAATAGTTCTTTCAACGTTTTGCTGTTACTGCCGTATATAATGTTTTTATGTATTTTGTTGTTGGACATGGTTCCGCACAACAGCAGCTAACTAGTGGTAAATTATCATTAATGGACAGCGCAAAATTTATTTGATAACAAAATTTGTTGCAATATTTGGAATGTATGTACATATGTATTTTTAATTAGCTTTTATCTATTAGCATGTATGTGTGTATGTATGTACATATGCTTGTCTGTATGTAATAATGTATATATAATAGCAACTAAGCTAATGCTCTAGCACTGTAAGGACGAATTCTGCAAAAGGTCAACATGTTCTCGATTGATTTTTTTTTTCTTTTGTTGGTTGTGTTTAATGGTTGGTGATTTGCGTTTGTTTTTCTTTCTTATAATTTTTTTTTTAAGTATCTTTTTTTTTAATTTCCGCTATATGTGTGTACTGCATTTTTTTTAAGTTGTATAAGTCCATTTTTGAACAGAAATTGTTTTTATGGCATTTTTTTTTCAAAAGCTGCATATTTGTAAGCTGTACAAAAATTAGCAAAAAAAAAAAATTTAAAATTTCAAAAGCGGACTTATAAGACTTTAGTAAAAAGGCGTTCAAGTGTTGCTTATATCTGTACGCAAATTTGTTTGTATGTATATATTTATTAATGTTTACATATGTAGTATCTATGTATGCATGTATGTATGTATGTATATCTCAACACTATTCAAGTAAATAGTCTAACAATTAGTATAGCTAACGGTTTTATATTTTCAATTTGCTTTAGATTTTTTTTAATTTTGCTATGTATGTATATGTATTTTGGATGTATGTAAATATGTACAGCTGCGCTCAAAAAATTAGCAGCGTAATGCAGACTAACAATTTTTTGAAAATTTTAATTATTTATTTGGTTCTTTTTTAAAATAATTTTCTTTTGAAATATTTCCATATATCGGTCTAAAACAAATAATCAAATAATGTACACTGAAAGTTTTTTTTCTTTTAACTCAAAATTTGTTTGAAAAAAGTTGCAACATAAATTTAATAGATTTTCTGCTAAAATAGGCAGTTTTTGATAGAATTTTAAAATTACTGAAAAAAAAAACAATTTTTTTTTAAAAAATTCCGAAATAGAGGCTTTTTTTTAAAAAAAAAAAAAAAAAAATTTGTTCCAATTGTTCCAAATGTTTGATATTTTTGTATACTTTGATAGTTTGAATTGTATTTCAAAAGGAAATTATCAAGCAAAAAAAAAATAAAAATTTAAAAAAAAAGTCGCTGGTTTTTTGCTGCACGCAGCTGTACTTACATATGTGTATTTAAAGTCAATTTGTATGCATATTTAAGTATGAAAAAATGCGAGTTTGTGTTTTTAAATGGCTGTGCTTGTTTGCATGATCTCTCAATGCAGTATGTACTATGTACAGTGGTGTGTAAAAAAATAGCAACAAGAATGAAAAATTGCATAATTTTTTTATTATTTAAAACAAATAAATAATTTGCAAGTAATGCAATTTTCAATGCTGCTGCTGCTATTTTTTCACACGTCACTGTACATTTTTATGAGTGTCCAGCTTAACCTAAGTGTGTGTATATATATTTTTATTTATTTATAATTACAGAGAACGCTATTTATTTATTTATTTAGGCAGCTAACTGAGGGAGTACATACACTGAATTTATATTATTTAAATTTCTAAACGCTAATGTTTATATATTTTTATAATAATTTTTTTTTGGTTTTTTTTTCAAAGAGCTACGCTTAAAATTAAATATTTTTTTATTTTCATGCTTAACTGCGTACTGGGTGTATGTATGGGCGTATGTGTGTGTGTGCGGTGCACCGCGTAAGTGCTTCAAGCATGCTAAGAGTATTTTCTTTTTTTTATCAATCAATCAATCAATTTCATTTTAGCAATTTTTGTTGTTGTAATTTTTATATATTTATATATATTGTTTGTATGTATTTTTACGCATCGAACATTTTTTTTTTATTTTTAATTTTTTTTCATTTGCTAATGCTATTGTTGTTGTTGCTGTCGCGGTTGCTGTTGTTTTAAAATAGTTAACAAACTGCAATTTACAATAAATAAATAATTTTTTTTTAATTTTCCCTTTTGTTTGTTACTGCTGTTTTTCTTTTGCTTGTTTTACATACATATATCATTGGGGGGGGGGGTATAGGTGTGAAATTTCGCTTAAAGTTCTAAAAGTGAGTTGCAACTAATTATATAAGTTTTATTGTTTTCATTAGCATAATAAATATTTATATAATTTAGCCAGTTTAATAATATTTTATTTTTTTTATTTTTTATTTCATTTAATATTTTTTTATTTTTATTATTTACTTATTTTGTTTTTATGCAGAAACGTTTTGCCTTAAATATAGATTGGATTCTCCTGGCCGGTAAGTAATCGGAACATAGATGTCGGCATAGTTTTCATTAGAATCTAAAATAGAAAATAAAAAAAAATTTAATCATTATAAATAATATTATTCGCTACTCTTCCCCACCGCTATCGGGCACTCTTTTTCCCTTTCTACCTAATAATTATTTTTATTGTGAGGAATAACTTCAGCTATAACGCTGAGAAGACTGAATGCATAATGTGAACTTAGTCCCATCCCTTTTTCCGTATATTTTACTTTTTATTTACATGGGCGTGGCACCGCCCACTGTTCCGAATTGCTGAAAAAATATATTTAAAGCGCACATTTACGAAACAAACTTAACTGCACCAAATGGGCACAGATATTTGAGTATTTTAAAAAATTTTGTTTTGGAGGCGTGGCACCGCCCACTTTTCTAAAATATATATAGCTTATTTTGTAGTGAAGAACATAAAAAACTTTTATGTAAAATTTCGTGCTCATCCATTTATTAGTTTTGGCGTGATTAAGTAACAAACACGCACACATAAACACGTTTACAGTTTTATGAACTGTTATCTGTATATCTGGTTGCTTGTTCGCTCATTACTCAGAGACTGCTGCATGGAATTAAATACTTTTTTCACCGATGCATTGATAAAGGTCTATATTAAAGTACAAGATATACATACTTTGACACTATTGACGTATAGTCCTGTAAGCCGCACTAAGCTAGCCTCCACTGAGAAGAGTTACCCAACTTTCCAACTCAAAATCTCTAATCTCTTATCAAATTTCAGCTTACCTCGCCCACCGAAGTCGCCAGCAGATTAACGATCTTCTCGTGTGGCACTGCGACCACACTTTGGTTATTGATTTCAATTATGCGATGACCCACGCGCACTCCACCACGTTCAGCGATGCCACCACGCAGTAAACTGCAGATCTGCAAAAAGTTAAAAAAAAAAAACCGTAATTTCAAAGTAATTTTTTTTCAACTTTCAAGCCACTCACCACACCATTTTGCACGCTAAAACCAAGTTGATACTTGGTATTGGGACGCTTGATTTTTACCTCCACTACAGGTGCGCATGGCACTACCGTAAACTTCACCACAGTTTGATTTTTCGTATTCTTTATATAAGTTTGACAAGTGGAAAGTGGTAGTCCCACCAAACTCAAACCATTAATGGCAATCAGCTGATCGCCAATATTCAATTGACCGCAACGTGCCGCAGCGCCCGATGACATCAGATTCGCAATAACAACAGTTGGCAACATTGAACCCCAACCACTTTCCACAATTACCACACCCAAGATTTCACCTTTCGCCTTTGGTACGACCACTTCTTTTTGTAATTCCTTTTTGGCAAATATTTCCAATTCATCACCGAATATCTCCTGACTATTGAGCACCTCTTGATAATCCATTTCCTTAACAAAACTATGATCTTCAATTCCATTCGCCTTTAGGAACTCCATATAGGCCACTTGAAAAGCTTGTCCAATTGATTGGGCTATAAATTGCGCTTCATCACTTTCGAAGACGTGACAAATCATTTTGGGTGTGCGATTCGGTTTGGGCGCATCGTCAATATCTTGCGGCACGAAACGTCGTCGTGCCATCAACACGACCAAATCGCCAATGTCGGCTATGTAGGAGATTGTGCGTAGCGCATGATCCATCATGATTTCTTTGAGATCTGTATTGAGTACCATGATCTTTTCGGTTGATATGAAGAGATCCACTTCGGTGCTAGGTTGTACATCACCATCGGGTGCCTGTGGATACGAATGTGAGTTGGATTTTTGAGATGTGAGTTTGAATGGGAAATATTTAAATTAAATAAAACGAGCGAGTTAGAGTTATATGCGAGCAATAATCTTCGTTTTTCTTTTTCACAAGCAAATGAGTACATGAGAAATGTGTGTGGGAAACTTACCAATGCCTTTAGTTCGATCCAACACAGTTAAGAATGTTCATGAAAATACAAAGCATACATATTTAATATTAAGTATTACATATGTAGATACTAATGGACTTTTGTTTTTGTAACGATAAACAAAGAAAATTTCAAGAAGCCGAGTTGGTTCAAGAGCCTGACCGGAGTAAACATGAATGCATTCATTTCCAGCAGGGAAGTATCCTCAGGTTAGCTATCAAATTATATCAGGTATGATGCTTGAAAAATTTGTTTACACGATAAACAAAGAAAATTTCAACAAGGCGACGTGGTCCAAGATTGTGACCGAAGTAAATATTAATGCATTCATTTCCAGCAGGGAAGATTGCTCAGGTTAGTAATCAAACTTCATCAGGTATGATGGTAAAAAGTTTTTTTTTATTTTCTCAATCATTGCCGTTAATAATGGAGAAGAACCAACTTTATCAGTTTTTTATAACATTAAGGTGCTTCACATGACATTTTCAAAAACTTAAAAGGCTTTCACAAATTTTTCATGCAGGTTTACAATGACCAATGAATTGCGGGGTTTTAGCCAATACCAATCAAAATTAAAAAAAAAAAATTTAAATACAAAAAAATTCCAAACATTAAAATTTATTATGTTGACTCACCTTAATACGTGAGACGGCTTCTTCGGCTTGCATCATACGTGTCGATTTCGTGGGTTGTCCCTCACAAACCAGCTGTGTGGAACCCAAATATTTGGCGCGAAAGAGGACACCTTCAATGAGCACTGCGCCACCTAGCATTTGTGTGTGTGTGTGAGTTTGTGTGAAAGTGCGGGTATGAAGGAAAGTTGGAAACAGTTAATAAGGAGTAAAATATATTTTGGCATGTATTTGCAATACTATATTTAAACGTATAATGAAATCTATAATATAAATAAATTACTAAGCGTTCGTGGTGGAGGTGGGGGAGTTGATTAAGAAATCAACAATTTAAAACTAAAATTTTTTTTGTGAAAAACTTGTCAACAAAAAATAAAAAGATTTTAAAAAATTAAACATTAAAATTTTAAAGAAAATGATCAAACAATTTAGAAGGCTACGAAAAAAATTAGAGAGGATAAAATTTAAAAAACATTAACAACATACAAATAAAAAAAAAATTGTTGGTACAAAAATAAAAACTTTAGAAAGTAGTTGAAATGTTTACAAAATTTTTAACAATTAAAAAATTAGGAAACTAAATGCTAAGGTAATGAGATAAATATAAACAATTTAGAAAGAGGAAAAAATAAAAAAAGAAAGATTTAAAAAAATCTCCAAAAATTTAGTCGAAACAAAAAATTATTTTTTTATTGGAAACATTTTTAAAACAATGGGCCAATGGCCAAGAACAGGAAAAAGATCCTGAAACTTTGAAAATTGTTTTAAAAAATATTAAAAGCGTTAAAAAAGTTATAGAAACAGAAGGAAGAGATGAATAGAAAAACCATATGGTAAACGTTAAAAAAGATTTTAGGTAATTAAAAAAAAACATGAAAAGCTTGAAAAAAATTTAAAAAAAATTTTGGTTAAGACATTTAGAAAAAAGATAGGAGAACGTTAGAACAAAGGATACAAAACAAGTAAAAATAAAAAAAAAAAAAATTAAAAAATTGAACAAACAAAAAAATTGTAAAAATTAAAAGAAAACGTAAAAAATATTACCAAAATTGTAAGTTTAGAAAAAAAATACAAACCATTAAGCATGGAAAGCTTTAATTACAAAAATTTAGTGATCAGTTTAAAAATAAAACGGAACTGGAAGATTTAACAAAATCAAAAATGAAAATAAAATTTTCGTAAGGACATTTTTTGTGCAAATAGAAGAGGATGAAATGTGAAGAAAAACTGATAAAGATAAAAAAATAAAAAATTTTAATGTCAAAAATTAAAAAAAAAAAACAGTTCTAAAAAATTTCGAAAAATATATAGAAAATTGGAAAATGGCATAAAGAAAAATATATATATATATATTGAAAGTTATCCTTAATAAATTTTTTTACTTGAAACATTTTTTTTTTTCAAAATTGATATACAATAATAAAATCTTAAATTGGTTTTCTTCTTGAATATCTTCGATTTTAACACTTTCTAAATCTGTTTCAAAATTGATATACAATAATAAAATCTTAAATTATTTTTTGTTTTTAAATATCTTCGATTTAACACTTTCTTTTTCCCTTCGATTACAATTTTCGAAGTCACTTTTTCTCTTTTCACACTCCACTCCACCACGAACCCTCGAATACACTAAAAATCATTTAAAAAAACATTTAGAAATATTATCTTACAAAGTATGCGGCGTTTTGAAAGCAGTTTTATATAATTTGTTTTTGTATTTTGTTTTTGTTTTATCGAAACGTAACGGAACGCATGCAAAAATAAGAGTTATCACAGATTAGCAGAATGTTTGAAAATTATCTCATCAGTTTAACTAGAAAATTGTCGATCGATGTTGTACAAATTAAAAAATAACAATTGCAAATGGACGCGCCTCGGAACACAACAACACAACACTGAGGCGCGGTGTCTTCAACGAATGCTACAAATGGATTTCGAAGATGTAAAAAAAATGATATTCGAAACAGAAAATAAATACAAAAATACGAACAGCTAAATTTGGAAAAAAACAGTTAGACTACAACAAATTTTGAATTACTGCAATTTGGAAAATGTTCTAAAATTCTACACGAAATCATTTGTAGCATTCGGCGGTGGAGAGTTGAATCGATTGAAGATTTCTAACGTAACTAAATTTCGAAGTCCAACTGATGGACTTTTTTTCAGCTTCAAAACATTGAAGATCATCTGATCAAATAATACTCTGAAAAGATGCTGAAAGGTTTAATTTCGTGGTGGTCGCATTTGACGGGGTCCATTTTTGAATGATCCGATTAGCTATCAGAACTAATTGCAGGAGTCATGGTTTGATCTTGCATCTTCGAAGAAATTAAAAGAATATGTCCAATAGAGCTGGATCATGAAAATTCTAGGTAGGTATTGCTCTGGTCCATTGGTACCATCTCGTCCCAATTGTTCAACTGCTTGTTTCTCTCAAGTTAATCTAAGGTGATTTGAGAAAAGTGGTTTGGAGTCAATGGCCAGTCCTTCCCTCGCTGATAGGTGGGGATTTTTAGAAATAAGGGATACTCCATGAATGTCTGAAGGATGTCAGGGAATGCTTGTCATCGTTAGGGATCGCTTCGGAAACTTCCACACAGATCTCTTGGGCCGAAGGAGTACTTTCGAATCCGACGCTGGCCCCTTGCCGCTGGCCCCTTGCCGTCTGTTTACCAAGTTTGTGGGCCTCTACGCGTTGGCGACGGCGAGTACCGAAGAAGATTTAATGATGAGTTGACGTAGTACAGCGTGGCTAGGCCACGTCGTGCGAATGAACGAAGACGCTCCAGCCCAGAAGGATACTTATCGGCACCCGCTGGTGGAAGCAGAGGAAGAGGAAGACCACCACTCCGATGGAAGACCAAGTGGAGATTGACCTGCGATCTCGTGGGGTCTCCAATTGGCGCAAAAAAGAAATGACTGGCGAGCTATGTTGGACGGTCAAAATCGCTCAGGCGGTTAGATGGTCATTTAAAGAAGAAGAAGTGTCGAGGTCGCTCTAGCCGAATGTCAATGCCAAGCGCTCGAATTTCTAGAATTCCATAGCTCATCTCTCAATTTAGGCAGTAGTGTGGATATTCGACAACAAAAACTATGTAAGTAGTACGGAGGATGTTGTTGTTGTTGTTGTAGATATTCTTTGCAATAAAATCTCCATAAAAGTGCATAAAAGTGCCCTCCCAGCCGGAGTCGCACCCACCCTATTCAACCTAACCAAATATATGTAGAACTTAGACTACCAGGGTAAGTAGCAGATATGGAAGCTTAAGCCACCTCTTGGAGGACTGACTGGTGCCAAAAGAAGGTACTAGACCGTACAAGCTTTAGAGGGTCAGAGCTCCACATTGACAGTTTGGAGTTTGAGCCCCGCTTCTAGAAGATACTTATGAACTCACATACCTGACCACAAATTTATACACTTCAATCTCATTTCCCTCCACCGCTTTGAGCGTCCATTTACATAAATGTTTTTCTAATAGTAACAACAACAACGTAGACTAAAATTGTTGAAACGACACTACTTGCGCGAAGATAAACCCAATACATTTACCTTCTTTGTTCTTACTCTTTTTCACTTTTTTCTCGCCGCTGGTACTATTGGAGCCCGTCGAATTGCTGTGACCACCAACAACACCATTACCACTAACACCACCACCACCAACACTCAGCCCATTTGCATTGCCAGCGCCAAGACCTCCACCTCCACCCACAGTACCACTACCAACAACGCTATTTGTTCCACCGCCACCAACACTACTTTGCGTGAGTCCATTTGTAGTGATCGTCGTCAAGTCGCATTCCTTCTTCGATGTACCACTAATGCAACCGGAACCATCGGAACCACCAGGACTGCCCATTGTTGCAACACAGTCTTGTACATCTAACGATTTGAGTGGTGATTTATCGCTATGCTCGGGCGATGACAACGAACCGCCAATATCAAGCAGCTTATTTGTGGAATTTTTCGGTGGTATCGGTGGTGGGATTTCGGGTGTGGTCGAGAGTAAAGCATTGTAGCCGTTGCGTGTCTTAGTGCTCGCCATTTGTTGTTTGGGTGAGATTTTCGAGAGTAGCGACGAGCGTGGCTTACGTGATTCCCACGATTTATTCTCATCATAATAACCCTGATCGTCCAAACGTTGGTGTCCTAGTAGACGATCTGTCTCAAGATCTGTATCGACATCATCTTCATCGGCGCTCATATTCTTGGAATGATGCCCGGGTGAGGATGGTAGTAGACTTTTGCTGGCGCTATTATCCAAATGACGTGGCAACCAAACGGGCGAGTTCATCACGGGTGAAGGTGTAAGCGGCTGCGGCATATTGCGTTCGGGTATTGGTGGTGGTGGTGGTTGTTGTTGTTGTTGTGACTGCGTTTGCGTTTGTGACGTTGGCAATGTAGACAACGCAGTTGAGGTTGGTGGTGGTGCTGGTGCTGGTGTCGCATGTGTTTGCACGTGCGGATGATTGGTGCGCAAGGCATTACTAAGGCCTGACGTTCCATTGCCAATGCTGCTGTGGCTCTGAGTCTGATGTTGGTTATGCATTTTGTTGCGATTCAATGTAGTGCTTATAGCCGAGGCCACAGAGGTGACACCACTGCCGGTTGTGGTGCCAGCTGATGTGCTGAGTGCATTTATAGGTGAGCTGGTGCTGGGTGTTGTCTCCTTGTAGGGTGTGGGCTGTAGTATTTCCATTTCGGTGCTAATAATATTCGGTTTGCGATGTGGTGCCGGTGCGGGTGGTGGCGGTGTCATTTGCACCATGTCTGGGCGATGGAAAATACCTGCAGAAAAAAAAGAAATGAAATCAATAAAGGTTCAAAAGTTCGGGGAGGAGGGGGCACATACTTATCGAATAAAGCGAATCCAATTCGGGATCAATATTCTTGAATACTTTATTGCTGCAATTAATATTTGTTGGACTTTGTCCCAACAGTTCATGTTCACGTCCATCACGTTTCGACGCCGAACGCACTGAATCACGTCCAGAATCGTCATGCATGCCAGTCGCTCCTGTTGGACTACCATTGCGACGCATGAACTTTGTCTCGTGTATTATATTCGACGATAAAGAGTTATTACGTGGCTCTGCACCACCGCCGCCGCCTCCACCACCACCGCCATCTGTTGTCGATATTGTAAGATTATTCATGCTATTTATACTGTTGTTGGTGGACAAGCGTTTCATATCCATGAGCATCGATATACCGCCACTGCCGATGGTGGTGTTGTGGTGGATGGCCGCAATGGGCTGCTGCAAATTGCTGTTGAGATGATTTTGATTGTTGTTCTCCGTGTCGGAGGTGTGTCCGGATGAGAGTCCATCTTCAAGCACAGGCATGCTGGACGCATAGTATTTTGTGTAGTTGGAGCATGATGTTGAGACGCCATTGATTTCACCTGAGAGACCTGTGAGGTAGATAAGAAGAGTTTAGTAGGAAGAATAGGAGAAGATAGCAAAATAAATATAAAGGAAGGAAAAGCTTTAGGGTCATAAAAAACTGAACTCGACGAGAGGGATATCTTGAGGGCAATCAAAATAAAAGAAGAGATAAAAAAGAGATATAAGAAAAAGATGGGAAGTTAGGAAGGAAAATAGAAGGAAATAGAAGGAGAAAGAGAGGGAGCAAACTTGTAGAACGTAAAGAGAGCGAAGCTTACAGGGAAAGAGTGAGACAGAGCCTGGGAAAGTAAAGCGATGAGGAGAGCGAAAGCTCCCTCGTGTTGGAGGTGTCACGCCCTCTTTTTCTATTTCCCCAGTTTTCATGGAATTAATCTCATATAACCCCTCAACAAATTTCAGTGGTCTAACCTAAATACTTCCAGAGATGTGTACTATAAAAAACTATATTCGTATACGAGGTGCCACGCCCCTTTTTCTTTATCTCCAGTTTTCATGGAGGTGTTACGGATTAATTTCTTCTAAACTCCCCACCAATTTAAAAGAAGTGATCCAGAGCTTTCCAAGAGGAAAGTCTACGCGAGTCTACCGCTATGTCATAATGGTAGCGTGTTCGGCTATCATACCGAATGGTCCTTGGTTCAAGTACTGGGTCAAGTAATATAACAATATTTCAACCCTCCGAGAGTATTTTTGTCATGCAAAGATTTCTCAAGGAAGCTGGGACTTTCAAACTATCAAGAGAGTATTGAGCTCTTGAGATCATCAATATTAGACTGCGGATGGCAACCTGGCGACGTTATATTTTTCTGCTGAGATCACTTGTATAGGAGTAGGAGGTTTTAGAGTTCACTGACTTTTAACGAGTTCAATACATCCAACTAGAAAAAGAGAGAGAATGTTTTTTTCGAAAAGTCATTCAAAATGAACTGCAGGCAAGAAACGATAATATCTAGCGCCACTGCTGGTATTTCCATAAGTTTTTGTTACAAGGTTTTCTAACAAATTCTAAACTCGACATCCTCGCTTTCCCAATTAAATTCCACTCCATTACTTACTATCCAAATCTCCACAATTCGAATCGTAGTCTGTGGTCTCGGGCGAATAACGATAAGTACTGGGCGTCTCCATTTGATTGTGATTAACGCCATCTTGTTGATCCAATTGTTCGCCACTACTACGACTAGCCGAATCTAAGAAGAAATCAAAATCGCGCATCAACGGACTGGCCGTAAAACGACGACGATGTGGAGCCGAATGTGATGAATTATTATAAATTATGCTGTTATTAATGCTGTTATTGCTACTGTTATTTAGTTGTGGTTGTTGTTGTTGTCGTTGCGAACGTATCACACGATGATTATTGATGTGTTGATTCGTTTGTTGTTGTTGTTGTTGTGGTTCTTCGGCTACCTGTGGTTGAACTTGTACTTGAACTTGTTGTAAAGTGTGTTGTTGTTGTTGTTGTTGTTGCTGCTGCTGTTGTTGTTGCAGGTATGCTTCATGTTGTTGCTTTTGTTGTTGTTGACGGTATAGTGTTGTTGCTGTTGGTATTGGTGTTGGTGATGTTTGTGTATGAAATTGTGTTTCACGCTGATTGTTGCGTTGTTGTAATGTTGTTTGCAGTTGACGCATTTGATTATTGTGTTGTTGTTGCAATTGACGATGATGCTGTTGTGGCTGTATGCCATCCATATCGACACCCATCAAACCATCATCATCATCCTCCTCGCCATCTTCCACGCCGTCGCCGTCGTCGTCATCGTCATCATCATCGTCAACGGCGTCCACATGGCATGGTGAACTCATTTCATCGTCCTCATTGCGTTCCAAATTGTTGTGGAATTCGTATTGAATGTCCTGGAAATGAAAGGAGTGGTTAGAAAGTGCGCTATGTTCCGTTTGTGTGTAGAAAAAAAGAAAAAATACTGGCTGAATTCCTAGTCCTCAACTGCATTCCTTTTCTATTTAGTTTTGGAGGCTTAGACCGGCTCATAAAGCACTTGTAGAAAGACCTCCAACTCTAGCTCTTTGGACTATCTGCTGAACATTGAGGCCGCCAGAGGTTTCCAAGACAGTTTCCTATCACGAATGATTCGCAGTTACCTAAAACTATCAGCCAGTCTAGTACTCCCCAGTCGACGGTATGCTGAAGGCAGAAATCTTCTATCTACCCAGTGAAGAGAATGCGCTACGTATTACTTGAGTTTGAAGTCAACTCTCAACGAAGATACGAAACACAACTTCTACCCGTTTGTTGATTCATTGAATTTATTCTTGAAGCTGGCGGGATTAATAGTTTTCAATGTCATCCCAGCTTGAAAACATGTCTTTGATGGTCCATTCGCCAAAACTTGAACTCAGAACCTCAGACCAAGCATATTACCTTCAAGTGAAAGACCGTGCCCTGAGAGTCATCAGACCATTATACGCCTGTAAAAGGCTAAAATAGGACATGAAAATGTACCACAACTGGTAGCCAAAGGAAAGGTAAATACTTCATAATGGCCCCATCGAGGCCTGAGTCCCTTCAACAATCAGGGGTTCCTTACATATTTACAAGAACAGATATGGCAAACGACAACCTCACATGAGAGTAATGAGCGCTGTATTTGATTCCAACTGGTAGCTTATGTACTCCCTGAGGGATAGAGAGCTTAGCAAATATCCGAGCAAGGCATGTGCCTGGTAAGAGCCTAGTAAAATCCATATCGAAATCGTTCCCACGTCAGTTGAGCCCACCCATGACTATAAAAAAACTCTTTGTACCGTCACGACCCATTCCATTAATCGCTGAGTCGGTTAAGTGAGGCGAGGTACAGCCACCAAGAACAAGAGCCGCTTATGGTTATATTTGGGATGAGTCAATTCTAACTCGGGTACCATACTTAAAGGGGTAGAAGGGTAATCTCCTCAAACAAAATTAAGCGTTAGTCGCATAGTCTTATGTGACTCATCCCGCATTCACCTTAGACCAAGTTATTTGTTGTACTTACGATACTATCAACATCGCTGCCATTCTCTATCGGTCGATCGTCTATTGAGGGACACTTGAAAAACTCCTCAAGCACTTTGCGCGTCTCCGAAAATTCATAGAGGTAGTCGAATGTCGAAGATTTTGTTGGTATGCTAAATGCGTTGCTACTAAAAGTTGTTAGTGGCTTGCAGACAATGCCACTCGCACTTGTAGGTGGCGCTGTCATCGTCGTCGTAGCATTAGTCACATTTGGCGCCGGCGAGTCGGTGGTGTGTATGGAAATGGTGGGTGCACCCGTTGTAGCGGATATAGCTTCGGGTGTGGTCAAATCGGAAATGGTGCCAATCTCGGAGACATCATTGCTTGTGTCCTCGGCATTATTGTCCAAAGTGCAAGCTGTAGGGGGTGATGACTGACGCTGCAGCTGTGTGGACAAAGCTTGTAACGGTTGTTGATAATCTTGTTGCTGTTGTTGTTGTTGTTGTTGTTGTTGTTGCTGGTGTTGCAACTGCTTCGAAGTGTTGTGGCTGAGCAGCATTATGGGTGGCGTACTCTCACGTGGCGGTGAAATGATGCGCTGAAATTTGAGTTTGGGAATGAGCAAAGTGAGTCGAGAGGAAAGAGAGACTGGAGAAGGTGTTCATTTACCTGTGGGAAACCTGGACGCGCCGGATATTGTTGTTGTGGTGAATTGTGTGTCGTGTTTGTTGTATGTTGACTGCTGCTGCCACCATCTCCACCAACGCTGCCACCATTACTGGCGTTTGCAACGGTCACTGGCGCTGCTTCTTGACTCTGGGTTTGTCGCACGTACCGCGTATTTGGTTGCACCGCTACTCCAATATTCACATCCACATCTTCCACCGCAGCATCGACTGCTTCCTCCGCACGCTCTTGCACATCGTCGACCACATCATCGACCGCGGGCACTGCACCAATGGATTGTCCGCCAATACGACGTGGTGAGCCTTCATATTCTTGAAAAAAAGAAAAAAAAAATGTTGTTATTATTATTGTTGTTGTTGGTATAGGCAACATAATACAAACAACAAATAAAAAATATCAAATGCATACGATCCCAAAAAGAACGTCTAAAACCCACACTTACCTATGATACCATGGCGCGTTTCAACTGCTTGCATTGTATAGCCACTTCGTTCCAAGTATCTCTTTGGATGATCCTTGTACATTATTGACGTTGTACTATTGTTGTTAGTGTTAGTGCGACTTCCTGTTACCTCAACATCATCCAAATGGTTGTTGACTACGACCTGTTTAATGTATTCTTCATCGTCTTTGTCGTTAGCCATTGTCAAGGATGTGTTGGATTGTGGCCTATGATGTTGCTGTTGCAAATGCTGTCGCATAGATGTGGTCGTCATTGTTGGGGCACTTGTGTCGGTTGTTACTCTCAAATCTAGAATGAGTGGCGAAAGAATAGTTTAGCATGTGGTTGGCGGTCGAAGGGGAGGGGTGGAGAGACGTACATTGCTGGAATTTGAGTAGGAAAGGAAATGCAATTTGGCTAGCTAGAAAGATAGTGAAGCTGTGGTTTCGCGTATTTGGTGGTTTGCTGAGTACTCGATGGAGAAGCTAGATAGTTAGGGTAGGGACTTTCTTGGAGCGAGTACATTTTTTCGGGCCCGAAATTTTTTTTGGAAAAAGTAACCTTTTTCGGATTGGTAATTTTTTTAAAACCAGTGACTTTTCTCGGGACTGTGATTTTTTTGAAACAATTTTCGAATCGGTGATTTTTTTGGAAACAGTGACTTTTTCAGGACTGTGATTTTTTGAAACAGCGATTTTTTGGGACCCCCGAATTATTTGAGATGATTTTTTTTCAGGAAAAGTGTTTTTTTCGATGGGTAATTTGTTTGAAAGCATCGACCCAGTGAATTATTTGATACATTTATTTTTTTTCAACCCGATGAATTTTGAAAAAAGGACCATTTTTTCGGATCGGTAACTTTTTAAAAACAGTGACTTTTGGAACCCAGTTTCTTTTTTGGAACCAGCGACTTTTTCGAACCAGTGATTTTTCGATATAGGTGATTTTCTGGACCTGCGACTTTTGCAGGTGATTTTTTTTTATTTTAACAAAATAAACAAAAGCTATATACTCACTCTGCCAACTCTCGGTGATATCCTCAAAACCCATCGCTTCACCATTGCCTGCTGTCGAATGACCATTTCTATCATCTCTTTTGCTCAACTTCAATGAGTTGCGATTTTTTATCGCTTGATATTGTTGTGATCCATCGAAATAGGAATCTCTGCGACGAACTTGTTGTCTCTCATAGACACGAATGCGCTCTGCATCCTGCTCTTTTTCTAGATCATTTTCGTCAGCTCTTACCCGTTCACGCTCCAATTTCCATTCACGATCACGTTCACGCTCACTTTCACGTTCTCGTTCTCGCTCTCTTTCTCTGTCCCACTCACTATACGCAGCGACGGCTTTTCGCTGTTCGCGTTGTTCTCGATCGCGTTCCTTCAACTCACGTTCGACGAGTATGCTGTTATCACTCACATGTTGTTGTTGTTGTTGTTGTTGATCTAACGATGTTTTGCTGCCATACAAATATTGAGTGGCGAGTGGAGTCAGACCCTCAGCGCAAGAGCTTTGTACAGCTTGCAGGCTATTTTGTTGTAGTTGTTGTTGATGATGATTCTTTTGATGATAGCTGCTGCGCTTGCTGAGACCCTCCACAAACTGTTGTTCGCCTGTGCGGTGCTCATTTGCACTGCGATTAAGTCGATTGGTGTGCTGTTGTGCTTGCTGATCTTTGGGTTGGTTTCTACGAGGTGGCACACCATTGCCGATATTTGCATAAGGCTGCTGTTGGTGGTATGACCGACGTGTGGAACTAAGTGGCGTTGAGTTCGCAACTGTCGCTGTCGCAGCCGTGGGACTTAGCGCTGACGATTGTGCTGTGAACGCCATGGCTGTGTTGGGTTCTGCAGCCGCTTGATGAGGTGGTGAGCGTGTCTGCTCCGTATTGGACGCATTATGTAAGCCAGACGACGCCTCACTTGTGGCGACTTGCCTTACCGGATCCCAGTAATTGCCATCTTTGATGAATGGATTCTGATTCAGCACATTCGCGCTATTGCCAAGCTGCTTGTGCAGTGGCGCCTGCTGTTGCTGTTGCTGCACGGGGGCGCCCGAGCTAGCGTAATGTGGCGCATAAGGCTGCTGTTGATGATGTGCACCATAACTAGCACGCTTGCGTGGCATCTCGTAACTGTTGCTATTGTCACCGGTTGGTTGGTGATGCCGTTGGCGCGTTTGTGGTTGGGTATGCTTCGTTTCGGTGTGATAGTAGAACGTGGGTGGATATGAGGGCACTGGCAGCTCCTCCTCGTCTGCGTCTATAATATCCACGCTATCGTTAGCAAGCAAAGCGTCTTCGTCTTCGCGGTTGTGGGTGTATGCGTCCTCCACGGCGTCAATAATGTGATCGCTACGGTAGCGCCCTGAACCTCGTTGATCGCTGCGCGTACGTCGTGAACTCAACGACTCTTCAACGACCGCGTTGGCGTACTTGTGTGCGTGCTGACGCGTTGCACGTGTGTGTGTGTTGTCTTCCACTTTGTCGATGGTGTTATGATTGAGAAATGGATTTGTTGAAATGCGTGGCGTTACCGACGACAGCGATTCGGATGATACCGAAGATGTGGAGGGTGGTGGTGGTGATTGTGTTATAATATTGACGCTTCGATAATAATTTGTTGTTGTCGTGGTCGTTGGTTGTCGTGGCGGTGTCTTCGTGGGCGTTGAAGTTATAGTTTTTGTGTTGGTCGGTTTCGTTGCGCACTCGTCACCCTCAAATAGCGCGTTCGTGCGCGTTTCGTGTGCTTCGGTGTCTGCGCGCAAACGTGAAATTTCGCTATCAAAGCTGCTCTCAGTCTGATTTTTGGTTGGTGTATTGTAGCTGCGACTGTTGCTGGTAGCGCTGTTGGCGTTACTGTCGTTGAGCGTTAGCTGACGTGGTCGACACTTGGGAAATAGTAACGATATTTGATCGTTTAACTGTGGCGGTGAGTTCGAGAGTAACGCTTCTGAGAGATTTACTGTGTTTGTTGTTGCTTTTGTTGGTGACTTTGTGTCGCTTGTTGTCGTTTCATGACTTTGTGGTTGTTGCGCCTCTACGTCTGCGGCTTGCGCTGCTATTGAGTAGTTTGTTGTTGTTTTTGTGGGTGAGTCACTGTTGTTAGTCTGGACGGCGGCGGCGTCGTTGTCGTCTCCAGCGTTGCTAATACTGCCGTTATACTGCGTAGTTGAAGGTCGCGTCGTGTAGCGTGTCGAATTGTGGTCGGCGACGATAAAACTCTCTTGCCCCACACCGCTTAGTGTAGCGGTTTTTGACGTAAATCTGTTTTTAGTGTGAGCGCTGCTGCCTCGACTGTTATTATGGTTGTCGTCACCATCACCATTTAATGTTAATGAGTTGTAATAGCTTGATGATGATGGATAGTGAAATGATTGCTGTTGTTGTTGTGTAGCTGATCTCTGGTAATTGGAATTGTTTGCGGTTACAGTGGCAGCGTTTGAGTTTGCGGTTGAGCCTAGTGTCGCCGTAGCTCTTTGCTGTTGTTGTTGCTGTTGCTGTTGATGTGAATGATGATTTGAGCTACTCGTTGGTTGTCCAGCAGCGATTGTTGTTGTTGTTATTGTTGTGCTTACCATTATTATTGCCAATGAACTATGTGATTATGTTGAAAATAATGGCAATGGTAATGGTAATAAAGCATCATTCACGTTTTTTGACAACAGTGGAGGTTGGTGAGAGCATAAAGAGAAAAGAGCAAGAAAGAGACAAAAAAAGTAAATTAGTATTGAATTATCAAGATTTTTTTTGAGGTGAATTTCAAAACTACTCAAAGCAGTTGCAGTATAACAGCGGTATAAGAATATCACGGTAAAGGAGTAGTATTGAGTACTCCGTATTTCACCAAAATGGAACATATGAGCAAAAATTAAAATAAAATAAAATAAAATAAAATAAAATAAAATAAAATAAAATTAAAAAAATAAAATAAAATAAAATAAAATAAAATAAAATAAAATAAAATAAAAGAAAATAAAATAAAATAAAATAAAATAAAATAAAATAAAATAAAATTAAATTAAATTAAATAAAATAAAATTAAATAAAATAAAATAAAATAAAATAAAATAAAATAAAATAAAATAAAACAAAATAAAATGAAATAAAATAAAATAAAATAAATTAAATCAAATTAAATTAAATAAAACTAAATTAAATTAAATTAAATTAAATTAATTAAAATAATATAAATAAACTCAAATGCAATGGAGAAGAAAAATTTTTGTCTTTTCCGGATATTTTAAATATTTTACTGTAGGTGTTGTAAATTATTTCGCATATAAATTATATTTAAATACTTGATACAAAGTGATCCTTCTTTATATATGTAAATATTTTCATACGCACTTAAAGCTTTCGAACACGCAAATTTATGTGCACACATACATGTATGTTTATATATTTACGAAAGATTGCCAGTTATTGACTTTTGTGAAATATTCACTTTGAAAATGTTTGATTAAGCAAATTATTCATCAGCTTATATTAAATGAAATTTACACTTCCATAAACAAATACGAAATGTGTGTAGGTGTAGGTGTATGCAAAGACTTATATGTGTGTGTATGCTGCAGTAAAACAGCAAGGAAAAGTGAAAAAATATACTAACTTGCAACTAGAATTTTTTAACTGCTATTCAACTAGTCCTAAAAGCACCAAATTTGTACTGCCAAAAATGTTGTTTAAAATCTAATAATATCCAACTTCATACTAAAACTAACAGTGCTTATTTGAGATTGGTATATTCTCCGTTAATTTATCACCAGTACCAATTATTCATAGGGGGGGCAAGAGGCTGGTTGACGGACTAGTTGTGTGTTACTTTCAAACTAGTTACTTTCACTAAAGGGTAAGCATATATGTGACTTGCATATGGATGTATGTTGGTATAATGTATTTTTTATTTATTCATCGATTTCGCCTTCGAACCGAACAATGCACAATTGAGGAGCTCTTGCGCCTAAAAGCATGCTTTATAAATAAGAAAGCACATACACACATACATACATACAAGTACATAATCACAACCTGTGCGGAAATACTAAAGTGTTGCAGGCTTCTCACGCTGACGAAGAACTTTAGCTGAATAAAGCTAAATAAAGATTTTCATTATTCTCGTAAGTGAAAAGGCAATTCAGATAAAGTCAATGCTCTGCTGCCTTGCAGTAGTTTGAAGTTTGAGCTTATTTTAACTAAAACAAAATAAATTGATTGCAAAATTCGATATACATACGAGATGACAAAAGAATATTGATGAAAATATGAGGGCCAGCTGGGGTAAGTGGGTTAATGGGAGTAAGATATATAGGAGCTACACTAAAAAGACCTTTCGAGAGACCAAACAATTCTCTCATTACCTCGCAGAAAACATCCGCTGGGGGCTAACTCGATAAGAGAAGTGTTTAAATCTGCTCAAGAGATCGCGGATCATACTCTTATAGCTGTCAACAGCTTCATTAGAATTCTCACAGTAACTCCGAGTCGAAGTTCTTTCTATAGTCAAAGAGAGACGTAAGGAACAGCTGTATGAGGATGACTTAACCTGCCTCGCTATTTTTAATGCGCGTCAATTCTGGCCAAAAAAAGGATGAGAGGCGTGGCTTTATTTTACAACCTTCAAAAGAATAAATAAAAAAGCTCTCCATTCCAGCCGAGTGTGCAAATCAATTTAAGTCAAAAAGAATAAACCAAAAAAAAAAATGAAAAAGAAAAATGGAAAAAATTGCAATTTAATTTTTGTTTGGTATTTAATTTCAAGCTCACTGAATATTTTCACTTTCAAGTGAAGTTAAAAAGCCAAATAAAAACAATATACACTACCAACAAAAAAAAACACACACAAGAACAATAACAAATTCAACTCGTTGGGTGTGCGTTGGCTGTCTGAAAAAGGAATTTGCAATTAATCAAGTAGTGGCGGCGGCGAAGGCGCAAACCTTTTTGTTCTGCTGCGGCCCAGGCAAGTTTGTAACAAAACATTCCTGACGCACAACAGCTACAACAACAACAACAACGACTACAAGTGCAAAACACAATTTAAGCAATGAATAAGAATGCTCTATAAAGGTTTGGTAAAACTTTAACAATAACAAGGCGATGCAAATAATTTCTCAAAAATAACACAATAACAAGCCAACAACAACAACAACAACAACAAAAAGCAACAACAACTACAAGTACTGTAAATGGATCAGTTGTTCAGTCAATAAAAGCCACAGAAATTGAGAAAATGCTTTTTGTTTGTTGTTGTGAGTTGGGTTAAAGCAGCGTTGTGAGGGGTATGAGCAGCGCTATTCAGGTTGAATAACGTCACTGAGCAACAGCAAAGGGGAGCTGCGAAGTCTTCTTATTGTAAACAATCGATATGTGAGAGGGGGGAATTTGTAGCTGGAGAGGGTGGGAAGTAAAAGCTAAATGCGACATTGCTTGGGTTGGACGTAATATAAAAAAAAAAAAATAAAAAAAAAAACGTTCGCATAAGTCACTTATTTCTAAAAATAGATTAGGATAAAAAAGTCACTCTACCCCAAAAGGATCACTAGATCCAAGAAATTGATAGGTTACTCTTCAAAAAATCACTGTTTAAAAAATCGCTGTTTCCCAGGAAAAGTCACTAGGTCCAAGAAATTTGCAGGTTGCTCATCAATAAAGTCACTATCTAAAAAAATCGCTGTTTCCCGAAAAAATTACTGGTTCGGTTCAAAACAAGTCGCTGACTTCAAAAGTCACCGTTCCGCAGAAAAAAATCACTAATTGAAAATGTTCAGAGTTGTAAAAAAGTGGTTAGTTATAGAAAGTCATTGGCTCCAAAATTTAACAAAAATTGCTAGTTCTAAAAAAAGTCGCTGTTTCAAAAAAAAAAATCACAGTTACTAAAAATGAAGAAAAGCCACTAAAAATTTGGTCTTTATTTATTTTTATAAAGCTCTCAGTGTTTCAAAAGCAAGTAACTTGAAAAGTCACTGTTTCTCAACGAATCACTAGTTCAAAAAAGTCGCTGTTGCTTGGAAATATTGCTGGTTCCAAAAAAGTCACTAGTTAAGAAAAAGTAATCAGATTGAAAAAGTCGCTGGTTCCAAAAAGTCACTGTTTATCAGAAAAAAATCACTGGTCACATAATTTTATTTAAAAAAATTTAATTTCCTATAAAGAAGTGATGATATCTTAAAAAAGTCGCTGGTTCCAAAAAGTCACTTTTTTTCAAAAAAATTTCCGATTCCAAAAAAATCACTAGTCACTAAATTTAATTTACAAAAAAATCAAACTTTCTTAAAACAAGTGATAAGATCGCAAAAAAAGTGGATGGTTCCCAAAAGTCACTATTTCTCAGAAAAAATCACCGATTCCAAAAAAATCACTTATCACGAAATTAAAAAAAAAAAGTTCCACAAAAAAAAGTGACAGGAGCGACCACTTCCCGAGAGAGCTGCAAAATGTGAGGATGGTCTTGCGAAATTCTTACAAAATTTTACTAGTTTGTAGCCATGCTTTAAGTTATTGAATTAAAATTTGACAACCAATCAAAACAAACTTTTTTTTGTGCTTATCTTTGTACTTTCAATCATCTGAAGTTGAGGTGAAGTGGCCAAATTTTAGCCCCAAAGAATTTTCAAACTCATCAATTACCATTGACCAACATTCAAAAGCTTTACAATTGAACTCAAAAGTTTGATGGAATGAATGACAAATCAAAAAAAAAAAAAATAAACAAAGAAGAAGTTTGGTCATCTCATCATTGCTGCTCATCCCTTAGCTTAAACTACAAAAAGTATAAAAACGAATATTGAAACTTTATGCTGTCCCTGTAGTGAAACATTAAATTAGTACAGTAGGGCTATTTATATCTATCTCTTATTATTATTCTGTATTGGATCTAACGAATTCAGCTTAGCAGTGGGACTAGTTTTAGGGTGGGCCACACCTCATGTTCATTTAGCTGTAGTGCCATCACTATCTACAGAAAAATCTGCTCACATTTACAAATAAAATTTAATGCCCCCACATCTGGGCAGATAGTCTACGTTAAGGCGCTACCAATTGCCAAACGCTATTGCCACCTGTCAGTTACATTCGAAACTCATTAATAATGACAGTTGCGGATAGGGAGGTAAATATAAGACAATGTCAGGATTAGGACTAAAGAGAAACAAAAACGTAGTAAATGACGAATTAGATGTCAGTGAATCATAATTGCCTACTAAATTTAAGAAAGCCATCGAATCAAAATAATTTTTAGTATGCAAAATAAAGGCAAGGGAAATGTGAAATAGAATTATCATACTTCTTAAATCTTGCTCTGGATGAATTTTTCAAGAGAAGCAGTTGCTATCTCTCATCCATCTGTTTTCCTTTAGTAATTTCTGAGTTGCTCTTAAAAAAAATCACTATATAAAAAAATCGCTGTTTTCCAGAAAAAATTACTGGTTCGGTTCAAAACAAGTCAATGACTTCAAAAATTCACTATTCCTCAGAAAAAAATCACAAATTCAAAACGTTCAGAGTTGTAAAAAAAAAATGGTTAGTTATAGAAAGTCATTGGCTCTAAAATTTAATAAAAATTGCTAGTTCTAAAAAAGTCGCTGTTTAAAAATAAAAAATCACAGTTACTAAAAATGGAAAAAGAGGCACTAAAAATTTGGTCTTTATTTCTTAAAAAAAAATTAACTGGTTTCTAGAATGCCCGTGTTTCAAAAGCCAGTAAGTTGAAAAGTCGCTGCTTCTAAAAAATCACTAGTCGTAGAAATTCGCTGAAAAATTATCTATTAGTTCCGAAAAGGTCACTAGCTATAAAAAAGTGATCAGATCGAAAAAAGGCGCTGATTTCAACAAGTCGCTGTTTCTAAGGAAAATCACCGATTCCAAAAAAATCGGTAGTCAAGAAATTTAATTACAAAAAAAAATTCTTATAAAAAAGTAATCAGATCAAAAAAAAAGTCACTTTTTCTCAGAAAAAATCACCGATTCCAAAAAATCACTAGTCACTAAATTTGATTTATACGAAATTAAGTAGTTTATGCTGCAGTCTGAACATAGCTTAATTAACTAGTATTTTACAGACAGTTTCTCACGACTAAGCTACTTAGTTTACTGGTAATTTGTGCATAGGTTAAGAGACCCAAATTTCTCAAGTCTGAAAAACTAGCTTAAGTAATCTCAGTCATATTCTGCTTACAAATTTTAAATATCATTCGTGAGTGACTTCTAATCTCATTACGGACAGATTCCATACTTTAACCCTCCGATGAGTGAGAAGGTCCCTAGGGACCTTTTTGGCTTTTCAAACTGAAATTACTCCTACTTCGGCCACTACAACCCCCCCAAAGTTACTCTGTATTTTGTTGCGCATATTTTGGAAAAAAATCAATTCAATTTCACTAATAAATGAATGCAAAAAAAAAAAAAGTTAAAAAAATTGAAAAAAATATTTTTGTATGTGGAATTTAGTTATAAACAATAAAAACAAAAAAAAAATCAAAAAAAATTGTTTAAACGAAAAAAACATGATTTACAAAAAAAAGGCCCGTAGGGACATTTTTACACGGCCGTGAAGTTAAACTACAAAAATTTTAGGAAATTTCTCGCTAAATCATGATTAACTGCGAATTACCCTGAACATAGCATAAGTAATCTCTCTCTAATCTCTTAGGAACAGATTTTTCAACGCTTATTTCGTAATTTTGACAAAATGATGCAAGTCTTCACATATCCTAGGTAATCAGGGTCTTAGTTTATGGATAAAGACGAAATTACTTAGTTTACAAGAAAGTATGCATTGTTTATGATAAGTTGGAAATACAAAATTAAATTAATCTGATTAATCAGTAAAATTTAGAAGTAATTTAACTAAATTTTCACAATCTAAATAATTTTTTGTTTATTAATTTGGAAAAGTACGGCTTACAAATTTTAAAAATCGAATAATTTCCAGGCTTAGCTTAAGATATTTTGAACAACAACAATTTCTGTGTTTTGAATTTTGAGGTTAGGGCGGTGTAAAAATAGTTCCTACTCAGCCAGATCCAATTTTGATTGCACTTTGAAAAGCCTTGAAAATAAAAGCAGACATGGCAGAAAATGAGTAAAATGTAGTAAATTTACTACTATCGTAGTAAAATACCAACCCTCATAAGCACACTCACATATACACATGTGTAGGTATATATATATGTATGTATGCATGTGTGCGTTTTTATTTATGTGAAGTAAAAACAACGTGAGATTAAGCAGCTGAGACACATTTCTAAGCAGAGAGTGAGACCATACAAATAAAGAATGTATGAAAGTTCGATGCTTTTAAATTTTACCCATCTTCGCATGTGTTCAATGCGTGTAGAGAGTGAGGAATGTCTCGGAGAATGCAGCATATTCTTGGCTTGTCTGCTTCCGCACCGAAAACAACAAGGCAACAAAGTGTTTGGTTGCTATTTGAAATTCAGCACGACTTTGCGATATTGTTGAATGTTGGTAAGTGAGGAGTTTGTATGAGCGTGAAAGGAGTTTGTATGAGTGGATCTAGAAGGGAAGGTAGATGTGCAGTGGTACCGAGTGGACTTGAAAAAAATTGTGTTTGTTCCAAAAAGTGTTTTGATAAAATTATGGGATCTGGAGGAAAAAACCAATCAAAATCCAAACCTAGTCTGGTTTTAGATACATCGAAATGCTTCCAATTATGCTTGAAACTCTTCCTCGGGAAATTAGGAAAGTCAGCAGACTGATCTTTGAAAAATTCGCCAAACTCATTTCCAACGCCATTGTCAAAACGGAGAGCCTTGTGACTTCCTTATCAAAGCTGAGAAGCTTCACAGTTCTACTAGCCACTTACCTATGCTCGTATTAAGAAGGATCTTACGACCTCAAAAAAAGTAAAAAATATCGAAAGGTTTGCACAGGCGCGTTAACACCAAATAGATCCGAAAAATTCCGGTATACAAGGGATGACCTGAGCAGCTCATGACACTTATATAAATGAAATATAACGAGGTGTTTGCTCAGGCGATTCAAAACCAGATAATAATATTGGAGCCCTAGTAATGGTAGACCAAAGAGCTGACCCAGCATTCCTTCACCAGGAAGATCGATATTAATAGGAATTTCAAAATGGAGATTGTGGTGCAGAAAATCTGCGGGACGAGTCGTTCGAGAAGAAGTGGATGAGGGAGAGCAAAAAGGGATAGACTAGGTGGGAGCGTTTGCTAGTCTAATAAATGAAAATATAGGAGTGTCTGTATCTCCTCTACGTTTCCAAAGTACTTGGCGATTTTTATGAAATTTTCACAGTAGCTTCTTTGGTCGCTGAAACTAGCAAAGGTTTTATACAATTTTTAGTCAATTAGGCGGATCAACGGCCTTAGGGAATTTTCATTCGAGTTAAGACTTTGTTTGGAGTAATGGAGATAGATATGTACATATGTGTTTGATTGGAAGATTTTGTTTACTCCTAAATGATTTGAAATCGTTAAAAAATATTTTTTAGTATTTTACTTTATACATACCAGGTGCGGATCTAAGGGGGGGGGGGATTTCGAGCTCAGACCCCTCCCCGCTGCGTAATCCAAAAAATCACACTTTTCAGAAACTGTGGATAAAATATATGTATGTTCGAAAATTCATCAAAAAAATTTGGAACCGCGCCCTACCAAAATCCTGCATACGCCACTGATACATACCCGTATGTTTCTTTAATCGAACTCAGGTGTAGTATGTAATTATGTTTTGGCTCGAGCATAGAAATTCCAACATCTAAATAAATCATCGATTTCATTGCACGTTCAACATTTCATTACCTCGTTTCCTATGCAATATCCTTAAGCTCTAGCGATATTATAACCACACTCAAACAAACACTAACACAGACAACCACAGGCACGCACACACACATTAACATGCATATTCTCAACGTAATTCTGTTAAATTTCTGCTATCCCAACTCTTCTAATCGATTTTCGTGTGAAAATATTTATCAAGACAACTACAAATTTGGCTAACCACTCTAACCTCTAACCTCTAAGTCTTTATCGTTTGTCCTTCGTTTCTTTTGCAAATGCTTAAGAATTTGACTATCGAAATTTTCCTTCATCGTCAACGTTCAGCAATTGTTGGCTGTCTGTTTTGGTTTTGTTTGTTGGTCGATTTGTGTTTGCATTGGTTCGCCTACTGACTTCAAAAGCTATTTGTGGCTATTTTATACGTTTGTGGATTTTGTGTGTTGTAATTTAAACTTTATCGTGTTTTTGTTCTTCTTCTTCGCTTTATTCTTCTTCTATTTATATTCCGATTATTTTTTCTACTTTTTCTTTATAACCGTAATTGCTTAAATTTGTTGTTGGTTATTTGTTGCTTGTTGAAATTCTTTATGGAATTTTCTATATAGCCAAGAGGTAATGCGATTAGTTCGCACAAATTACATTTGGGCGTAGACTTTAAAATCAAGCAAAGGAGTAAAGTTAGTTAAATGCCTATGCCTGTCACACTTTTATATTGGTATTCATGTGCAATAATCGAATGATTTTCTCTAAGGTGGGTTGAACAATATTTTTTAAATTTTATTTTTTATTAACCAAAAAAAAAACCTTCCACCATTCTAAGCAAACCTTTTTTCACACTAAATTTAGATTTTTAGTGAAATCATTGATCAAAATTGATGGTTCAAATGGTCGAGAAAATCTGCCCTAAACAACCAAGAAATGATCCCGAAATATTTCCGACAAATTCCCGAGATTTACCCGAAACTATCCAGAAAAAGTTCCGACAAAAATACCGAAATTATCCTTTCGAAAGGATGCCGAAATATCCCAAAATAATACCAAAATAAATTCCGAAATGTCCGTATTGGTTCCAAAAAAGGTTAAAAAATGGTCCCGAAATGACCCCGAAAAAGATTTATACTGGTCCTAAAAAGGCCGAAATGATCCCGAATATGAAACAGAAAAAGTCCCAAAATGATTCAAAAAAAAATTTCCGAATTGCTCCTGAAAAATTTAAAGAAACAATCCCGAAAAAAGTCCAGACATTTATCCCGTAAAATATCAAAAATAGTCCCCAAGAGTAGCGAGTTTATCACAAAATAAGTTCCGAAGTGATCCTGAAATGAATCCGAAAAGATGCCGAAAATAATCCCAAAAAAGATCACAAAACAGTCACTTATTGATTCTGAAAAAGATTAAAAAATGGTCAAACAAGGTCCCGAAAAGGCCTTAACTGGGTTTGTTTGGTTGTTGTGTTTTCCGACAGGGTGGATACTGGATTTATATTGGAACGAATTTCCGTCGTCCCTTGTCAATTTTGGTTTTGTAGCAAACCGGTTTCGTTCTCCGAAATAAAGCATTGAAGATGTCGCATCGACGAAACCGGTTTGCTACAAAACCAAAATTGACAAGGAACGACGGAAATTCGTTCCAACATAAAGCTTTAAGTGGGCCTAAAAAGGCCGTAATGATACCGAAATGATCTGACAACATTTCCGAATTGTTCTGGAAAAGGTTAAAGAAGCAATACCGAAATGATACCGAAAAAGACCTAAACTGTCCCCAAGAAGGCCTTAACGAACTCCAAATCATGCCGAAAGGCCCTGAAATGTTCCCAACAAATTCCAGAAAATAATTACCAAATAGTTTTGAAAAAGCAAAAGAAATAATCCCGAAAAAAGTTCCACATTTGGCCAAAAAATATACCGAAAAGGTTTCTAGTCCTATGTAATTCTGTTACAATAGCTTATTGGCCTTTATCAATTGGGTCCTGGTAAAACGGAACCTGATGAATTTTTCGTTACCTCGGATCATAGAGCTCCAATACAATACTCGCGAAAAGAAATGCCTTAAAATAAAATAAAAACAGTAAACCCCTGAAAATATGCAACTACTTTAAACAGCACACATTTCATTGCCTACTTTAAGGCGCTCAAGTAATTAAATCTTTTGCTCGATTAATAGTTATTTGCAAATATTAAATAGTATGTAAGTATGTATATAAATTATACTTTAATGACTTTCTATGAGTTCAATTACCCTCACACAAATATATACAAAATGCGCGCTCTAAATTGTCACATCAATTATGTAAGTATGTGTGTATGTATGCATGTGTATATTTATTTACAAAGTGCCATTCGTCATATGTCATACAATTTATACTCGATTTCTATGAAGTAAAATACATATACATATATACGATTTTGAGTGTCACTTAAGTGCATATAATCCGCCAATTCAATTGCAATTACAACAACAACAAATATGTGAGTAACTAAATACGCAAACACTTATATGTAAGTACATACGTGAATAATTTATGAAATGCATTTAAAAGTCCTTATGGAAAATTAAATAAACGTTTTATAGCCCAAAAGGAGAATGACGAAAATGAAATTATAACATTTTCAATGGCCCTACGCGCATACATACAAACATATATATATATGTGAATATTCATATGTATGAAATAATAGTATATACCATATGCCAAGCACGCATAAGCCCAAAAGAACACGCATATGCCAAACAAAAAATGTTGTAAACACTCTGGCTACCGATGACGAGTTTTGCTTTGGCGTTAAGAAAATGTCTTCGGGTCAGCTTCCGGTTCAGTTTTTATCAAGTTTCAGTTTCATGCCTCAGAACTAACTGCAGTTTTTTTTTAAAACTAATTTTAAGTTCAGTTTCGGTTTCGTTCAAAAGGATTTTCCCTTTTGTAGTCAGCCTTTTGTAATTCGGTTTGTTTAAACCTACTTTTGGTTTCAGTTCCGTCTCGTTCCTAAGAGCTAAATTCGGTTTCTAGAAAAAAACTAGTTTCGGTTTTCCCAAAAAATTTTCGGTTTTCACGTTCAAGGTCCAGTTTTAACTTGGGAGCTCAGTACAACTTGCGATTTTTTCAAAACTTATTTTGGGTTTCGATCCGGTTTTGATTTTACCCAGTTCAGTTTCATTCCGGTTTTGGTTTCGCAAAGTATTTCTTTTCCGTTCTATCTCATTGCTGCAGATGGAACTCAAGTTCGTTATTTCCATTGTTTTGGTACTGTGTGTTCTGTTTTACTCTTCAAAATTCATCTCTATTCGGTTTAATTGTAGCTTTGTTGTTTGTGTTTTTGTTTTGATTTCGGTCAAGCGAGTTCTATTTAGCTTCGGTTTTGTTTTTGGAAGTGTTCCTCTACCCTTTTTGATTTCTTTCGGTTTTTGCTGTTGTTTTTTTTTTTGTTTTAATTAAATTCGTTTTAGTGTTGGTATGATTTGGAAAAGTGTTTTGGTTCAGTTTTCGATTTTTTCTTCTAAACTGATTTCTGTTTCAATCCCATTCCGATTTTGTTAAGTTCAATTCCATTCCGATGCCGTTAAGTTCTTCAGACTCAATTTCGCTTTCGTTTCAGTTCCGCTTCTGTAGCAGTAGTTCGGTTCTGTTTTGTTTTCGTTACGAGGAACAATTTCCGGGTTAGTTCATCTTATTGTTTTCTGGCTCATTCTTCAATATTTAAC
The DNA here is from genome assembly GCA_951509765.1 of Sphenella marginata. Lineage (NCBI taxonomy): Eukaryota > Metazoa > Arthropoda > Insecta > Diptera > Tephritidae > Sphenella > Sphenella marginata. The sequence continues at coordinate 27,243,091 of OX608081.1, read as the reverse complement.
TCGGTTTTTGCCTAATTTTTTGTTTGCAGAGTGTTTCGATTCCGATTCCAATTATAAAACTTTATTTGAAACAAAACCGAAAGGTTTTTGAAATTGTTCCTTTCCGATTTTGACTTTGGTCTTTAAGGTGAGTTTGGGTCTCATTTTGTCATTCAAACTCTTTCATTCATACAAGAGTTAAGAAAGCGTAAATTTTTTGGTGGGTATACCCATAAATCGCACATTCACACCCCCACTGAAACCAAGACCGCTCGTTGTTATCCAAACATTTAGCAGGTAAGGAGTAGAGGTCGGTCTTTTCGTGAAATGTCTGTTAATATTAAAAATTTAATAATAATACCGTTAGCTAGTTGTTGCTGTGCTCTGAGGTCAACTGCATGTTGCAGCAATGAAGCGATCAAATGGCGAAGTTACTTAATGAAGCCACTCGGCAAATACAGTTTTCACATAACGAGGTACAACTCGGCATACAAAGCGCTACGAGGGCGTTTAGGGCTTGTTGGGGGCTTCGTGTGTGTGTTGTGCATGTGTGTAGATATGTGAAAGTGTTGGTACGTATATGTATGTATGTAAATATTTCGTGAAACTTAGTCCGTTGTGTATTTCGCACCATTGCTTGCTGTATCTTTAATGTGCTTTAAAGTTTTTTAATAGCTACTTCATTAGGAGTATACAGCTGGGCTCTTGAGGGCAACTTTGGTCGGGTGAGTGCATAATGGTTTAGTGATATATGCAAGTCTTCAAATAACGAAGCTTTCACTTTTACACTTTATGAAATTGAGAAACTTTAAGGTCATCCTATTCACTATATGGTCGATGAGATGGGATTTCTTCCAAGCCGATGCCACATCTCTTTATTGACCCCCACCAAAACTCTTCAGCCTTCAATTTTCTTGAGCTTAAATTTTACAAAATACTTTCAAAACTCGACTCTAAATTTCAGTATGAAATTTCAAGGCACCCTCGCGTGAAGGCTTCAGAATTCTTAGAATAAGTTTGTTAAAAAAGGGGCAGTGCCACGCCCATTTTTTAAAACAATTATTTTTTCTTTCTTTTAATACCGACACTTTGGAAGTCAAAGAGCAATGTTTAAATTATTCAAATGTTCGACTATCTTATCATTTAAATCATATATATACAAGTGGGCGTGGTGCTTAGCCGATTTCGCCCATTTCTCGCCCCGTTCATATATGTACCTACTTTGTAAGCAGAATATCTGTGTGCCATATAGCTTTATAAGATCTGATAAGAATTTTTGATTTATAATTAATAATATTAGCAAAATGGACTTAGTAAAAAGTGGGCGGTGCCACACCCATTTTCCAAAATTTCGAAAAAAAGGAAATTGGTTGGTTGCAAATATAGCAATCTATACACGCAATTCGATTTTTGTAGGTACATATATCTATTATTTTAAAATAATATTATTTTTGTATTCAAAGAAGTATTTGTTATATAAAAAGTGGGCGTGGCCAACTACCGATTTCGTCCGTTTTCAGAGAAAGTTGAGTGGCAAGGAACCTGCATATAAAGCTTCAATAATTTAATTTAAAATTTTTTGGCAATTTATTGTATTAAGGCATAGACGGATGAATATATCTAAATCGACTTCTCTTTTCCTCCTGAACACTTTTATATAGAGCTGTCTATAGCTATCTCGATTCGTGTTTGCTGTAACGATCTACCAAAATTAACATTCTCTGTGTGTTATAAAATCCAGACTGAAAATGAAATGTTTTTCCATTACTCAACTCAATTTTGAACTAGTCCAATTCTAGTTACTAATGAACTAGTTCTTTTTCGGCACTTAAGTGCTACTTCCGAGCCATAACTTACAAGTTGCTAACTTCTCTGCAATTCTTTTTCAACACACTTCTAGAATGTAGTTATGTAATAAATAGTAGTAAACATATTTAATCCCTTTGAGTACGCATTTTTGGCTTTTTTTTTGCCGACCAACAAACAGCTTTTCTATGGAGAATAAAAAAGTTTATGAAGTTTCAATGAAATTTATGCGCAAACAAACTTAATTAAATGGTTTTACTAAAATGAAAGCACTCTGAATGCATATTTGTAACACTATTAGGAGATATATGTACATACGTATGCACATTAGGGTGTTCGTTTTTTTAATTTTTTTGTTAGCTTTGAATTTCTACCTATCCAGTTTGAAAATCAGCCTTAAATGGCTAAAGCTCCAAACCTTCCCAACATCTTGAACTGAAGACCACTTAGTGCCATGCGCTACTTACGCAGGAGTCAACATAAAAGACACACCCTAATGTATATTCAATCTTTTTCATAAAAATATTACCAACCGGAGATAACTACAACAATTTCTTTTTGCATGAAAAACACTCGGCTTATAAACGCTTAAAGCGAACGGAAATGTGTGAATGTAAATTATGTACGTAAGTGAGGAAATAGAAGGAGATAAAATTCCAACATGAGACAATAGACAAGGTAGACATGCTCATGGACTTGTTACATTTGCTAAACGTTAAAAATTTTATGTGTATAGTACATTAGGTATGAAAATTTTTTGGTTTGAAAAAAAGCACATTTTTTGCAATACCGAAAAAAAATTGGGATTTCGGGATTTGCTTTTCTTGAGAAGTTTAGGTTGAAATTGTTTGAAAAACTACCAGAGGTTGAAATATTTAACAAGTAATTGGGCTTTAAGTGTTTTTCTTATTTGAAAATGAAGGCTGTTTTATTAAGGGACATTTTTTTTTCGTCAGCATTTAGCGACTTGTGAATAAAATAACAATATATAAATTTTTTTTTCAAATTTTTAAAATTTGCTTTGAAAATCAAATGTGAACTTTTCGCTTGCAATATAGCAACCTGAACTGTAAGCGCTTATAATTTTTTCTGCTAGCTTATTTTTTTTGTTGCTTTGAAATAGAAAATTTTTCAGGCAAACAATTTATGCGTATCCAACCTCGAAATTACTAATAAAAATTGGCGAATAGTTCTTTAAAAATGTAGGTCGCTTAAATTTAAGCAACTAAAATTATAGGCGCTTGTAAATTTTTCTGTTTGAAACTATTGAGCCAGCTCATAGTGACCTATAAAACGGATAACGTGGAAAATATTTAGTTCAAAATTTCAAAATAAATTTTTTAGAATTGCAAATGTCTTGATAAAAATTTTAATTTTCATAAATAAATCACCACTAAGATTTTAGTACCTTATTTTGAATCCCGAAAAGCAAGGAGTAGAATTTTTTTCGGGATTTTTGCTATCTAAAAAAGTATCTCGGATCGACAGCCCTAGTACTTACAAAAGCTTGAATACATACCTAGATACATATTAACTACTTCAAATGTGCGTAGCACTTGTTTCTGCCTTTTTCTGACCAAGAATTCTATATTTTTTTTGTATTTTCTCTCTTTACACACTTTTCACTCTAATAGCAATTTAAGAGGGATTTGTGACAGACATAACATATACGACTTGTTAGAAGCAGATTACTTGCTGTTTTCAATTGCAATATTTACTTATGTATAAAAGAGGAGACTAATAAAGGTTCGAGTGATTTAAAAAAAAATATTTTCCTTCAGATTTTTTTTGTGGAAAAGAAATAACAGCCAAAGCTAAAATACCCTATATTTCAAGTTGTGTTACCAGCAATAGATGTGTGAAAAAAGAATTCACTTACATGCAGTACTTTTCAAGTGATGCGCGAACAAACATACATACTAATATTGTTGCCAATACTGTGTACAGTGGGAATAGAATACTTCATGGTTGTTAAATTTTAATTTAGACATCTAAGAATATTTCAGTGAAAGTTTTATGTAATTTTATACAGCAGTTTGTGAGTGATGCGCGTACAAACTTACAGACAGACAGACACAAATTTTTAAAATAGTTTTTTTTGACATTTTTTTTTCAAATGCAGTTGTCTTTGACATCTTGAGTTTAAAAACAAAATTACCGTTTGAAACTAATCTACGGCGGGATTCGGGACTTCCTCGGCATTATTTCGGGATAAATTCAGGATCATATTGAGCTTGTTTTTGGGACCATTTCGAGCCTTTTTGCGAAACACTTCCGAACTTTTTTTATTATATTTTTCTGGTTTGAACGGAACAACTTTAAAACATTTTCTGGAGAATTTCGAGATTGTTTGGAGGTTTTTTTTGGGATACTTTTAGAGTCATTCCGGACTGTTTTTCGAAGTGATTACAAAACATATTACGAAATGGTCACAAAAAAATCTCGAAATGGTCCTAAAAAAGTCCCAAAATAGCCCAAAAAAACAATGCCGAAATAATCCTGAAGCGGCTCCAAAAAGTTTGGATAAACATTTCGAAATGTTCGCGAAAGAGTCTCGAAAAAATGAGAAACTATTTGATATTACGTGTACTGTGCTAGATTTGAGTTGTTTTTTTAAATAATATGAAAAAAAAAAAATTAAAAAATTAAAGAAAAGTTTGTTTGAAAATGGGGATGTTCCTTTCAAATTTCGAAATACATATTTTTCTCCATACTTTCTGTTGGCTTAAAATTGGTCATTAATCCGGTGCCGAAAGGACTATTGTTCTGAAACAATACGGAGTTAGGTTGTTATTATGAATTTAAACAAGCAGCAAACTGACTTTGGTTGTTTAATTTTTTTGACTCACTAAGCCTAAATGTTTTGAAGATTCCTGCCACTTTCACTTCAAATTCATTACTTGCTTTAAAGCTCTTCTGTGGTTACTGAATTAATGAAAGCAGATGAGTCTCTACCACAAAACGCAAAAGATTTTAATCCACAATTTTTTTTTTTGTTTTTTTTTTTTTCAGAAATGTGTAAAAAGAAAAAACAAATGGCAGAAAGGATGTGTGGCATACGTGCTTTTAGAAATTTTTCGAATTAATGTTGCTTAAATATAATTACACCGAGCATATGGTTGGAGTGGTCGCAATTCTTGTCAGCTGCCACAATGAGCCAAGCAACAGTTGGTGTTTCATATTTCGTAGGAGGAGGAAGAGCATATATGTATGTATGTAGTATGTACTCGGATATGTTTATTTGCAACTCAATTAAAGTATCCAAATGAATTGGTATGCCCGAGTAGGCAATAAAATGCTACTCACAAATTCATTAATTACGACCGAAAAGATGAAGTGATTTGAATGGTATGAAAATGCTCGTTGACAAGGACGATTAATTTGAATGTTATCTGAATTGGGAGTAGACGTAAATGAAGCTTTTAAGTTAAATCAGTTAAGAGTACAGATGATTGGAGGTATTCATATTATTGAAAAATTGGTTGCAATTCACGTGAGGTTTTTGTATAAAACAAAAAGATTCTAAGCGCGGAAAGTGCTTCAGCCATAAAGCGTTAAAAATTGAGTCATTCAAGTAAGGCAAGCACACAATAGGACCGTGAAGTGCTCATGACAAATGGGTACCAGAGAAATGCAGATGTAGTGCGACATTTTCAAGCAGATCTGTTAGATAATGATTATTAATCTTAAACATTGATACTCAACATAAGTCCTTTGTTATAATTTTGTAATAATTGTTTAATTATGATAATCGAAAATTTTTAGAATAACTAATCGATTAGGATATTTAAATTTTGTTATTCCTCCTCGTTAATCGCAATTAATCAAAAAATTTAATCAAATTGAAATTTCGATTAATTTCATTAATCATAGGATTAAAATTGAAAATCAAATAAATCCACCTTCATCGAACACAAAATTTAATCCTAGTCGATTAATTATTCTAAAAGTGTTCGATTATTATAACTAATCAATTAAATTAATAGAGCAGTTTAATATAATTGATTTTTAATTTTAATCCAGATTCAACAGGTCTGTTTTCAAGTATGGTCAGAGGAAGCTTAATAGAGCTGAGAGTCGCAAATATACGGAAAGTGTTCCATTTACTTTCCCAAGTAAAGTTAAGCATATGAACTTCCCTGGCCAAAATGTCGAACAACGTTCTCCCAGAAACCTGACTTACCCTAGGCATGGATGAGGAAAGTGAAGGATCGACTCCTCTTCGTTCTAAGCTTGTCAGGTTTTGTATGGGGGAGTTGTTGGTAGAGGGCTTCGTCCAAAGAAATCAAATTTGATTACCCCAGTAAGTACTCTTAGCGAAGATTTGTTTTTTTTTTAGAAGAAAGCTAGTAAACATGGCCATATGGAGTTTGACTCTTCGAAATGATCCCGATTAGTCCATAATAAATTTTTTGCACGAGATACATCTTAGGAGATATGCCCGTTTAAAATGGTCTATCTCGCAATATCATCAGTTTTTTTGTTCTCATCAATATATAGCAGTGTGTAAGCATCCAGCAGAGTGAAATATTGAGATGATCCAGATGCTCTCTGGTGAAGTTCAGCACCTTCCCACTATAGCGGATTTTATCACTTAAGATTGTAATAACTTTGAAGAAGCTTCCATCTATTTAAGTGCCGATTATATGCCATTGACTTCCGCTTGGAAGACACTGGTCCAGTTAGGGAGCCTCCATTTTATGTTCGAATGCCTTCCACCATGCATTTGTAGCCTCAACTTCAGACTGAGATCGGGGGTATGATAGCTTCGTACATCCATGCTGTGTGTGATGCTTGCCCCGAAGGCTTGGACCACACTTTTTACATAGAAATATTTTGCAGGCGTAATAAGGCCCGTTTGACCGCTTCACTTTATGCCCTATTTTAATCTTTCGGTTCAATTTATTTGTCTAAAGGACGCTGACGTTGTTCGCAGGTAGGGATAGTCTCCGCTCATTCGCTCCGTTTTGCCAGTGCTCCCTGCCTGATATCACATATTTATCACGTTAAGGCAAAGTCGCTGGACTAGTAGTACTAAATCATTCGCCTTTAAGTTCATCTGGTTAAGTTATCTATAAAGGAAAGCCACAGCAGCGGAGACAGGTCACCCCTCTGAGGAGTACCCTCGCCGATTTGGGCTCTTATCCCTTTTGACCGCTGTCTACGAAATTTACTATGGGCTCTTCGAAAAGAAGGTTGGAGAGCGCAGATAATCTATTGCCTCTACTCGAAAATCATTGAAAGCGAAGTCAAGGCCCAGGTATACAGGAAGAGTGAACTGTTAAATTTCGACGAATGCATACATCTTGTACCTCATGGAGAGCAGTTCCTGACCAGATTTTTAGATAAGCAAGTTGTGTCAATATGAACTATCCAACTTGCTTTGAATGTAGACGTTCAGAAGCCTTTTAAAGGTTTCTAGAATGAGTGATAAAAGGCTGATGAGTCTGAAGATCTTGATTTTTACGTGTCACCTGTTTTGTGGAACAGCCAAAACTACCAACCGGACTCCGGGTTTTCTAGTATGCAAAACTATTGAAAGGTCACTCTATATTTTTTTGCCTTGCCAGCTCGTCTCTTACCCGACGACAGGAAGGATAAGGCGACAAATTGCAATTCATCAGCCCAACACACAATCAATAAATTTTCTTCACACCACAACAACTTTCTCTGCAAAAAAAGCCACTTACGAGCTTAACAAACCAGACATTCTTGCGGTTCTCTGGCATGTGCCCATGTGTGTGTACGACTGCAATTGTACTTAGTAAAAACCAAATACAATACAAAACAAATCCATTAAAAACTTTTGCTAAGTAGAAATTTTTACTGTTACCATTCCTTCATTCAGTCCAACACCACTCGCCATACACAATCCAACAACAACAAAACCGGAACAATCAATGCGGTTGAAGTGAGCAAGCAAAAGTGTGTTGGTTGATTTGATGGGCTGACAGAGGCCCGGATATCTGTCTATGCATTCATCGTAGTGGGGTAGAGGCGACGGCAAAGTAGAGCTATGAGCGGATTGTAGGTTTATTGTTGTTGCTTGTTTTGCTGTTGGACACGCAAGGCTATATTGCGTCAAGTTCATTGAACGTTAAAGTGGAACACAACTAAGAAGAACAAGAAGAAGAAGACGAAGCAGAAGCAGAAGAAGACGAAGACACAAAGAATGCACGACAATGTGTATTAACAAAGTTTTTCTTTAGTGTCTATATTTTCTTGTTCTTCTCTATAATTTTTAAATTCTTTACTTGGCAGCGTGAATGACTTGCAGCAGTCTAAGAATGCATGCACTTTTAAATATGTATCTCACTGTGTATGTGTGTGTATGAGTGTGTGTGTGTTGGCTTAGAAGGACATTTGCGAAAGGCAGTTTATTGACAGAGCTTATAGGATGTACGAAGAATAGCACAATGCACGTCACAAGTGAACATTGCGGACAACAACAAAAACTAGAGACGCTCGTATGATGGGTCTCTCGCTCACACTTTGAACGTGACTGCAGCTAGTTGTGTTATGTTGAAAGGAGGTTAAAAGTGGAGAGAAACTTTGGCAGATGGAGATGGAAGAGAGGAGAGAGCGAGAAAGAAAGAAGGAGAGTAAAAAGTGGGAAAAATGTCAGAAGAAGAAAGCAAAAATTAAACTGAAGACCTCGTCAGGTTCATACAAAAACTTCTCACAGCAGTCGGTCAAGTAACAGTAGCTCACAGGATCTATATCGGGCATGGGAGCACATTTCGAAAGCTTCGGGAAGTGTTTTTGCACTATTACAACAACAACAAAAAACAATAATAACAACAGCAACAAGATATTGATGACACCAAATTATCAAGCCCGAACTCAACAATCCCAACAATAGCAAAGCTGAAAGTTTTCATTCAATAAGGCCATTGAATTATTTAACAAAATTTCATGTCTGAGTGAAAATACCCCTCGGCCCAGAAAGGACTTCGTCTTTCAGTAAAAACATTTAACCGAAAATAATTCTTCGAAAGCTGCAAAAAACTGGATGCAGTCAGATCTGGTGGGCTTTTCAGTTAGCTATAGATGGATTGAAAAAAAAAAAATATATTTTGCGCCTAAAAGTATGCACTTAAAGCATGGCTACTGATAGCTAACTTGCGCTCTGCTTACTTCAAGGCATTTCGCTTGGTAGTCTTGTATTTTATGGCATACTTTTAGGAGTTTGAAGACAGTTCAACATGTTATAGCACACTTTTAGGACTTGCCGGTAGTCTGCTTTTTACAACATAGTTTCAGGCTTAATATTTCACTAAGTACACAACACTAATAACCTCCAGCACTTTGCTTTTCGCTGCTAGAAGGAAGACAATATATCGCTTGGTGTTGCTGAGTACGAGAACTTTTGCCAGCTGAAAGGGCGATGGATTAGTGGTGCAATTACTTGGATCAATAAATTGTTATTAGACAAGTGAACAGACCATTGATACTTCCTCACAGACTGGTTTGATGTTAATCGTGCATTTCTTTTTATTGTTTTTGTTTTTTTTCTATCGTCTTCTTTTTACACGTTATTCTATGCTACAAAACACGCTCTATTTGCTTGGGAGGTTTCCATTATTGACACACAAACATAGAGAAATTATTGTGAAAATAAGTAAGTAGCAACGATAAATTTGCTATATCGCCTAAAAGCATGCTACATTTTTAATCGCACTTCCATTTTAACGCTGTCACTGCGCGCCGTTTGAATAATGTAAAGGGGAAATAAACTGATTTCATCAATTTTATCGTTGCACCCTTTCCTCAACACGTTTTAGTCTGTAGCATTTTCCTAGCATTAATTTATGCTATAAATTTACTGTTAGTTGATTATCATGTGAATCACGTGCGTGCCAAATTGCCAAGTGGTGCTCGTTGTTAGTGTGTGAGATATGCCAACATATGTTTGTATGTGTAAATTACATATGTGTTTGTGTGTGTGTGTGGGTGTGGGTGAGAGTATGTCAAAGCATAATTTGCACAAATATTATTTCAAATGCATTTCAGTGCGAATTAGGAATTTTGAAAATTTGCGCATAAATGAACTCACTTAGTGACTGGCTAACTAAATGCACGTACCTCAGTACTGATGTATGGATGAGTTTATAAGCAGGGATCTGACCATGACTAGACGATAATCGTAAGTAAGTTCAAAAATGACGAACTGGTGAATCTGTATAATCCAAAGCAATAGTTTTTAAAAATTTTGTATATATGTCTGTATATTTGTTCGCTCATCACTCCAAAACTGCTGAATAGAATTGAATACAACTTTCATCGGTTTATAACTACACTTTTAGCTTAAAGTTTAAGATATCTCTTACATCAATACCTCCAATGGCTTCGGAGTTATCGCCCAATAAGTGAAACAGAGTGAACCAAAATGTGTTATCAGAATATGGGTGTCAAACAAAAGGTGCTAATGAGTGCTGCAATAAGCAATATGACTAAGTTGTATGTCTCAAATGGTTTCGGAGATATTAAAATTAAAACTGGATTCAGTGTTTTTAAGTTATAAGAGGCAGCGAAACGGGGTTCTTTATTTTAGTTGGATTTAAAAGACTGTAGCATGTAGACTGTACCATCTAGTAGCTTTTATTCATCATTAAGTTCGACCACGCGTGGTCTTCCTGTCCTTTTAGAACTTTTTAACTTTTGGTCTTTTATACAACAAATTTTGGTTCAAAAAAACAAACCACGATTTGGCAACCACAAAATTAAAAATCCGCTTCTATGAATTTAGTCTATTAGCAGCGTGGTGAATAAATGTGTATGGAGTTTTTGTTTGTTTTTGTTATTGTGGCCAATCATTTAGTTTGGACGCATTTTAGCTGCAATTTATGCATTTTCAACACGCATATTCTTGTCTGTTCGTGTTTATTTGTGCTGCCTAATTGACTGGAAATAATTTTATGTTGGAACTTGGCCACAAAATGCACGCCACTTCTCTGCGAGAGAGTTAATTGGCCGACTCAAAGTGGATTGTGTGGAATTTTCGCTGTAAATGTGGGATGATATTTGAGGTTTGAAATCTGAGCACATTAATGAAAATGCGGTTAAGGATAATGAGAAAGCCCTGTTGGTACAAACTCCAAGAAAAATTCCTCGCGCTCACCTCCCATGTGTTTGTAGAAACCCTCGTCATATCCTGGACCTTCGTTTCAGGTTCAGAATCAAACGATTTCAAGAAGCTCCTAAACTGCTTGACTTTTCTGTGGCTAAAAATCGACTCGTTCTTTCCTGGAAGCATCGAAGCTCCGCATCAATGAGACGATTAACCACCAAGGTAGTTCTCCTTTCTGTTTACTACAAATTCCCAACAACAACAGCACCAAATATCGCTCTCATCATTAGCAACCAGTCGCATAAATCTCAATATGCTTCCATGTTCAAATTCAAAACATCTTCAGCTCTACACTTATGACTCATCGACAGCCAATTTGTCACCAATGAATCATCCACAGGCGACATGCGACTAACGACACAAGCGGCACATTTGCCAAGATTTCGGGCTATCCTCTAACCAAAAATTTCAACTTGATGATGATTCACCATTAATTTGGCAACAGATTATTTGGCAAAGTTTCAACAACACAGCGAACAGACGGCGGGGCCAGAGAGTGAAACAGACGAAGAGGGCGCGAAATAGAGGAAGAAAGTTAGCGATGAAGAGCGAAGCATGGAAGCTGTCGCAAATGTTGCTGAAAGTTAAATGATTTTATTTGGAAAGATACAAAATTTGATGCTAAATACTTTGTTGTTGCTGGTGTTTAGGACTTCCGAAGCTGAAAAGGTAATAAGCAAATATGAAGGTGTTTTTGTTTTTGTTAGAAATATGGAAAAGGACAACGTTGTAAGCGAATGGAAGAGCTATCAAATTGCATGTGCTGATACTTATTACCCAGTTAACAAAAATACATGTTCTTGACAGCTTTTTGAGCATTAAGAGAGATGTGCGTGTAAGTGCGAGGCTACTTATGTATGTATGCCCATAAATATTTCAAGCCAATTTTCATTGCCACCACTGTTTACAATGAAAATAAAATAATTTTGCATAAAAATGCATCCTAAACTGTAAGTTGGACTTGCTAGGAGTTGAAATTGAAAATTTCATTCAATTCCATAAGACGTGGTTTGAGTGATGCGCGAACAAACGTAAAGACAAACAGACAAAAATTCCAAAAACCCTTCTTTTGGCATATACTACTTTTATAAATAAAGTAGGTATACATTTTTCTTTAATATTTATAAGGTTTCAAATATTTTTATAAGCAAAGTTGGCGGATAGGAGAAAAATGAGCAGAAAAATTAATATGAATCCAGTGAGAGTGAGTAAGACGCTCTCACACCTACATAATTAAATATTTTATAAATTTTTTTAATAATTCGTACCAATTTTTATGGCCACCACTGTGTGAAATGAAAATAAAATAATTGCATTAAAATGGGTCCTAAACTGTAAGTTGAACATCGGACAGTACATTACTGAAAATTTCATTGAACTCCACAAGGCGTGGCTTGAGTGATGCGCGAACAAACGTAAAGACAAATAGAAAAAAATTCTAAAACCCCTTGTTTTGGAATACACTACTCTTAGGGAAACATTTGTTTTTAATATTTTAGGGTAGAGGCATCGTTAGTAAAACTTTACTAATATCTACATATACTTCGTGCCAATTTTTATTGCCACCACTGTGTAAAATAGAAATAAAATACTTTGATGCTTTAAAATGGATCCTAAAGTGTAAGTAGCACGTCTAACAATACAACACTGAAAATTTCCATTATTTCTACGAGTCGGGGTTTGAGTGATGCGCCAACAAACATATAGACAAACTGACATAAATTCTTAAAAAAAAATTTAAGAGGGTATTCCTCCTTAAAATTCAAGTAAAATCTCATGCTCAGTCTAAACAACCAAAGTTAAATATGAACAACCAATTTTCGAAAAATTTTTTATTTTGGTTCACTGGGTTACTAATTAGTTTGACGCGCTTGTGTTTGTAGGCGCGTGTGTCGCTTAATCTCAAAATATAATTCTAGCAGATTACAACATTTTAATTAATTAAAAGCATTAAACATGGACGACTAACGACCAGACAGCTCAGAAGCTGAGTGGCTAAGTAGGCGGCGAGCAGTCAAGTGGCAACATTTGTTCGGAGCATTCGTTTAATTCCCAGCCGAGAATTAGTTACCTGCCCAACTTGGTTGCCAATGAGCTTTGTTGTTGTTAAGCGTTGCACGCGCTGTTCGTAACGCTGATGTTAAGTTAAGGTGGCGAGGGAGTGAAACATAAAAATCCTCATTAAATAAAGTTTTCGCAAAAAGAGAAAAAAAAAATATTCATAAAACAATAATTTAAATAGAAGCAGCAGTGGGAAGCAACAACAACAACAAGAGATCATAAAAGTTAGGAGAAGATAAAGAACAAGAAAAGGCGGAGGTAGCAGAAGAAGAAAACACATTAAAAGCTGAGTTACTTTCAAAAGCGATTACACCTTTTTTGAGTTGAGTATTTATATATATTTAGGAATTTATAAGTAATCTCACTCAAGATATAAATGAAAGTTCGATAAGCCGTTGAGTGCGTGAAGGGGGCGTTAACAGGGTACGCGTTAATTCGTCTTACTTTATCAAGTATTTTAGTGAAAACTTTTGCACTTTTCTCATTATTAGCAAAGCGCGCAAAGTAAGTAGAAGGATTAATTGTAGCATCAATTTTCAGAGATGAAAGGGTGGCTTGTTAAGCTACGAACTAACCTGGATTGTATGCAAACTTTTGAAGTCTAATAAATGTTGATTGGTTCGATGAGTGAGAAGGGACGTTGTCGTATTCAAAGTTATATTATTAATTTACAACTGCAAAGGGCATTTGAGATTTACTCAGCCGTTTCTCAAGCGGGTCGGCGAAAGAGTAAATATAATGGAATTAGGTGGGAACACTAGGGTGTAACCGTTCCCAGAAATACTTTCATTGAAATGCAATGTAAAATACCTTTCATTTAATACCCATATTGGCACCTTGCATTTAATAAAAAAAAATAATAATAGAAAAGTGGCAACCCTGTGAAAGCTCAGTCAGTGGAAAACTAAAGTAAGAGGAATTAGAGTATGACAGATAAATAATATTCATATTTTCTAAAAATAGGGAAATTGTCTACGAGATAGTAACGGATGTATAAAATAATACATTTAATAGAATAAGGTGGCATCCCTGACTGGAAATATTTTTGCTGAAATGCAGAGAAAAATACTATTCGTTTGATACACGTAGTGCCATATCTCTATTAGATTTAAAAATTATTTAAATAGGTTGCAACTCTGAAAAAGCATTATCAGTGGCAACACCAAGCTAGAAAGTCTTGGGATGTAGTACATACATCATTGTTATGCCCAAGAAAAGTTGCTTTAATGTTGTGGTATCAAATTTAGAGTTCTGAAAAAATACTGAAAAAAATGTTTGGAGCCGAGGAAGGAGATGCTTAGAAAAATACAGGGTGGCAATTAGGGTCTCAACGTCCATATGGTCATCATTGGATAGGAAAACATCACCATATTCTTACTTAAACTAAACAAATATGCCACAAGAGTACTTTCGAATCAGACCGTTGATCTAGTAATGACCGTTGATCTAGTAAAGTCTAATAATCAGAAGTTTTATTGATGCCGCTCTACCGCTGTAGAGGCAACTAACATCTTCCATTACCAGGACATAACTTTCTCAAAAATTAAGAAAAGATAATCAAGGCTTCATACAGGTATGCATGCGGTGTTAAAGATACTCATACGGTCAGAGTTACGATTGCGGATACAATAGTTTCAACTTACGGCTACGGTTAATGATAAGTTTGTGTTTACGGTTACGTTAATGGATAGGTAACAGTCATTATCAAGTCTAAAAAATTAAGAAAACATCGTTATGTCTCCTAAGAGGAGTGAAGAGGCCTGCACAGTTACTAGTATGGTCAGAGTTACGGTTCGGGTTACTACGTTGCGCGCATACGTCTGAGGTTAGTTCTTTGCTTTTGTTTGTTCGGCTTAGAGATACGAGAATAGCTATTTGTTATGGTTATGGCTAGGGTGGCGTCTATTGTTACGGCAATCAAACTATTCTCATCATGACATTATGGTAACGGGTCTGGTTAAGTAACGGTTATGGTTAAGTAAAGGTAATGGTTAAGTAATTTAATGCACCTGTCAGAGGAAACAGTTCCAACAAAAATTTTCAAAATAACATAACATTTTTTTTTGCCGAAACCCTTAACCGTAACCATAGGCGTGATATTAACCATAACTATAACCGTTACCGTAACCATAAATTATATCACTCGTTATCAGAAACAATATTTCAGTATTTTCATCATTAGAATTATTCTTCCTTTTTCTCTTCCTCTCTTCCTTCTTTTCTAAATATTTGATTTCGTTTCTTTTTCGTTTAAGTTTTTTTTACACTTCTCTATCCTTCTGTGTTTTTTTTTTACTACCCTTACTTTTCTGGTTTTTTCCCTATCATCTAAATTATCGGATTATGTTGTCTGATGTGCTTTATGTCAACTCGTTGAGTCTCTCTTTTATTGTCCAATTTCGTCACTTGAAGTCCGTCATTACTTACGAGTAACGAGTTAAGCCTCACTCGCTAGATTAGTTAGTGCATACCGCGAACGATAAAAGTTTATTTAATAAAATTCGATGAAAATGGTTGAGGATGGATTGAACTATTTTTCAGTATAAAAATGAATTTATAAAATTTAACTGTGGGAATTAGAAATATTTAAAAAAAACACAACAAAAAATAATAAACTCTTTTCCATATTCATGATTTTACTAATACCATAGATGTACATATGTCTGTCTACAATTGTGCATAGAAGAAACGTATTATTATGCATAAATATTTTGTATGCCAAGCTCAAAAAAATATTACATTTCTTCACGTTAGGTGAATTTGCCGCAGGAACTCGTATGACAGAGATACGTTGGCATTTCTATATATTTCATTCCAGTTCAGTTGCGTTCAACTGGCATAAAGCTTTAACAACCAAGTAGAAAGACACACACTCACACACATACATACATACACAAGGCACACATACACACCCCCAGGCTGCAATATAAACATAAAACATACCGCAAAGCAGTAAATTTTCACCTCGCTCAGTAAATTGTCAGCAACAACATTTACTCGTAGTGCGAGCAATTTTCATACTCACACATATGCAGTGACGAATCAATTGAGCATGGGCGTACACAGGGAGAGTTTGTGAGATTGGTAACCTTGCTTCCAATGTCGCTTATTTGGCAGCGGCGTCCTTCATTTGCCTACAAAGCTTCAGAGCTTTTTTGACTACGCCCCTGCCTTATACTAAGTATATAAAATATATATCTTGATTTGAATTTGAATAAACTTTTCTGTGCACAAGACACGTAGCTCTACCTGTAATGTATATGTGTATGTATGTGTGTATTTAAATCTGTAACTGGGTAACGGTAGTATGTATGTAATACTTAAAATAATTTGTAAAAAAAACTCCTTTAACTTGCTAGTATTTTGGTTCATTCATATTCCTTATATTTTACACACCCACTCATCCACTCACTCACTCTTTTACTCATTCATAATCATATTTGTTGTTGTTGTTAGAAAATGTTTCAACTTAAAACCTTCGAGCAAAATGCAAAGTTCTAAAGAACAATTTTGAAGGTACACGCTTATAAATGACTGGCTGGTTTTGACCCCATCGACTCAAGAATAAATACACACACATTCATGCTTATACTTGTACAAATTGGTTCTATCCAGGAATGGAATTTTAAATTATTTTATTTTATTTGTTTTTATTTTATTTCATTTTATTTCGATTCATTTCATTTCATTTCATTTCATTTCATTTTATTTTATTTTATTTTATTTTATTTTATTTTATTTTATTTTATTTTATTTTATTTTATTTTATTTTATTTTATTTTATTTTATTTTATTTTATTTTATTTTATTTTATTTTATTTTATTTTATTTTATTTTATTTTATTTTATTTTATTTTATTTTATTTTATTTTATTTTATTTTATTTTATTTTATTTTATTTTATTTTATTTTATTTTATTTTATTTTATTTTATTTTTGTTTATTTTATTTTATTTAATTTAATTAAATTTTTTTTTTTTTTTTGTTTATTTTATTTTATTTTATTTTATTTTATTTTATTTTGTTTTTTTTTTTTTTTGTTTATTTTATTTTATTTTGTTATATTTTTATTCTATTTTAATTTTATTTTATTTTATTTTATTTTATTTTATTTTATTTTATTCTATTTTATTTTATTTTATTTTATTTTATTCTATTTTATTTTATTTTATTTTATTTTATTTTATTTTATTTTATTTTATTTTATTTTATTTTATTTTATTTTATTTTATATTATTTTATTTTATTTTATTTTATTTTACTTTATTTTACTTTATTTTATTTTACTTAATTTTATTTTATTTTATTTTGCGTTATTTTATTTTATTTTATTTTATTTTATTTTATTTTATTTCATTTTATATTATTATTATTTTATTTTATTTTATCTTATTTTATTTTATTTTATTTCATTTCATTTTATTTCATTTTAATTTATTTTATTTTATTTTATTTTATTTTATTTTATTTTATTTTATTTTATTTTATTTTATTTTATTTTATTTTATTTTATTTTATTTTATTTTATTTTATTTTATTTTATTTTATTTTATTTTATTTTATTTTATTTTATTTCACTTTATTTTATTTTATTTTATTTTATTTTATTTTATTTTATTTTATTTTATTTTATTTTATTTTATTTTATTTTATTTCCTTTCATTTTATTTTATTTTATTTGAAACGGCCCAATTGCTACTAAACTAAATCCAACCCTGGTTAAATGAGTATTTGTGTATATAAAAATATATTCCCTTTGTTGTTGTTCACAATATATTGCAGACTTGAATTGTAATATCTTACGTGCGCTGAATTTTTAAACAAAAACAATTTAACCTTGCCTCTTCCCACAAGCACTCCATCTTCGTCAAAAAATGTGAAGCTCTGGCAAATTGGCCTTGCTTTTTAAATTTCTTTAAAAGTCTAAACATTTCCCATGTTGCCCTGGTTTCAAATTTTTCAAAGAGCTTACCTTAATTGAAGAAAATTAAAGTAGAAAAACAAATTTGTTTGTAGATGGATATCGCGGCGCACAATTCGGCGTAATCCAATGAAGTAAAAATGTAAATAAACTGAGCAGCAAGGAGAGTCCTTAAGATATGCAAATTAATAATGCAGTGTAAGGGACTATTTTTTGTTTGAAGGGGGGGAAGGGGAGGAGAATCACTTAAATCTTCTACTCAGAGTTTTCGATTGTAAAAAAACGGAAAGAAAACAAGAAAATGCAATTTAAGTGAAATTTCTTTTGCCATCAATTCTTTTTACAGCATTACGTGTTATTGGAAAAACAAACACACATACAGACGAAATGCATTTATAATTCTTTTTCAAGTTCTTACATGTTTACTTGACTCTCGAATACTTTGTTGTTAGACCAAACTACAGCAAAGCAGAAAACATGTCAGTAGAATATCGATGGAAAGGTCAGTTGTACCATTTGAGAAGTTTATATTCGTTAAATGGATTCAATTCATAGCAAAATTGGCAATTTCGATTTCATTTGGCTTGCAGGCTATGCGAGTTCCAGTTCAGACGGCATTGCATTTCCTCTATTGCGCTGTTGACATCCGGCGTGGCTAACGTATCTAACATACTCGTAAATAGAGAAGTGTGTGACACCAGATGTGGGTGTGAATGAGCAAGTGCTGGCTAAAAGCCTTCAGGGAGTTGCTGCTGCTGCAAGGGAATGCCACACAAAGAAAGTGTCAAATACACAATTTCTGGCTAAAACTTCGAATGTGTGAAATTGTATGAGGAAAAAAAGTTGAAAGAAAGGAAATAAAATGTGAAAATATATTACGAGGCCAAAGGATGTAGCGCAGACAACCAGCAAAGAAATGTGTGAAAGATTTTAAGCAATAAGGAATAAGCTAATATCGTACTATAATGTTAACTGGGTTAAATTAATTTGTTTTAAATATTTACTTATATTTTTCGAGAAACTATTTTAGATGCAAAAACAAACAAAAAACGGAATTAGGTGGCAACGCTGGGTGATAACACTGCTTAGAAATGTATTTTTTTTTTTAAATAAATGAAATGAAAACTGAAGTAAAATACCTTTCGTTTGATACCCATATCGGCATATTTATAATAATTTTGAAATAAATGAAAACATGTGGCAACTCTTAAAGGACATGCTTTATTGAAATACTTAAGCAAGAAGGCTTGAATATGTTACCTGTCGTGAAAACTTCATTGAAATGTGCCAAGTCGCATTTGCGATAAAAAGTATGTGAAAAATAATAAACATAAAAGGATTAGGTGGCAACTCTAAAAGGTAACCCCAACTAGAAATATCTCTGTTGAAACCCTATGTAAAAAAAATTTCTTTGAACACCTTTATTTGTATAACTTACTTAATAAAAAAAAATACCAAACAGGTGGCAGCCCTTTTAAAACATAATAAGTGGCAACACTTCAAGAGAACAGTTTATTGAAAAAATCATATAAAGATAAGTGAAGTCGTTTTCGGGATAAAGCGGATATAAAAAAATATACAAAATAGCTACAGGTGGCAACCCTAGCCTGTATCTGAAATGAAGAACTTAAAACCAAGTCGATAACGTCTTAATCTCTCTCTACGAGGTCCCAACATTCGAACTATCTGCTTACAATACCTCATTAAGCGGAAGAAACTCTCCGACGATTGCAGTGACAAGACACACACACACATACATTAATTCAAGGCAAATTCATTCTTATGGTAATGTTAAGTGAACAGCTGACTTCCTCTTCTTCCCGTTTTTAACCCGCCGTGTAATGTAGAATGTCATAAAAAGAAAGATTTGACGGTTGACTTTGAATATTGTATTTGGTATATATTTTCAAAAAACTATCGCAACTTACCAAAAGGATACGATGGCGATGGTTTTAACTAAATTTTATGCACGCATGAGTTGTCCAAACACGTATTTATTGTTCTAGACACCATTAGTTCAATTAAAATTTTATGAAATATAAAAAAACAATCGATGGTTGTCATTTCAAATTTTTTATCACTATGACATTCTACATTACAAAAACTTGAAGCGAATAGAGGCGAATATTGCCGAATTCGCTCTGCCATTACCATAACAATCAATTTGCCTTGCATTAATTCAAACAATATTTCTAGCAAGTGTCAACTGTGCCACAGAGCGCCAATGAGATGTGAAAATTTGTTAGAATTCGTAGCGCGCCAAGCCACAACTATTATTTCTCATATTTATGTACAAAGTTTATTGTTGTTGAGTTTTTTTGGGGAAAAATATTTAGTAACGACAATTTTGAATTTACCACCGTCGGAGTTGTTCAAATAAACAAAACAAGAAATATCCACAAATTATAGAAACAACGCAAAGGAGTTGTGAGAATACGAAACCAGCGTCGTAAAATATTGCAGCATTCGAGGCGCATAAGCTTTGTATTCAAATCGTTTGTGGCATACAAATGAGCGTTTATGTGGGCGCTTTGCAATGCTTAGTAGTAAAGCACGAATATAGACGACAAAGATCCAAGCGCAAAGTGTAGTATGTTGTATCTGTGGAGTAACGGAATAAGAGCTAAAGTAGAGTTAGGGTATATATGTGGCGCGTATTTTTTTTCTGTGTCATGACCGTAACCATAACCGTACCCATAACCGTAACCATAACCGTAACTATAAACGTAAATGTAAAAGAAGTCCTACATGTAGATATAATTTTAACCGTCAGAAATAAAAATCTAAACCTATAAACATTGCCGTAACCGTAACAGTTACCTATGTATTAACGGTAAAAATAGGAATAAATATAAACATTGCCATTACCTTAATCCCGCCTCTTACTATAATGATAGTCGTAACCAAAACCTTAACCGTAACCTTAGCCATTACCATAACCATAAATAAATAAAATAAATAATAAAAAAAGTGAATTAATTTATATGTATATTAATTTGCTTTGTCTTCTGATTTTCTTTTCTTACTTCATTTCTTCCTCCTTGTCTTTCTCCTCTCTTTCAATTATCGCTTTTTCCTTCTTCTCCTTATTCTCTGTTTTTGTTGTTCTGATTTCCGTTAAGTCCACTCGCTGAGTCTTTAGTGGGGTCGAATTGCGCCTAAATCAACTCAACAATTTAACTACGAGTTCGGCACTATTTTAGGTTTAACCTCAAACCGACCAAGTTTACGCGATCTATGACAAAAGCACCAACTGGGTTTATTCACCACAAATACATGGTTGACAAATATATTTTTTCCTCATACATAGTACATATCAACACAAGTGCAAAGTTTGCCTCGAGTATTCGTGAACGTTCTATATTTTTGTCGATGTTGCGGTTTGACGCTTGGTGGCTAGCCGCTTTTGTCTGGGGGCTGCAGCTCCAACAAATTGTATACAAATGCAGTTTGCATTCCAGAGAATTTCACGTTTCGTGTGCACAACTCGACCTCTGGTTCTAGTTTTTTTTTTTGCAATTCCTTCGCAAAAAAAGTGTAATAAAATATTTGAAGCAGTCGCATGCTGAAGTCAGCACAGCAGTGACACGGAAAGAAAAACACCTGCTGACACACATACACAGCTACACTCGCACACACACACATATTTAGTAGAATGCTCCAAATTTCTTTAACCAAAATTCCATTGGGACTTCAGCTGTCTATTGCTTTCGTATGTAGGCAGCTATGTATGTCTGTCTGTGGCCGAATATGCTTTTGCCTTTGTGCTTGCTTTGAGTTGGCGTAAATATTTATTTGCATGGATACAGATGCACAAACATAGTAGCTCGGTAATAAAAAATTTAAACAATGCATTTGTGGTTTACGTAAATAGTTTCCCGAAATAGTTGCATACAAAAACACACAAATATTTATGCATTCCAACATAAATAAATGTGGATTTGGCTGTATCTAAGGAATTATCGGATATTCGGTTGAAGGTATGTATTTGAGTTGTTGCAGATGCATTTTTGGGGGGGCGGGTTGGAATGCGGAATGAAGAAACTGAACAAAAATCTACAACACGAATTTGGTTCCCAAGAACAACTTTTATTGATATGCAAATACATATTATTGAAAGGGGGAATCTAGAGATTCATGTGATTTCAGCTCCCACATATAAGAATAGGCAGTAGGAGAAGGGACTAGGCAAGAAAAAAGGGCAATGAGCTGGTAAGTGGAGCGAAACTGGAAGGGAAATAAGTAAGTAAAGAAGTAAGTTCTAAAAGGAAATGAAGTGGTAAATAGAAAGGGAAAGCGAAAGAGAGGCGAAAGAGAGACGAAAAAGGAAAGCAAACTGGAATGTAAAGGAAATAGGAAGGATAGGCGATACCGCAAGGGAAAGGAAAAGAGATTGAAAAAAGGAAAGAAACCGTGAGAGAAAACAGGAATAACTGGCATAGCATAGCTCAGAATAATACGAAATATAAAGTAACATTCCGCGAAATAAAACAAAATAATTTGTTATGGCATAACATTACCTAACATGACATAACACAACATAACATAAAAAAACATAACATAACATAACATAACATAACATAACATAACCTAACATAACATAACATAACATAACATAACATAACATAACATAACATAACTTAACATAACATAACATAACATAACATAACATAACATAACATAACATAACATAACATAACATAACATAACATAACATAACATAACATAACATAACATAACATAACATAACATAACATAACATAACATAACATAACATAACATAACATACCATAATATAACCTAACATAACATAACAAAACATAACATAACAAAACATTACATATCTACCATAACATAACATAATATAACATAATACAACATAACAAAACATGTCATAAAATAACATAAAATGGATAAGACATAACAAGCCAAGTCAAGTCAAGTCAAGCCAAGCCAAGCCAAGCCAAGCCAAGTCAAGTCAAGTCAAGTCAAGTCAAGCCAAGTCAAGTCAAGTCAAGTCAAGTCAAGTCAAGTCAAGTCAAGTCAAGTCAAGTCAAGTCAAGTCAAGTCAAGTCAAGTCAAGTCAAGTCAAGTCAAGTCAAGTCAAGTCAAATCAAATCAAATCAAATCAAGTCAAGGCGAGCCAAGCTTCCAAGAAAACAATTTGCAATTCAGCAAAATGTGTCACGAACTTAAGATTACCACCTTATTAACGCTAACTACAAATATACTAAAAACTAAATTAATCGGCTACAAGACTGCATACTACCAAAAAATCCAAAAAAAAGTCTAAAAAATTCTGTGAAAAAAATTTTAAATTTTTAAGAAAGTAAAAGTTGAAAACAACAAAAACAAAATATGTTAGCAAGTATTTACATAATATTCCCTTATTTCTATCGCTATTTTTATAAATCCTTCTTTTATGCTTTTTTTTGCATATTTTGCATAAACATGGTTAAAAAAAATTGATTATTTTTTACTCACCATAAAGACGATTGGTTTCACAAAAATGTCATTGGATGGGGTAAAGCCTGCAAATAAATTGAAATCAAAAAGTATTAGTGAGAAGTTTCGACGTAGTTAACAATATTAAAATAACATATTTCAAAATATTGATTCAAAGCAATGGTTTTATTAAACAATAAAAAAATGTTTTTAGCACAAAAAAAAATATTTTGTTAGTTTATGTACATAGATATTATATGAGACGATTAGTCGTTAAAACTTTAAATAGATTTGGCACTCAGTATCCCTCTTGAGAGATTACTAAATACATACATATGTATACTCAGAGCGCGCATGTTCTTAGTATTTTTTAACTTTTTTCAAGTGAAGGTCACAAATTTTAAATGCCAATTCATCAATAATTTAACAATGTTATCGTTTTATATTACGATCTAAAACACACACAATGGAATGCTTGAGTAAACTGGAAGTGTAAACAAGCTCATTGAGAATGTATTTTGATAGCAACTTGCAAAAACACTTTCAATTTCACTCAATGTTTGTATACATCTTGAAAAGTAAGGTTGCTCATTGTACCAGTAAACGGATATAAATTCATTGCCAAAAATAATCGAATCGCAGACAATGGTAGTAATGGCAATGAAAAGAATTGGCAAATAATAAGCTGCCACGAATGCTGCAGAAAGCGTGAAAAAAGAAAAATCAAAAAGTTAAAAAAAAAACACTCCATAAAATTGTATTTTATTTATTCGAGCCATAATGCTATAATTATAAATCAATGATGTTTTCTTTTTATGCGAATAATATCAAATTTTTCTTTAGTTAGCCAAATTAAACGAGACAGCAGAAATAACAAAGGAAGTAAACTTAACTTATTCATCGTTTTCTTTATGCTCTGCACGTGTTTTCTTTCTTTTAACTTTTCTTGACTCAGTCTCGTTCCCTTTCAGTTCGCCACTTGGTGTTAATATACCTTTCGCTTTTGTTGTCTTTCGTATGCCGTTAACTTTCTTTTAAATTCACTTGTCATTTCGTTTACACTACACTGTCTACAGCATATTAAGCTAGGGATGGGAACTCAAAAATTCGATTACTGAACAATCGATTTTTCAAAAATTAATTTTTTTGTTTGGGAATAAATCGATTTATAAGAAATCTAGTTTTAAAGCAAAAAATCCATTCAGATTCGAATTATTCACACAAATATTTCATTTGTTAAACAATTTTTTAATTAATACAATGTATATTTATTTTTTTAAATTTAGTTTTGTAAATTTTGAAATTTGAAAAAAAAATTTTATTTTGTAAATTTTGAAATAAGTGAAAAAAATTTAGTTCTGTAAATTTTTAAATTTGAAAAAAAAAAAAAATGTACTCTTAAAAATTTTTAAATTTGACAAAAAAAAATTTAATTTTATATATTTTTAAATTTGAAAAAAAATTTAAATCTTTCACTTCCTTCCAAAGTCTTTGGTAAAGAAAAAATTGTTTGTCGACTCCGAAAGGCAATTGGAGAGTTTTACTACAAATATCGATACAAGTAAACATCGATTATGTATGTACATCCCTATATTGAGCATCAAAATTTGTATGATCATATTGTTATTTTGCGAAAAAAAATTTGTTTGCCGACTCCGAACGGAAATCGAAAAGTTTTATTAAAAAAATCGATCAAAATAAAAATCGATTATTTATGCACATCACTATATTGAGCATCAAAATTTGTACAAATTCACGTTACCGAAATTAATGAATTTAAAACGTGCATAAATAAATAAAAATTAACTTTTAACAAGTCATACAGCTATATACGCATATGTTTGTATGTATTGGTGTTGGGCAGAAGAAAACAAGCAGTAGTAAATTACAGCCACATTATTGAGTACCTATGTACATGGCGTATACGTAACTTTTATTGCATTGATTTACTGGCTCAATTTCGCTTAACATAAAATGTGTATGTGTATGGGCGGATGTGTGTTTGCGTGTGTGTAGAGCTATAACTTTTGGTAAATTGTATTTTACAATAATTGAGACCTCCACACACCCACATACATCCTTACACACACATAGCAACAGTGATTTTGTGGGGCACTCGATTTTTTGTTTTTGTAAATGAAAATATCTTTTCGGTATACGATGCGACCTTTTTCTATATGAATGGCACAGGAAAAAATATGTAAGTCGAAGTGTTGCTAAGCTAATGTGTCATAATGTCAAGGGAATTAATGTAAATGACTTTAATTCGCATTTCAAAAGTGATTTAATGTCAATGACGTTAGCTACTAAAAAAATTTTACATCAATTCTCTTGGAAAAAGCGAGTTTATGTCACTGACATTAATTCCATTGGCTTTATGAAACATCACCATTGCGATTTCCATGATAATAAAAAAGAGAAGGAATCATGGTGATGGCATGGATAAAGAGAAATAAACTTTCGTAGGTATAAATGAAGACGCAGGCCCCGATATTATGGTCATTGTGAAGCAGTAAATGGGAAGGATATATAAAAGTGGAATGAGACAGCAGGAGAGAGAGAGTGAGAAGGCCAGAAAGAAAGAGACAGTGAACGATCGAAGCGAAAGGAAAGATCCAGGTAGAACGGAAAGCGCTGATCACACTTAGCTACACTTGACCTTCCAAATAAAATGACAAGCGAAGACCTCAGCTGTCAAAGTCAGGTTCTGATAGAAATACCTCTTAGAGCTGAGCATTACATGGCCTAACCAGCGGAGAAGGTTTGAGTAAGATTTAGAGTTTGAGGTAGACTTCAAATAAGATATGGAGGCACTACGGGGGTTATTGCTGGTGAACAGTGGACGGCTTTGAAGCCTACGACAGTAAAATCTTTTACAGAAAGAAGACTAAAGTGGTCTGCGAAAGGGACTGGCTCTTTCGTTAAAAGCGAAAAGGATCGCTGAACTCAAGGAGTGGGAACCGATAGCGAGTGGGAATCGATAGCGAGCAAGGAGCTTTTCCTGTTCTCATACTGGAACAGCACAAGAAAACTGCGAGACCAGAGGGCAGCAAACGTGAAAGAGGCACTAAAAAGTTCAGAAGAAGCGGACAAGAATGAGATAGTGGGCGGTGAAGAGGAAATGATTGATTTCTAGTCATCACAGGTAAACGAAACTTCAAAGTGTTCAACACTGGTCAGGCCTGCCAATTCACCGTAAAAGGACCCTCAAATTGCATTTCTGATAAAATTAGCTTTGCTCTTTTCATTTAACAATAGGCAATTATATAACACACAAATTGAATTAGCTGGAATTTACAACAACAATGCATAATAAACCATTTCAATAGAATTTCTATTTTCTATTATTCCATTAGTGAGTAATTCATGAGAATTCATTGACGTAATTTACATATAAGAAATATTTAACTTAAATAATGAGTGAGAAATGTTGCTAAATATGTCTCAACAAATATTCAAAGTAATAACACAAATAACAACAAGAACAACAACAACAAACTGAACACCACAACAACAAATGTGCTGTCAAATTTTGAAAAGCAACAAAATTTATTCTCTGCCAAACGAAAACTTTGTGACAGTGCATTAGTGTGTGTGCTAGTGTGGTTGTGTGAGTGTGTGACAGAAAAAGTTGACAATAATAGTGAATGTGTTCGTACTAAATGTCATGCGCTTGAGGATAAATACAAGAAGCAGGACAGCAGGACAGCAGAACAGAAAATGTTTGAAAATTTACAAACCAAATTATGCTGTGATGTGAATGTTTATGGTTGAGGGAATGGGAGGGGGAGTAATAAAAGTTCGATGAGTTGATCAAATTTTAAGCTCTAAATCTTCGTTGTATGATCCTTAGTAGCGCTTTGGCATGGATTTTGCCGAGAAAATAGTTTCATTAAGGTCTTACAAAAATTTTGAACTTTTGTTAGTCCCCCCCGCACATGTGTGTGTGTGTGTTTGTGCGCTCTAAGCATACCTACATTCAATCGCATTTGAAAAACCTTGTCCTAAAATAGATTTCAACTAGTTGACTGTAGCATCCTTTCGTTCTTTTGTAACAAATTTAGCAACAACACCAAAAGCAACATAGACCCATACACACACACACACACGTACAGAGTCTTCACTAGAAGAGGTTGTCAATGCTCAAGTAACGGTAACAATAACTAGACAAATTATGCATGGATTTTGGCAAAAAGTTCATGATATGGCAATAAAATAACCGAAAGTCAATTTTGTTTTTGTTTTTTTTTTTTTTTTGCTTTTGAAGCCGTAAACTTTCTGGGATAAAATCAAAAGGCATACAGATAAGGCAACGACGACGAGCTCAATATACAATGAAATACAAACATGAACGAACACGCCCACTCGTACAACTTTCTGTGCTTGAGAAAGTTTAATTAAATTTCACTTTTCCAACTGTCAGCCGGGAGCATAGCACAGAATTGGCACGTGCAGGCATGCGAGACTGGCATATATGTACATATGTAGCCCGCAGGGAGAGAGGAATGGGGGTGGAATAATGGAATATGAAATAAAGGAATTTGACCCCGATTTTGACCACTGGCGGTAATACCTCAGCACATCAGTGCCCGATTCGAATTATGATAGGCAAGTGGGACTGTTAGTGGTCTGGAATAAATAGGCGATACAGAGGACAGTTGAAGGAGAAACTGCTATACAAGACAAAGGATTGCCGTTAGATGCTAATTTATCAAATTTGAGTAATTTTTAATTAACCTAATTCAACTTGAAGTTAAAAAAAAATTAAAAAAGAAATTTTTCAAATTTGAGTAATTAGTTTAAGAAAAATTACAAAAAAAAAAAATAAATTTCTCCAAATTTCAAAAATTTATTAGGGTACTCAGTCATATTTTAAATTTAAAAGGTTTCAAATTTACCACATTACTCTATGAGAACTGTGAGTACCCCATCATTTGTAGTAATTATGACAATGACATTTTGAATTGTTATTCGTTACTAAAATATAAATTTAAAAAAAAAAAAAAAATATTATTATCAAAAATGCCCTTCTCACTGATGCGAGTTGGCACCAGGGTCACATTAAAGTTTTCCCGCGCGAGGATGCAAGAACTATTGCACTGCACAAGCAGCAGCAGGAAGTCTGGGTGAAGGCTACCCAAGGGCAATCGAGATCGTGGACTGGAAGGACAGTCCGGCTATACCAAGGGCAAGGGCTTGGATTCCTGCCATCCTTGCAGAACCTGAGAAAATTCTCACGATGCAGCGGATCATGAATCCATCCCTCTCGACGTAACGGTGATGGCAGCCAATCCTGAGGGGTGGTGCCAATCGTGCAGGTGCTCTAAACAACTCGTCTTTCGAAAACAGCCTCCTAGACGATGTGGCGGTGGCAGGGAAGTCTAAGAGTTCTCATGCTGGTGGTGCTTTACATAAGCCTGCACAGATGTAAAGCAGCCTAGTCTGCTTTAAGCAGTCGGATTTCTAAGGGCGACGTAGACGTGGTCCTCATCCAAGTACCCTGTGTCAACAGATCGAGGGTTTGCGGATTGGGGACAAAGAGTTTCAAGCTCATTCGAGCGAATGAGGAGGGCAAAGTTGGAACCTATTTTTTGGTTAAGTCTGAGCTGAACACCTTTATCCTACCTAACTATGCCAATGACGACGTTACAGCTGTCAGTTTAACAGTCGGCAGCACCAGTCTGGCGATGGCATCGGTCTGTATGAACTATGACCCGGAGAACCTCCAGATCTCGAAAGAGACCTCTAGCCTTCCTTTAGGTATATGATCGACCCCCACTAGACAATACAAATTCTATAAACGTATTATTTTTGCATTTTTATTTTTTCCATTTCAATTCTCTCTAGCATTTCCATTCTTTTTAATTCAATCCTTTCCCTAGATTCTATCTCTAAAATTTTCAGATTTCTTTCA
Source organism: Sphenella marginata (assembly GCA_951509765.1). Classification (NCBI taxonomy): domain Eukaryota; kingdom Metazoa; phylum Arthropoda; class Insecta; order Diptera; family Tephritidae; genus Sphenella; species Sphenella marginata. The sequence continues at coordinate 27,213,835 of OX608081.1, read as the reverse complement.
GCTTCTCTCTCCTCCAAATCCGTCGAATATTATTCTTTTTCAAAATTGAATTGCTGCTCTCTTAACATCAAATCCTTGTCAAATTTCTCTTTTTCCAAAGTTAATATGCTGGATTGAACCTCCAACACGTCAAAAAGGGCTGTGCGTGAATAAATGCCCTTTCGACTAGATTTTTGTGAAGTGCTTGGTGGATTAGGTTCGTTAGGCAAGACAGAGCTTTGGCTTTGCTCTTGAAGTTCCTGTATGTATTCGACTTCAACGCTCGCATCAACCGAGGAAGCAAACGGCGGGTCAAATGTGTTACTCTCCTCAGTATCAATAATTATCGGTTTGAAGTGCATTCCTTGTACCCAAAGATGTCCTCTAATTCATTGAAATGTGGAAACATTTTTGCGATTACATCTAAGAGAGGGAAAAAGATTTATAATAACCCCGAAAAATTGGTAACTCTAGTTTTATGTACATACCACTGGTTGTTTGTCAATCTTCAATAGTTCCATTCCCGGTGGATTGCAGCCAATTTTTTGCCTTGTTGAAACTGCTGCGCACCAGGGTCCAGTCCAGCTGACTCCCAGCGTTCCGCAAAAAAGTTCTGTAATAAGTCTGCGCGGTCGGCTTTTCAAGCGGACTATTTTCCAGCAGGAAATTTATTAAGACCTGCTGCTCCTTGTCAGTCCATTTCTTGTATGGGCCTTTTCGAGCCCTCTTCGCTTTAATCTAAAAATATGTATCATGTTTAAATTCCTTAAATATGTAAATAAATTCCAAATAATTAGAAACTTACTTTTTCCGGTTGTTCACTCATATTTTTCACAAAAGGTCTAAATGACATTTCTAAATTTAGCCAATTTTTTAAACATAAGTAAAAGCGAGGCAATTTTACCTAGAAGTGGTATTTTCGATTTACACGTAAAACCAAAACAAAAATTTACCACTTGGTAAGTTGTCAAAATATTGCCAGCTGGCAATATTAGCAGGGCTGGTAATATGGGATTGTGAGTACCCTATATATTTTAGAAAAAAAAAAACAAAAAACAATTTGAAAATGTCTGTATGTGTTAAGTTATCCAGAAGTGTAAAACAAAAAAAAAAATTTGTAAAAAATTTAATAACGAACATTAATTTTTTCGATTTTAAAAAACAACTTTTTTAGAAATTAAAAAAAAAAAATGAATGATCAAATTTGGGTAATTTTTTATTTTACTAATTGAACTACAAAGTTAGAAAAATTTTTTTTGGCCAACTTTAAAAAATCCTTATTTCAGACAAAAACAATAAAAACCCATGGAAAAATGCCAAGATATCTTAAAATAAGTTAAAAGTATTACAAAAACAAAATGTGAGTGAAAAATTTAATGACGAACCATAGTTTTAACAATTTCGAAAAATTAAGAATTTTTTAAAATTAAAAGTTGGAAGAAAAATCAAATAAAAATAATTTTTTATTTAAAACTTGAACTCTACAAGAAAGTTAAAGAAACAAACAAAAAAAGTACCATACAAATTTTCAATTCTGTTGCCTTCGCATGCAAATCAGCCATCTTCTTTGTCTATGAAAATTCAAATTTTTTAAAAAAATTTTATTTCAAAATAAAAAACCTAAAAATTGCAAAGTTTATTGCTACACTTCAATTATATTGCGACTACGCGAACGTGACTCCAGCTTTTGTATTTAACTTTCCACTTTGGTTGTTGACAACTTTGGCCCGTTTTTGGTTGCTCGAAAGCCATGTTTGGTTCTTTTTTGTTGTTGTTACAAAATATGTATGTAGAATGAAAGTTGAAGACAGCAAACCTGTGCTAGAGTAACAACAAAAATGTAGGAAACTCACAAGAAAAAGTAAAATAAAATATAATAACAACAAAAAAAAAAACCAAACTTCAACTAGTCAGTAGCTAATGCCGACTTTAAAATACTGCCAAATAAGAGTATTTAGTAATAACGCGGGTGAGCTAAGAAAGAGTTGGGAATGGAAATTAATTGAAATTAAGGCAGAAGTCCTACTACGAAACTTTTTAATTTAATTTTATTTTATTTTATTTTAATTTATTTTATTTGGTGTTATTTTATTTTATTTTATTTTATTTTATTTTATTTTATTTTATTTTATTTTATTTTATTTTATTTTATTTTATTTTATTTTATTTTATTTTATTTTATTTTATTTTATATTATATTATTTTATTTTATTTTATTTTATTTTATTTTATTTAATTTTATTTAATTTAATTTAATTTAATTTAATTTAATTTAATTTTATTTTATTTTATTTTATTTTATTTTAATTTATTTTATTTGGTGTTATTTTATTTTATTTTATTTTGTTTTATTTTATTTTATTTTATTTTATTTAATTTTATTTAATTTTATTTTATTTTATTTTATTTTATTTTATTTTATTTTATTTTATTTTATTTTATTTTATTTTATTTTATTTTATTTTATTTGGTGTTATTTTACTTTATTTTATTTTACTTTATTTTATTTTAATTTATTTTATTTTATTTTATTTTATTTTATTTTATTTTATTTTATTTTATTTTATTTTATTTTATTTTATTTTATTTTATTTTATTTTATTTTATTTTATTTTATTTTATTTTATTTTATTTTATTTTATTTTATTTTATTTTATTTTATTTTATTTTATTTTATTTCGTTTTATTTTATTTAATGTAATTTTATTTTATCTTATTTTGCTCTTACCGAAAATTTAAATTTCCTTACAAACCTCGAATATTCAACTCATATTGAAGTGTATCTATTTTTACTTAAAATCGACATAGTAAGTCTATTTATAGTTGTGTAGTTATGCAACTAAAGCACGTCTTTGTGTACGAGTATGCCCGCTGGCATGACAAAGTTTTGCTTCTTCTTAGCTCTCCGAATTGTTGCAGCTGTTATGTGGCATCACAACTACAAACTTTGCTTAAAACTTGAACAAGTATCCCCCAAAACGTCACTATCTCCTTGAGCATAGTTCTTGCGCATCTGCTTCTATGAGTTTTGCAGTATTCCCCAAATGCAACTGCAGCTGCTGAGTATTGTTTTTGCATATGCACGTGTGAATTAGGGGCCGTAATGGTTTTAACTTTTATAAAAAATCGTCCAAAATAATTCACAATTTAAAAATTTATTTTTTCCAATGGTTTTATTTTTGAAAAAAATTGAGATAACTTTAGCTAATTTTAGATCCTTTTCCTTTAACCTCTCCAGCCAAAAATTTAAAAATAACTCTCTGATTCGGTCTCTGTTATGAGGAAATGGGACCGTCTATCGTCAGTTGATGATGTTGGTGTACAGTTTTTGTACTTTTGACACCTTTGCGAGACCTAAATAATCTACAATGGCCGCAGTGAATGCTTAGGGAAAACGCTTTACGCTTGGATTGTAAAATAGAAAGTAGGCAGCTCTTATGGGGTTGCAAGTATGTATGTATGTCGCTTATTCGAGGCGGTAATTGTTGTAGGAAGTTGAGAAGTTGGAAGCTACACAAACTGTTTGTACGTGAAATGTGGTGGAAGGAGCATGCGTTCTGTTGCTGCTGATTAGTCTTTCGCTGTGGCTTTGGAAGTAAGCTTAACAACGACTTGGTTATACACAGTGAGATATCATGAGATACATATGTTAAAATGAAGTACGGCATCTTAGATCATCTGTTTAATGTTGAGTCTCTGGCTGATCTTGGAATATTCATACGAACTTTTGGAAATTTTTGATTGATTTTAAAGCGTCTCAAAGCAGCCTGAAGGGCCCTTTTCACATATTTTCTTTCAAAGTGTCAGATAGTTCGACCGATTTTAATGAATTTTAAACCTAACCTAAAAAAAAACCAAAAAAAACAAAAAAAAAAATTTAATTTTGTCATAAATCAAACGTCCGCAAAGAAAGAAATAAAAAAAATTTTTTTTTTTAAATTTAGAAAAATTAAAAAAAAAAATGTATGAAAACTTAATAAAATTCAAAAAAAAGAAGAAACGCATTTAAAAAAAAATAAAAAATTTTTTTGTTTCAATTTCCTTTTATCATAAGCCAAAGGTCTGCCAAAACGGAGTTTAAAACAAATTAGTTTTAAAAATTAAAAAAAAAATTTTTATTCAAAAAATATTAAGAATTTTTTTTCAGTTTCCTTTTATCATAAACCAAAGGTCTGCCAAAACGGAGTTTAAAACAAATTAGTTTTAAAAATTAAAAAAAAAATTTTTATTCAAAAAATATTAAGCATTTTTTTTCAGTTTCCTTTTATCATAAACCAAAGGTTTCCAAAACGGAGATTAAAAAAACGTAGTTTTAAAAATTGAAAAAAAAAAAATTTGAAATTTGAATAATATTTAGATGCATTTTTTTTGAGTTTCTTTCTATCATAAAAAAAGGTCTGCCAAACAAAAAATTCAAAAAAAAAAAATTTGTTTAAAAAAACTAAAAAATTCTAAAAATTTAAAAACATCGACATAGATGGAAAACCGAGTACCTCACCGAATTGCAAAAACGTGTGAAGTGGAAACATCCACAATCTAACTTGAAACGAGGAGACCTGGTCGTCATAAAGGAGGACAACTTACCTCCCAACGAATGGAGATTAGGTCGAATTGCGGAATTACATCGGGGACTCGATAACCGAGTCCGAGTCGTCGAACTCGATACAGCAAGGGGCCAGACTACCAGACCAATTACGAAATTGGTCCTATTACCATCCGGTAACAAGGATGGCGAACATTAGTGATATTCCACTTCTCAATCTCCCTAATTCCACTTCTAATTACCTAATGAATTAGGGAAGCCATAACTTAAGTCAAAGCGACTTGACAAAATTAAAACTAAAATGATCAAGTTCTTTAATACCTACCGCAATCGGACAAACCGATCGGCCACAAGAAAGTAAACGCACTCGTTCAAACGGAACGAGGCCAACCGAAACCCTACCGCAGACGGACGAACCGATCTGCCACAGAAGTTGAGAATTTTGCGGCAACAACTCGCCGCATATCACTCAAGCATCACATTCATACCCATTTCCACACACCCACAAGACAACAAGAGTACCCTCCAGAGTCATCTACATCAACAGTTTGAGGTACTGGAGACTTACAAAATTCAACAAAATGAAGAATTTTGGCTCTTAAATAACCGTGTTATTAACTTAAGAGTCTTACAAAATTCAACAAAATGAAAAATTTTGGGTAGGCCATTTTGTCTTGTCTTCTTGTAACCAAGAAGGTCCCTGCCACCACAAAATGTTTTCGACTAAGTCCTTCGCTGATAGTCCTCTGCTGGCCAAATCTGCTGGATTTTGTGCGGATTCGACATGGTGCCAAGCTCTGTTTCCAACTTTCTCTATGATTTTTGTTACCCGGTGAGCGACGAAGGTTGACCAGGAGCAGGGGGGTTTTCTGATCCATGCTAGAACAATTGTCGAGTCTGTCCATAGATGTGTGTTTATATTTCCTATGTTTAGGTTTTCGCGGATGGAATCTATTATTTCGGCCAACAAGACAGCCCCGCATAGCTCAAGTCGAGGTAACGATATTGTTTTCACGGGGGCTACTCTTGTCTTCGCCATTAAAATATTGACGTGTACTTGATCCTTCACCTTTGCTCGTAGGTAGACTGTAGCTCCATAAGCCTTCTCTGAGGCGTCGCAAAACCCATGTATTTCTACGTCGTTAGTCGGTGTAAAATATACCCATCGTGGTATTCGTATCTGATCAATTGCAGGGTAATCCTGCATAAAAGTTTGCCATCGTTCGAGGGTAGTTGGCGACACTGGCTCGTCCCAATCTGTCCCTTCCAGCCAGATGTTTTGCATTATGATTTTGGCTACGATGATGATTGGGGCCAGCCAGCCTAGGGGGTCGAAAAGTTTGGCAATAGCCGAGAGTATTGCCCTTTTGGTTAAAAGATCTCGATTGTCGATTGGTTTCGCTATAAAGTAGAAGTGATCAGAATGTGCGTTCCAACGTATACCTAGTGTTTTGGCAGTGCTGGAGTCTTCGAACTCCAGAAACTCTTCATTGAGTAGATGTTGTTTAGGTAGCCCCTTGAGTATTTTACTGCAATTGGAAGTCCATTTTCGAAGGGGGAAACCTGCCGAATGTAGTGCTTGCGTGATTTCGTCTCTCGCTTGGATCGCAGAATCAATGGTGTGACCTCCTGCCAGGACGTCATCAACGTACATACTTGTCCGCAGGATATTTGCAGCTATTGGTAATGAAGGCTCGACGTCATCTGCCAGTTGGTGCAGTGTCCTTATCGCCAGATATGGGGCACAGTTCACACCAAAGGTTACCGTCTTCAGCTCGTAGACGCGGATCGAATCCTTGGGATTGGTGCGAAAGACGATCCTTTGGTATTGTGTGTGGTTGGCCTTTACCCATATCTGACGGTACATCTTTTCGATGTCGCTGTTGAAAACATATTTGAAGAACCTCCAGCGCAGTAAAAGGATCGTTAAGTCGGCCTGGAGGACTGGGCCTGTATGTAGCACGTCATTCAGACTTGTGCCATTAGCCGTAGGACACGATGCGTTGAATACCACTCTGACTTTGGTGGTTGTGCTGTCTTCCTTTATTACAGCGTGGTGGGGCAAGAAATAACAATCGGTTGATTGTGGTGGTATGACCCTAGAAACTTTTGACATATGACCTAATGTCTCGTATTCCGATACTACCCTGTTATACTCTGCCTGTAGGGCTGGTGTCTTTGATAAGCGCGTCTCATTCCGGTAGAATTGAGAGCAAACGCCCTTAAGCGAAGGCCCTAAGCAGGTGTCGTTAGGAAAATCGCGTTTGAAGGGAAGGGCGACTATATATTTTCCATCGGAATTTCTGGTCGTTGTTGCCTTGAAGAGTGCCTCGCAATAGGCGTTGTCTTCATTGAGTGCCTTTTTCTTCGGGACATCCTCCAACTCCCAGAAAGCTGTTAACTGCTTGTCCAGGTTTATTTCGTTGAAAAATGACACCCGAGTATTGGTTGGTTGAGGTGCGTCTGCACGACCGGTTAGGATCCAGCCGAATACGGTTTCTTGGGCTAGAAGCGTGTTTAATACGTTCTTCCGTATACCGTTTAACATAATTTGGGGATAAACGTCGCCTCCGAGAATGAGGTCAACCGGTTCATTTATGAAGAACCTTTTATCCGCCAGTATTAAGTCCGGGAATGCTTGCCTTGTCATTGCGCTAACTTGACAAGTCGGCAGATCCCCTGTAAGTTGTGGTAGGACAAGGACCACTGTGTCAATGCGCACTAAGGGATTTGTAAGTGAACCTAATTGAATTTGACACGACTCTTTAACCTGTGCTGACAGCGTATTGTTGATGCCCGAAACTTGGACATGCATGCGTTTTGACTGCAGGTTTACTCTTTTCTTTAGTCTTTCGGTTATGAAAGAACATTCAGAGCCGGAGTCAATCAGTGCTCTTGCCGAGAAATTGACTCCATTGTGTTGGATGTTAACTCGAGCCGTCCCTAGTAATACCCCCTTAGTTGTATTTGCATGACAAGATGAAACATTACTAACGTCTTCTTTTCCATTTGCAGGTTCGAGTCTTTGCCTAGCCTGCTGTGAGGTCGAGGGCCTATCGTCAGATGTGTTTTGCCGCCACCTCTGGTTCGTTGCTTTTGGCTGAGCTGTTGCCAGATGGAGTAAGGTGTTGTGCCTTGCGTGACATGAGCTGCAGTTAAAGGAACTAGTGCAGCGTGTCACCGTGTGTCCAGCCGACAGGCAGTTCAAGCAACAGTTGTTGCTCTTGATGTAGGCTATCCTATCTGATATGGTTAGCCCCCGGAATTTTTGACAATTTCGTAATTTGTGCTCCCTACTGTTGCACATTTTACACGAAGCTGTTGGGGTGCTAGCTTGGTATACTCCAAGTTTCGCCGGCGTTTGCCGTGTATTATTTTGACTCTTGGGTGCTGTCAATGTTTTGCTACCCCTGAGGTCAGAAACAGTTTCCAACGTTTGGAAGCGGTTGGAGAGGAATTTGTCCATATCTTCCCATTTTGGTATCTCTGTTTTGTTCTCTATGGTTTGTTCCCATAGAGCCAGAGTACATTCGGGAAGTTTGGTGGAACAAAGATAGGTTATAATTGCATCCCAGTTTGATATGTCAATTTGATGACACTGAAGCGCCGAGATGCAATTATTAATGTCGCGCTGAAGCTTTTTGATTGCTGTACCGCATTCATGTTCGACGGACGTTAAACTAAATAGCGATTTCAATTGCGTATTAACTAGGATACGCTTGTTTTCATATCTGTCGCTTAGATTCTTCCAGGCTGTGGTAAAACCTTCGTTGGTCAAGGGACATCTCCGCACAATCTCCTTCGCTTCCCCTAGTGTTTTCTGGTTGAGGTGGTATAGCTTTTCAACCGGGGTAAGGCGTTTATTTAATATGTATATGGCCGTGAACATATCCCTAAAAGTTGGCCAGGATAGGTAGTCTCCTTTAAACACATCGGTGTCACAAGGTGGAAGTCGTATGTTCTGTTCACGGCTGGAAGTATCAGAGACTTGTGGTGCTGGAGCTGCTTCAACAGTTAATTTCTCTATTTCACCATTAATTGCAGCCATGCCTCTCGCGTAACATGCGAAGCAGGTCTTATTTTTTTGTCTTAATGACTGCAGGTCTTCCTTGGTTAGGTCTGGTGAACTTAAAAGACTTTCATAGCATGCTTTAGTCTTTTTCCACAATGACTTTAGCTCTTCTTGCTGAATGGCAAGGGTGTGCTTATCTTGGTCTTGTGGGCTGAAATCTTGGTCAAACGAAACGACGCAATCTGAAAGACGTATGTAAGTCTCCATTTTTTTAATAATTTTAAAAATCTTGTTTGTTTGCAGTGAAACACTAGCGGACTGAAATGCCTAATAGAAGTGCTATGAATATATGGGAAAATATTCAAAGTGAACCAGATATTAATCTTTTTGAAGATTTGCTGTATCGTGGAACGTATATGTGACCCAGATAGAAATCGCAAGGATTTAATGTGTCTTTTAGCACGCTGAGAGTGAACGTGTGTGTTGAATAAAATGGAAAACCAAATGCCTAACAGCCAAAAAAAACCAAAGTGTTTCCAATCCAAAGTGCAATAAAATGTGTAAAACGTCGTTTAAAATGTATTATTTATTAGACAATTAAAATCGACAAAAATGTAAAAGATCTTAATTTAATACAATATCGAGTGTTGTTTAAAAATATATAAGTTTGCAACAATGTCGCAAGGAATAAATGCCACAAGCCACCCAACGTATGCTATAGTTCTGTCGGTGGCACGTAGTTATTACAAACGTTCGACGAAGTATTAAAAAGATACAAGTGAATATTGTGATATTTTTTGCAAATGCATCAACCAAGTGGAAGTGTAAATTATTGTTGAAATTCAACAATCAATGGACTGTAATATTCGAAAGAACAGAGACTCTACAGTGCTGTGGTAATGTGTTAAAAAAAAATAAAAATAAAAGAGGTTTAGCCACTGCCTGTCTGCCTTGAGCTGTGTCGAGGAGTCCTTACCACTGGAGGGGGGAACTTCTCGATAGTCAAAAGGCGCTATCTGTGTGTTACGAACACAAAGAACCTCAACTTGCTCTGATCTACAAAGTTCTATCACAATTTCACTTGTGGTACGTGATTGCGTACTTAAAAAAAAGGTGTGCACTAAAATCAACCACTTACCTTAAAAAGTTTAGGGTTTAATATGTGCAGTGATGAGAACTGTGTACGCTGATGATGTGATGTGATATGATGTTATGTTATGTACTGTATTGTGATGTGATGTTGCTGGACTGTATATATGTTATGTTATGTACTGTATTGTGATGTGATGTTGCTGGACTGTATATATGTGATGTTGATGGACTGTATTGTGATGTGATGTTGCTGGACTGTATTGTGATGTGATGTTGATGGACTGTATTGTGATGTGATGTTGCTGGACTGTATATATGTCTGTCCCTGTTGCACTGTCACTCGCTGCTATGTTAGTGATTTTGATGTGTCTCCGTGTATTTAATTGTAATTTAAAATAACTTTTGCGCTGGTTTATAATCACAATGGTGTTGAAGTGTGTTTAAAAATTTGCTGGATATTCCTGGCGAGATGGACCAAATGTTACGGCGGCTTGCTACTTGGTAGGACACTACCAAGTTATAAGCGCTCGTAATAAGGGGTGAGTGGAAGAAAGTAAAAAAAACTCGTTAGTTCGTATAAACAAACAAAAGTACACAGGTTTATTAAAGCAACGTTTAAAATGTAATAACACGTGAAAGTAATTGAATTTAAAATGAATTAATTAATCAAATCAAAATAGTTATGTGGAAAGGAAATTTGGAAATTTGACGAGTATGGCTTACCTTGGGTAACTTGGCTGCTGGCGATCTCCTGTACGTTCGTAAAAGAAGTGACCGCGAGAAAAAATATAATTTAACGTGTATCCCCCGCCGAATAATAGCTCTCGCTCTTATCCGGTGGGGTACGGTTATCGGTTCGACCGAGGTAAAAGTAAAAGCTCTGCGCATTAGGGTGTGCCTTAATATTTAGGCCGGTGGCCTAAACATGCCGGCCCCCTTGCAGCAGGCAATTTATCAAACGCGCTCAGCGGCCAAGACCCGGAAAGGTAAGCAGTTATTTTAAACTATGTACATATGTATGTATTTTCTATGTTAGTTTCGTCGCCTCTGTGCAGCGTCCGTGTTTGCGGTTCCTGTGGGTGAAAAGAAACGATTAGTAGCTATGGACGTGGGTTAATTTTAGTGCACTTTACTTAGTTATGTATGGTTTATTGCTGGTGGGCTCCCGAAACCACCAAGCCAAATATGGTTGCTTGTGTCAGCAGCCCCCCCACAGTCGATGGAGGTGCGCCACTAACCATAATGTTGGCGTAGACGTCGGCGCCTAGTGTAAGCCGGACTGGTGAGGACCGGTGGAATGTCGGATCCGCCAGCTTCATAAATTGAAATGGCGTTGATACTGACGGATCGAGTGACGTTGTCGGACTAAGCCGCGAATAGCGAGCGACTACTGTGGCCTGGGTTGTCACTTCTCCGACTACCCCATACTTTCCGCGAAGGACGAGAGTGCACTTGGTGTGGTAGTGCGTGCCGGTGCGCTCCAAACGGAGGTCCTTTGCGAGGTTCGCGTCGATTATGGAGTTCGGCGTGCACGGATCGATGAGGGCGCGCACGATGTGGAGTTCACCCCCCGCCGCGATTCGAACCAAGGCCGTTGGAGCAATAGCTACGAAGGCGCGCGTTATAGTTAAAGGGGCCTCCCCAAGGCGCCCTGTTCTGAAGCCAGACGGTGTCCTCTCGTGTATCGCGAGCGCTTCGCTTTGTGCTGTTGATTGCGTATGTTTTGGATACGGGGCCGCCCTGCCAGCGGTACGTCGTGACGAGCGGGGCGGACGTGGCTCCGCGTCGGCACGGCGCCCTCCGGAAGGACGGTGCGATGGGCGGAAAGGACGTGTCTCCGCGCCATCCCCGCGTGGAATATTTGAGGGCTTCTCATGGTGAAGGAGCGGTCGAAAGCGGCGATGTTCCAAAGCAACCGGTGGAGCCCTGGACGTTAGTGCGGTGACGTCTTCCCTGCGATTAGCTTCTTCGTCAGCTACTTCCTCTGCCCATGTTAACGTCTTCTCCGCGACGTGGATAGAAAGTGCTCCCTCCGAGCTTGCGTCATCGTCGTCGTCGTGGACGGTCGGTGGTGCCTCGTCGGTATGTGTCGAAGTATGGTGCTGTTGATTGCACCGGTGGCACCGATCTTCGCTGGGGCATGACCTCCTCTGGTGAAAAGGCGATAGGCAGTTAGTGCAGTACCGCGCGTCGATGATCACCCTTAGTCGCTCCACATTGGACAAGCCCCGGTAAATTGGGCACAGTCGAATACTGTGCGACTTCTGGCACAGGCGGCACGGAATAGTAAACGTGACGCCCCGAGTTTCCGCCTTTTTGCGTTGGATGCTGAAGCCAGTCATTCTGAAAGATTAGTCGTCAAGCATTAATTGTCACGGATGTATATTCCGTATGTCGGGTGGTTTGTGGTCTTGCACATACTTAAACACGTTTGGCTTTGGCTTTTTGTTTGGCAATTTTTCCCTCTCTGGCAGCTTTGTCACGAATGACAATTCCCTGCAACCCCAGCACACAGTACATATTGGTGAGTGTAGTAACTCGTTGGAGCCCGAACTGTATTATTTGTTGGTAACCTGGTGTAAAAAAGGAAGAAATGGTGCGAGGTCCCCTGACTTTTGTTTTAGTTTGGGTATCAGTAAGCGGTATGTGCACGTATTTGCTCTGAAAAGACTAAGTTTGGGGTCTCATCACGGCTGGTTCTTACGTGGTGCATAACCAGCTGATCGACACCGTGCTCAATCAGCTCGTAAATCACCCACCTTTGCGGTTTTACAGACGTGGTCAGCAACTCTGTGCTGCCACATCCCATCGCTGACGACTGTCACTTGTCAATGTAAAGGTGCAGGCAGATGTACCGCGACACCCATAAAGGAATTTAACATAACAAAGCTCATTGCGGTGAAAAATCTAGCATACTGAGATATTGCAAATAAACTGGCAATTGTGGACAGTTGTAGTGAAAAAATAATGGTGGAAGAAATTTAGGCCCTTATTATGAGAATTTTTTTCGTTGAGCATGTTCGACCACCATGGAAGATCGAATTAAACTCATAATAGGCACCTTAGGGCCACTTTCATAAAAGCCGGTTAAGCCCAATCGGTGATTAATTTGACAGCCAACCGTACAAAATACGTCAATTAAACTCCGGTTATCGGCTACCGGCTTTTATGAAAGCGGCCCTTAATGTTCTGTGAAAAAGTGGTTAGTTTCGATATTTTGACCACGCTATATTTCGTCTTTGCGATTAAATTAATATACGGCACGGGCAAAGATATTCATTTCCACCAACATTCTCAGAAGTGAAAAATGCGTATAAGGGTACACATTCATAGTAATAGGCTGTTCATGCTGAGGCTGCATTTTGCATTTACCTCGCATTTTAGCTTTTAGCCCGAAAAGCAGCTTTTATTTTCACATTTTCCATACAAAATTTGACACCTAAATGCAACTAAAAGCAACTTTTGTTTTGCATTAGCATTATAAATGCGGAAATCAACCCTGTAATATTCGAAGAAAATCGCGATTCGAATTCAAAAGAGTGGCAATATTGGTTGTTTTTACTTGGCGTTCTCTCATTCTCTGTCTTTCGTAAACATTCCGCAAATTTGCTCGGATTTTAAATTTGTAATTTAGCGCGCGTGTTGTGTGCTATTGCTAAAATAAATCAATCTACAAATTAATCTGATGTTTGTGAAGGGATTTAAATAAAAGATTTAATAAAAATCTGTACATTTTTTCACACGTGGCATAACCTCAAAAAAATGTTCGAACTTGCTAAATGTGCATTTGATAAATGCGCCAGCATGAACGCTTTTTCGAAACCAATGTCCGAAAATGTAAAATGCTGCTTTTTAACTTCAGCATGAATGGCACATAACCCAGATTTCCCCTAACATCATGCGAAAAAGTTTCACCCGCTCAATATGGTACGCCACAAAAAGTGGTGGATTTTTGCAACGAGTACATACCCGTTACGATCATGTGTGGGTACCGATCGTTACTCGAAGTGGCTACGCTATTTCATTCAGCACTGCATACATTCCTGAATGAAATGTCATTGATGGAAAATACACACGAGGTAAGTAGTAAAGTTGTGAATTTTATTTTTATTGTAATATTATAATGAGTTTTCTTTGTTTCTTTTATTTTCAGGTGGCAGGTGGATCATTGGGGAATAGCAGCAGTGGATACATGGCGATTTCGAGGTAAGTATAAGTTTACGCTGCCGAAATCCTGTATCGTTTCGGCAGCGTTGAAAACCATGTATGTACGTGTGTGTATCACTCGCTGTGGTGGCCGGCGCCCATCGATGGATACATACATGAAAATTATGTAGATATCCAATTCTAATTTTTTATCTTTTTAGGTTGTATGGGCAGCTTTCTATATGCCCCATCAATGAGCAGCCAAACATATGCTCCATCAATGGGCAGCTTTCAATATGCCCCATCAATGAGCAGCCAAACATATGCTCCAACAATGGGCAGCATTCTATATGCCCCAACGGTGCATGCCACACAAATGTGTGACGCAAATATTAGTGCCCCATTGTGGCATGGCGCATGGGCGGGTGACGAAATAGTATTTATGCGCCGGGGGAATAAAATGCAATGCACAGTTTGAGAGATGTGTGCACTACGATGGTGCATATGGCTATTGTACTCTGATGCACGAGCCGTCTCCAGTGGGCAACAAACAAAATGCAAGTCGGGTCTTCGAAGGTGGCTGTTGGCATGATCGTTCCCCACAATAACCAAGCCTCAATACTTCAATAAACGGTATGCAAGAGAAACAGCAACCGTTTTGGTTCCAATTATACATTTCCTAAAATACGACAGAGGAAGATTTACAACGATGGGGATCTCACAAATTAGAAGCCAAAAACTGAGACAACAAGCAGATTGGAGTCGTATCGTCAGCTGCAGCAGCACGAACAGAGCAGTCTCAAATCAACATCGAATGCTGAGTGAGTTGCATGTGTGTTTTTATATTGTTTATACTATGTTGTAGGAACTATTTTAAGGCTGTAAACCCCCTTTTTTTTCCAAAACTACTGGCGATTCCCTACGAAATTATAGTACATGCCTATATAGGTATGGTAGTTGTCTCCTTTGGCACCCAACTACTAATAAATTAGCTAAAACCAACCAAATACCAAAAATTTTAACGATAGATATATGCCTTTTCAAAAGATTGTATATTAAACATTTTTTTTAAGGGTTTGAAATTTATGCATATTCTCTATACCCACGTTGAATATGGGATACTTTTTCTTCCGGGAATTGGACTCGGGACCGACCTATTTAAACTATTTCACATGCGGTCCGATTTTGTTGAAATTTGGTGTGTGGTTATCGCTATTGCCAAGTCAAAATATGAAAATAAATACAACTTGTATGTATATTCGTTAGGTCTGCGAGATGGCTATCTATTTGGTTATGTTCCTAAAGTCCATTCGTACATTTAATTCAGGTTTCCGAATGACATCATTCGTAGCAACAGAAATAGTTAGGAACTATAAATGGTCAGCAAGTCAACTCAAAATTCAAAGTTAAAGGCCAGATTTGTCATAAAGTAGGCCTAGTAGGTACACTGCCGCCCTATGTGGGTATCAGCATATCTCCAATAAAACTCTAGAAGAGTTGTGTCTGTATATCGAAAATTTCTTTAAAAACTGACTGGGGAGGACTTGGGAGATGCTTAGGCACAGCTCCAACCGCTAGTTAAAAAATCTTCGATTTCGAAGTCGCGAAGGCGTATTTCAGGAGCCAAAATTTTTCATTTTGTTGAATTTTGTAAGACTCTTAAGTTAATAACACGGTTATTTAAGAGCCAAAATTCTTCATTTTGTTGAATTTTGTAAGTCTCCAGTACCTCAAACTGTTGATGTAGATGACTCTGGAGGGTACTCTTGTTGTCTTGTGGGTGTGTGGAAATGGGTATGAATGTGATGCTTGAGTGATATGCGGCGAGTTGTTGCCGCAAAATTCTCAACTTCTGTGGCAGATCGGTTCGTCCGTCTGCGGTAGGGTTTCGGTTGGCCTCGTTCCGTTTGAACGAGTGCGTTTACTTTCTTGTGGCCGATCGGTTTGTCCGATTGCGGTAGGTATTAAAGAACTTGATCATTTTAGTTTTAATTTTGTCAAGTCGCTTTGACTTAAGTTATGGCTTCCCTAATTCATTAGGTAATTAGAAGTGGAATTAGGGAGATTGAGAAGTGGAATATCACTAATGTTCGCCATCCTTGTTACCGGATGGTAATAGGACCAATTTCGTAATTGGTCTGGTAGTCTGGCCCCTTGCTGTATCGAGTTCGACGACTCGGACTCGGTTATCGAGTCCCCGATGTAATTCCGCAATTCGACCTAATCTCCATTCGTTGGGAGGTAAGTTGTCCTCCTTTATGACGACCAGGTCTCCTCGTTTCAAGTTAGATTGTGGATGTTTCCACTTCACACGTTTTTGCAATTCGGTGAGGTACTCGGTTTTCCATCGTTTGCAAAACGTTTGGTGTAGGGACTTAAGTTTTTCCCATCGGTTGACGAGCGAAGCGCGGTTCTCGCTAACGTCGATCTCCGGTGGGGCTAATAAATGCCCACCGATGAGGAAATGCCCTGGGGTTAGTGGCTCCAGGCTAGACGGATCATTTGAGGAGGGGCTTAATGGTCGAGAGTTGAGACACGACTCAATCCTGCAAAGTAGGGTGCTGAACTCTTCAAGAGTAAATTTATGATCCAACGCGATCCTCTTGAAGTGGTGCTTAAAGCTCTTGACCCCGGCCTCCCATAATCCGCCCATGTGTGGAGCGCCTGCTGGGATGAAATGCCACGTAAGGGTTTGGTGGCTGTATTTGGATAGGGTCTGGTTGCGAGCGTCCGCTAAAAAGGTTTTAAACTCAGAACGGAGCGCCCTGGATGCCCCCACAAAGTTAGTTCCGTTGTCGGAGTAGATGTTCTTTGGACACCCCCGTCTAGCAACGAACCGATCGAGAGCTGCCAGGAAAGACGCTGTACTCAGATCGCTAGTGGCCTCTAAATGAATTGCCTTGGTTGAAAAGCAAACAAAGAGGCAGACGTAGCCCTTTGAGAGACGACATCCTCTTCCGCTGTACGATTTGATGTCGAAAGGTCCGGCAAAATCTACGCCGGCGTTCGTGAATGCTCGGGAAAAGGTCGTGCGTTCCGGTGGAAGGTTCCCCATAAGTTGGGTTTGAGACCGCTTCCGGTAAATAGTGCAAACTTTGCAATTGTGAATGACAGACCGGATCATATTTTTTACCCTCGGGATCCAATATTGCGTGCGTATGAGACGCAGCATGAGCTGGTTTTCACCGTGAAGGGATATCTGGTGGACAAATTGGATGAGAAGACGCGTGAATCGACAGGCGTAGGGGAGAATGATCGGGTGGCGCTCGTTGTAGGCGAGGTCTTGGGATGCGGCAAGACGACCGCCCACCCTCAAAATGTTATGGTCGTCAACGAAGGGGTTAAGGGGCAGGACGTCGCTTTTCGTCCCGATGGGTTTTCCGGACTTTATGTTAGCCAATTCTTCAGGATAATGTTTCTTTTGATAAATTTCTATTAAGCGTCTAGTCGTTGCCTTAATTTCGTCGGGCGAAATGAGGTACGACTGCGCTTTAAACGAAGATTTGGTTTTAGGATTAGTTCTTTGAGAGAACCTCATGACGTATGATATAACTCTCAAAGCTCTGGAAAAATCGGAAAATCTATCAAGGGGGTCCTCACTATGTTCTACTTGCACAGCTGCGTGGCTTTGTATCCTTTTCCCTTCAATGTTCGTACCATATTCCTTTTCCTGGGTAGGCCATTTTGTCTTGTCTTCTTGTAACCAAGAAGGTCCCTGCCACCACAAAATGTTTTCGACTAAGTCCTTCGCTGATAGTCCTCTGCTGGCCAAATCTGCTGGATTTTGTGCGGATTCGACATGGTGCCAAGCTCTGTTTCCAACTTTCTCTATGATTTTTGTTACCCGGTGAGCGACGAAGGTTGACCAGGAGCAGGGGGGTTTTCTGATCCATGCTAGAACAATTGTCGAGTCTGTCCATAGATGTGTGTTTATATTTCCTATGTTTAGGTTTTCGCGGATGGAATCTATTATTTCGGCCAACAAGACAGCCCCGCATAGCTCAAGTCGAGGTAACGATATTGTTTTCACGGGGGCTACTCTTGTCTTCGCCATTAAAATATTGACGTGTACTTGATCCTTCACCTTTGCTCGTAGGTAGACTGTAGCTCCATAAGCCTTCTCTGAGGCGTCGCAAAACCCATGTATTTCTACGTCGTTAGTCGGTGTAAAATATACCCATCGTGGTATTCGTATCTGATCAATTGCAGGGTAATCCTGCATAAAAGTTTGCCATCGTTCGAGGGTAGTTGGCGACACTGGCTCGTCCCAATCTGTCCCTTCCAGCCAGATGTTTTGCATTATGATTTTGGCTACGATGATGATTGGGGCCAGCCAGCCTAGGGGGTCGAAAAGTTTGGCAATAGCCGAGAGTATTGCCCTTTTGGTTAAAAGATCTCGATTGTCGATTGGTTTCGCTATAAAGTAGAAGTGATCAGAATGTGCGTTCCAACGTATACCTAGTGTTTTGGCAGTGCTGGAGTCTTCGAACTCCAGAAACTCTTCATTGAGTAGATGTTGTTTAGGTAGCCCCTTGAGTATTTTACTGCAATTGGAAGTCCATTTTCGAAGGGGGAAACCTGCCGAATGTAGTGCTTGCGTGATTTCGTCTCTCGCTTGGATCGCAGAATCAATGGTGTGACCTCCTGCCAGGACGTCATCAACGTACATACTTGTCCGCAGGATATTTGCAGCTATTGGTAATGAAGGCTCGACGTCATCTGCCAGTTGGTGCAGTGTCCTTATCGCCAGATATGGGGCACAGTTCACACCAAAGGTTACCGTCTTCAGCTCTTAGACGCGGATCGAATCCTTGGGATTGGTGCGAAAGACGATCCTTTGGTATTGTGTGTGGTTGGCCTTTACCCATATCTGACGGTACATCTTTTCGATGTCGCTGTTGAAAACATATTTGAAGAACCTCCAGCGCAGTAAAAGGATCGTTAAGTCGGCCTGGAGGACTGGGCCTGTATGTAGCACGTCATTCAGACTTGTGCCATTAGCCGTAGGACACGATGCGTTGAATACCACTCTGACTTTGGTGGTTGTGCTGTCTTCCTTTATTACAGCGTGGTGGGGCAAGAAATAACAATCGGTTGATTGTGGTGGTATGACCCTAGAAACTTTTGACATATGACCTAATGTCTCGTATTCCGATACTACCCTGTTATACTCTGCCTGTAGGGCTGGTGTCTTTGATAAGCGCGTCTCATTCCGGTAGAATTGAGAGCAAACGCCCTTAAGCGAAGGCCCTAAGCAGGTGTCGTTAGGAAAATCGCGTTTGAAGGGAAGGGCGACTATATATTTTCCATCGGAATTTCTGGTCGTTGTTGCCTTGAAGAGTGCCTCGCAATAGGCGTTGTCTTCATTGAGTGCCTTTTTCTTCGGGACACAAAATTTGAGATTTAAAAAAAAAAAGTAAAATTGCTAATATCAGAAAACTTCAATTTTTCTATATCTTAAAAAATTCAATTAAAAGCATTAAATTTTGAAATGAATTTTGTTTGGTATTAAACCTCTGATATATGGATGTATGTATCTAGAGATATTATGAAAATTATAGAACGACATTTTTTGCTTTTTTTTCTGCAATTGAAAGGGTTTTGCAGAAATTTCATATTTCACTTCATACATATTTAACTTATATTCAAAAGCTATACAACAACAACACTAACAGTGTTAACGCTAAAGAATAAATATAATAAAATAACGGCTACTAAAGTATTTTCTTTGATTAAAAAATAAATAAATAAAATGTGCGCATTGAAACCAATCAATCAAAGAGCTGTGAAAAAGAAAACCGAATGAAAAAATGAGCTCAACTGCCATTCAAACTTTAATATAAAATGCAATCAAGCTCAATATAAAAGCAGTGATAAAGATAAGAAAAAAAAATCAAATAAAGTAAATGCATACAAAAACATAATGCAATCACATGTGAATATGGAAGATAGGCACACGAGCATGGAGCATACAATCGCGCATGCAGCTGCAATCGAGCGGACGTTTATATTGCTGGGGGCATTCCATGTCAAGTTGACTTTTGATTGGAAGGAAGTCAAAACGATTTTGATGAGCTTTGGTGAGAAATTTCAAAAAAAATTGAACAGACCCAGGAAGCAGTTCCGAGAATTCTTCTACAATCTGATCCTCCAGGTCGAGATGGAGAACGTTTAAAGTTGAAATTTTTTATTCGAAATATTTTTAAAAAATTACTTACAATGAAAGATAGAATTTCAATTTTTTTTTTAAACTTTTCGAGTTCATGAAAAATCTATATTTATTGTTACCGCAAACTATGTATCGTTATTGAATTTTATCGTTTTTGATTATCATCGCGTTTCTCGCATTGTTTTCGATTTCTATGCATCTATCGAATATTTTTGTTTTTTAAATTCTAACTAGTTTTATTTTTTGTATCGATATTCAAAGACTATATTATTTGCTGTAATTGTTTTTATGATTTCTATATGCTATTGTAAACTTTTAAGAGCGCCATCAAAAATATCGGTTATCGATTATTTTTTATGCTAATCTATTTTTAATTGAAATATTATTTTTAATCGATTTTTAATAATGGCTGCTGGTGGGCTTTTTAATAGATTTTGTCGATTATATTTTTGTATCGATTATTATCGATACTTATCGATAACTATCAAACTTTATCGATAGCAATCGGGTCTTATTTATTCGATCATAAATACTTTCTTTTTTTATAATTTTTTGTGGATTTTTCGATACTTGTGATTGATATTTTTATAATCGATTTTTTGTTTCCAATAGATTTATTACACTTTTTTGTCATTCACTATTGATCGACTTTTACTAGAGATATACCTATTAATCTATTTTGTTTTGAATTCTAATGCATTTTACTTACTTTTATAGAATTTTGTTGGATTTGATCGATAATATCTACACTTTGATTACTATCGATATTTATCGATTTTTATCGACTTTTATCGATTACGTTAGATCTATAGATCGCGATCGGGTTTTATCTTCTGAATCAGAATCATTACATTTTTTTAATTTCTTAAAATTCTAAAAGAAATTTGATTGATATTTTAGAAACTATAATCGATTTTTGTTTTGTTTCATCAAATTTAGTTACAGTGTTATATGATACTCGATAGCGATCGATCAGGAAAATGAAATTTTTTTACTTATAGATTTTTGAAAAATTTTGATTGATGTTTTCTAAGCTATTATCGAAATTTTTTTGTTCCAATAAATTCAGGTAGATCTTTATGTTATCGCCATTACTCAACACTGATCAACTTTTATTTGAGATATAATTTCTTATCGATTTCTAATCTTTCTCAATCGTTGTATTTAACTCTCGACGATTTTCATAGATTTTATCTATACATTTTTGTATCGATATCTATATTTTTATACCCAGCGTACTAGTACTAGTACAAGGGTATATTAATTTTGTCCACATAACGGTACTATGTAACGGCACAAAATAATCGAGTTAGATATAGAGTTCCATATATGAAAGTTCTTAGGTTGAAAAGAGGAATTGATTAAGGCATGTCCGTCCGTCTGTCCGTCTGTCCGTCTGTCCGTCCGTGTACACGATAACTTGAGTAAAAATTGAGATATTTGCATGAAATTTTGCATACAGGTTACTTTCTGGCCAAGGTAGGTTGCTATTGAAAATGGGCGAAATCGGATGATAACCACGCCCCCTTTTTCGATATCGAAAATTTCGAAAAACGTATAAAACGCGTTAATTCAATATCAGAAGCAGCTACAATGATAAAATTTGCAATATGTATTGATTTATATGTTCTTAGGCGGATTTTACCAAATTTTTTGAAAAGGGGCGTGGCACCGCCCCCATATATTTGAAGAAATTTTAAAATTTTGACTCCTAATAACTTGAGAACAGTTTATGCTAGTATAACGAAATTTTGTAGAGGGCATACTATTGTTGTGTTAAATTCAGATATAGAAAATAAACGAAATCGCTTGGCGACCACGCCTACTTTTTTATAAAAGTTATATTGAAAGGAGGTGGAAATATTGAAAAGTCCATATCTAATTAACTGATACCGCTATAATAATATAATTTTGTACATACATCAATTTTCATATTCTTTACATTATTTTTGCAAAATTTTGGAAAGTGGGCGTGGCACCGCCCACTTATGAGTCAAGCAATTTTCAAATTCGACTGCTAATAACTTCAGAACGATCTGAGATAGGTTTACGAAACTAGGTTCCAGGTATGTTATGTTTATGTAGAGTACTACCACAGAAAATAAGAAAAATCGGTGAACGACCACGCCCCTTTTTGGACTAAAGTTCTCTAAACGAGAGTTAGGAAACCGGAATATGCAATATCTGTTTAACTGATACAGATATAATGCTAAAATTTAGTACACTCATTCACCTGATGATGTTATTTGTGATGTTTAAAGGTTTTTTGGTAATATTTTGGAAAATGGGCGTGGCACCGCCCACAAGTGAATAAACAAAATATCAACATTTCACTATTAACAAGCCACTGTGAAAGTATCATAAAGATCTGCAATGAAAACTGACCTTCAATAGGGACAAACAACATAATAAAATCCGTGGGCGTGCCACCACCCACTTTTTTAAAATTATGTAAATATTGATTAATGGACACATATATCCGTACATCGAAAAATTTCACAAAATACGTTAAAAGTTATGGGCATGGCACGCCTTCTTTTCCAAAGTTATATATAGGACATGGTATAACCCTTGAAAAGATCGATTCAGTACTTTTGGCTCATGTAAGCGGTTAAAGCTTTATAAGCAAGGAGCGTGGCCGCTCCCACCAAATTCGCTATTGT
Organism: Sphenella marginata; assembly: GCA_951509765.1. Taxonomy (NCBI): domain Eukaryota; kingdom Metazoa; phylum Arthropoda; class Insecta; order Diptera; family Tephritidae; genus Sphenella; species Sphenella marginata. The sequence goes on along the minus strand of OX608081.1, from coordinate 27,191,231 downwards.
TTAGGCTCGGCATAGATTGGTTTTTAAAATGGGCGAAATCGGATGAAAACCACGCCCCCTTTTTCTAAAAACTAACGCTGGGTATTTAATGTTCGGTTCACCCGAACTTAGACTTCCTTACTTGTTTTTTACCCATTTCTATCGATTACGTTAGAATTGGATTTCTAATCATTCTCATTCATTGTATTTAATTTTCGACCATTTTCATAGATTTTATCGATTAATTTTTATATCGATTACTATCTACGTGTATCTACCGATTTTTATCGACTTCTATCGATTATGTTGGAGTTCGATTTCGATTAATTTTCTAAGATTTTCATAGATTTTATCGATAAATTTTAGTATCGATTACTATCGATTTTTATCGACTTCTATCGATTACGTTAGAGTTTGATATATTCTATCAGTTACATGAAAAGTGTGCACTCAAATTCTTAAAAATCGACAGCAATCGACTCAATGGACCCAGTGGACCAGTTAGATATGGAATGCCCCTTGTAAAGTAACCAACGTCTGAATTCAGTGCACGTAAAAATGTCAGAAATCACGAATTTAAACTGGGACATGTGAGAATACGTACGTGGCATTAGAAAGCATCGAAGTGAGGACAAAGGAGATAGGCCAAATAGATGAGAAAGAATTGCTAAAGAATTGATGATTGTGGTAGGTAACAAATGATCAAATGGATTTGCCATTATTGGCATTAGATTGTCAGCTGTGTTAAAGTGTGTCAATTTGTGTGTATGGGAGTGTGTGTGTGTGTGTGTGTGTGTGCTGCACGTATGCAAAGGATGGCAATTGCAGTTCAAGGACGAAAATTGTCAGTTCAACATTAGGAGCAGGTAAAAGGAAAACCAACAAAAACAACACGTTGAAGCTAAATATACAAAAGCAGCATTATAAAAGCGCAACGTTTAGGAAAGCTGAAGTGATTAGATTGTGAGCACATCCTTACCACATATGTACGCTATATGAATGTGTGTGCATAAGGATGGTACTTAAGGGGGATGGAAAAAATGTTTAGTTGAGTTTTGTGCTCGATTGAAGTATGTTAAGCGGTGTTGCAAGTAGTCAAAGAACCGATAGTGAGCCAGAAAAATTTTCCTTTTTTTTTAACAACCACCCTAATGTCCTTATTGGATTGTTTAACGCTATCCATAGGAAGTATGTTTGTAGTGGCGCTTAGCTGTAGAGCAAAATTTAAGCACTTTGCATAGCTTTGTGTCAATCTTACCAAGAATAGTGTCAGCATGCTGCAGAGAAGTTGGAAAATTTGAACAAAATTGTGAAATTTCTGATAGTTGACCATGGCGTATGAGTAACAATTTGCTTTTGCGCTCAACAAAGAGTAGCTGGGTGAATACGGACGTAATAACAATTTATCATTTGCTTTTACTGGCAACACATTAACCAAATTAGCAAAGATATGTCACTCGTGGTTAGCGCTAATGACGATTTGTTGCATTGGCTGACATTGACTGGATGTTGTAGCGATTAGACGACAGTTGTCGTAAGGCTCGATGTAAGTGGCAACTAAGTAATGTGTGAGCAAGTGAAATGCGGCTAGGAAGATGCTATAGACGGTTGAGCTTAGCATACTTGGTATGTGGACTTTACTCAATGTGAAAGAGATAGATATAGAGGTAATGGTAGATAGAAAGGTAGAGTAAGAGATGAAGTTAAAGAGAAGAAAAACAAATGGAACGAAAGAGGAAGACGCAATAAGAGAGCTAGCTTTCACAGACAACTCAAATTTCGGAGAGGACAAGTTAAATCCCATCTTTTTAATTAACTTGAACAGATTTTTAATACAAGAAAAACTTTAAGAGATCAGCGACTGTGGAAATTTTTAAATTTTTAAATATTTCCTTATTTTCTACTTTTTTTCATCTGATCCTTTCTTCCAACATATGAGTGTCTTTTACTGTATTCGTGTAATGTAAGTAATAGGTTTCTCTGCAACAAATTCGATTGTTACAAACATACAAAGGCAATTCATATGTGCATTAGCTCAATTAAATTGATTGCATTTTATGGTTTTCAGTTTCAATTCAATTCAATAGCTGTGCACATGCAACATTTTCAATTACGACCACTTACATAAATAGGATGCCAGGTCATACATATATACTGATACCAAACTACTAAGAAATAATACTTGTATAAAACTAGAACTGTGTGACTGTAATCGAACTAGTTGAGAGATCAAATTTCTTACCAAAAATTAATTTTGTAGTATTATATTTTATTTTATTTTATTTTTATTTTGTTTTTTTTTGTTTTTATTTTTTTTTAGATTATTTTATTTTATTTTATTTTATTTCATTTTATTTTATTTTATTTTATTTTATTTGATTTCATTTTATTTTATTTTATTTTATTTTATTTTATTTTATTTCATTTTATTTTATTTTATTTTATTTTATTTTATTTTATTTTATTTTATTTTATTTTATTTTATTTTATTTTATTTTATTTTATTTTATTTTATTTTATTTTATTTTATTTTATTTTATTTTATTTATTTCGGCTTTGGTGCAGACACTGGTTCATATCCCAGTGTCCGAAAAGGGATCTGATGATGAGCTTGGAAACTCTGAAACATGTAATCCTATCCATCGATGTGATTTAACAATGTAATTTTTCTCCAATTATCAATTTTTCCCAAAAACTGACAATTAAAAAATTCATTACGAATTATTGTTTTCTCTGGTCTCGAGCTTGCCAAACTTACAAATATGTAAAAACAAGAAAGACCGCAAAAACCAACAACAAATATTTTATTTTATTTTATTTTATTTTATTTTATTTTATTTTATTTTATTTTATTTTATATTATTTTATTTTATTTTATTTTATTTTATTTTATTTTATTTTATTTTATTTTATTTTATTTTATATTATTTTATTTTATATTATTTTATTTTATTTTATTTTATTTTATTTTATTTTATTTTATTTTATTTTATTTTATTTTATTTTATTTTATTTTATTTTATTTTATTTTATTTTATTTTATTTTATTTTATTTTATTTTATTTTATTTTATTTTATTTTATTTTATTTTATTTTATTTTATAATCGGTCTAGGGGCTTTATAATGTTTTACTTGATAGGTCGATATAGTCATTCAAGTTGTATAATCGGTCTTGATCCTTCAGATGAGATAGGCCTTGTAGTACTAGAGAGAGGAGTGACTACAAACTTTTATGGTACAAATTTTTCTTTCTCCACATTGCACACAAACCCATTCCATAACTAAGCGAATTTCATGCAACATTATTCCCATGCAATAAACTTTTCCTGGCGTACCACAAAAACAAAAAGTGAAGTAAAGTAAAATTAGGTGAAAACGCAAACAAAGTGAAACTTTTCTGTGGAAAAAAGTGACGCTGCGCAGCAATGGCAACACTTTCGCGGCATTCGTGGAATCAACGATCGACAAACTGCGTTAGCGCCTAAATGTATGCTACATTAAAACTTTGTAAACAACTAAGCAAACTGCGCTTAAGCAATAGCGACCATAAGAGTAAAGTGAACAACACCAACTAGGTGCATAGCCAATAAATATTTGCAACAACAACGACAGCAGTAATATGTAACAAGAGCATGAGTTGAATTGCCAGTGAAACCGCAAAAGAACAGTTTCAATCGGTTTCTATGTAATCGCAAGTACGTGGTAAATGCAACAACAAGAACAACATAGAGCGTGTAACAACATGAAAAAGCAATGCCAAAACAAAAGCATAACAACGAACAAACAAACAAGAAACAACAATAAAACACTTTATTACGTCAAAATGCACTCAATTCACGCACGCGGCACACACACACACACATTGATACACGTTGAAAAAATGTGAAATAAAACTAAACTACAAGTGGAAGTGCGATTGCGAAATAAAAATTATGCAAACGAGCCAAAAACTTAAGTCCGGATGTTTATTTTATAACAAATTGCAGCTATAAAAATCAAAAGAAATACCTTTCTTACGAATAATTTAGGGACGAAATATACCCAAACTAATCCCGTAAACAGTGTAGTAGTGATACCGAAACGATGCGATGAAATGCCCTCAAAAATCCTGTAATTATTCCAAAAAAGTTTCCAAAAAGCCCCGACAATGTCAAAAATGTTGCTCCAAAAATCCCGAACGATTCCAGAACAGTCCTGAAAACAGTTCCGAAATGATTCTGAGAGGGTTCCGAAATTTTCCCAGGTCGAAAAAGTCTCAAAAAGCTAACAAAATGAATCTCAAATTGTCCCGAAAATATACCGAAATGGTTTTGAAAATAATTTTTATCGGCCCGGTAGAAGTCCCGAAGTTTTTCCGAAAAATTCCCGAAATAGTCCAGGGATAATCCCTAAAAGGCCCCAAAAAAGTTTAGAAATTATCCCGAAACCAGTCCGAAAAAAGTCCCAAAAAGCTTTCAAAATGAAGGCCAAAGTATAAATAATTTATAACGATCCCGAAAACAATCCAGAAAAAGTCCCGAAATTTTTCTGATAAAAATCCGAAATTATCTAGTAAAAATTCCGAAATGGCCCCAAAAAAGATTGAAAATTATTTCGAAAAAGGCCGGAAACACTTCTTAGCACAATTCCGAAATCATCCCGAAAAAGTCCCGAAATTAAACTGAAATGGTCACGAACGATCCCGAAACAGTACCTAAAAAAATCTGAAAAAAGTCCCAAAATGACTCTGGCAGTGTCTCGAAATGATCCATAAAAAGTGCTGAAAAGTCCTAAAATAATCCCGAAAAAACCTGAAAGCCATCTCGAAGGCAGTAGACGGGGTAGGGCGGCTTGGCAAACGATCGCTATTAGGCATATTACAGCTGGGTGTAAGCGAAAACTGAGCCAAGTAATGTGTTGCATACATACATACATACAAACAAGCATAGCTTACACGAACAACAACCAAAACTCATTGCGGAACAATTGAGAATGCGAAATTGCAAAATTTTCACGATTTTCCGCAAAACTTTGGTTTACACCGTTCTCTCCCCAATGCCACTTTACAACTTCTCGACGTTTGGCCGACACATTTGTTTGTTGTATGCCAAGGACACGTCGAAGCTTCGAACTGATTTGCCAACAATGTTAAAATGTTACTCATACGCCGTGTAAGTGCGGGCACTGTGGGCTATTTTGAAGAAACTTGCTGCAAAATAGAAAATCAAAAATCATTTTAAAACATGGCAAAATTTAACAATTGCAGTAACATTTAAAAATTCAAAACCGAATATTGAAAAATTTTGAATACAAAATTGTTTTTATTTTCTATTTTGAATTGTGGATAATCTTGGACTTTTTTTCGAAAGCATATTTTAAATCTCAGTTTTTCATTTTTTAGCAATTTAATGTTTTTCGATTGTTATTCAATGCATACATATGTACATAGGTTTGAAACTTTTGAAATTTGCTTTCCAAACTTTGCTTTAACAAAAAAAAAAACATGTTAAGAAACTTTTCTTATTTCAAAACAAAAAAAAATATTTTTCAAAAAAGTTTTGAAATTTTTGAAATTTTTTTTATTTTGAATAACCTTGCCTTTATGAATTTTTTTGGGGGGATTTCCTTTGTTTCAGTTTTAAAAAATTTATTTTTTTTCAAATGTTTTTCAATACTTGAATTTTTAAAATTTTTACTTTCGCTAATTTTGTTTGTTGGTCAAATAGTCCAACTTTTTTTTTTGCTTATTCCGCCTTAAAAACTTCTAAAAATTAAAAATAATATATTACAAAAAAAATTTTAAAAATTTGTTAATTCTTAAAATATTTTTACGAATGTTATTTATATTCCAAAAATTTTTTTTCTTTATTTTCTCTTAAAACGACAAAAAAATTCAAAACGAAGTTTTTTAAAACATGCTTTAATTCGCAGCTTTAGAAATTTGCGATTTTTAAAATAATATTGCTCGTAGTTTAAAGAAAAGATTTTCAAAAATAGTTTTAAGATATTTTTTTTTTCAAATGTTCAAGTAATTTTGTGGCAAAGCTTTTTTAATTAAAGGATTTTAAATTTTGAGATTTCCCAATGTTTCCATTGTTAAAAATTAGTTTTTCAAAATTTTTTTTCAATACTACTTTTTAAAATTATTACTTAATTAAATTTTGGCTTTTTTTTTTTTGGAAAATAATCGTATTTGGGCTTTACACTGCTTTTTATTAACTGCTTACTGATTCCAAAATTTTTTATTTTAACACAAGTTTCGTGATTTCACGCCACAGTGCAACATACTCTTAGGCACACATACATATACATATATACATATGTAAAATATATGTGTATGTATATGTGAAAGCCAATGTGTGAATGCGCATATTTGCATGCGAATGTGTCGATGTGGCTGAAATCCACTTTTCAAATTACATGAAAAACAACAATAAAAACAACTGTCAAAACAAAAGCAAAAATAACAAAAGTCAAGTTAAAACAATAACAAAAACTCAGCAAAAACACGCGAATAAAAAACGATTGAAATGCAGCGAAAATCAGCGGAATGCAACGACAACTTTTCGAGTGCTTAAGAGAGACGAATTGCAAAATTTAAATGCGAAGCGAATGCAAGCAAGTAGAAATGTATGAGTGTGTGTGTGTGTATGTGCGTGTGTGTGCAAGTATGACTGCATTATGCGTGAATTAAGTGGGCGTAATTACATTTTGATTCGGGGCGGCTTTCGACATATGGCCAGGCTCAATGCCACTTCCGCTGCCGTTGCTGCTGCTGCTGCTTTTGTCTTCCGGCTTTGCACAAAACGCACTTAACTTTTGCCAAGTAACGCACACACACACACACCCACACATGCAAGTGAGAGTTTTGTAATTTTGCTTGTTTCGCACTTTTTGCGCATTTACAAATGCTTTGAATTCATTTCAGCCCGTCGTCACACCGCATTCGCATGTCTTTGTCGATTTCGCATGTGTAAAAACATATGAATTTATTTCACTTTACATCCCCGCTACGCCACTCTTACCCACCCAGCAATGCAGCAGCAGCACTTTGCTACAAAAAGAAGAAAAAAACAAAAAAACGAAAAAAGAAATTCTGACTCAACAATGTTCAAGGATGTTAGGCAAGGATAATGCATTTGCGTTGCTCTGTTTGACTGTCGGAGATGTGTTCAAGTGTAGTTGTTAGTGTGTTGCGCGCGGGGGTACAGGCGGCAGTCATCATCATAAAGTATTCTACAGCCAAATTAGCATGTGATTTCATGCTCCCGTGGCAGCGAAAATTACAACGACTCGTCTATGAATTCATGAAGTCTTTGGTTTAATTTTCTTTTTCTTTATTTTTTGAGTTTTTGTTGTTGTTTCTATTGTGATGCTGTTGAATATGCAATTATTACACTGAGAGAAATTAGGTGTCAGTCATCTATTGTTAGTAATAGCTGACGACAATTGAAAATACCAAGAGAGTTTAAGGAGTCTTGCAGGCATTTTCCACAAGCCGGTGGGGGTCGTTCTTTTCTCTCTCGAATATTTCAAGGACTCACCCAACTCCTTGCGACACCATCAATGAATCGAAACTGTAGTAGAGACAGATAAGAAGGTGGAGAGAGGCGTACATAACTTAATTGTCTACTGAATCTTAAGTAAGATATACTCCTACTTTGCTATCTTCGCCTCGCCACCTCGCGAAAATATAGACCAATAGTACTTGGTCCAGATGGTTTGCCCATTGTACTTCTCTCGGCTTAGTACTTCAGTATCATGAGTTTTAGTCCATCTTTTCGTACGGAAAAAAATGCGCTGAGTAGTTTAGAAAGGAGCTTATTTGAATACCAGGAGAAAACTATCTGGCCTAAATTTAGGCCTCTGACAGGTCCATTGTCTCAGAAGTACACCTCTCAGTGAGCTTATATGCGCTACGGTGCCCCCCATAAGTTCAGATAGAAAAAATTCAGAAATTCATTTACGGTCATGCATTAACCCACCGGTTTTTTTTTATTTTTATAACGATCTTATGAACGATTTCTTGGTTAGGTTTGAATTGGTTGTGCTTCACTTAATTGGTAAATATTTAAAATTATAGCCCATAAGAGGCCATACGTTAACCCACTGACGACCTCAATTTTCTTTTAACTCTAAAATCAAATTTTTCACATCAAAATTGTTTGACATAGGCTTAAGTAGTTGATTTTAAGCGTTTTAACCCTTTAAACGCCATGCCTTGACTCATTGGTGACCTAAATTTTCATTTTTATAATTTCTAAATAATTTTTTATGTGAAAAAATAAATTGCTCCACACTTGAATAGTGCACATTTAAAGTTTTAAATGCATGCATTAACCCATTGACGACCTTAACTTTTTTATTAACAACGAAATGAAATGATTTACCACAGAGTAGCATTTCATTATTTTATAGATTCTGATTTTTTTTTTTAAATTAAATGTTTATATTGTTTATCCATATTTGGGTCATGTATTAACCCATTAAATTCTTTATTTTTTTTTTAATTTTGAAATAAATTTGTTTGCCGCATTAACTTTCGGAAAAAAAATTTGTTTCTGAATTTTTGTTTTCTGAATTTATGTGCGGAACCATGTGCTACAGTTACTTCAATAGCCCTGTATCTTGGTACCAAGACTGGTACTGAAGAGTTGAATTAGGCAAATCTCAATTTCTTTCTCTCAGTGTAGTACTATGAATGTGACTAAAGTTTATGGCTACAGTGCACCAAGTAAGTAACAGTAACTAAAAAACATTTCCATTTGACTGATATTAAATGCTAATAAAGCCGCAAATAGAAAAAAAAAAACTTATTATTACGAACAATCATTGTTATTATTGTGGGTAAAGCGAGTAGATCGTTATGTGTGGTGTGTCGTCTACTTATCGTTGGAAAAACATGCATGAATGTTAAGCGGATAATGACGGAAGGCAAACTTATGACATGTCTCAGTGAATTGAGTTAGAATAGAATTAAGTAGGAAAAGAGGTTAATTGACATGAGTGCAGCATACAAACAAAGTCAGATTAGAATATATATGTATATAAATGCTTGCACTCCTACATACATACAGCTGTGCAATTGATGGAGTTATAACCCTGTAGGGAAAAGGAAAACAGGTTAGAATGGGAGCTATAACGAACGTAGCTAGAATGTTATCAGTTCTAAAGCAGGCCCAAGATAAGCCATAAAGTGAGTAAAGTTCCCAACATTTTCTCTATGTTTAAAATTTTTTTATAATTTAAAATAGGTGGCAACATCATAAAATGTGTAGAACATCGTTAGAATAAAAACGGGAGTGTCAGAGTGTAGAAGCTTTGTAGTATCTATGTGAAAACTTCATTCAAGTCGATAGTCACTTTTTCGAAACATATAGAAATCAAAAAAATTTGGATAAGGTGGCAACCTTTATGAAAAATATATTTTTTTTTTGAAAGAACTACTTAATTCAAATATTTGCATTTGATTCATATATTTGCATATTTAATTTAACTTTAAAAATAATAAATTTTATACAAAGTTGAAGCCAGCAAAAGAATCATCAGTGGCAGCACTAAAGTATTTACATACACAAGTATTGCAGTGTTACCATTTCCGAAATGTAAACGGATGTATGGGTGTATAAATAAAAGATTTAGATATGATAGAAAATCTACTGAAAAAATTTATTGTAGCAGCTACTGGAAATACTAATCATATGAATTCCATATCGACACTCTACATACATAAATAAATTGTATGTAGGTGGCAACCTTGTAAAGGTATCCAAATGATATAAATGGGTGAGGAATATAAACAATATATATTAGCAATATATGTAAATAAAGAAATGAATAACCAACATTGGGTGGCAACCCTACTTAAGAATATTTTTATTATTATTTTTATTTTTGGATTAAATTATTGAAATATTTCTTTTGAAATAAATAAATTATTTTAAATGCGAGCGAACCTCTACTTTTAAAAACTGCCTAATGGATTCCATCTGTATAATTGGCAACACATTACTAAGCAGATATTTTCCCTACAGGGTATGTTCAGTACATATGCATAGATACGAATATGTGCCATGGTATGTGACAGTATGAATTCATTTGGCTGCCATGAAAAATTCTTCTGCATATTGTCGCATATCTACATATTTGCAGGCGCTCGGGATGCAAGCTGGATAAAAGGATTATTTAACAAAATAAAATGTGAAAATGTCATAATGACAATATGAATACGATTAACCCTTTTTTGTTGCAAATTAAGTCATAAAACATCAGGTAGGAGGCATTTGCACGAAACAAATTTCATGTGTACGACTTTGCACACAAGATTGGTTGGTTAAAGAAATGAATGAGGTAAAATCTTCATGTATGAGAGTCTAATGTCGTGCTCTGAAAGATAACCAATGGTTGAACATACATACATACATACATATCTCTTCTCAATTCAGAGGAAGTTGTGTTCCTATTAAAGTCTACCAGCACTGGAGAATTGTCGAAGCCTCCTAAACTGTTGGGAACGGTTTAAACACTTTCATATTTGATTGTGGAAATGATTACATTCATGGTTATGGTTATGGTTATGGTTGTAGTTGTGGTTATAGTTATGGTTATGGTTATGGATATTTTTAAGGCTATGGTTATGATGATGGATATGGTTATGGCTATGGTTACGTTTATGGATATGGTTATGGCTATGGTTACGTTTATGGATATGATTATGGCTTTGGCTAGTTTTATGTTTATGGCTATGGGTATGTCTATGGTTATGGCTATGGGTATGACTATGATTGTGTTAATGGTTAGGCCTATGGTTATGGTTAAGGTGATGTTTATGGTAATGGCTAGGGCTATGGCCTTGGTTATGTTTATGTTTATGTCTATGGTTATAGTTATGGTTGTTTATGTTAATGCTTACGGCTATGGTTATGGTTATGGTTAAGATTAGGGTTATGGTTATGTTTATGTTAATGCTTACGGTTATTGTTAAGATTGGGGTTATGGTTATGGGTATGTTTATGTTAATTCTTACGGCTATGGTTACGGTTGTGGTTCCGATCTTTCTCAAAATGTAGTGAATAACCTCTTAACATCTCATTCAAATGATAGGGTACTTTAATCCACTGCCGACGGACCCCCTTCTCCTCAAGGCATATTTGGGGCAATGCACATACATTTTTCTTAAAGAGAATAACGAAGCGACTTCTGGCGACTACTCAGAGCCCAATGTGTTGCGGAAGGTTACGTGATTATGTTCGACAGGCAAACGTGAAAGTATTGTTTGCACTAAAAAGGTGTTCAAGAGCTATTTTTGTTTTTGTATTCCAATTTGTTTGCAGCGGAACATCCTTTACGAATGCTGTTAGGTTTCGCTGAAGCCAGACACAAACACTTTCGCGCACCTACAAGCGCCAACAGTTTGAAACAAAGCGAGCGCGAAAAGTAAAGCACTTCATCATCTAGTTTTTAGAGTTTGAATGGAGGACCACAATACGGCTGGACACACACACACACACACAGGCACACTTAAGACTGTGGGGGTTAAGTTAGAAAGTTGTGAGTTTTTAATGGCATGGAACACGCCTCAAGGACTCAGCAAACACTCGTGGTTTAATTTCAGCGCATTAAATATTGCGCCAACTTGCATAAACGTACATCGAAAGGTGGAGCTCGTCGGGTGTAATGAAACGAAAAAAAAAAAAAATTTGGTTGACAAGTCTTTCTCACCCGCTTAAGTCCTTGCAGCTTTTTTGTATTTATTTCATCGCAATTGCTTTTTATTATATTTCTTCTTTTTCTTTATTTTTTTTATCCTTTTAATTGTCTTCTTTTGGAAAGTTTTGTTAAGCAATTAAAAATTGTAGGTTAACCTGTTGTTAGCACTTTGGCGGCGCTTTTGAAACAAGTTTAGTCGTTTGTCAAATGGCAATTGAGGAATGTGAAAGAGCACACTTTGGATGTCACTTAGGTAGGTTAGGTGCGAAAGGTATGGCGGGAAGTGTGAGCTAAGACAATACTTAAATATAAGTATCAGAATAAAGGATTGTGATTTAAAACCGAATGCGAGTTAGTCCCATGTGGGAAGCTTCTATTAAGGCAGTGATGACTCGTAACCCCGTGGGCAAAGGATTTAGAATATAATCCACGCTCGGTAAGCCTGTCGATGGCGACTAAAATCCATGATCCAAAAACAGTGGGGCTAGTATCAGAAGCTGCTTCGGGAACATTTCATCACCAGGGATCTCTGACAATCCACCGAATCTCTGAAAAACCAACCTAGAGTGATCCAGTCTTCTGGAATTCATCCGACAAAGAGCCTGTAATTAAGTCTCAACCCGTGAGAAGAGGAATCCATTGTGTTGGTGCAAACAATGCAACTAATTCGATGAGAAAAAGCTGTGAACAATGCAATGCCACACACACACACATACTCTCCCACTCACACTCACTCACACATACTTTCAACGACTGAGCTGCTATGCAATAATTTCAAGCTTCTCTTCACTTCCACTCCATCGTCACTTGCAATGTGACATTCGCCAAAGCGAGCTCCAGCAACAACAAAGGTTGTAGGTGGCTGCGAAAGCAAAAAAAAAAAAACTCTGGCAAAGCATATTCCCTTGACGGCGGCGCGTTGAAGCGAATGCCAGCAAAAGTAGAAATGGAAAATATGAAAGAGATCTGCCGCCCCCTTTGCAAGGTGTTTGAGGTTAAAAGTTGACGACGGAAGGGCGCAATTGCCAGCAATTTTAAGTGAAGTTTGCCTCTTTGTTTTGGAATTTTTGTAACGGTAATAGAGGACGTCATTGTTATTGTTTTCATAGTTTATGACTGAAATGATTGTTATTGTTAGTTTTGGTTTCTCATTTCTTTTCTTTTTTTCTTTTTTTTTTCATTAACTTTTGTTTCGCTTTGCTTTCGCTTCTTTGGTTTCCTAGGCGCGCGTGATTAAAATGTAAAGAATCTTCCGCAAAGGAAACAAAAATTCGAATAAAAATGTTTTTCTTTTCTTTGTTTTTCTGTAGCTTAATTTGTTGTTGTTATTATGTTTGTGTGGTGAAGTGTATAGCTCCTCAGAAACGACTTTTGCTGCTTTTGTGGTGCAGAATAGGTTGGCATGGTTCGATTCGATTGACTTATTTCATAGTATTTCAGCAAAAATATTTTTAGACAGGGTTGCCACCTAATCATACTATATTTGTTATTTTTTTCTATATCCGTCGTTATCTCTAAAACGTCTTGACAAATTTCTATAAATTTTTGTTTACCGATTTCCCTATAAGCTTAACCCGCTTAGTTGAGTGTTGCCACTTATGGAATTTTTATAGAGTTGCCACCCATCTTAAAATTTTTTTTAATGAATTGATATATGTCAATATGTGCATCAAACGAATTGTATTTTAGTTGTTATTTCAAAAAATATTTCTGAGTAGGACTTTCGCTCAAGGTTGCCACCTAATACTAATATACAATTAAATTTAGATATATGTACATATGTATTAGCCATTATATTGAAAAGGTCTTGGCAATTTTTAGTGAATTAAAATGTTGGGTAAAATTCAAGCTCTCCTACTTAAGTGTTGCCCCTTAGGATGTTCGGCAGTGTTGCCACCCATCTAAATTTTTTTTTTTAATTAAATGAGGTTAGCCTAAATAGGGTAGCATGACGCTATTACTTAATACCATTTTATACATTAAATTGCATACTGAAAATTGACAAAACATGAACTAAAAAAATGTTTGTCTGTCTGTCTAAATGTTTGTTCGCGCATCACTCAAAAAATGTTGCATCAAATTTAGTGAAATGTCCATCAATCTATTGCTTGATGCCTAGTGTAACGTTTACAGTATACCAAACATTTTTTCGCTGATGTATACAGTGGTGGCAACAAATGTTGGCACGGTGTGATAATATACGCATTGTGTAAATGCAACAAGGCGATATTCACATCAAAAATAAGGCCAAGATAAATATTGATTCTCTCCTTGTTCAAAGTTGATAACATTTTCCTTAATTGTATGCTGCGTGCGGTTCGACGTAGAACTCAAAAGAAAATTGCCAATGAACTGCCAGCCCCTCAGCAAAAGCAAACCAGAAATTAAGGCAGCATTAGCATATTTAATGACGAAGCCATTAACACAGGACAATGATGAATGATTTGGCAAATAAACAATTGAAAAAAAATAAAATAAAAAATTTGCAAAAGAAAAATTCAATAAACAGCAATAACATTGACATTAAAATCAAAATTTATTTTGCCAAAGAAATTCCTACCTGACGCTAGTCCCTACCTCAATTCAGCTGCACTTCGCTACCATGCAACAGGACGGGCCAATAATAATAACGATTTCTGCGGCGACGTTCATCATCAAGCGAGATGTCAATCTCTGTACCCATAAAAGAAGAAAAAATCTACAACAGACTGTCAAAATAACTTTCATTTCGTTATAATCCCATTGAGGAGCTGCAAAGATGTACAAGAAAGGAAAACAAAGAAACAAACGAAAAGTTGGTCGACTCCATGCCCATTCCCTTGTGAATTTGTGTGAGTTGACTTTGAAATGAAATAAACTTGAAATCATATGACGTTCACAAACTGAAGAAGGGAGAGGGGGAGGGTCAGAGTGGATTTGTGCACAGTGAAGATATGTCAGTTACTGACCGAGTGGTCCAAGCCTGAATGCGCTGCACACAAATTGATTTGGTGAGAGTCAGAAAGTGAGGTTGGCGAAAAGTGGTGACAGTGTATGTGGCTGTTGGCGATAATTACAATAACAATGTAGGGTTGAGTGTAATTGGTGTATGGTACAAGAGCGTAAGGTGACAGCTGCGCGTGGGGACGCTGATATTGCCTGACAGCAATTTGCAAGTGCGACGAGGGACCGTAGTGATTATGAGTCTGATAATGAAATTCAAATTATTTATTGAAAAGAAAAATTCGCAACAGAAATGAAACTTCTGAATATACATATATAAAATTTCAAATATTATATTTGAGTTTTAACAGAGAGCCGTTAACTTTTAGTTGTGACATGAAAAACAAATGTCGATTTAAAACAAAAACTAGAAAAAACTTCACTTTAAAAGTAGTACTAAATTTCAGCGCCTTATTTTTTACTTAAAAATAGTACTCAATTTGTAATATTTATTTTCGACTTGAAAGTGAGTACTAAATTTTTGAACTTCTATTTTCGACTTGAAAAAAAGTTCTAAATGTTTTTAACTTTTGTTTTTGACTTGAGATATAATACTAAATTTTCAAATTTTATTCTTTTTTTTGAGTTGAAAGATAATACAACATTTGAAAAATAGTACTAAATTCTCAAAATTAAAATTTCGACTCGAAAAATAGTACTTAACTCTAAAATTCAACTTAAAAAATAGTCCCCAATTTTCCGCTATTAATTTTTACTTTAAAAATTGTTCAAAACTTAAAAAATTCAGTTTTGATTTGAAAAAGAGCACTAAATTTTTTAAATTTCAAAATGTAATTTTGATTTTAAAATTAGTTCTAAATTTAAAAATCTTATTTTGCACTCTAAAAAAAGTTCTAAAATTTCAAATTTTGGTTTTTGACTTGAGAAATAGTATCAATGGAAAACTTTTATTTTTCATTTAAAAAATAGTATTGAATTTTAAATATTTTTTTATTCACTCAATTTTCTATTTTTATTTTTGACTTAAAAAATAATACTCAATTTTCACCTTTTATATCATTTATTTTTGACTTGAAAAATATTATTAAATTTTTATATGTATAGATATTATTATTAATTTTAAAAATATTACTTAATTTTAAAATTTAATTTTTGGTTCGAAAAATAGTACTAAATTCTCGAATTAAATTTTTGAGTTAAAAAATAGTACTCATTTTTCAAACTTTTATTTTTTACTTGAAAAATTGCTCAAAACTTTCAACATTCAGTTTTGAAAAATAGTACTAAAACTTTCAAAATCTATATTTGACATAAAATATAGTACTAAATTTTTAACATTTACATTTAATTGAAAAACAGTACGAAATTTTCAAAAACACTTGATTTTGATTTTAAAAATAGTTCTAAATTAAAATTTTTATTTTAGACTTGGAAAAACATACTAAATTTTCTTATTTTATTTTTGACTTGGAAAATAATACTAAATTTTTACTTTTTATATCATTTATTTTTGACTTAAAAAATATGAAATTTGTATATCTTAGTTTTGATTTGAAAAATAGTACTAAATCCTCAATTTTAATTTTTAACTTGAAAAATACATAGTACTAAATTCTAAAATTTCATTTTTGTATAAAAAAATAGTTCTCGATTTTACACTTTTATTTTTCACTTGAAACTTTGTTCAAAACTTTCAACATTCAGTTTTCACTACATTTTTTTAAGTTTACTTTTAACATGAAAAATAGTATTAAATTTTCAACATTTACTTTAAACTGAGAAACAGAACCTAGTTTTCGAAATTTGACTTTAATTTAAAAAATTGACTTGCCAAAAATTTCTAAAATTTCATATTCTATTTTTGACTTGAGAAATAGTACCAATGGTAAACTTTTATTTTTAATTTAAAAAATTATATTAAATTTTAAACATTTATTTTTTATATTAAAAATAGTACTAACTAATTTATTTTTTGACTTAAAAATAGTCCTCAAATTTTATCAAATATTTATTTTTGATTTGAAAAATAGTACTGATTCTCAACCCTTAATTAGGACCTGAAAAATCTTTTCGCTATTTTTTTTTAATTCAATGGCTGGATCTGTTTGCTATTTGTTCCATTTAACTTAACAAGCTTCTTAATATTTATTAATTTCAAAATCATAAATCTTTATGGTACTTTGTGGCCATATTAACACAGTTGTATGCATATACATACATATACCAACATAAATACATACATATGTATGTGAGAGCAAGAGGATCACAATAATGCAACAATGAAAATAGCTTTGGTCATAGCCGTGGTCGACAGCGTTGCGGTAAGCCATTAGTGGACGCTTAAATTGCAATCAAATTCGATTAATTTGTGAAATTCATTAAAAATGCACGAATGGCCGGCACACAACGATGGCCGATGCTAACTACCAGGATCATATATGCATGTAAATATGTAAGCGTTAAATAAACAAAGCTAACGCTGCAGTGAAACCCTGAACTAGTTACAAAAGGGACTAGTTCAGAACTGGAATTTTGAAACTAAATCCGAACTAGTCCGCAAATTACCAAATTTGCACCAAGAAAAATCAAAATTTATGGGTAATAGGTAAAGATTGTTCTGGGTTGCTTATATGCAAAATGAGGGGAGTTTTCTTTTATCACAAATCGGAGCTCTCCCAAAAGCAAAAAAGTTAAAATGTTTTTTTTTACCTAAACTTTATTTTAATTTGCCAAGTACAAAATTTTATTTTTTTGGCAATATTTGAGATAATTAGGGACATAAAAAAATATTTTTGAAAAAAAAGTTTTACTTTTCAGTATAAGAAAATTTTGGGATTTTCAAAATGGGAAAAATTTAAGTTCGCAATTAAATTTTGTATTAAATTTTTTTGTATTATACCTATACTGGAAATTTCACCTTTTTGTTTTTTCAAAAATATGCAAAACTCCTATGGAAAAAACCCGAGTTCAATTTGTTCCATTTGTGTAGCATACTTTTAGGGTTAGATAAATCAAATCGTTCCCTTAGGGGGACAAAGTGAATCTGTCCAACACCACCAGTTAGAATGTTTTCAATAAGACAAAAAAGATCACTTCAACCCTTATAAAGAAATACTGACATTAGGCGCACGCTGCCTTACGAATCATCCCAGACTCATCCAAGACTAGTCGCCTTTTTTTGCTCGACACAAACGCGCACTCTGACAGACACACAAACTGAGATTTGCATTTAATTTATTGATTGGTAGCCTTAAAAGTTTGCTAAGCTGCAGCAGAAGCAAAAGTTGGCTAAAGCAAAACAAAATTTTAAAATGTAAACAAATGCATCGAGTAACAGTGGGCTCTACGGGTGGTTGGGTGTTGTTGTTGCAGCTTGGCTTTTCAGCTTAATTTCATAACCAACATAAAAAAGCACTGCAGAATGTCATAATTTTTAATAACGCGAATTCAGGCTAAGTGCTTTGATTGTATTTTTATTCATAAAATATTCATTTACACATGTGTTAACATGTATTGGTGTGTGTGTGTGTGAACCCGTATGTGGCATATGGCGATTATGGGGCAATGCCTTTTCAATGAAGTGTGGTTAAAATTAATAATAAAAACACTTTGGTGCTATAACAACAGTTCCGTTATAAAATTTAATATCCTTTGTGTAGGGTATTTAAAGACTAATTGCAAAGGAAGGCAATCCCGTAAATTTGGAAGCCCTGAAAACGGAATCGGATTATAATGATTATACCTCCAAAACCATTTTAAATTTGAAACTTAATCACATTGCTTATTGCAGCACTTATTAGTACCTTTCGTTTGATACCCATATTGTACTAACAAATTTTGGGTCACCCTAATCTATATTTTACTCGGTAACTCCGAAATCGGTTAAGTTATCGAATTAAGAAATATCTTAAAATTTAAGTTAAAAGTCCAGTCATAAAACGATGCAAGTTTGATTCAATTCTGTTTAGCCGCTTTTAAGTGATGCGCGAACAAAGATACAGACAGACAGACAAAAAATCTAAAAACTGTTGTTTTCGATATATTGGCCTAGTAATGATCGACTCTATTAATTTTTTCTTTAATATCTGCATTTTACACATGCCTTATTTAAATTGTCCTACTTGATTTCTATTATACATATTTACATAGAAGTCGATATTTGAAAAATATTAGAAAAAAATAATATCCAAAGTCACTTTTCATAAGATCTCCGTTCAGTATAAAAGTCAAGTGTATGAGAAACCTACTAACAAATGAAACAGCGTTATTTTGTTGAATGGTATGAAATCGGGATGTGAGCTCTACTCAGAAAAATCGATTAATCGATAGTAGATTTTTTCTTTATCGATAAATGAATTTCTGAAAATTCAAATAATCGGTTTTTTGCAAAAATTTATTTTTCTTACAAAGAAATTTACATTGAAATCGTTTTATTGAAAATCAATACTGAGGATTAATCGATCTAAAAATCGATTTTTAAAAGGAATAATCGGCGTTTATGTAAAAATCTATTTTTTATACAAAAAATATTGATTTTAGATTATTGTTTATTCGAGAAAATATATACTTGATATAATCGATTTATAGAAAATCGATAAATCGTTCCAAAAAAATCGATAACTAAAAATAATCGATTAAAGTATTCGACATTAAGGTAACAAACAATTTTGACCAGAAACTTGACTATCGATATACCAGAAAAAACATCGATATTTGACCCACCCTAATGTGCATATCATGTAGGCCCACCCTAATGTACATAGCATGCAGATATTTAGATATTTTTTGACATTTCATAGCTATTTCCTTTGACACATTTTGGCCTATGATCCCAAAGATTAATGCAAATATGTTTGTACACAAACTAATGCCGGCTAGTTTCCTGTCAGCTTAGCAAAAAAAAAGCTTAGTCGGTATAAGGCTTAGTTCATAGTATGATGCGATGCAAATTTAAAATACTTTCGCACACAAGAAGGATATGGATGGAGGTACATATATGTATGTACATAGCTTCCCAGTAGTGAAACCAACTAATTGGAAACTAACTGCTCCGCAACTAGTCAGAAAACTGTCCGTTTCCATGTAAGCAATTAAGGCCATGGGTTCCGAATACAGCGAGACTAAAATAAATATCGCTAGTATAATTTGTCGAACCTCAAGCTTTTTATTAGTAGGCTTAAGCTTTAACTTTTACTATTACCAGTTTAGTCTTTTTCGGTACACTTTGATACCAATCAGAAGACTAGTTGCATACTAGTCTGTTCATTACCCTGTTTGGTGTTTCATTGCAGGGTCAACACAATGTAAGATTTTTAATAGCCTTTTCGTGTGTGTGACCTAAAAGCCATTTATTTTATTATGCTTTATATGGATCGAATTATTTCAGATCAAGGACAAAGGATAGCAAACTTTTTCAGTGTATGATGTCGACTTTGACAAGTTGGAAAAGATGGTATGTCCTCGTTTACTCAAAGAATTTATATTGTTATATTTTATATTAAGGCTTTTAAAATGGCTTAACATTTTTGCTAGGAATTGGGGTCAACGTACCTGAAATTAAAAAAGAAAACAAATTTGTTAGTCAATCAATCATAGGACTATGAACATGAAAAATACTTTAAATCAATTATAGAGTCTATATATATGTCTACAAAAAACTACTATTATTTTTTTTTGTCAACACTAAGCGACTTATGAATAAAATATCAAAATGGAAATTATCCTAAAAATAATATATAAATTAAATATTTGAAATATCTTTTAAAAATCATACGTCAACTTGTGGCTTGCAAGTTAGTAACTAAAATTATAAGCGCTTATAATTGTTTCTACTCGATTATTTTGTTTGTTGTTTTCAATACAAAATTTTTTTTAAGCTATCAGAAAAATGGTTGTCTTAGCTGAGTCAGCAGATAATTGAATATTATAATTGAAAACAGGTAGTGTTCTTCCAAAAAAAAAATCTTTTTTAAATATGGTAGAAATTCGAAATTCCATTTTTTTCTTTTTTTAAAAAGAAAAAACTTTGACACCTTAAAGAAAGGTACTTAGAGGTATACAAAAAATATATATAAAGGAAAAACAATTTTAAATTTCTAATTTTGGAAATTTTAAAATTTTTCGCTATCCTAAAAATTAAGTTTTGGAATAATTGTTCCCTATTATACTTTTAATATTTCTAAAAAATAAATTTAAATTTTAAATGATTTTTTTTATTTGGGTTAGAAAAAATTTTTTTTGTCAGTTTTTAAATTCAATTAATTAGGCATACAACTAATAAATTTCGAGCAATAAAACATTTAAAAAATTTTTTTTTTCATATTTCTGCTGTAACATTTCACAAGATAGTACAAAAAAAAATGTTCAGTGATCAAAACTTGGTAATTTTTTGAACTAATTAAGCACGAATAGAAAATTAAAAAAAAAAATTTGCCCAAAATTTAAAAATTTGTATTCATGAAAAAACAAAAAATAAACTTCAGAATATTTTTAGATTTATCAAAAAAAAAAATTTCATTTTTAAGATTTTAAAAAATTTAAAATTTAAATTTTCTAAAAAAAAAAGAAATTTAAAATTTGTATCCTAAAAATATTTTTTTCCCCTTTATTTTGTTACCCTCTTGAAATTGTTTACTTTTTTATTATAGTGTTTTCCGATATATTAAAAAAGAGATAAAATAGGAGTAGCAACAAAATTCTGAAGCAAAACTTTTCGAAAATTCGGAAGAGGCGATTCCAACTACACATGTGGCGACTTGACATGAAATTACCCATATAGCATCAACGAAATGACGAATAAAAATTAGTAGCCGATTTACATTTTTTTAAATTTAGTTTGGTACCTAAAATAAGCAAACAAATTCTATTTTTTAATATTTTATTTCCTTTCCTTACGATTATAGGAAACCCTATATAGAACAGACCAAAAAGCCCGATATCCCATTAGTGCTTCCATAAATATTTCCCTCGTAGCGCCATCTAGCGAGTTCCTTGTTCCTAAAGCACTTTAAACGAACGTTAACAACGCAAGCTTTTCATTCGATTTTCTCGCTTCCCACCAAACCACTCTTAACGCTAGAAAAACGAACAACCCCACAGCATGAGCCATTTGCTATTTCGATTCCAATAATGAATATGGCGAACCGTTATACTTGGAAGTTAACTAACGAACTCAATAGTTGTCAATGGCAAGTTGACATTTGAAACGTGAGACGACTGCTTATGACATTTCTTTTTGTATTCTTTGCTATTACATTTCAGCTATTTAAAATCAATTTATAGAAGAAATGGAAAAATACCGTTGTAGAGCTTCCACTTGTGAATGGAAGATGAGAAGTAAAAAATATATTGAAAGACTTCAGTTGGTCATTAATGAGGAATTTTTATAGACAGTTTTAAAGTGGTATCA
This sequence comes from Sphenella marginata, assembly GCA_951509765.1. Classification (NCBI taxonomy): domain Eukaryota; kingdom Metazoa; phylum Arthropoda; class Insecta; order Diptera; family Tephritidae; genus Sphenella; species Sphenella marginata. The sequence goes on along the minus strand of OX608081.1, from coordinate 27,169,212 downwards.
AGTAAATGGGAAAATGTGGTTATAGTGTAAATATCCCAGTACGTTGTTGTAGAAGCAAGCAAGCAAGCACTCAGAGAGAGACAGAAGCAGTTCAATGGCAGAATGAATCCAATACGCTTCGATAGAACCAAGCAAAATAAGGTACATAGTAAAAACATAAAAATGGACTCCATAGCTGCTGCAGTTCTAAGAAACCATGATCAATCAGATTAATAATTAGAAACTGATTTATCGTATTATTTGGTTATGATTATTTATTTACTGACTATCGATTAAATAGTGATATGATCAATTAGAAACTGATTAATCGTATTTATTTTGTTATGATTATTTATTAACTGATTAATCGTATTATTTGGGTTATGATTATTTATTTACTGACTGTCGTATAAATAGTGATATGATCAATTAGAAACTGATTAATGTATTTATTTGGTTATGATTATTTATTAACTGATTAATCGGATTATTTGGGTTATGATTATTTATTTACTGACTATCGAATAAATAGTATTATGATCAATTAGAAACTGATTAATCGGATTAATTTGGTTAGGGACTATTTATTAACTTATTAATCGGTTTATTCATTTACTGATTATCGAATAAATACTGATATGATCAAGAAGAAGCCATCAGTGATCAGATGAATTAATAAGTATATGATAAATCGTTTTAATTGGGTTGTGATCAATTAGATTGATGCAGTAAGAGGAAGAATCCCTCCATCAGCGGTGCGAAATATTTTTCCGAACTTTTCGGGATCAAAGGAAATTTCGAATAATTTTACTTTAACATAAGAGCCGAAAAATCGGCTTTATATCCATTTCACTTATAGTTAAACTGATTCCTGATTCCTAATTAATCTTCAATCAAATGATGGGATTAATCAACTTCTAATTAAGCATAATCCAATAAATCCGATTGATCAGTTTTTAATAAATCTTAATAAAAGAAATCCTCAATTAACCATATCCAAATTAATCCGATTAATCAGATGTTAATTAATCATAACTCTTTCGTCGTAAACACTCACTATTCAAGGCACTACCTTACTCATATGTATACGCTGGAACCCACATTTGCGTTGTCCAGCCAAACTTGACCCCTGCATCAATGAAAGCAACTGCGATTCAATTTAAAGCGATCAATAAAAAGTCATTCAATAAGAAATTTCAAATCTATAAAAAAGCAAATAGCGTGGATTATTTTAATTAATATTACAATGTCAACACCAGCAAATAATGTGTAATGTAATAAAATTCCACCATTAAAAGTAATGGAATACAAATTCACTTCGACTGCAATGCAAAAGCTGCGACATGCACTCCACTGAGAAATGTGCAAGCAAAGCGGATTATACGAGTAATATGAGAGTAAGAGAGAAGGAGAAGGAGAGTTAGCGGTCTGAAGGGCAACGTACAAATGAGTAGAGGAAACTCATTGCAAAACTAAAACAAATACAACAAGCAGCGAATGACAATAGAACATGACCATATTGTGGACCACGAATAAACACGACCACACATACTCGTACATACAAAGTAACTAAGAACAATAACAATACACACACAAACAATGCTCACTAACTAGTCAATGTAAGCCAGCTCTAGACAAGATGGTAGCAAAGACAGCAAAGAAGACTTAATGCCTTCACAACTGACTGACAGCGGAGGGAGCAAATGATGTTTGTGTGTGTATTTGTGTGTATGTGAGTACCCTGCAGTGAGAAGAACTAGTTTTGTACTCGACTGATACTTTTTCTTATGGCAGGCCCTGTTTTACCCTATGTCCTTTTTAAATTTTAATCATTGAAATCGCTCAGAGAGTTTTCTGTTTTGCTATTACGAGAATTTATGTTTTGTTTTTCTATTTATAGTACAGAAATTTTCGCTTTTAAAATAACCCTATGTCCTTCTCCGGCTGAAGTAAGTCAGTTTAAAATTTAAATAAGAGAAATCGGCTTAGTAGATTGGCGGTTTTGCGGTTACAAAAATTCGGGCTTTCATTTCACATGATAGTATAGCGATTTTCACTTTTTAAAACTGATTCAACTCTAGTCCTAAATAAACAGCCTCTTTCGACCTTTCACTGCTGGGTAAAACTTTTTCGTAACCAAGCACTACGCGCAAGTTTCAAATTGTACTTTAGCTAGAAAAGCTAATCATTGCTTTAGGCCTGCTGCTCATCAGCTTTGACGTTGTTGGCATCAGCTCAGCAAGGTCTATGCAGCAGTCGACAGCTGGCAGTTGTCCGTTGACAATTCCATTGAAAATGATTTTTTATTTAACCAAGACAGCAAAGGCAACAAGAACAAGAATATTTCCACAAAAACATACATACATACATACATACAACAATAAAAACCGATATGAACGACCGCAATAACTACAATGTCTAAATGTGAAATGGAAGGAAATGAAGCGAAGGACATGCGATGATGTTCAAATGACAACGGAAAGACGTTGGGGTAAAATGAAAGCAAAAACAAAATTCAAAATAAAAAAGCGAAATGTGAAGCAATTTTAAAGCAAAAAAAAAGGTAGATAAAAGTAAATAAAAATAAAGCAAAACAAATAAACAAAACTGAAACAATAGACTGCAAATGGCTTCACTACTTAAATAGCAAAGAAAAACAAATAGGTAAGCGTTGGACATTAGGGAGGGGCGGCGTGTGGCACGTATTTAATGTATTTTGTCAAGTGCACATATTTAACTAAGCGAAGGCAATTGTAAAGTTAAATAAAACAAAGAAATTGTACAAAATAAATACTTTTAGTGGCAGTTGTGTGTTTGTGTGTGTGTAAAAGTTATATTGTCTACTCTAACCTCAATCGCTCGAACTGCAAAATGGCCTAGCAAAACATACACATAGTTGTTGATAAGCGGAGTAATTTATATATATATATATATATGGCGCGATATCATCAACCTCCTAGGAGATTTTTGCGCCGAGCTTCTCTTCCAATTTGTGGTGTGCCGCTTTGAAATTTTTCCTACAAATTGGCGGGACCTACGGTTTTTCGCCGACTCCGAACGGCATCTACAAAGCAGATGAATTTTTGCTGAGAAGCCTTTCATGGCAGAAATACACTCGGAGAGTTTGCCAAACCACTGCCGAGGGGCGACCCCGTTTTGAAAAAACTTTTTCAAACCACTTTTTGATGTAACCTGTACCAGGGCTCGAACCCGGACCTTTGGTGTGGTAGGCCGACAACACTACCTCCACACCACGGTGGCCGCAGCGGAGTAATTTAATTAAATATTTTTGTTAATCGAGTTTCTCTTTTAAAGCGCCCCTATATCCTCTTGAGGCTCCGAAAAGTTATTATAAAATTTGATTTAGAGGAATCGGTTCACTAAATTGGCTGTTTTGCAGGTTCGGGTTTTCATTTTATAGATATGGTATAGAAAATTTCACTTCAAAAAAGTCTGGTTTTTATTTGATAAATATAGTATAGAAAGTTTCACTTCAAAAAAATCTGGTTTCCATTTTATAGATATGTACATGTATGTGTTAAAAAAGTTTCACTTCAAAAAATTCTGGTTTTCATTTTATAGATACAGTAAAGAAAGTTTCACTTCAAAAAATTCTGCTTTTCATTTTATAAATATAGTATAGTAAGTTTCACTTCAAAAATTTCCCAATATGTATTATGTTGTTTTTTGTGGTGGCCGTTAGAGGAATAACAACTTTTTAACAAATAATAGTTTTTTTGAACAAAATCTTATTTTAATGAAAGACTACTGAGATTTATAAAAAAAACTTCGGCGCCTAAAAGCATGCAACATTTTTCGTGGTTTCTTTAATTCGCTGCCAATCACCAATGGGCAAACAGCGAATTTGCCGTACCAAAAACTCTTGCTCAATTTTCTCTTTTTAAGCATTTTCAAAATGTTTCTCCGTGTAGATATAAAGTATAAAAGCTTGCATACTTTTAGGCATTGCTTATATTCCATCAATATTCTATGAAAAAGTGATAGTATTGGTATTTACCAAAACCAAATTCTGACTGTGCTAGAGCCCGAGTTTTCTCTCGAGCCATTGTTGTTAGGCTATTAGCAAAGCAGAATTCGATAAAATTTACTATGTTGCATATATTAAGGCGCATATATGGCCGTTAGATTTTCTCTTTTTAAGCATTTTCAAAATTTTTCTCCGTCTAGATATAAAGTGTAAAAGCTTGCATACTTTTAGGCATTGCTTATCTTCCATCAATGTTCTATGAAAAAGTGATAGTATTGGTATTTACCAGAACCAAATTCTGACTGTGCTAGAGCCCCAGTTTTCTGTCGAGCCATTGTTGTTAGGCTATTAGCAAAGCAGAATTCAAAGTTGATAAAATTTACTATGTTGCATATATTAAGGCGCAATTTTTTTTTTATATTTTGTTAGGTTTATTTCAAGTTTTTGATATTAAAAATTTCGTTCAGAACGAAGATTAAAAATGAAGCGTTTCTAGAAATTCTGAAGTCATTAGCGCTCTTGGACAAGAATTTAGATAGCAAAAAAAAAAATAATTTTTGCTGAGCGGTAGAGGATTAAGTAGAAAAATCGTGATTTACTTATTTGAATCAAGCACAAATCCAATCATGAAAGAATTTTGCAGCCAAGAAAAGTTCAATAGGATGATAAAAAAGTGGGTTGCATATCTTAAGGGGCAAATATTTTTTATTTTTTTTTTGGAACTAAATTCCCAGAAATGCCAGAATATTTCAAGGGGGTGTTGTTTCGGTCCCTAATTTTATAGTTTTAAATATAAAACATTGGTGGCCGCTAGAGGGTTGAAATGCTCTCGCAAAACATTCACTGCGATACTTGCCTAGGGTTCCAAAATTCCAGTTGATAAGTTGCTATAATATTTTTGGATAGTCGATAAATTTTTATATTTTTGGCCACTAAAGGGTTAAAACGTTCTTAAAAATATTCACTACGACATTCAGGGTTTCAGTCGGCCGAAATTTGTATATAAAGAACGTGGAAGTCTTTAGAGAATATAAAAAAGATTTATCGCCTTGAAGTATGTAATGAATTTTCTTGAAAACAGAATAAGAAGGTAACAAAATTTTGATGCATGTTTTTAGGCGCAAAATTAAAAAATTTTTGTTTCTTCTTTCAACCTCTTTGTGCAATGATTTCATCTTAGACTTGGAAGAAAACCATTTAAGAGACTTAACCTCTTCCAAACTTAAGGCACTTTTAGTTAAACAATCTCGTCAACCCTTCGCTTTATGTTTCCACCGCCTAAATGTATGCCATGACAACGTAAATCCCTTCCCTCATTTCCATGATTAAAAGCAAATAAATTAAATAAAAACGAAATCAAATTAATGAATAATTTGTTGACCCACATTTTTTTTTTTGCTTGGGCTATTTAAACTAGAAATTTCGTACTCCAAAGTGAAAGAAGGAAAAATCAAAATGACCAACAAAACAGCTACGCGGCTTCACTCTGCACAAAAACCGGCTGGCTAAATTTCGGCAAAAAGGAGCTACAACAAGGGAATTGGACTGAATAAACTTTTGAGACTGCGGGCAAATTATTTGGTGCAGTATAAAGTAGCATGACAAAGACACAGACCGCACACATACACTCGCATATGAGGTTAGTATACATATATGGGGGGTTGTGTGCTTACCAAAGCTCACCTCAGGCTTTTATCACATTTTTCGATGCGGGTCTGTGTGTGACCGAGTGCCGCACATTGGACGCATAAGCAAACTCAAACTAAAATTCAGACTTAAAATGCGCTTTGATCGTTGTATTTGCTGTTTTAGTGGAGCACAGCGTTGCATTCGTGCGCCAGCCGCAAAACGGTAAATTGCATACAAATGCGAGAAAAATTGCAAACGCAAAGCGCAAGCGAGCAACACAAAAGCGCACACGTGACGCAAGCACATGTATACCCAACAAAAAAAATTGAGAGTGAGATAAAACTAAGAGGGCTGGAAGAGCAAATATTTGAGAAGATTCCTGATACTGCTGTCATTGTTTTTTGTGAGTTAGGGCTGTCGATGGAGGCAACTTAAGTCTAAAAGAAATTCCTTTTCAAGAAAGTCGAGGCTATGCACTTACACAATTTTTTGTTGGGTGCAGGTGTGTGCGTGCGAGTGTTTAAGTGGCCTTTGATGCTCGCACACAAATCACGCGCTGTCCAAGTAAGCGAAAATAAACTCAGCCAATTTATTGCGCATCCAAGCAAAAGGCAAACGATACAACAGTAATAGAGATCGGTTGTGCAACAACAGCAAATACCAACAGCGCTACTGACACGATGCGTACGAAAGCGCGCAACACGGCACTTGGCTACATTCGAAGCTACGGATACAAGACTCAAAGGGCAACATGTCAATAAACTGTGAATACATTGTCTGCAACATTTTTGTGGTCAAGAGGAATGAGCTTACTGAAGAAAAGGCGGCAGTGCGGAAGGAGTCGTTGGGAAACTTTACGCACTGCTCGGAAGCTAAGGACGCGCAAGGCGAGACGAAAGCTCGGAAGACTGAACAAAGAAGCTGTGTGCAACGCGTCAGTGTGAATAACGCACGAATGGATGGCAAAGTGCGAAGGATTTACTGTCCACCAGTAGCAGGTGTATACAGTAATTACAACAACAAATGTGAACAAGAGGTTAACAATAAACATAAAAGCTTTCGCATTAAAGTCACAAATTAAATTGTTCCAATTTACACATACATGCGCGCTACTAACACACATACACACACACACACATTCGAACATTTAAGTGAACGCGAGCACTCCATACACAACCGACAACAGCTGCCAAAGTGACAGTGACGTTGTGTTGCAAGCTCGTCATTATGTTGCAAGTTAAATGCGCTACAAATCTGAAATGGCTAAGAGTCAATGGGGCGTTGAGTGGTCGTTGTCATTCCATTAAATACATGCGCCATTTTGCGTTTTGCACACACTCACAAACACACACATACATGAGCTATGATATCGTCCTTAAAGTTGCAATTGCCGATTATTTTTCTGGTTTTACTTAATTGGTCAAAGGTGGGTCTCTAGAGTTTTTGAGGGATTCACCGCCATCTCGTGAAGGGTATTATTATTTATTTATTATTATTTATTATTATTAATATTTTAAATATAAATAGAGGTAGAGAAGTTTTCGAATTAGAAATAAGCAGAGAGAGAGAGAGAGCGAGAGAGAGACAGATATATAGATAAACAAATAGAAGGGAAATGGATAAAGGCAGACATTTTTTTAAGAAAAGTAAGATAATAATCGGACCACGATTAAGCTGACCTCGACATTTGAGTGGCTATCGATATTTGAAAACTAATTTCTTAGAATAAGTGAGGAAAAAAATGTGTAGCATTACCACTTTACAAAGCGAAAATTCGTATTTAATTTCAAATGAAAAAAAGGAGTTGAAGGTGTTCCAGAACCAGTAGAGAGTTTTCTCAAAGGCCAATTGAAAGTCCAACTTTAAAAAAATATTTATATAATTTTTAATAAGTTTATTCACAAATCAAAAATATATACTTTTTAATAGAAAAATTTTATTTATTTGTTTCTATGATTTTATTATAAAATTCCAAAAATATATTTTTTAATAAAAAAAAATGAAGCAGAAACTATAGTTATTTTATAATTGTATTAAAAAAAAAGAAAACAATATATTTTTAACAGAAAAATTAAAAAAAAATTGTTTTTATAATTAGAAAAATTAAACATATGGAGTTTTCAACATAAAAATTGTAACATAAAGTTTAGTTTATTTCTTTTTCTAATCTTAATGAAAAAATAAAACAAAACAAATATTTCTTAATAAAAAAGTTTTAACAAAAATTTTAATTCAAATATTATAAATTTTTTTTAGAAAAATCAAAAATACATATATATTTTTAACAGAAAAATTTCAACCAAAAATTTGATTTATTCGTTTCTATATCTTTGTTAAAAAATTCCAAAAATAAATTTTTACAGGAAAGTATCAAGAAAAAATTTAATTTATTTGTTTCTATTATTTTATTAAAAAAAAAAAACAAAAAATATATATATTTTTAGCAAAAGATTTTAACAGAAAGTTAATTTTACTTTTTTTATAATTCGAATCAATAAATATGTATAATAAATAAATATGTAAATCAAAAAAATATATTTTTAATAGAAAAATTTCAACAAAAAATGTAATTAACTTGTTATAATTTTATTAAAAAAATCAAAACAATGCATATATGTTTTAACAGAAAGTTTAGTTTATTTGTTTTAATAATTTTATTAAAAAAAAATACTACAAATTTTTTAATAGACAAATTTTTACAAAACTTTTTATTTATTTGTATTTATAATTTTAATTAAAAAACTCAAAAAAACTTATTTTTTTATATAAAATTTTTAACAAAAAATTTAATTGGTTTTTATTTATAACTTTCTAAAAAAAAAAGTCCTATAGAATGTAACACGATACTCGTAAAAAATCATATTCTACACAAAATTTTGAGTTAACAATTTTTTAAAAATAAATTTTAATTTTCGTTTTTTATAGATTTTAAATTCTACCCTATTCTCAGTGAAACTAACAATTTGCTTCAATGAAAAAAATTTAACAATACAACACAATAGTATAGTAAATTAGCACAAAATGATATCACAGCCAATGTCATGTTAGTCAAAAACTGCTAATCGTCAGAGTAAAGCAGTCAGAAGAAAGTTTGTAAAATAAATATTTTTCGGTAAACCAAAAATGACCTTCAAAAGTCGACTTTGGATTAAAAAGGATGAAAAAATGGATTATTTTCGCCACTATGGTAGATATTTGTGGTTGCATTTTGGCTTAAAAATCAACACTAATACACTGAAGTGTTAATACTAGTATGTGTGTGTGTGTGCGATTATCAAATGACCGTACGTGCTGAGTAAAGCAATCAAAAAATTACAAAAAAAAGAGTGGAGAACCGTTTTAAAACAAAATGCAATTCAATTCAAATGCAAAGCAAAATCAGTAAAAAACCAAAAAAAAAAAGAAGCAAAAAAAATAATTGAACCATGAAAAAAATGTTGAAACAAGAAAAAATGTAACGAACGCAAATACCAGTGGCAACAACAGCAATTTAGTGGAAGCAAAGAAAAAATCGTTTTACTCCTGAATTTGTTTGTACGTTTAATTCATTGAATAAACACATATGCATTAAGTCGTGATAAAGAAAAAAATGGAATAACTGCCAATAAGTAAAATATTGTTTCAAACGGGGCTGTGCGGTGAATTAGAACACCACCAAGTGTTTGTTGAAATTACCAAGTTGTCGTGGTCGCAGTGAGTTGTTTGGCCACAGAACTTCAATGAACTGAACTCGATTTTAATCAACATATCTCCCAAACCAGTTGAGATATGGAAATAAATCACATCGCTTCTAGCAGCACTCATTCACCCCTTTCATTTGATACCCATATTGGACTAACACATTTTGGGTCACCCGACTCCACATATTGATCGATAACTTCAAACCCGTTCCAACTAGCGAGATGAGAACTATCTTAAACTTCAAGTGAGACATCTAATAAGGCAGCGGTGAAAGTTGCATTCAAAACTATTGAGCAAGTTTCGAGTGATGCGCGCACAAACTTATAAACAGACAGACAAAAAATTAAAAAAACAGTTGCTTTTGGGTATTTTAAGTTCGTTTTTAACCGCTTTTAGCTTTCCTTACCACAATTTTTGTGGCCTAGTCGGCTATCTAAATATTTGGTCGGTCTACAGCAAACTGAGCGATTCATTATATTTGATTGCGCTATTTGTTTGTTCGTTTGGTTTTTTTTTTTGATTTTTTATTGTTGTTATTTTTGTTCTGAGTGCCACTGCTACGTTTGTTATTTTTATATTGCCCATCGTTTTTTTTTACGTAAACATCCAAATGGTTACATATTCCCCTCCGCATGCTTTAGCTCTCTGCTGCAGAAACATTTAATGCCTACGTCTCTCCATAAATGTTTGCGTGTGTGTGTGTCTAGATATGTTTGTGTGTTGTCGTACGTTTTTCACAAATGTCTCTGTGTACGTGAGTGTCCTTGCGTCGTCATAAATGATGTATTCAAACGAGTAAAAATGGCGTTACAACAATGCCACTCGAAAGCCAGATAAGCGTTTCCAATTAAAAATACATTTTTTCATGTTTAATCTTGCATGAATAAACAAATAAACGCTTTACAACACAAACACAGGCACATGTGATTACCTGCGCGTATGTGCTTTATTCAAGGGCTTTCAACGAGTGTTCTGCATTTGTTACTTTCCAGAAGCTTGAAAGCGAACTGTTTGCCACGCAATGTATGTAATTTGTTGCTTTGTGTTAGGGAGGTAAAAGGAGAAGGGGAGTAAATGAAGTCCAAGGGGCTTTTATCGAGGCAGATTCACAACGGGCTGGTGTTAGGTTAAGTTGACCCGTCGTTAAATCCTTGCATAGACTGAATAAGTTTATAGAGTTGGCAGCAGTTTATTCGACCAAAGTGATTCTATATATGATCATATGACCATATTTAAAAAAAAAAAAAAACAAGGATTTGAAAAGAAAAAAGTTTTTGAAAAAAAAAACAAAGGAGTATTTGAAAAAATTATTAAAGTGAAAAAAAAAATTATTCTGAAAAAAGCTTTTCCAAAAATTCTACAAAATAGCTAATGAAAAAAATATTTTTAAAAAATACTGTACAGAATTATTTTTAAAAATTGATATAGAAAAAGGATCAAATATAATTTTCATAAAACTATTTGCTTTTGAAGAATTTTAAGATAATTCTTTTTCATGAGCAATTTTCTCAAATACTATTTTTAAAAATTTTTATAAAAAGTATCAAAAATAATTTTCATAAAACTATTTGGTTTTGAAGAATTCTAAGAAAATTATTTTTTCGTGATCATTTTTCTCAAATACTATTTTTTCTGCTTCTTAAATATTATTTTTGAAATATTTTTTTTATTTCTTAGTAATATTCTTAAATTTGAAATATTTTCTCTAAATATCTTTTCGAGTATTTATATTGTGAAATTCTTGTTTTTAAATAAAGTTTTTAAAATTGGTTTTTTGTAAGTTTTTGAATTTTTTCCAAAATTTTTTCAAAGTTTTATATCTAGTTCGTAATATATTTTTTGGAAAATAATATTTATTTTCTTTAGTTATTTTTTTGAAGAATGTTTAATATAATATTTTTTAATACTTTTATTTTAAACATTTTTATAAACTTTTTTTGTTCTATTGACATTTTTACAGTATTTTTGTGCTATACGTTTTTATATTTGTACAAATTTTTTAAAGTTTTTGTTTTGTTTTATATTTTTATTTTTTTAAATTTTGCTTTGCAATATTTCTTAAGACCTTTTTTTGTTTTCTTTAAATATATTTTGATGTGCGTTTTGAAATTATTGTTGATCATTTTTTGTTCAAAACCTGTTGTTGTATATATTTTTTCATAATTTTGTAAAATATTTTTTATAAGCTTTTGAAGTTTTTTTTCCAAAATTTTCACTTTCATTAAATATTGTAAATAAATATTTTCAGTTTTACTTAAATATTTTTTGAAAGTATTACTTAAATATTTTTTGAAAGTATTTTTGAAATAATTTTTTTTTAATGTTTTTCGAATTTTTTTTATATGAATACGGTTTTAAAACTCTTGCCACATGATAATTTTTTTTTTCCAAATTTTTTTACGGTTTTTATATATTTATTTTCATAATTTTTTGAAATATTCCTTTGTATCATCTAAATATTTTTTCAACTCTTTTCTTTTTTTAGCTCTTCTGGTTTTTTTTTTGACATTTTTAATAATTTATTTTTAAACATTTTCGGGTTTTGTTTTTTTTTTCTTAAATATTTCTCTTTTATAACTATTTATACCAAAATCGGCACGATTGAATTTAATTGGTTTTTTTATTTCTTTTTTTATTATTATTTTTTTTTTAATATTTATTTTTGATACCTAATTTTTTTTAACGTCTTGTTTTTTACTATTTTGAATAATCTTGTGAATTTCTTTTAAAAAAGTTTTTTTAACATTTTTTATATAACTTTTGAAATATTTGGTATTTAATGTAATTGTAAGAACTAATTGAATAAGCCCAATTCTATGAAAACTAACTTATTAAAGTCATTAGTTCTTGTCGACTAAATTCTAAATTATTATTGATAATTTATTTAATTTTATTAATTTTTTTGTAATAGCTTTGTTTATTTTTCAAAAAAGAATTTATATTTGTGATTTTTTATATTTTATAAATACTTCAATGAAATTGATTTAAATCAGCATTTATTTAAAAAAATAATCCATTTGTAAACACCATTTATCAGTTTTTGTTCAGTTATTTAGTTAAACGCAACTTTTTTGTCTGTCTAGTAGATTTCATTTTTTCAGCTCCAAAAATTATTCAATTTCACTGTGCGCTTCATTAATTTCCACAAACAATAAACTAATTGACTTTATTCATTTCTAGTAGCTCATCCAAAAAGTAATTAAATTAAATTTTGTTCTAAAATAATTAAAGTTTCACACCTTTAGTCACACAAACACATAGATACACATACATATGTCTATATAAATTTATATGCATTAGGCCGTTGAGGAAAAGGTTTAACTTGAACTTAACCAAGCGGACAATTTTGACTGCCATGCGCATGGGTTCGAACAAAATAAAAGTTAAAATATTTAAAATTCAAGGCAAAAAAATTACGAGTTTTTTCCTGGTCGGTCTAATATATACATACATAGATAGAGAGTACTCATGTAGGTACATATTTCTGCATATTTAATTTATTGCATGTTATTCATCACTTTAATTACGACATTCATAATATTCATGTATTAAACAGGAATCATAATGGATGTGATTTAGATTTTTTGACATTGACAGAGTATTAATTTGAATAATATTTAGCATAAGCCTTAGAGTGATTTGGCCATTTCACAAATAAGCAATCGATCAATATTTATTTTTGAGGTGGTAATGATTTGTTGATGTGCTTGCCTGGCGATATGTTGAGATGGTAGCTTAGCGCTTAAAATGATTGAAATATGTACATATATACTGCCGTACTGGCCCAAAAATTTACCGACGGATTGCACAAAGCTGCCTACTATTAAGTTGAAGAAAACTCAAGTTGGCAAGAGATTAATAACTTCCTGAAATTATATCCTATTACGTCAATTTTAAAGAAGAGAACACAAAAGTGGCAGGCTTGGGTAGTTTTGGGCGAATTTGTATAGCAAAAGAACATACATAATAAGAAATTTATATCAGTTCAGAAAGCAAGCGCATTTTTATCGTGATAACTACTTGCTTAGAGCACGCAAAAGTTGCATTCTTGAGCAGATTTGGGCGAAATTTTATAGGTCAACAAATACACCAAATAAGAAACGTCTCAAAACGGCTAAAAGAACACACTTAATAAGAAATGTATACCATTTCAGAAAGCAAGCGCAATTTGATCGTGATAACTACTTAGTTAGAGAACACAAAAGTTGCCGTCTTGGGCAGTTTTGGGCGAATTTGTAAAGGTTAAAAGAACACACTAAAAAATGTATACCATTTCAGAAAACCGGCGAAATTTTCTCGTGACTAATACTTGGTTAGAGTTCGTTTTTCACAATAAAGCTTACCGAATTTTTTCGCTGAATCTCAACAAAAATCCGACATTCGATTGGTATCTAGTAAATTCAATATTTTGTTATATACCTATTTTACATTCAAAAAAAACAACAAACAACTCATCTATACACAACAATAAAACAATGCAAAGTAAGTAATCGATATATTCCGATTGCATGTTTAATAAAATTTATTGCTACACCGGCAAGCTAGAGCTCGCATACCATAAAAAAAAGCATGCAATAACATACCACACACCATATCCTATTTATTTGTTCATGTGCAACTTTATCAAAGTAAAATGCCCTTAAGCTCTGGGCGAACAATTTTTTTTTACTCGCATAAAGACAATGCACACTGGGCTTCATTGCCTACTCTATGCCTCCACATTTTCTGCAGCCTCGGTAATGTCACAAACCAATTGCAGGTGGTAAAAACATTAATTTTCATTCGCCTGTCGTTGGCAGTGGAATTGAAATAAAAATTATGGCACTTCAGTGGGAATTCATGAGTTTCCTGTTGGTGCGCCGGACATAGTGTAGAGAGTGCAAAAAATTACAAAAACAAAAACTTCAAAATTGTATGTGGAAAAAATTACTAAATAAATACGAAAATAAAAAAAAATTAAAAAAACACTAAAATAGAATAAGAATAAAATGAGCAGATTTTTGTGGCTTCCGCTGTGGCATTTGTTTGCGGTTGAAAGCCCTCATATAAATATGTACATTTGCACATGAGTGGCTTTGTAGTCTGTGCGCGCTGCTGTAATATCATCCACTGGTTACGAGTGGGTTTTCCAAACAATAGTTTAGCCCAATGAGGGTTGCCACTGCACATTAAGAACTCGACGGCTGGGTAGCTAACAAATCACTTTTTTCCACGAGTACATACAATATGCTCTTGAAGTCAGGTGTCGAATAGAGGCCAGCTAAATAAGACAGACACATATGTACATATGTAGCTACGAAGTCTTTGGAAAGTTTGAGCCTTCATGTCACTTCTTACTAGCGCTAATTGATGCCAATTGGAAGCCGCAAAGCATCTCGAGTCGTTCTTCCTCTACTTCCACCCATGCGTGAAACACCAATACCTTTTTGGGGCGGAGCAGCTTCAATCCGTTATTGCAAAAAAGAACTTAATCCTTCATGACCTCCATAACTTTAAACGAATTATTCTTGCAACTATCTCGAAGACGGTGCAACCGCTTCGGTTGGACAACGGTTTGTCGATAGCTAAAAACCATTAAATTCAAAGTTTTTCTGCCTCTTTGCCGATCTTGAAGGAGTTTCGACTGGTTTTTTTATAGTATTTCAGCAAAAATATTTATAGGCAGGGTTGCCACCTAATCATATTAAATTTTAAATTTTTTTCTATATGCGTAATTACATTTCTATACATTTTTGTTTAAGGGTTTTGCTAGAATCTTAACTCTCTTCATTGAGTGTTGCCACTTATGGAATGTTCACAGGGTTGCCATCTATCTGAACATTTCTTTTCATGAGTTGATATATGTCAAATTGTATATCAAACGAAATTAATTGGTATTTCAACAAAAATATTTTTAAGTAGGGCTTTCGCTCAAGATTGCCACCCAAGTCTAATATAATTTATTTTTGTTTATATCCGCTATTATGTATATCGAAACGAGCTTGACCAATTTTGGTGAAATTTTTTTTGTCTATTTGGCGCTCTTGAAGGAGTTTTTACAAAAGACTGGTTTTTCATAGTATTTCAGCAAACATATGTATTTCTAGACAGGGTTGCCACCTAATCGTATATTTTTAATTTGTTTTAAAATCCACCTTTATCTCTAAGACGTCTTGATACATTTCTATACATTTTTCCCACGGGTTTTGCTACAATCTTATATCTTTTCGTTGGGCGTTGCCACTAAGAAATTTTCATAGAGTTGCCACCTGTCTAAAAAAAATTGTTTCATGAATTGATATATGTATATCAATTTGTGTATCAAAGGAAATGAAATTTAATTGGTATTTCAACAAAAATATTTGCAAGTAAGGTTTTCACTCAAGGTTGCCACCTAATTCTAATTTAATTGGTTTTTTTTACAGCTATTTTGAAAAATTCGAAAATTGTTGCATGAATAAAATTTTTTGGTAAAATTCAAGCTCTTCTACTTAAGTCTTGCCACTTAGAATATTTGACAGGATTGCCACCTATCTGAATTTTTTTTAAAAATGAGATGAGATAAGATAAAAAGAATAGCATCACGCTACTACTTAATACTACCTCAGCTACTTTATTAAATTTCAAGTGTTGGCACAAAGTATTTTTTGACGGAGTTGCCACCTGTCCTTTATTTTTACATAAGCAAAACTCTAGATAAGATCAACGAGAATGTCTGAAGAGTATCTAAATGGATTTGCGAATATGTATTTCTCCTAACTTCGAAAAGCGTGGGCTGAGATCCCTCCTTTCTAATTCAGACCATGGAACAAGGTTTAGTCAGTACGATTTAAGAGAATATATCTGGAATCAGGAAGATACGGTTGGCGTTTTTGAGGTCCTTTTTGAAGACATAAACTGGCATCTCCGCCTTACAAGAAACGCTTTGAGCCGAGCAAAGTAAGAGGTAAAAAATTGTTGGTATGAAGAGACAAGTCTAGCTGTTGGATGCGAAGAAGGAGCACGGGTGCGCTGACCAGCACAGACAAGTTCAGCGCATTAAAATTCAACAGCTTCTCTGTTTAGGAGAAATGCAAATGATTCAAAAGACCAACCTTGGTTCAGGTTCAATATACTATTTAACCCCTCGGCATATGATGCTCCTTTCACCCCTACCTTTTTGCTGCTACTTCAGTCAATTTAGGAAAAATAATCATCATTTGCCATCTCTAACCCAAGCTCACCCTCGATCTCAAGTGTGGCACCCAAAGAGCTAGCGAAATTCAATTTAGATTTTCATCAATGGCTTTGTCTGCTCCAAACAGCTCTTGTGCTCCATTGCCCGCATGCAAATAAGTATTTGGCCAAACATTTAGCTGTTTCATATTCAGTTGGTAACACAAATTGGTGCAAGAAATGGCATTAATGAACCGCCAAATGTCTGGCGACAAGCAATAACTAATAGCAAATATTTGAAGATAATCCAGACAAAGCCAAAAGCTGCAGAAGAGTCGAGAACAAATGAATTTGCAAACTGAGTTAACCTCCAACCGTAGGCGGCTTAACTCGAACACACACACACATACATACTCGATGAAATAAATATTTATAGCAGCAATTTCATAGCTGAGAGCAAACAATTTGCATAAGGTCCCTGTAGGAAATGCCACTATTGCGGTGACTGCTTAAGTCAAGCTCGCTGTCACCTCAACATTGCCCGTCGCTATCACCTTATAACCGAAAAAACTGCTAAAATTATGTTTTTGATTTTTTATATAGATTTGGATTTCAATTTTTAAAGTTAAATGATTTATAAAATATTTTATAAAAAATTCAAATAAATTACATCCTAAAACGGCTGCAAGCTTATTTTTTAAATATAAATATTTACAGAATTGCTTGTTGGCTTATTTCACTGTGGGGCATTTTCTAAACATATCAAAGCGCATATTAATATAAGCGAATGCCCTTCGCGGTGTCACCAAACAAATGAATATATACATATATGGAAATATTGGGGTAGGTCAATTTTTCTGTTTTCTGAATTTTCTTTTTATTTCTAGTAAAATCTCTTAATAATTAATTTTTTTAAAATATTTAAAAACTTATAAAAATTTTTCATAACAAAACAAAAATTTTTTTAAAAGGAATAATAATTATTTTTAAAAAAATTTTCATAAAACAATAAAAAATTTCATAAGAAAAGGCATTCTCATAAAAAAAAATAATAAAAAACTTAAAAAAAATAAAAAAAAACTTAAAAAAATAAAAAAAAAACTTAAAAACATTGAAAAAAAATTCATGCAAACAGAATTCATAAAAAAACTTCATTTAAAAAATATTACAAACTTTTAATATTTAATTTAAAAAAAATATTAAAGAAATATGAGAAAAATTAAAAATTAAATCGAAAATTTAAAAAAAAAAATTTAAAAAGTATAAAAAATTTCACAACAAAACATAAAAAATATTTCACAAGAAATAAAAATTATTTAAAAAAAAAAGAAAAAATTTTCATAAAATAATAAAAAATTAGCATTTCTCATAAAAAAAAATTAAAAAAAAAAAGAAATTTAAAAAAACTTAAAAAACTTTTAATGAAAAAGTGTGAAATTTTGAAAAAACTAAGAAACTTCATTAAAAAATGTTAAATTTTTTTAATAATTAATTTTAAAAAATAATATTAAAAAAAAATATAAAAAAATTGCATAACAAAACATAAAAAAGATTTTAAAAGGAACAAAAAATATTTAAAAAAAAAGAAGAAAAATGTTCATAAAACAATAAAAAAACAAGCATTTCTTATAAAAAAAAATTTATAAAATACATAAGTAAAATTTCTCATAAAAAATAAAAAAATTTTATAGAAAAAACTAAAAAAAATTACATGAAAAAAATTAAAAAAAAAAAAACAAATTAAAAATTTTTATAAAAAAATGAAAAAACTCCATTAAAAAAATTAAAAAACTTCATTAAACATGCATAAAAAGTTTTCATTAAAAATACAATTTTTTCATAAGAAAATACAAAATTTTCATTAAAAAGTAAAACTTATTAGTACTGGCCTTGACATCATTTGTAGTCTTGGTACCTAAACGAATAAAAACAAAAAAAAAACAATTTTTTAATTAAACTCTGATTTTCAATAAATAAAAATAAAAATAATAAATCTCACAAAAATTTACAACTTAATTTTGTTTTTAATTTGCTCTCATTCTGATATAAAAAACCAGAATTTCAATTCACCGAAACAATAAAAAAAACGAAAACGATGAAAAAAAGTTTCAAATACTTTATTTCCTGTTACATTTTTGTTTTTCCTAACTACTTCACTTAATAATTTTTATTTACAAATCGAACTCGAAATGTTAAATACAATTTCTTTTTTATTACCTTTTTGTAACATATAATTTCTAAGCGAAACAAATTTATTCCACCCACCCTAACGTACATATGTACATAGATTTAAAGAGTCAAAAGTTCATATTCCAAAACTAAATTCCCTGCAGATAATTGAGTTGAATGGCGGGTGAACTAACAAAAACCTCATGTCTAGCATCATACTATATAAACACTTTTTGCCTACACTCTTTGTATGTATGTATATTTTGTTTGTTTGAGTGTGTATGTGAATAGTCGTATGTATTTGTTGACCGTTTTTGTACTCGTATCTCGATTAACAATATTGGCAGTCGAAATTTGAGTTCACTTTGCATTTGACACGACAAACACATTCTCATACAAGGACTAGCGGATTCCGATGCCTTCTACAGCATCAAATGACACAACAAACAACAACACAAAACGATTTCAGTTAAATAAAATTGAAATTGCTATTTAGAAAACGGATACGTCACCCCTCTGCAATACATTGAAATGAAAAAATGCAACTAGGACATTTGACGAAAATCGAACTAGTCCATTTTGGATATGGCAAGGTTGACCAAGTCATCTTCTAAATCTTTTTAAATGTTTTTGGGTGTGTTAAAATAATCGTCTTAAATGCAATAACGAAAGTTTTTCACACTCGATAACGATATTTTTTCTTCCATAATTTCATGACGATATTTTTTAAAATCTTTTATATGATGATTTAGACAAGATCTTTGAATTGCTTCACTGTGACAAGATATTATTAGGAGTGGGATGTTTTACGAATAATATTCGAATAGTATTTATTCGAATTATTTCTTCGTTTATTCGAATAATATTATTCGAATAGTACTATTCGAATATTTGTATTAACAGATTTAGAAAAGCGTATTCACTATTCTCTTTGCTCGGACCTATGGGCGTGCATTATTGTTAGTGAGATCACGTTGTTGATACCGGGGTTCATAAAACTCTTTGTCAAATCTTGGGGTCCAAAGTTCTTTGAGGGTGAAGCTCTCTTTTTGTCATCATACAGTCATCTTTAAAAAGAGTAGATAACAAATCTTGATTGCCCCATCTCCAAAAGAAGCCAACTATGGCACTAATTGGACTGATGTTGAATTCGAGTAGATACTAGTTTCTGGGGCTACCACAATCCGCCTTTTCTCTATGAGTGTGTCCTTGCAAATATTTAGCACAAAAACTCGTTTATATTCGACTGCATTACTTGCTGAAGGACATTGCCATTGGCAGCTCTCACATGACTACTGCCAGTAATATCGCTTGGGACATCTCGCATGCCGGAGATGAAACTGCGCAGCATATGAAAGTATGGAAATTATCGAGTTGGTCAATCTTCAGCCTATTACTCGTATATACAAATAATGGCATGGGAATTTTATTGAATATGGAGACATACATACATATGTATATATATTATACCCAGTTGCTTCGTTCGCTTTATGGATCTGAGACTCCTATGCTAACGTGAAATGTGGTAGAATAAACAGAAAATTTGACTTAACAAGACCCACGAACATTCTTCCATCCTGCTACATTTCTCCAGGTGTTGCAGCGCAAGGTTAAGTTTCCCTGAAGCATACAATCATTCCTTGCAGTTTGACAGTCGAATTGTCCATGCTATGCACTGGCTATGTGTTTATATATTTTATCTTGCTAACACAAACAACAAGCAACCAAAAATTAATACTCCAACTGCCTTCCCATTTATATCCCCCATTAATGGCTCAAATAATAATAAACTTTTCAAAAAGTTTCCATTTTCCACTTTTCATTGCATTTGCGTTGTGAATACAATTTTATATTTGTTGCTGTTTTTGTTTATTTTATATTTTTCCTCTCCATGTTCGTAGCATTAAATTTTATATCCGTTTTTTTTTTTTTTTTTTTTGTCGATGTGCGATGTTTTTGTACGATATCAAATAGTCTCAAATTAAGTTAAGAGAGTTGGAGCCAAGAGACTTGCAACAACAAATATTTGGTCGAAAATGTTTTGCTGTATTGTTGTTGTGATAACAAATTTTTGTTATTTGAATCAAAAGTTTTCGAATAGTTGAAGATTAGAGAGAGAATTGTATGTCCAACAGCCTTCTTAATCACAAAATAGCAAATGGAAGGATTTTTTCTCTTTAAATTTTTGCTGGAAAAACTCTGGAGTTTATCCATAAATCGTAATATTTAGAGACTTTAATGTGGTAAACATTTACTCCGACGAACGGCCCCTGATGAAACAGGAAAAAGTTCTGAGGAGCATGTCTTGTATTGCAACATGACCTAATGACATAACATAACTTAGCATTACATTACATGATATAACATAGCATAACATAACATAACAAAACATAACATTACATAACATATCATACTACAACATAATAATACAACATAACATAAAATAATATAACAAAATATAAGATAACATTACATAACATAACAAAATATAAGATAACATAACATAATACAACATAATATTACATAATATAACATAACATTACATAATATTACATAATATAACATAACATAACATAACATAACACAACATAACATAACATAACATAACATAACATAACATAACATAACATAACATAACATAACATAACATAACATAACATAAAAAAACATAACATAACATAACATAAGATAACATAACATAACATAACATAACATAAGATAACATAACATAACATAACATAACATAACATAACATAACATAACATATAATAACATAACATAGGCCTGTTGATTGTTTTGTGTTTTTTCAACAACGTCTGTAGAGAAGCTGCGGCCCTGTTATTAAAAGGTTCACATTCATTTTCAGCGGAAATAGATCTGTGAGGCAAGCGCTCAACCCTTCGTAAAACTTTTGATATCCCAAACACATTCAATTGATTTTTTTTTCTTATTTTTTTTTTTTAGTTCAATGACTCGATTTGGAAAACCATTCCAAAAGTGAGGCATCAATAACAAAGTTGCTACCTGGAATAAGATTTATGGACTTGATGCAACCGGACAAAGTTGCGAAGCTCATTAAAATTACATTAAGCTATTTAATATCGAATAAAATCCATCATGAAGTGCTGACGAAAATGTGCGCTGAGTTATTAAAAGCCACAAAGAGCAAATGGAGTGGACGCATAAAATATGAATGATGGAGCGAAGTCAGCAAACAGCAACAACAAAGGTACATTAAATTGAAATAAAATAAAATAAATGGAATGAAAAAATAAAAATAAAAAGAGTTGTAAGTACTCTCATTCGTTTGTTTGCCACCTTAAAACGCATGTACGGGTAATGCTGACACATTAATTTGTCTCCAAAGGATCAGCAATGAACTGCACACATTCACACACACACCCACATACATACAAGCACATTTTACTTTTATTCGTGTGCGACAAGACCGCAACGCCACAAATGAGCTGCGCCGCCTTGACTGCATAACAACAGGCGCACAAGCGTCATTGATGCAGACAACACGTGAGGCAGCATAATGAACGAAGTATTGGTGTAGAGTAAACGAGTTCAGAATAAATGATAAAGGAAATGTATGTCATTAGGGAAAAATCGTTATATGGGTGCTTTCCTATTGGAGTGGGGTTTAGGGTGCAAAATTAAAGAGAAATAAAGGAAAGTAAATAAGCAATAACCCGCTAAGTCGCCGCATGAAAATCCTTTGTCTTAAGTAAATATATATGTATTTTATATTGTGGTTGTGGGTACTTAAGTTCCTTGCAGTCAACCCAGCAAGTCTTTAGCTGCTTCAGCGTGGTCATGGACCCTAAGGAAGCTGTCTGAATAGAACGAGACCATTGAGCTTAGCGGACATCTTTCAAAGTTGTTTTGTTTTACTTTATTTTCTTTAGTTTTTTATTTTTTTTTTATTTCATTTAACTTAGTTTAATTTAATTTTATATCTTTTTATTTTATTTTATTTTATTTTATTTTATTTTATTTTATTTTATTTTATTTTATTTTATTTTATTTTATTTTATTTTATTTTATTTTATTTCCAAATCCAACAACAAAATACATTGAAACCATAGCACGGGTTTACGTACATATGTAAATATGTACAAACAACAAGTCCAACACACATCATAACATATGGACTGCATGTCTTAAGAAATTTTGTGTATACTGTTGGCAAGAACAAACAAACAAAAGGGAATTAATTGAAGTGGAGATAAGTGCATTGTGACGTCACAGGGCATCATAGCTTAGTGTTAGAATTTTCTAACAGCGGCTTTGGTGCAGACACGAGTTCGAATCCGTGTCCGAAAAGGGATCTGATGATGAGCCTGGAAACTCTGAAACATGTAATCCTATCCATCGCTGTTGATTTATCTTTGTAATTTTTCTCCAATTATCAATTTTTTCCCAAAAAACTGACAATATTAATTCGCTTAGAATTATTGTTAACGGGTCTCGAGCTTGCTCAAATCTTACAAATTATTTTATTTTATTTTATTTTATTTTATTTTATTTTATTTTATTTTATTTTATTTTATTTTATTTTTTTTTTTTTTTATTTTATTTTATTTTATTTTATTTTATTTTATTTTATTTTATTTTATTTTATTTTATTTTATCTTATTTTATTTTATTTTATTTTATTTTATTTAATTTCATTTTATTTATTTTTTTTTTTTTTTTGTTATTTTATTTTATTTTATTTTATTTTATTTTATTTTATTTTATTTTATTTTATTTTATTTTATTTTATTTTATTTTATTTTATTTTATTTTATTTTATTTTATTTTATTTTATTTTATTTTATTTTATTTTATTTTATTTTATTTTATTTTATTTTATTTTATTTTATTTTATTTTATTTTATTTTATTTTATTTTATTTTATTTTATTTTATTTTATTTTATTTTATTTAATTTCATTTTATTGTATTTTTTTTTTTTTTTGTTATTTTATTTTATTTTTAAGTTTTTTTTTTTTAATTTTTAATTTTATTTAATTTTTTTTGAAGTTAATTTTATAATTTTTTTTTTTTAGTTTTTAAATTTAATTCAATTTACACGAAAAAGCCTCGTGAGCACTTAAGTTCAATCCTTTTCAAACCAGTTTTAAATTAGTATTTTTCTAGCTAGTTTGATAGCTCACTTTGGTGTCTCTCTTTGCACCACACTTGAAAAGAGGTGGAGGGAGTGTTGAGAGCAAAGAGCGTTGTGTTTGTGGTGAGTAAACATGCGAAATAAATTAAGTTGTTAAAGTCGGTGAGATAAGAAAATGAGGGCAAGGAAACTACCGAGTCTGTTTGTTAGTCGCCACCAAAGCATGGAGAGGTTATAGGAAAAACAAAAAAAAAACAACGAAAACAAATAAGATGCAAGAAACCAACATTAATTAAATACTCGGACTGGATTACAGCTCGATTAACAAACGGAGAATAGATTAGCACTGGCTGCCTTGGTGTTTGCAAGATTAATAGAGCGGAAAAGTTAAAGGCAAAGAACATTATTGTGAGCTTGAGTTGGATGCTTTGAACTTTCGGAAGCTGGCATATGAAAGTGGTCCGTGGGTGGATCATGGTTCTAAAGTTTCTCACGGACGCATGTCTTAAACGAGGAGTAATGTATTTATGGCTTTACAATACATTACATCCCAATATGCCCTTCGTTGAAGTAGAATGAGTAGATCAAATCATACCATTGGAAGTAGGCGTCTGCTCTTCTTACCCGCTACATATTGCCACAATTGGATGTCATCCAAGAAATTCGAAAATTTGCCACAATTTTTCAATGCAACTAATAATTTGCCAAATAATAAATTGCCCCATATACATATACACACACACACATATATATATGTATGTCTGTAGATATCAAAGAAGACGACACCGTTTCATGAAGACAAGAGCTATGAGAAGATAGCCCTTCTATGGATAAGTGTGTGAGGGAACATTTTTTTAAATTGCTATAATTTGCATATTCTGCAACAACATAGTACATTAGGGTGTCCCGTTTTCAGGTGACCATTTTTTATTATCTGACAAAATTTATTTTACACATAATTTAAAAAAAAAAATTTTTTATAATTTTTTTTTTTTAATAGGATAGCACGCAAAATTTATTTTATACAAATAATTTTTTTTTTTTAATTTTTCTTTTTATTTTTTTTTTTTTTTTATTTTTTTTTTTATTTTTTTTTAATTTCTTTTTAATTTTTTTTTTTTAATTTTTTTTAAATATCAATAATCATAATTCAAAACCTGTTTAAGATATAAAAAATTCTACAATAAGATAACACCTATTAAATCGGTTGAGGACCACACCCACTTTTGAATATTAATATCGGTCATCGTCATTGAAAACAAAAATATTCCCATGAATCACCACACCCTAATGTACATGCTTCAAAAACCATAATTTTACGTGCTAGTTTGGCTATTGAGGACACACGAGTAAGTAGAAGCTGCCAAAGGCTGCTATGAAATGCTCATATATATGTCAATTGCAATTTGTCGATGTATTGGTGTATTGTATCCGAATATTAGAAAATGTTTTTTTTATGCGCCCGGCATGTTGTCGATTATTGTGACTGGTCAGTAGCGTTCCAATTTCGAATTGCTATTCATTGGCTAAAATTGAGCAAAATCGCTTTGTTGTCGGTGTCTGCAGTTTAACAAAATTTCGATGTAAACAGATTGTGTATCGCATGATTGTCGATATTAGTTTGTATCTATGCAATGCAGGGCTCCAGAATAAGAGTTAATTGAGAAATGATAGGAGTTTTGTATGCCAAGTGCCTGAGAGCCACTTAAACCAGAAGCAGGAGAAGAGCAGACTTTTTCCAACACAGTTCTCTGAGCAGGGTAATTTCAATTACATTACTCAGTATTAGGAAAAAGTACGTAATCAATTCTTCTTATTACGTTTAAAATAAAATAGTAATTCTATGCATTATTTATTGAATTACTTTTGCACTCTCTTTGATTAATGAGAAAGTTGAAATTACTTTTATAATTACTTGTAATGTAATTCAAAATTTTAAATTACATTTCGATTCCATTACAATGAGATTACATTTTTGTAAAGTAGCTATTTTCCATAAGAAAAATCCTTGTGCTCGAGCCTCAAAACGAGTAAATTACTTTCAGAATTAAAGCGTAATCAATTACTTTTGCATGTGTTAGTGGAATTGATTACTCTCACAATTACTTGTAACTAAAGTATAAGTCGAACAACCCAATAAAACAACAAATCAATTGTAGGTATAGAAAATTGCTTGTTTTGGGAAATTGAGGTTAATCTGATTCCTATAGTAATGATTACTGCCCAGCTCTGATTTGTAGTGTGTGTGATTCTCTTTCAGGTCTGTTAGGTTTAAAGTTATTCTAGCGTTCTGATTAAAATCATAAATCATTTATTTGCATGCGACTGCAGTCTTATCTGCATGACGTACACTAAGAAGCCTATGTTGACTACAGGAGGCATTAACACACCCTGTAGGAAATAATAAAATTTGTGAATGTTTTAGCTAGAAAAATTCTTCACGTTCTTATTACAGGAATTCTGTCTTTGAGAAATTTTCCATTAAAAATTTTAACCCTACAGCGATCAACGAAATGTCATTAAATATAACTATTTAAAAATATTTCGTCAGATAGCTTAAGGATTAAATAAATTTATAACATTTTTTCTTCATGAAATTTTACTAAATACATTAGGATGGGTTGAAAAAGTAGCATTTAAAATTAAAAAACAATTTTTTTTATCCTTTTGAAATTTTATTTTTATATTTTTCATTTGTTTTTTTTCATTATTTAATTTTTTATTTTTTCTTCTTAATTTTTTTTTTCGTTTTAATTTAATTTTTTTACTTTTTTTGTTTTATATTTTTATTTTTCCATTTTTTTTTTTGTTTTACATTTTTATTTTTAAATTTTTTTTGTTTTATTTTCAGAGCTGGGCGATAAGGATTACATGTGTAATCGATTACACATAGGATTATGATTACAGTAATCGTAATTTATATTTTTTACAATTATGATTACGTAATCGCTAATTTGCGTATGTAGGATTACGATTGCGTAATCGTAATTTCTAAAAATATAAATTACGATTACAGTAATCGTAATCCTATACACACAAATTAAGGATTACGTAATTGTAATTGAAAAAACATAAATTACGATTACAGTAATCGTAATCCCATACACACAAATTAAGGATTACGTAATCGTAATTGTAAAAATATAAATTACGATTACAGTAATCGTAATCCTATATACGCAAATTAAGGATTACGTAATCGTAATTGAAAAAATAAAAATTACGATTACTGTAATCGTTATTTTTGGTGGATAGGATTACAATTGCTATAATTTTCTTTAGAATGAAAATGTATTTTTTGAGGAAAATTTACCGACGCACTGCGGGATTAGAACAAGCCGACATCTCTTCAAAGGCATTTCTCCCAGCGTTGTGAGTCGAACTCACAACACTGTAGTGACTGGTATACTAGAAATCTTTAATATGAATATAGGAAACTAAAATTATTGTTTCTTAGTTGTCACCCTCGCATAGCTTGATTTTTTTATTATAAAAGTAACGATCGAGGCAACCAGACGTTTTTTAAGTTCGGCCACGCATATACATACATTTATGTAAGTCTCACAATCAAAAGATTTAAAGCCCAACTCTGCATCCATTATATCAATTATTTTTAATTCATAGACAAACATGGAAAACTCTTCTGAAATGGAATTGTCTGATTTTTCTGCAGACGATATAGTCGATCCTGACTTTTCCATTAACGCTGAGAGCAATAAACGAAAAATGGGTCAAAAGAATCAAAAATATATGAAAAACATCAATATGTTTCAAGACAAGTTTCTCTTCAAGGAGTATTATGAAGAGTTAGAATATGTAAGTTCAACATATTTTATGAGTCGATACATATTATTTAGGCGACACTGGGCAGCAGACTCACATCTATTTGTGAACAAGATATTCACAGTTTGGTAATTCGAGAAATTGAAGCCCGATTGGGTACAGATAACAATGACTGCAGTTATTATAAAGAGCCGGAATCGAACAAAGATTTTTTTGACTTCGAGGACGGTAAATATTAAGTAATTTAATAATTTTAATATAAAACAACTTCAGTATCAATACCTTTCTATATCTTCAGAAAATTCGAGTGATCCATTAGAAGTAACTGATGCCAATTGTTCAAACATTATAGGCGAACAACTTTTCAGATACTTGAACGATACCGACACTAATTTTGAATGTTTCGTGAAATATCCTTTGTTAAAGAAGGCGTCGTTAAGGTTCAACACTCCCCTTACTTCATCAGCACCGGTAGAACGATTGTTCTCTTTCGCTGGTCAAGTGAACACTCCCCGTCGACATGCTCTTTCGGACATTTCATTTGAAAAATTGGTCCTGCTAAAAGTCAATATGGAGTATGGCCTTCAAATATAGTTACATAACGATCCCAGCTACTCTTCCTAGTTATTTAGTCATACTCTGTACTCACTCACACTGTTAATATGTTTCGCTCCTAATGTTACTCTTGACACTTTTGCTACATATATAAATACTTACAGCTTCCGCGAATGTAATCCGAAAAAACATACACACGTACATACAAACAGACATTTATTATTTTAGTTCTAAGTAGTTCCTCTTAAATTAATGAAGTTCTTAGCTTAAGAGTTGGTTTTTATTCAATCGCTTAATAAATTGCACGGTCCATTGCAAAAAGATGTATTTCAAAATTTCATTTTTTGGGAAAACGCATTCAAACTTTATTTTTTCATAGAGCTCCATTATAAAAATTAAATTTAAAGGCATGCATGAACGCCAATTTCGTACTTTTGATAATTTTGCAATTTATAAAACAATCTCATCAACCGGTTAATTATGTTTATCATAAAATCCCGAAAAACGAACATTTTGAATTTCCTATGTTAGAATGGAACGTGCGAAATAATCTTTGTAACATGAAAACGTTCTACTTGATTTCTATGTAAAGCGGTAATTCAAATAAACACGCATGGTCACTGAAATCCACTCCATAAAGGAATAACAGCGATTTTTACTAAAATTTTAAAAAAGATATCCTAAGTAATTAAGGAGTTGCGTGCAAAAAGGGCACTAAAAGAGATGTGCTATTTTCCGTAAAACGGCTAATAAGAGAGAAGAATCTATGTTTTATGTCCCCTCAGAATATGGGTTTGATATCTTTTAGCTTAGTAACTTGCAAAAATTTCGAGTTATGTATATAGGAATACAAAGAAGTGCCTTCTTTGCACGCAACTCCTCAATTGTAATCTTAAAAAATTTAAATAACGATTACGTAATTGTAATCTTAAAAAATTTAAATAACGATTACGCAATTGTAATTTAAAAAATTTAAATTACGATTACGTAATTGTAATTTAAAAAATTTAAATTACGATTACGTAATTGTAATTTAAAAAAACTTAAATTACGATTACGTAATCGTTAATTGAAAAACTTCGATTACGATTACAGTAATCGTAATTTAAAAATTTTTAAAATTACGATTACGTAATCGTAATCGTGGTTTGAGGGATTAAGGATTACTGTAATTGTAATTTAAAAAGCTAAGATTACGATTGCTGTAATCGTAATTGTTTTGTAATCGTAATCCTTATCGCCCAGCTCTGTTTATTTTTTTTTCTTGATTTTTTATAAACTGCAAATTTTACCAGGATACTAAATAAATACATAAATAATTACAATTTAATAAATTATATTATGATTTTTTTTTTTAAACCTAAAAGCTGCGTATTGAAAAAGGGCTTGCAAAAGAGAGCATTTTCGTTGTATTTAAAACGAGTACACTAAAATTCCAGCAGGGTGCTTTCTATCCGATACACACACCCCTAACATAAGCTCAATTATGCATCTACACACTCGTACATACAAACATTATAAGTACAAATATGTCCTCCACACACCTAAACATATGCGGCATGTAACCATCAATTATTCTGCGGTTCATGTTTTGTGGCATGTTTTACTCATATCTAGGTAAATACACCCCCCATAGCCAATTTTATTTGTTACTATGTTTTTTTTTTGTTGTTTTTGGCAGTGTCAAAACTCGTTTCACATACACTCTAAATGCCATTCATTTTGCACGCAAAGTAAATTAACAGCACGACCAATTTGTAAATGAGAGTTTTTGCTGAAAAACTTTAAACTACAAAATTACACAAAGCAAAAATAGATTTGAAGTTTTTGTTGCTTTTGTATTGAAACAAACTATAAAACCATTTAGTTCGTTAGAAAGTAGTATTTAATTAGTGAACAACTTTGCAGATTATAATTTTAATTTGGTAAATTGAAACCGAAATATGCAAACATGCAGCGTAGATTTCTATTTGGGTTAGCTACAGTGGTGGTTGTACAATTAGGTATAACTAGTAATAATAAAATTTCACTAAATATATATGCCTTTATTTTTCCCTTATTCAGTCAGTATTTTTGCTCATCCATTATCATTCAAACTAAGACTGAAAATTATTTTTATAAAAGGTTTAAATCATTCTAATCAATTTTTATAAAAAAATAAATATTTTTTAAAAAGTCTTACCATTATAATTTAGATGCGGATCTAACATACCTGAAAGAAAAAAAAAATGTTTGTAAAATATATATTGCTTTATTAATTGGAGTGAATAATAATGAGTATATAAGTACGATGTTTCGACATTTGACTGGACCAAACAAGCTTTTATTTTAGAAAAATTTTATTTTATTTTTTTCGAATGACGAAGAAGGAACCAAATTGTAAGCGCTTATAGTCTTATCTACATATGTACTTCTTTATTGTTTAGTTGCTTTTGAAAAATTTTTCAACGAGCAGAAAAAATTTTATTTACCAAAGAAATGCTTAGTAGAAATGCCAAAATCAATTTAAAAAAAAGTTGGTCCAGTCTAATCTACAAATACGTAGGTAGGTATGTATGTATGTACATATACATATATATTCAGTGTAGTGGGGAAAACAAATTTGCAAACATTATAAGGTAAACAAATTAGAAAGTTAAGTTTGATAAAGATGATGACATTTAATAACTAGTTATAAAAAAATTACTTTTTTTTTATATGGGCAAGTCTCAGATAAGGTCCCCCTACAACAAAAATTTAAATGGTTGAAAATAAGAGCTTTTTACTAAAATTATTTAGAAAAACTAACACAATAATATAGTCTGTAGTAATTACCGCTAGATTATGTGGTTTTTATGAAGCTGGTGACGGCATGCTGAGAGATAAGTAGAAACATGATAAAGATACGAAAAAGATGATGTGCAACTGATTACTTCTTGAAAGCAGTAATACTGGAAGCCTGAACCATAAACCACAAACAAAATGCTTCCAAACGAAGCAATATTTATTATATTAGATGATTTTGAGAGTTAATATGTTCTTGTGTTGGAATTACTATATGTAATCTTTATTACAAAAGTGGTGGAAAAATTTGTCGCGTCCGTTATGTCGCGTCTGTTACAGGACTTTCGCTTATTATCCGATGTTCTGAAAACATATTTCAGATTTCGTAAATGTTCGAAGGAAGGGTCTTCTTTGACCTTTAATCTCTCATTTAAGGAATACAAATGTTCCC
The DNA here is from genome assembly GCA_951509765.1 of Sphenella marginata. NCBI lineage: Eukaryota > Metazoa > Arthropoda > Insecta > Diptera > Tephritidae > Sphenella > Sphenella marginata. Next base: position 27,137,965 of record OX608081.1, on the reverse strand, counting down.
TAAACTTCGCTAAGTTTTACGTACTTTCACAAGCATTAAAAAACTACTTCCATTTCTTGTCGCGTCCGAACAGCATTATATATGGATATATATAAGTTGTTAAATGTTAAGGGTCCAAAAAATTTTTATGGAATGAAGCATTGTGGTTGTGCTTTGAAAACATTATGACATCCCCTAATTCTGCTGCTTATGATTCATTTTATCCAGGGTTAAATGCGTACGAATGTCGCGTCCGTTACGCAGGACTTACCCATATGTATATAAAAATATTCAATTCAAAATAAAAATAAGAAATAAAATAGTTTTATGCATATGAATTTTCATCATGAGAATTGATTTCTGCTTCTGCTCTATTCAGATCTGAAGTACTAAACAACAAGCTTATAAAAAAAATATCTTTAAAGTTTTAGTTCCATACAAATTTTAAATGACAATACCGGATTTAGGAGAAAAATAATTTAGATGAACAAAAATTTACATTAAAACCCAAATTAAATGAAAAAAAAATTTTATGAATAACAATTTTTATGACAAAAAAATTGTAAGAAAAAAAGTTTATATGAAAAAAAGAACAATTCAAAAAAAAATTATGAAAAAATTTTGATATGAAAAAAAATTAAAAAGAAAAAACTAAAAAAAAAATTATGAAAAACAATTTTTATGAAAAAAAATTGTAAGAAAAAAAGTTTCATAAAAAAAAATTTGGAAAAAAATTAATAAAAAAAAATTGTATGAAAATAATTTTTTTATAAAAAACAATTTTTATGACAAAAAAATTCTAAGAAATAAGTTTTATGTAAAAAAAAAATTGGAAAACAAATTAATAAAAACTAAAATTATGAAAAAAATTTAATATGAAAATAAAATTGTATGAAGAAAAGATTCATAAAAAAAATTGTATGAAAAAAAATTTTATGAAAAAAAATTTTATGAAAAAAATTTTTTTAAAAAAGTTTTTTAAAAAAAATTTTGAGAACAAGAAAATGATGTGAAAAAAAATTTTGCTGTATTCAGATCTGAAATACTAACCAACAAATTCATAAAAAAAATTAAATATAGATTTAAAATAAAAATGATCTGAAAAGAAAATTTTATGTAAAAAAACTTTTATGAAAAAGACTATTTTTCCATACAAATTTTCCACAAAACTGTTTGAAAGAAGAACCTGAAAACAAAAATTTAGGGAACAAAAAAAATTTTACAAAAAAAATTCTAAGTAAAAATAAATTTATTAAAAACAAGTAAGGAAAGGGCTGTCTTCGGCTGTGCCGAAGGCTTTATACCTTTCATGAATATGCACAACTTTTCTAAGTGTCCCATCCTTACTTACAATTACTTACAAACTCTCCAAAACTATTAATTTAAAAATACATAGCCAAACCACATTTATCGGAGCAATCGGTAATATGGGAGCTATATGTTATGTAAGTCCGATCTTTATGATTTTCACTACACACATTACGCATATAATAAGTACCAAACCTGCGAAATTTTACGTTTCTAGCTTTCTATTTGCAACATTTATAGCCCAAAACCCATTTATCGAAACTATCGATTATATGAGAGCTATATGTTATGTTTGTCCGATCTAGGTGATTTTCACTGCACACATTACTTATATAGCATATACTAAACCTGCGAAATTTCGCTCTAATAGCTTTTTAATTGCAAGAGTTAGAGGCCAAAACCCATTTATCGAAACTATCGATTATATGAGAGCTATATGTTATGTTTGTCCGATCTAGGTGATTTTCACTGCACACATTACTTATATAGTATGTACTAAACCTGCGAAATTTCGCTCTAATAGCTTTTTAATTGCAAGAGTTATAGGCCGAAACCCGTTTATCGGAACAATCGATTGTATGGGAGCTATGCGTTGTATCGGTCCGATCTTGCTGGTTCCGACAAATGATTAATCCTATGCAAAATGGAGCCTGCTTGCAAAATTTCATCGAGATATCTCTAAAACTGAGGGACTAGTTTGCGTTCAAACAGACGGACGGACAGACGGACGGACGGACAGACGGACAGACGGACATGGCTAAATCAACTCAGCTCGTCGCCCTGATCATTTCGGTATACTTAATGGTGGGTCTATCTCTTCTTCTTCTCACACTTACAAACATCGGACCAAAGTTATAATACCATTTCATGTTCATGAAAGGTATAAAAATTGTAGACACGATAAAATTTTTGTCTAAGTCTTTCCAATTTTTTTTGATAAATTTTTTTTTTTTTATCGTCGTTTTTAACTTTTTTTTTTAATAAAAATATTTCAAATAAACTTTGTTTTAGTAAAAATATTTCAAATAAAATTTATTTTTTTAATAAAAATATTTCAAATAAATTTTGTTTTAGTAAAAATATTTCAAATAAAATTTATTTTTTTAATAAAAATATTTCAAATAAAATTTATTTTTTAATAAAAATATTTCAAATAAAATTTTTATTTTTTTAATTTTTTTTCCTTAAAAATTTTTTTGTTTATAAAATTTTGGGTTTCATGTTTTTTTTTCAATTTTTGGTTTCATACAGTTTTTTTTTTTTTGGCTATAAATGTTTACTCGAACTTTGTATGAAAAGTGACAGCAAAATAGCATATTTTCCACTTAAATTACTTGGAGAATTCGGATTTAAGAGCTTTATAAACAAGTTTTCTTTTGGTATGAATTTTAAGACAATTTTGTTTCTTATCATTTTTTTAATTTGAAAATCTGCAAATAATTTTTCTACAACAAAAAGTTAAACAACAAAGAACAAATGGACGACACTGCGTATGAGTAACATTTGTATTCTTCAATGGGCAGATAAAGTCTGCAAATGATAAAATCTTAATGAACCTTATGAAATAATATAAATCAAATAAATAACGCGCACAAAAGAACGATAAGCAAACATAACACAAACAACAACAGCAATAACTAAGCACAAGACAAATGTGCAAATGTACAGCTTTGGTGAGAAAATACGATGTGAATGGGTTACGGAAGCCAAAAGCACAGAGCTCGTGATGATAACTACAAAGCTACCATAGAAATGTGTGAAATATATGTGAGTGTGAATGTGTGCGTGTGTGCAGCATGAAAAGGTGCTAGCTACGCAGCGTGTACGAGTGAATGTTTGCCAAAATGGCTAAGATAAACAATATGTTGAGTTGCAAATGCTGTGAATTGAGTTAGGCAAGCGACGTATCTACACGCTGATTAAATGTAAAACAAAAATAAAACCAAAACAAAAGCAAAAGCAATTCATGCATTCATTTGACGTTGCATAAATAAATATTTACACAAACACAACTACAAGCGCGCGACAGTTGCCAAGGCTCAACGAACATATGTTTGAAGGCGTAAATCATGTGAAATGGTTACGTATACGCCATGTAGACTCACACAACACCACATGCCCTACAAACCCATCGAGCAACGCAACAATCAAGGAGATAGTAAAGCGAAATGTAAATAAAAGATGGACGTCAGCAAAATGGCTCAGAAACAAAAATGAAAAAAAAAGCAAAAAAAAATAAAAAATATGCCAAACGAAAACTCATTAAAATTAATGAAATGTGGAAGAAGTGTCGAGCACAAAAGAGCGCAAATTGAATACAGCCGAACTACTTTGAATGCGAAAATATGTGTTGATAGAGCAAACATATTATGCAATAAAGTACATAAAGGATGATAATAAAGAAATTGTAGTAATAATTAAAAGAAAGTAAGAACAAAAATGGAATAAAGACAGAATATGAAATTCATTAAAAATTTGCAACAACAAAGCATAAAAGTTGCAAGTATACTTGGCTGCATAACAAGGGGGGACAACCGATTCAAAATGTCAACTAGATTTGGTTTTATTCATAAAAAATTTTTTAATTTTCGTTCTAGTTTCGATTTCGTTTCATATTCGAGTTAATTTGGGTATCGCTTTCCTTTCCGGTTATATCTTCACTCTTCAAAATCCGTTTCATTTTGCTCATCACAAATGTTTTCAGTTTCGTTCCATTTCCGGTTTTGAGTTTGTTCTTCAAAATATATTTCATATTCACCAGACTCCAATATGTAATTTTAGAGTTGATTCCGGTCTTGGGTTCGGTTAAAGTTTCGGTTTCATTCTATAAATTTATAATTCACTTTAATTCCAGTTTCAGCCTATCTTGTGATTAAGATTCATTAATTTCGTTCCATTCTGGTTTTGATTTTGGGTTTGATTTTATTTGGGTTCGGTTTTGATTTCGTTCCCAAAGATTTTTTCGCATTCGGTTTAAATTCTTGTTTTTGGTCCCCACTCTTAATATTTCTTTATATTTTTTCATTAAAAAATTTGTTTCTATTTTGTTCCGGATGCGGTTTCAGTTCAATTCAATTTCAAATACTGTCCGGTTTCATGTTTCATTTCGTTCCTGAATTTTTTTTTTGATACCTTTCCATTTCCAGTTTAGTGACATTTCGGTATTCATTTGTTTTGGGTTTCTGGCTCGGTTTAGTTTTTGTTTTCATTGTTTAGAATATATTTCGGCCCCATTCCGGTTCAAATTTTGATTTGATTTTCGTTCCATTTCCCATATTGTCATAAATTTTGGTTCAAATTATTTAAGCTTCTTTCCGTTTCCGGTTCCGCTTTGTTACTGAAACTATATTTCAATTTTGCTCTGGTTTCCTAACCCGTTTCGTTTCAGTATGCGTTTTAGTACTGGTCTCCGTTTCATTCTTCAAAATTGTATTCAGTTTCGTTCCAATTTCAGTTCGATTTCGAGTTCGGGTTTTGGTTCCGTTCTTCAATATTTTTTTTTGGTGTTCCATCCGGCTTCGGTTCTACATATTGTTCCAGCATCTATTTTGTACATCAAAGTCTATTTTAGCTTTGTTCCGTTCCAGGCTAAGTTTTATTCGTAAAATATTTACTTCGCTTTAGGCTTCGATTCGGGTTCGATTTCGTTCCTAGAAATTTATTTCTTTTTCAATTCGCCCTTCAACTTTTTTCTAGCTTCTATCCGCATATTCATCACGATTCGGATTTTCAAAGTGATTTAGTACCGGTTGAAATGAAGCGGTTATTGAGTGGTTACGATTCGGTTTTGAAAATTAAAACGGTTAACAGAAATGAATTGCATTGAAGAGAAACTAACCATTTTCAACGGCAATGGTTATGGTTCCGGTTAAAAAAAGGAAACGGGTTGAACCGGTGCAAACGGTTAAGAACTTGTTTTTGAGTAGTTATATCGTTGATTTTTTTTTCGATTTGAAGCAGTGAAAAAAATCAGTTACAACTTAGCCAAACACGAAAGCCGAATCGGTTTGAAACGCTTTCACTGTCTGTTTTAGAAAAAAAAAACGGTTCGTACCGGTCACGGTTTCATTCCTTACTACAGATTAATTTGTAGTGAAAAATCAGAGCAAATCCATAATTATCATTTTCATGTGACTTGCATTTAATTAAATGAAAACTTTCAGTTGAAAAGCATAACGAAATGAAAATCATTGAAATGTGACACTTCTTTTGTACGAATTTTCTTTATGTAAGTGCAATGTTATTTTTGTTGTAATTTGTGAATTTCTTTTTTTTGTTTAATGATTTGACAGCTATTAAAAAGTATTAATTTAAAGCTGACAGCGTGATAAAAAGAAAATAAAAATTACCCACGCAGTTGGCGAGAAAAAAGGTGCACTCAAAGACACCCCACTTTGGTTGTTAAGGAAATGAGTTATGGAAAAGAGCTTAAGAGTGAGCTTAATTTTGTAATGATTTTAAATATCATGGCTATGAAGGGACCTCAATTGAAATTAACAAATTTTGCCTCATTGTCCCAATTTAAAATAGAAAACTCGCTCATTTTTTGTACTCAAAACTTCAGTGATGACAACATAACTCTGACTTCCTAATTTAATAACCCACATCCTACAACAAAAACAACAAAATCATTTCAAAGCAAACCCCATCCAAACACAAAAAGTGTCAAGTCAAATTTTTTTTATTTTTTCCAACGCTGCTGTGACAAAATCTCAACGCATTTTAATTTATAAACTCTACGCCGCAGGAAGTGAAATTTTCCGCGACATTTAAATATTAATTTAACATAATTTATTTATGAAGTAGCACAAGTTGGCCAGCAGCGCAGCCTTCAAACGTTTTCAAGTACCTAGTAAAGAAAAAATAAATTTTTTTTTTTTCACCACCAAAAAGTCGTACGAAGCGCAAGCAATGAATGGGAAGTGCAGCGGTTTTTTTTTGAAAAGTGCCAGCAGCATAGCTAATTTCCGGTCAGAGAGCGCAACAAAACTTGCCTCGCCACACACTCACACACACACAGACGCACTACTTTTACCACTTTTGTTCAGTACGTAAAAAACCTAAGAGATTTTCATTGGACTTGATTGCATGCGCACGGACTAATGCACGACCTGCCTGACCGCCTGTTATCCGCTTGCCTTTCACACGCTTAGGCTCAAGTTTCTGACTACGTCGCATTTTACATTTCGAGAGCGCACAAAGTGGCAGTTGAAAATAGCAAAAAAAAGTGTTTTCTACAGCTGCTCTCTAATTGCTCAGCTCATATGTAGCTATGTGGGAAAGTTTGGTATTTAAGTGAATGGAAAAGATAAGGAAGGGGTTAGTGTGACTGTGGATCTCCAATGTGTCGTCTGAGTAGTGCGTGTAGTGTCTGTCTGATCCATGCACGACAGAAGGACTTCAACAGTAGAAGAGGGCCTTTCATTAGCTAGGAATATCTCTTTTGTAGATGTCCCCAAGAAGCAGATCATACAGAAAAACGTCCGGTAGGTGGTGCACGGATCGGTAAGGTTTGGGAGAACAAAATTGAATCAATTGTGCTCAGATTTCAGGCAACTTTGAAAATAGTCCAGAACCCGATGAAAATATGGAATTATGAAAAACCCGCTAGGTGGCGCATGGCTCGAAATATTTGGAAAATTGGAATCGAGCAAAACTTTGTGAGGGCCAGAAAAAAATAGAATTATAAAAAAAATTAAAAACGGCAGATATTAAAAAAAAATAAAATTAAAGAAAATAAAAAAGTAAAATATTAAAAAAAAATTTTTTTTTTAAATTTCGGTATTTTTAATTTTTTTTTTTTGAATATGCGCTATTTTTTATAAATCAAATCTTTATTTTATTTGCTGATGAGCAATATTTTTATTCTTTTTTTTTTGTTTTTTAATTCTTATTAATTTCCTACAGTCCCGAATTTTTCGAGATTTAAAAATTTTTTTTTTTTAATAAGCTTTTTCATAAATCAAATCTTTATTTTATTTGTTGAAGAGTTATAGTTTTAATATTTTTGAGTTCCCTATTAATTCCTTTTACTCCAATACCGCAATTTTCGGGATTAACTTTTTTTTTAAATATGCTTTTTTTACGAATCAACTCTTTATTTTATTTGTTGATGGGTGATATTTTTAATCTTTCTTATTTTTTAATTCTTTATTAATTCCCTACAGTCCCGAATTTTTCGGGATTTTAATTTTTTTTGTGAATAGTCGCTTTTTTTTAAATCATTTATTTTATTTGTTGAAGAGTTGTAGTTTTGATCTTTTTTAATTCCTTATTAATTCCCCTCACTGCAATCCCGTTTTCGGGATTTATAAATTTTAATTTTTTATGAATCAAATCTTCGGTTTATTCGTTGATCAGTAATGTTTTTAATCCGTTTAATTTTTGAGTTCCTTATTAATTTAATTTTAATTTAATTTTATTTAATTTTTTTAATTTTTCGGGATTTAAAAAATTTTTTCGAATCAAATTTTTTTATAAAACAAATTTTTTTTTTTTTTTTGTTGAGTAACAGTTTAATTTTTCTACTCTCTGACTACTTTATTAATAAAATAATTTTTTTTGATCAATAATTTTTAATAATTTTTTTATTAAAACACCTTTTTTTATTAAAATAAACTTTTTTTTAAAATAAACCTTTTCATTAAAATAAATTATGTATTATATTTATAGTTACATAGTTTCTCAAGTAAGTTTTTCACTTCATGCTGAATTGTTAGAAAATAGCGATTGCCAAAAAACCCAAATGCCGATAAAAATCCCGAAATATCGCTTTTTTAAAATCACACCCCGAAAATCCCCTTACTTTTAAACTTTAAAAATTTTGCATCCCTAGTAAATAGGTTTGCCTCACATTAACGCATGTGAATGTAATAACTCAATCCTTGACTGCCTCCAGAAGTACTTAGTTGGCTCTGTGTGCTCGGCTGTTAGGGCTTCACAATTTCCGGCCTCTTATAGTGCTGCGGCCTCGCTGTGTGCTTTTTACCCTTTTTTTCGTTGTTTTCACTTTTCTGCTTTGACTTGCTTTCGCTCCTTATTCCCATTAAACCAGCTACCTCATGGTCAACGCTCGGTTTGCCATTGGAATTTATAATAATTTTTTTTTTTTTTTTTGTGTTGTAATGCATTTCTCATGAACTTTTTATTGCTGCTCCATTTTATCATAATTAAGTAATTTGTATGTAATGAGCAACAGCGGCGCCAAGTCAAGATTTTGTAATTTTTTCTTCTTCGTTTTTTTTTTTTTCAGATTTTATAAGGAAGAAATGCAAATATTATCTTTGTTAAATATTCAGAAATCTTCTTGGTCATAATTTTTTTGAACTTAAGTTGTGATATGTCTTAGTATGGGCAGGCTTAGAGAAGGCGTGCGCTTATGAGTTGGAATATTTATGAGTCTAAATGGGATTATGAGACACTCGGTTTAGTTCAAGTATGGCGAAGTAGGGTGTTGGAGCTCGGTTTGGGAAATCTCCATGAATGACAAGCCAGCTCTTCGAGCTCGCGGTTGCCTAACTAACTTCGTCTCCAATGAAGCCACTGTATATCCACAGTCACCAACAACAATTTCTTTTGTCACTGACCGAGGTTAAACTCATACATACACGTGGTAGCAACCAGGCGTAAGTGCCCCGGGAATACCAGCAGTAACCAGCAACAACTAGAAGGCTAAACAATCAACCGTCGTCCATAACACGCTTCCAGCCAGTCAGCTCCACCACCTACTGCGTGCTTCCGTAGCTGAGCGGCGCCTGCGAGCTGCCGCAAAAATAAAATCGATAATTATTCGCTTGGTTGATTGTTAGCAAAAGCAACCAGACAGTCAGGCAAAGTAGTTGCAAAATAACTTATATTCCAAGCGAACTAGTCCACCAACTGGCTTTTTCATATCATTTCGGGATGCTTTTCGGGATTTTATGGATAACATTTCGGGAGATTTTTGAAATTATTTTGCAATCGGTTTCTTGTCTTTTTCAGGACCATTTCGGGACTTGTTCAGAATCACTTGAGAATTTGTTTCGGTACTTGTTTGGTATCATTTCAAAATCATTAAAAGATCATTTCGGGACTGTTTTCGAGCCTTTTTGGGTCTTTTCTGAGATTGATTTCGGGACTATTTCGAAACTTTTGCGGTAGATTCAGGATTGTTGGTGCATCATTTCATAATTGTTTTAGGAAACATTTTTCTGACATTCTCGGTATCATTACAAGGTCATTTCGGGACTGCTTTCGAGCCATTTTTGGTCTCTTCTGAGATTGATTTCGGGACTATTTCGAAACTTTTGCGGTAGATTCAGGATTGTTGGTGCATCATTTCATAATTGTTTTCGGAAACATTTTTCGGACATTCTCGGTATCATTACAAGGTCATTTCGGGACTGTTTTCGAGCCATTTTTGGTCTCTTCTGAGATTTATTTCGGGACTATTTCGAAACTTTTTGTGGTAGATTCGGGATTGTTGTAGCATAATTTCAGTATCACTTCGGGATTATTTTCGGGATAATTTTTCGGTATTATTTCAGGATCATTTCGGGATAAGTACTGGATAATTTCTAGACTTTTAGGGCTTTTTGGGAATTTTTTTGCGGTTCGTTTCGGTATAATTTGTGATCCCTTCCAAGATCACTTTGGGATCATTTTGGGGACTATTTCGGGACTTTTACTCGAAATTAATTTACACATCACATTTACTGTTATTCTTAACTAAATGCCGGTAAATGTATCATACCTCATATTTCCACAAATTTTTTTTTTTTTATAGTTTGGCTACCACTTAGAGTTGCCACCTAATTCTAGTAATGTTTTAATTTTTTTAATCCGTTTTTATCTGAAGACTTTGAATTTTTCTTGAGGAAATTTGGTACTTTTTGGACTAGTTTGTGAACTAGTATGATGATTGAATTATTTGTTATTTCACTACATTAGCTTGATTCACACACACATCCACGCAAACATACATACCTACTTTAATGAAGTCGAAATGGAAAGCAAAAAATTTCGTCAGAAAAAAAAACAAAAAAAAAATAAAGCAGCTCAAGGACAAAGCACTAACAAAGTCTATATAGAGGGTTCGTAGCACTTGTTTGGTAGTTCGTGCTTAAAAGAATCATAACACAATAGGCGTAACAAACAATTTAACGCGTAGATGTAATTGATGTTATCATTACAAATACAATGAAGCAGAAAAACAAATGCAAATATTTTGAGATGTAAATGTCTTCCATTCATTTCTATGCTTCTGAGATTGTCCTTTGCATGCATATTCGTACATAAATTTGCTATACAATGTCAGAATTTATTAATGTATACTATATGTATTTACATATACAGTAGACTCCTTTTAAAATGAACTGCAGATATCCCAACAGTGATCAAATGATGAAACAAATAGAGACTAGCGATGAAGTCCCGCCTATCAACTGCTACTGAAAGGTTTCTAGTTTAAATTTAGTAACGAATAAGAGCTTTCGAAAGCAGCGCGTTTTTAATATAGAATTCTGTGTGGGCAGTGCCACGCCTACTTCCAATAAAATCACAAAATTTATCTGCGGTCGAGTTTAACTAAAAAGATTGCAGTACTTCTGCCAAATCTTATTGAATGTTACAGAAATTCAGCGTTTTAAATTTTACAAAGGTATTACTTATAAATATACATATTATAAAAGTGGGCATGGTCCTTGTCCGATTTCGCCCATTTCCACAATAAGCAATAACCAATATGATATCAAAATTTCGAATTTCGCAACGAGAAACAATTTTTTTTCAATTTTGCTCACTAAAATTTGTGAAGCATACCCCAATATAAAGGGGCAGAGCCACGCCCATTCTTAGAACTGCTTATCTTTCAAATTTCAACGTACATGGACACTTTTCAAGTGAAACATAATTCATATAAAGTTATTTTCTCGTAGACTTTGCCTTCTATATTCATTTGCAACCGTTTCAAAAATATTTTTAGTAAAAGTGGGCGTGGTCTTTAAGCGATTTCGACTATTTATCTTCGACACATATCTTGCAAATGGGGTAAGGTGTGTATCGAATTTTTTTTATATTTTAAATGATTCTATTTGCGTTTAATTTGTGAACATGCTTTAATCAAAAGTAGGATGTGCCACGCCCTTTTTAAAAAATTTCAAACAATATATTATATTCATTTATTTTAATGTACACAGCAATGATGTCATCTTGGTTATCAAATTATCTGTTTTAAAATTATTCCTTGATACTGCAATTTTTTTTGTTAACTGTTTAAGAAACTTAACCAAATAACCTCATAGCCAGAACGACATGAATACCCCTAATGTGCTGCATTCTGTGGTGTTTTCTATTAAACAAGTTTTCAAGCTAGCTCTTCCGCACAATAATTAGAAAGTTAGCAGCAACAAAACTTTGTCTGAAATATGTATGTGTTAATTGCGAGTGCGAAACAAGAGAATACTTCAGCAGTCAAGGGCGCTGCCGTCTCGTCCACTTGGCAAAGCTCATTTGACGCATAAAATTTCTACTAAAATATGTTGCACACATCCTACATAACAGTACTTTGTATATAAATAAAAGGAGGTAATTTAAATGATGTCGTTACATATGGAAATATGTGAATACGAGTGTGTGGTGGGTTTTCTTTGTCTTTAGGTCTTTGGCGCAATACTTATTTGCATGACTAAAGAGGTTAGAATGTGCGTTAGGTGGTGCCAAAATAGTAAGATTTTTGCTTGGACTACGCTACCTGTTGCAGTTTTTTTAAGATGATTTTCAAAAAATAATAATTTTGCCAGACCTTAAATTAAAGCACTCCGAAATCTAAAAGGAGCTAAGGCCAAACCAGAATAAAAATAACCCACTTATTTTAACCACTTTTTCGGGTTGTGCTACCAACTGTTTACCTATCCTTTTACCCATTTAGGGTTGGCATGTAGTAAGACTCCTGATTTTTCAGACATATTCAAAATTCAAAGTATGAAATTTTTGTAACCTTGATTACACCTAAAATAAGGCTAGAAACATTTCTTTAAAATTATTTTTATTTGTTACATAGTGTAGTTCCTTTAGCCAAATAAATTTAAAAAAAGAACAATTTTTAGTCTAAGTAACAAAATCCAGTTTCAAAGTTTGAAAGTGGGTTACTTCTATCTCCTCTAGCTCCCTTGAGCTGGCCTAGAGTTGAAAAAATCGATCATTTAATAATCGATATTTTCGACAAATCGATAAAAAAGTTAACGATTTTTAAATAAGTTACTCTTAGCCTAAGTAATCCAGTTGGGAGCGATGGAGCTCTATGTACTTTTGGAAAAATCGATTACTTAATAATCGATATTTTTTGTCAAACAGTTTTCTAATAAATTCTTCCTAGTCTAAGTAACGAATTTCAGTACAAGTTGTTAGGTTGAGGTTGAATAGTGGATCCTCTAGGTAAATTGAATTTGCCTGGAGTTGGAAAAATTGATTACTTAATCATCGATATGTTCAGTAAATCTATTTCATCGTTTTTTAATAAATTCTTTTTAGTCTAACTAACGAAATCCAGTTTCAAATTTTAAGTTGACGTTGAGTTTTTTCACCTTTAGGTACCTTGAATTATTATCGCGTTAAAAAAATCGATTATTTAATAATCGATATTTTCGATAAATCGATTTAGAATTTATCGATTTTTTAATAAATCCGTTCTTTATGCAAAAAATTCCTATTCGATGTGTTAGTAAAAATATATGATGCATAATTAATTCAAGTGAAAGTCATTTAAGAAAATATATAAAATATAATAAGCGAATTGGGCGATATCGATTTCACTAATTTATATTCGAATACTTTTAAATATTCTTTTACAATAAAAATAATACAAAACAACAAGTAAGACAAATTTTATAATTATTTGGTCCAAAAAAATTACAAATTCCATAAAAATCGACAATCAAACGAATAATTATCGAATCATAAAATAATCGATAATCAAAAGAATAATTATCGATTCATAAAAATCGATAACCAAACGAGTAATCATCGATTGTTATGATAATTTGAATGACAATACTTTGAAATATCTTCAAAGAAATTCCGAATGACTTTTTCATATTCACTCATCGAGACGATCTTAAACGATTGTCCTTGGAGTATTCGGAAGTAACCGTCTTTTTCTTGTCGCAAATGCCATCGGCTGTCTCAAACAAGGAATGATTGGGTCGATTGTTTGAAAAAAGCGGTCAGTATCTCCTAGTTAGTTAAGCGCCAATTAGAGAAAACCAGTCAGAGATTATTATTCCACCGCCCTTTTATTAATTTACCCAACACAACCGCTAAGAGTAGGCAATCATTGTTGAGTCTCACATTTAGCTCATAGTTGTCTTATTTTTATTTGCATAACAAATCCATGCAATTACTCAAATGTGAATATTTTAGCAACAACAAAATACCAATAAATCCACTTGACGCGAGTAGCCACAAAGAAATCAACAAATCTACCCAATGGCAACAACTAGAACAACAACAACAGTAACATAAATGCGTAAGATTACGTAGAATATTAGCTATGTAAACTATTTAGCTAACACCCATCTTGCGCGACCCTAAACGCATTCGTTTAAAGACGAGATTTCATGCTCAATTTAGTGTAAGAGCCAAGCGAGCAAACAAAGCGGACGATGGCAACACACACCCTTACATACACATACACACATACGAGTACTGAGCTTTACTAAATGATTTCATCCATTTATGGATCAGTTATGAAGCAGCATACATATGTAGGTACATACAAACTTACATTATATATGTATGTATGTTAGGGTGGGTTGAAATAATTTTTTTAGCTCAGCAAAAACTTTTTAAAATATAAAAAAGAAAAGTGTCCGATTTTTAGATAAATAAAATTCCAGCAGAAATAATTTATTAGGTAAATAAACGGAACAAAGCTTTTGCCCCAAAATTTTAAAATGACATCCCAAAATTTTCGAAATTTAGTTTTTTATCATCTCAAATTTTTATTTTCGCTTAACATGTACTTTATGGATGAAAGAAAATTAAAAAAAAAAAATTATTAAATATTTTCTGCTATCCTATGTTTTAAAATGAGCAAACAAAAAATATTTCCATATCAAATTTTAAAAACCTTGCAAAAATTATAGAATAAAGCATATAAAATATATTTACTCAATATTTCGAAGGGCTTCAATATACATACATACATACATACATAACTCAAAGAATGCAAAAAAACTAAAACTAAAAAAAAAACACGAACCGAAATGAAAAAAATTTTAACCAAAAACATAAATGTTTAATGAGTAAAATAAAAAAAAATGTATTAATAAAAAATAACTTTGAAAAATTAAAAAAAAAATTATTTGGAAAAATTTAAAATAAAAATAATTTTGAAAATTTAAAAAAAAATTTTATTAAGAAACAAAAATTAAATTTAATTTAAAAAAATAAATAAATTCAAAAAATATAATTTTAAAAATTATAAAATAATAAAATAAATTTTAAATATTTTTAAAAAAGTAAATGAATTTAATTTAAAAAATAAAATACTCTTAACTAAAAGAACAATAAATATATAAAGTAAAAAAAAAAATTAAATAAATTAAAAAAAAAATAAAAAATTCAAAACTCTTATACAAATAAAAAAAAATAAAAGAAAAAGAAAACAAATTTACTGAACATTTTCAGGTGCCCCATTTTTAAATAAATAAATTAAATATAATTGTAAAAAATGAAAAACAAATTTTTCAATGAAATTTTTAACGTTTTCAGGTGTCTAAAACAAATAAATCAACAAAAAAAACAAGAATTTTTATTTTATATAAAGTTAAAAAATAAAAATTTTATTCAACAATTAAATTTTTGATCATTTATTATATTGTTTCAAAATTAATAAAAAAAAAAATCAATTGATAAATTAGAGCAAAATTTTTATTTTATAAATAATCTGTTCGTATAAATCCCAATTCTATCACCCTGCTAAGCGAAAAAAAACATACGCAACCCACCCTAATGCATGCATGTGCGCACTAGAGTGTATAGTTGGCGTAAAAACAAAGTGCCTTCAAAGCACGGCTGAGTTAATCAAGCCGTCGTCGCCATTCCAAAATCTGACAGCGCAACAAAGGCTCGCTTGACGGGCCAAAAGCCTTAGCACAAACTAACAAACTATGATAGTTCATTTTTTTCTAGAATGGTAAAACCCTTGTAAATGCTGCTGCTCCACCTCTACCTATCCTTCTCCTTCTCACGCTCTCTACCCTCTGACTCTGCAGTTCTTTTAACTTTGCGCACTGTTAGCCTTTGCTATTGTTGTTGTTGTTGTTGTCTATGTCATTTTTCAAAGTTTCAACTGTTCGGTCTTAATTTGACTTTGAAGGTACATTTTGTGCTTGCAGCTAACCCCAACTTGTGATTGTGTGGTGCGTCGGGGTGTGTGTGTGTGTGCTGCGGTGCTGTTGCATCAAGTCGTCCAACCATTGTTTGTTGTCCTGTCTCGGACACTCTTTTTAAGTTAAATTTTTTGGTCCTTTCTTTGCTCGTTTTGACCGTAACTTTGTTTTTGTTTTTTTTATTTTTGTTGTTGTTTTTGTTATTCTTGTTTTTGTAAACACTTCTAATGCAAACAAAGTGTAGCAATGCTCGTAGATGGAATCTCAGGTGAGGAGAAGCGGAGCAGAACAAAAGGCCAACATTTAAATTTTGCAATGTGGCACAAGGTGAATTTCTTCGGCCAACTGGGTTTAGATGCCAGCACATTTCAAAATTTATAAGCTTTAAACATTTTAATTAGAAAGCTCTGCTATTAAAGCTACACAAATACGTTAGATACAATGAGAAGGCGATGTCACAAAACAAGATGGCAATGGGACGATTGTTACGTCTCTCAAATAGGCAGAAGTATAAGAAGATGACTAGTCGCAGGCTTAAAGAGCTCAATAGTATGCTGTGAGGTGGGTTTTGTGGAAGCCTGAGATAGCATTCATTCATCCAAAAACGAGTTGAGGGTTCCACTTGCTTTACTAATAAGAACACGGTGGTTTGATATGGCTTACAAGACAGTCTGTATTTCCGATCCACTCCAGATCCAACTCGAGGAAAAAAAGCCTAAAAGCGTGCTATATTTAGTTCCATACGCTGAACGGAAGATAATATAATTATATTGCATACTTTTAGGCCCACTTAATACTCGCTTCTAGCAGTTTAGAATCAAGCTTCTACATCTTACTTTACACTTCAATTAAAGTTCTAGAAGATACTAAGACTAAACTTCTGTTTTATATTAATTTATTGAATCGTCTTCAATTGAAATAAAATAATCTTAAAGCAACAACTTCTCACGTCGGGTATTTAATTAAATTTAAAAACGTGCACACAAAAGTATGCAACAAATTTTGAAAGTAAACCTCATTACTTAAACATGCAAAAAAAAAAAACAAAATTAAAACACAACGCGGCATCCTTTTTTAAAATCATCCTATTCCACTCACACCCCCCCCCCCCCCTTCGCGCCACACGCATATCACTTTGTAAAGAATTTCATTTATCCACAGTCATGTTTGTACATGAATGTGTGTTTACATAGACGATTTTAAGAGCATCATTGCATTGCGTGATTGTAGGCCGTACACTTTGAAGCGAGCGTTTTGCACAAATATCTTTTGAAGTATGCTTTTAGGCGCGGATATTCCAAATGAAATGAAAGCGCGTAGTTTGCGTTAGATGCTTCTTCTGCCTTCAATGTCTGTCTTCACAGTAAATGAATTTTGTTTAAATTATTTGCATAGTGTAAAAGTCGTGAATCGAAACTACAAAGATCTATTTACATAGCTGAATAAAATAAAATGAAATGAAATAGGAAGTGCGCGAAGCCAAGTTAATAGTCCGTTGAACTTTTTTCTTGAATGATCCGAGGACCTTTCCGCTCTAATTGATGTTACAAATTGCATGTTTGTTGCTAACTGTTTGGTGTTTGTTGTTTGGTATTTGTTCTTTGTTCTTTGTTGTTTGATGTTCGAATTTCTACGTTTCATGTTTGGCTTTCCATGCTTGATGATTGATGTTTTATGCTTGATGATTCATGTGTTTTTCTTACTGTCTTTTGTTATATACTCGTATTGGAGTTTATGTTTTATGTTTGATGTTCGAAGATGTTTGCCCTTTTCATGTTTGCCGTTTGAAGTTTCATGTTTGATGATTGATGTTTTATGTTTGATGATTCATGTGTTTTTCTTACTGTCTTTTGTTATATACTCGTATTGGAGTTTTGTTTTATGTTTGATGTTCGAAGATGTTTGCTTTTTTCATGTTTGATGTTTGAAGTTTCATGTACGATGTAATACATATGGAGCTTATGTTTGATGTTTGATTTCTAATGTTGGATGTTATATATTGGGACTAATATTTGATGTTTGACGAAGTTTGATGCTATTTATTTGGGTTTATGTTTGATGTTTTATTTTTGAATTTTAATTTATATTGGGGTTTTGGTTTGATGTTCGAAAATGTTTGCTTGTTTCATGTTTGATGTTTTGTGTTTTATGTGATGTTTTTCGTTTCATGTAATCTCTTTTAAATTTTTTATGAATTCCAAACAATCTAGCATTTTAAGTTCTTTTTTATCTGAAAACTCCTTCACAATCGACAGCAATCAGTTTTGAATTCAAATCTCGCTTGATCCCACTACACTTGGCTCAAACTACTTAACACCTTCGTTATGAGCGCTTAACTTGTCGTAATTCCAGCTAAACGAGAATTTTTTGATGAATATGCCATCAAAACAATGCGATGATAACGAGGCTGACTAAATGTGGGGCACTATGCTGTGCAAGGCAAAGGATTAAATAAAAAAAAAATACAACAACAAAATCTTAAAAACAAACAAAAAGCAAATGAGCTGGATAAATGTAGATGCGATTGCGAGAAGAGCTGCTTGAATGAGTGGTGGAAGTGTAACTCGCGGTGTTAAAGCGAAAGGAAATGAGATGAAAGCAAGTAAGGAAGTGGAGGTTGAAGATGGATGTAATATAGCCATATGTGAGCTAAGATCCTAGAAAGTAAGGTAGACATTTAGTTTAATTTCATTTTAAGGTTGAGACGAGAGAAGCGTCACTTACGCTGGATCGGGGACTAGGTTGTCATTTACAATTTAAGAAAATTCAAGCAAAAAAAAAATTAAATTTCAAATTGGAAAAATTATTTTTGTACGTAGAATTTAGTTATAAACAATAAAAACAAAAAATAAAAAAAAAATAAAAAATTTTATATGAAAAAAACATGATTTACAAAAAAAGGTCCGTAGGGACCTTTTCACACGGCCGTGAAGTTCAGAACTGTCACTCATCGGAGGGTTAAGGGGTCTAAGGAAAGGGTTGCTAGTTCTCACAAGGAATAGGCGGAAACGAATTGGGAGGTGTGCTGATTATTGGATTGGAAAATTTTGTTAGTTTTCGAAAACTTCGAAATTTATTTCCCGGGACTGCCTTACCTTCTCGATACCGTCCACTCACGCCCTTTTCAAACGTGCAGCCCCATTCGCAATATCGCGCTGCCCATCGCTACTTTACATTACATTTGAACTGTTTACTTGTTTTCATCCCACTTTTAAATGATTTGCATTACTTTTTGCGCATCCTCACACACACACACATACACACGTACATAGATAGGGCTCTATACAAGCCATCCACATTTATGTTGCTCTTTTGTATGTTTTCTTCCTCATTATCCTTTCATATTATACTGTTAATCATTACACAGCTTTTGGTATAAGGATTTTGCTCATTTAGTTCGAAAGTAGAATTTATTTTCATTCATGAGGCATACGGCGTACTCTCGAAACTTGCATCCTTTCAGTCGGGCGCCAAGTTGTATTCATTGCGAAAAAGGCAAATTTTTAATCCTCAACAATTTGCTAAGCGAAAATTTAACTGCTTCATAGAAAGTAGAGTGCAATCAAAAGAGAGTGTCTTAATACTATTCAATCTGCTGTTGATTAACCCATTGACTTACTAACTTCGAAATTAAATGATTCACTGTTTCTTAGTTTTAAGCTGGTATATTGAAAAGTAAAAAAATAAGTGACTAAGTTTGCAAAATGGAGAGGGAAACGGAGAGTAAATTTCATATGATAAATACTTATTGAAAATTAAACTTTAGAAAATAATTGCATACTTTTAGGCAACATTTTGAAAAAACGTTGCATACTTTTAGGCAATAGGCCTGGAAATGAATTTTATTTATTTTTCTAATGAACTATTTATGACTTTAATTTTATACCCAACTGTTCTCGTACACAGGGTAAAGGAGGTCTGATAAACGAGATAGATAAAGAGATCCATGTGTCAAAATTGTTTGACTCGAATCCATTTTTTCGACATCGAAAGTCGACATTTTTAAAGTGAAAAGTAAGCGTCTTAGCATGCAAAATGAAAGATAGATAAAGAGGATATGTAATAAGAAACATTGGTAGAACCCCGTTTTCGAAAGTCATTGCAAAGTCAGGCAAATTTTCGAAACTCGTTGCATACTTTTAGGTAAACGGCCGAGAAATGAAGCGTCTTAGTATGCAAATGAAGAGGGAGGATATTTCAAAAAATAAAGAGGAAATGTAATAAGAAACATTTTTAGAATCAAATTGTCGAAAATCATTGCATACTTTCAGGCTATAGTTTGGTAATGAATTTTTTTTATTTTGCTAATGAAATATTTTTTTCTTTTTTTATACTTAGCTTTGCTAATACCCAGAGTATTCTATTTTGTTCATATAACGGAAATTTGTAACTGTATAAAATAAAGTTTATTACACATAAAAAAGTTGTTTGAGTTCTTCGAAAAATCAATTAAGAAATGAATCGCCGTTCGTCCGTCCCTGCTTACGATAAATTAAGTACACATTTTGATATAATGAAACTTCACATATGACTTACTTTCCAGTCAAGGTACTTTGCTATTTAAAGTCAGCGCACAAAGACCACGCCCCTTTTTCGATTTCGAAAACTTATGAGATAATTCATGGAATCAGCTTTATTAACAGAATTTAGTACTTTTCTTGACTTGTTTATTCTATTAACGATTTTGGTAAAACTACGGAAAAGGGGCGTGGCACTGCCTACTTATGAATCACACAATTTTGAAATTCGACTATTAATAACTTCAGTATTGTGTAATAGAATCACGAAACTTAATACGTGGAGATATAGAGCACGCCCACTGAAAACACGATAAATCGTTTGACGGCCACGCCAACTTTTTAGAGCACATATCGTTGCTTTCTGAAGCTATAATTAAAATTTATATTTGATTATCTAGAGTTGCGATTTGCCTAGCGACGCTGGAACTGTTTTCCAAAGAAGTTGATTGGAAGAGGATTTTAGATGACACGAAAACCCTTGCCGTGGATCCGCCCCTGCTAAACCACTTAGAACGCATTACTTCCGCATTCTACTTAATAAAATATTCATAAATATGAGCGTTAAAAAAATATTTAAATTTGAAGCAAAGTAAAAGCAAGTTCTGCTGGATATCAAGTTACCAAATATGTGATTTCCGCCAACGCCAGATGTCCAAGCAAACTTCAACCAAAAAATTCAAAAAATCACTTTTGGCTCGTGGTTCTAAATAATAAATGGCCATGCAAATGCAGCACATCAATTTCGGTTTATTTTTTATTTTTTTTCCTTGCGAATTTCTCCTCAAAACTTGAAATACATCGAACTGAAGTGACGGTGAAAAAAGTTTCAAATTACACAAACTGAAATCGATAGTGGCAAGTTAGCCACAATACGGAAATCGGACACCACCACTGAAGGGCACACTTTTGGTATTGGTGTGTGTGTGTGTGTATTGATGGGTACAAACACACACACTCACATTCACATTAAAGGAAATAGTGGACTTTTAAAGTTTTGAATACCTAATGCAATATCAAACTACTCAAAAGCAGAAAAAAGAGAGAGAACTGGACGATTTTGTAAATGTTTCGTTTGAAGTCCGAGCTACTTGCTTTGAGATTGGAAGTAAAACTATATTTATTTGACAAAAAAAAAAAAATATTTTTTAAATGAAAAATAACACTAAATAAAAGCATATTTGGCAGCACTTTCCAAACATACAAAAATACGCTCAAAATACAATATTCTACCAGTTTGACTTATATTACTCCCAAAGTCTGTCCGTCCTGTGTTGCCAACTGAAACTAAACTTTGTTAGATCTCAGCATGAGTGCGCAGTTTTCAGTTTGCAGCAGTTGCATGACTCACTATCCCTCAGTACGAATCACTGAGGGGGTTGTCATTTTTATTTCAATTCGAAAATTATAGTACTAGGACAGAGAAAATTACATAGATTTGACTGTTGACTTCGAAATATTTCTACTCTGTAATAAAGCTGTTATTTGTTTTTGTAGATGATTAGATATTTGTTAAATGAATAAATTTGTATTTTGACTATTTTTTTTTTCATAACTTTTAAAAGTTTTAATAAAACTAAGAGTGTTTAAATTCTTTTAATTCATTCCATTCAATGACAATTTTATAAAAATACATTTTTTTTTTCTAATTATTGGTTGCCCGTTCTTTTTCTCGAAATGACCCAATACAAATGTCTACTTAATTATTTATTCTATTGTTTTTTATTAATATCCGGTTTATCGTCACATTTTTGCTTTTAAATAGTTTTACAAAATTTTCAAAACCCAACTAAACTACTTGTCTATTTGAAAAACTATGAAGATTATTTTATTTTAATAAACTGATTTCTCAACTCACTTTCGTGATGTCTTTTTTTTTTTTAAATAGTACGATTTTTCAGCTATGCGTAAATTCCAAAAATTCCTAGAAAGGAATTTATATAGAACACAACAAATGCCTAAAAGTATGCAGCCTCTGCAGACCTGCCATATTCACTGAGGAAAAATTTGCTCATGGTTAGGTAGTGAACCTATCGGAATGAAATGAGCGGGTTGCACGAGCTACACACCGTTTTTCCAGATTTTTCCTTTTAAAGTCACATTCTTGTTTTTCCAGTGTAAAAAGAGCAGCGCCTAAAAGTATGCAGCATGGATGGTTTGCGAAGGTAGATATATCCACAAAAACAAATGTAAGCTTCGTAAATATAAAGCTAATGATGCTCATATGTGGGCAGGAAAAGTTATTTATAGATTCTTGAGCATTAAACGGCGCACACATACATGCACACAAATACTTATGTATTTCACTAGATTTTCACTGAATATTCATACATATTTATAGTAACGATAAACGTGCATACATATGTCCCGCATACATATCTACAATACAGAGACACATTTTCAATTGTCTTCGCCAGCGTAGCTTATCCACGCATGAAAGGAGTTTCCACCAGTGGTGCGCATATTTATATGTTTGTTTGCCCACCACTGTTGTAAACACAATTTTAGTAGATTTTCATTTGTTGGTAGGTTGTTCATGTCAGGAATGGAAATTTATTTTTTTTATTCGTTTAACATTACAAAGTTTATCAGCTGGCTTAGCAACATTTTAACGATGCTTAGAAGGCGTTATTGTTTTAAGTATGTATGTACATGTGTACTCTAGACTCTAGAGTAATTGGAATTAATTTATATGAAACTAACACATATGTATGTATGTTACATATTGTATTAAATAAGCTTAACACTTTCGAATAAACTCGTTAAAAATGTTTCGAAATTTGTATCAACTGGCTTAAATGCATTAAAACTTCGTTTATTCATTGAATTATTTATTTTTTATTATTTATAGGAGCTCAGCACCAAAAAATTTGAATTAAATAAAGGCTATTGAAAAATAAAATTTTAAAAAAATTTAACAACAAATTAAAAACTAAAAAATTGAGTAAAAAACTTTTTCGAAATAAGTAAAAAAAAATATATATCACAAAAAAATTGTAATAAAAACCAAAAAATTTAAATTAAATAAAGGCTATTGAAAAATAAAATTTTAAAAACAAATTAAAAACTATAAAATTTAGTAAAAAACTTTTCGGAATAAGTAAAAAAAATATATATCACAAAAAAATTGTAATAAAAACCAAAAAATTTAAATTAAATAAAGGCTATTGAAAAATAAAATTTAAAAAAAAATTTAAAAACAAATTTAAAACTAAAAAATTTAGAAAAAAAAATTTTTCGAAATAAGTAAAAAAAAATATATATCTATCACAAAAAAATTGTAATAAAAACCGAAAAATTTAAATTAAATAAAGGCTATTGAAAAATAAAATTTTAAAAAAATTTAAAAAAAAACTAAAAACTAAAAAATTTAGTAAACAAATTTTTTAAATAAAATAAAAAATGATAGAAACCAAAAACAAGTAAACAATTTTTTTTATTAAAAACAGAAAATATAAAAATTAAAAAAGCTAACAGAAAAAAAAAATTTTCAATGACACTGAAAAATTTTTTTAATGGATTGTTTTTTTATGAAATTTTTTTTGAGTTTTTTATCATTTTTAAATAGCCCCATGAACATGTTTATGTTATGCGATATTTTTTAAGGAAAATCGATTTTTTCAAATATCCCAAACCTCACAATCTGTCGCTACAAAACATTTTTTTTTGTGAAATCGTTTAGATTTTATAAATATTTCCTTTATTACTATTGGATATGCGAACATAGAAATGTTTAACTTAGATAAAGTGGCAACGCTAAAGTCGACTATTTTTAGAAAATAAAATAAATTCATAGCAAATAAAATCATTTTTATGGAAAAGAAAATATTTTTTATGGATATTATACACGTGTAAAATTGTTTACGCCTGATACCAATATGGAATTATTTCAATTAATTTTTTAATAATTTCGAATAGATGGCAACCATGTAAAAACATTTTCTGTGGCATAACTAAGCTAAACGAGGTTAAAAAGCAGTACCTTAGAATTGAAAAAAATCGGATTGGAATAGGTGATACGGAAACTGAAGCGGATACTCGAATATACACAAATAATGATTATAATAATTAAAAATAATCAACTTGTTATTAAAAATTTAAATAATCTTTTTATTTTTATTACATATTTGATTAAACTACTTTTTCAAATCGTAATTATTTTTAGAGAATTTACATTTTTTTCGATTACTTAATTACTAATAATTATATTAAAGAAATTATTTATTGAACTTCAAACAAGGAAAAAAGTGCATGATTAGTAATGGTAATGTATATGTAATAGTTTTGATTACAGTACAGTAATAGTACAAAAGAAAATAGACAATTAAAATTTAATTCACTTACCTTGATTTATTAATTCGGTTTTGTTGTGTGTGAAATTTTTTTGTGTAGGTGTTATTGTTGTTTTTGATTGCGTTTTGTATGTTGTTTGTATTATGTATTTTTAATTAGACGAGTAATTAGAAGAACAAGAAGGTAACGTAATAATAATAGAATTAGGATTCAGGAGTTGTCAATAATGTGAACGAACCAACGAACGAACAACGAATTAGTTTTTTGGTGTTTTTTTTTTTTGAATTTTATCTGTTGTTGTTTGCAAGCAATTCAACTAAGAACACGAATTATTAATTATGTAAAAATTAATTGATTTTCCTGTTTGTATTATTTAGTGTTTTTTTTTTTTGCTTTTTTGTTTTTGTAGTAATTAACACATATTGAAAGTAACACAACTACAACTGCAATTCAACCATAGGAAGTAGTGGACAAACGACTGAAAATAAAGTGAAAATCTACTTAATCCTTTGTAAACATGTAATATGTGGCATAGTAAATAAAATTTTTTTTTTAATAGAATTTTAAATTTTCTCTGTTATAACAAGTGTGTATGTGTGTGGATAAGATTTTTTTTCATTTTACAAAATAATTTTCATAATTATAGCACCTCTAATATTTACACATTTCGATGTATGTATGGATGTGCGTAAACGAAAAATTTAAAAATTTGCAACTCTTAAAATTTTTGTCTGCTTGTCTGTATGTTTGTACGCGCATAACTCAGAAACTACTGTTTAGAATCAAAAGCAGCTTACACTCAAATATTGCTAGACGTTTAACTTAAAGTTTTGAGATAATCAGAAAATAATTTATTATAGTGGTGGCAATAGAAATATACAAATTGTTTTTTTCTTTGATGAAATCATGGCTGACGTACATTTTTAAATAAATTAATTTAATTACAGACAAAAATTTAAAAATATGTAAAAAAAATTTGAGCTACCTTTTATTGCCATCACTGTATGCAGTGGGAATAAAATATTTGCTTAGAAATGGCATCTAAACTTTAGCTTGGACATCCATGAAGACATCAGTGAAAATTGTATTCAATTCTCTGCAGCGGATTTTGAGTGATGCGCGTACAAACATATAGACAGACAGACAAAAATTCCAAATGTACAGATTTATGATTAGGAAAAGAGCCTATATGCATTTACATCATGTAAGTAAAACTTTTCAATTGTTTTTATACTAGAATTCTATATCTCTTTAACTTTTTTAATAGCGTTTAAAACTCAAAAAACAAATATTGAAATTGAGCATGCATTTACTGAGGAATTTAAGTTTTTCATACATTTAAGTATGTTTGCATTTATATGTTTTTGACTTCCTCTAATTTCGTTATTGACTCAAGTAGTAAAAAGTAAAGAAAAAAGAATACACAAAATAGGAAGAATTATGGGCACCGCCTTTGGCATAGAAAGAAAATGCTGGCAATGATTTATGGCCAAGCTTCTGTTGTAGGCGGAATAATTTGCTGCTTCTTTATTGCCGAAATAAAGAACTTTAATTTATATGGTCACATATGTGTCAGGATTTACATAATATAAATATATATGTATGTTTATATAAAAAATGTACATAGCAACAACTTAAAGCATAAATCATGAATGCTTTTGAGTCTAAATTGCATGAAAAAGGTCAAATCGCTGAGAGCCGAAACGGCTAAAAAATCAATTTTTCTTCTTTTAACATTTTTGTAAATTTAAATTTAATTTCGAGATTTTGAGAATTCGAAGAGTGAGCGGAAGATCAACCTATTTCAAAATATTTTTCAAAAACTACACCCTACTTTTTTTTTCAAAAAAGGGTTTTTTCAGAATTTAGTTGAAACATTTGAAAAAAAAATCAACTCAATTTCTTGACTAAAATTTTGAAGAAAAAAAAAATTGTGAGAAAAAAAACTTAAGAAAAATTTTGAGAAAAAAAAACTAAATTTAGAAAATTTAAAATTTTTGTAAAAAGTGAAATTTTTTAAACAGTTTCTAGTTTGAGAAAAAAAATTTAATTTTTGAAAAAATTGAAAATCATTTTTCATTTTAAGATTGACAATTCAAAATATTATTAAAAAACTAACACTTCTTTTTTCCGAAAACGTATTATTTCAGAATTTAGTTAATTTGAAAAAAATTTAAATTCTATTGCAGCTGAATACGTATTTACATAAATTCACATAAGACATTTTCAAAACTGAAATTTTGAAAAAAAAAATTTAGAAAAATTTTGAGGGAAAAAAACTTTAGACAAATTTTGAAGAAAAAAGTTTTAAAAGATTTAAATTTGAATCTGCATAATCCATAGAAGTTTCAAAAATGCTTTTTAAATTTTTTAAATAATTTCAAAATATTATAATTTTTCATACAACTAAATTTTGAAAATTTTTAAAAAAATTTGAGAGTAAAATTTATTTAAAAGTTTTTTAAAGTGTTGAAAAAAAAGCGAAAATTTTTAAAAAAGTTTCTTAGATTGAGAAAAAAAATTTAAATTTTGGAAAAAAACTTTTAAATTTAAATCTGCATAACCAAAGAAGTGTTAAAGTGCTTTTTAAATTACTTAGGTAAACTTTAAAAAATTTCGAAAAAAAAACTTAAAAAGAAAACTCAGAATTTTGAAAAAAAAAATTTATTTTGAAAAAAAAAGGATTCTAAACTTTAATTTAGACAACTGGCCATGTATTGCTGAAAATTTCAATTAATTATTTTTAGCAGATTTTAAATATGTAGTGCGAGTACAAACATCGACACTGATAGACAAACATTTAAAAAACTATTCTTTTAGCTTTAATTACGGTAATCAATGAAAACCAAAGAATTATTACAAACATAAAGGTCACTAAAAAGTTAAAAATTATATAAATTTAGATAAAAAGTATGTATGTATGTACATATTGGAGTCAAGAACGGCTGAGGGTTAACACACATACATACATACATATATGTATATACAATTAGGCTCTCAAATACTGCATTAAAGGAACAAAATATTTGCGTGTTAGCATTTTTTGCGGTATACAAAATCAAATAACAGTAATTATAACAGAGAAAATTTTAGAGAAGGAAGTGATTATTTTTTTTAGTATTTTTTTTTTTTGTTTTTTTTTTTTTTTTGTTTCTAATAAAGTGTCATAAGTAGTGTTTATTACAAAATAACTAAGTACAACTATTCATTAAAAGTATTAAGAGCAATATGAAGGATCAAAAGGTCACGGAAAAGGAAATTCAAAAAACAGTTTTTATGAACAACAAACGACACTACGAGCAACATGAGGGCGGGCGGGGGACTTGGGGTGTAACAACAAAACGATTTATAATTTACTATGCAGTAAGAGTAACGAATATGTTATGTTGTTGTTATAGAATTATTATTTTTTTGTTTGTAATTGTATGGCGCTCACATTTTAATTGATTGATTTGACACATTTTGCGTGTTTATAGAGCATTAACGGTATCACAAAAACAAGTCAAAAATTGTTAAGCAGCGCTTGTTGACGGCACTTCTATGCTGGCGTTGCGTACAAAATATGAAATTATTGCGTAATTGTTGTTGTTGTAAAATGCCACTACACTGGTTTGAAGCGATTATATATATTTACAAACACATACATACACAAAAAAAACGGAAACGGAAATGGACGCGGCAACGTTAAAGCACGAAAAAAGGCAACAAAATCAAATGCGAATATTAGCAATTGCGTGCGTTTGTGTATGCGTGCGTGCGTGCGTGCTATAGTAAGCAAAAACTGCTATGCGGTTGGCTTTAATCACAGACAAGAGTCAACATCACACACACACACACACACGTACACATACACAGACACAAATACATTGAATACGGAAAATGTTTGCTGTGTTTGTTGTTGTTGCTTTGCTTTGGCTTGAATTTTCGAATTGCGGTTCGTACTCCGATGTTTGCTGCCGCTTTGAGGCACTAATTGGAGGTGCTGCTGCCGCTGATTAACACTACTACAAGCGCACAGCACTACACACACACAGCACTACACACACACACACGCCGAGTTAGCTAACATACAATCACTACTTCCGGTTTCTCGTTTGTAAGCACGAATTTGTTGTATATTTGTTTGTTTTGTTGTGTTTGTTATTGATTACACAAAGCCGTGTATCGTGGTGCTTTTTTTTTTATTATAAAGACAATTTTATATTTATTTAGTACTTTGATTGATATTTGTTTTGATTGGTTAATCGATTTTTAACAGTAAATTTGTTTTTGTTTTTTTTTTTTGTTTTTTTGCACTGCCGATTACCGCGAGATGACGACATGCATGCTGTAGTCGGGTGACATTTCGCACAAAAAAAGGGTTGTAAGAGTAAGGAAAATAAAAACAAATATTGATATGACGACATCACGAGAGCAATAACAGCAATAAAAATGATAAAATTCGGATGAGTAGCAGGTAGAATAGGGTTAGGACGGGCCTGTAATATATATTTGTATGCAGACTATAGACGAAAAATGTTTTGCTCTTGGGAGGACCCATTCTATCCATTTTTATATAAGACTAGCAGACCCGGCAGACGTTGTTCTGCCTGACCAGTGACTTCCCCAGAAATACATTTTCAAATATTTTTCTTTAACTTTTAACATTCCATTTATTGCAGTGCTTTAGGATATACAATGTTTCTGGCTTTAAAGTCTTTGGTATAAACAAATAAATTTTTTGGATGTCCAACTCAAAAAACGGATCTTTTGAACTCAATGGGTATGACAAAAACCATTATGCGCTGCTGAGCAGATGTATATTTAGTACTTATTTCATTATATCCTATATCTACCTATAATACTCTGGATATGTATGAACGGCAATAACAAACAAAAAAAATTAAGTGCTTTGATTAAGATTTAAGAACGTTAAAATGTCACTAAAGCAAATACATTCAGGGATATAACGAATTGATATATTACTTAGCTTGTGGTCTTGGAACTGCCCTCTTTTCCAAAGAATTTACAAATGTAGCCTATGTATGTCGTACACAACGAAGATTTTAACGTATTGGAAAAGTTTAAAACAGATCAACCATAAACTTTGGACATTAGTACAAACAAAGCTTTGAATACAAAAAATGTTGGCGTGGCACCGCCCACATTTCCCAAATTATATAATTCTTGACCAAGGGACACACATATCCAAAAATCTTTAATTTAGACCAGACATGTTAAATTCCCATTAGCATTAGCAATTGATGCAATTGGTTTATATTTTCTAATTCATTAAACAATTAGAAATAGTTCAACTAATTCCCATTAGATAATTGAGATTTTTTTTCTAATGGTAAATCTAATTGCAATTAGTTGCCATTAGCAAAAAGAATTGGGTTACCTTTACAATTAGAAATCTAATTGACTTCTGCTAATGCAATTAGATATTCAATTAGCTCCAATAATTGATTCTAATTGTAGCTAATTGAATATCTAATTGCATTAGCAGAAGTCAATTATATTTCTAATTGTAAAGGTAACCCAATTCTTTTTGCTAATGGCAACTAATTGCAATTAGATTTACCATTAGAAAAAAAATTTCAATTATCTAATGGGAATTAGTTGAACTAATTCTAATTATTTAATCAATTAGAGAATTTTCCCAAAGAAGGTTAATTAGCAATCATTAGCATTATCTAATCATTACTTAACATCTATGATTTAGACCCAATATGTTCAGAGTTATGAAGAATTTAAATTTTATATAGCCTGGGGGCGTGTCACTGGCTACTTTTCCAAAAATTGATGTAGCCTGAATCGTACACAACAATTTTCTTAACCAATCTTGAAAGTTTAAAAGAGATCGGCCATAAACTTTGGACATTATTAAAGTACAAACAAAACACAAAAAATGTGGGCGTGGCACCGCCCACTTTTCCAAAATTACATAAATCTTGACCAAAGGACACACATATCCAGAAATCATTAATTTAGACCAAATATGTTCAGAGTTATGAAGAATTGTAGATTTATATAGCCTGGGGGCGTGGCACCGCCCACTTTTCCAAAAATTAATATAGCCTATGCTTTAACCCATGATCCCAAGAATATACTGTGAAAATTTCATAAAAATCGGTTGAGTACTTTGGACGCCCGTAAAGGACACACAGACACACATTCATTTTTATTTATAAGAAGATGGGTTTGTTATTATAATTTGGGGAATCACCAAAAATTCTCTTTATATTTCTTCTCTTTTGTCGAAGGCTTATGCATCTCTTAGTCAAAATACATTTTCTCTACGTTGAGTTCATACACACACGCACATACATTTTTGTTCCGCTGTAGCTTGAGTTTGATCTATGAAAATTCTTATGCTTGGATTGTTTGAAGCTTTTATAAATTTCATCCTAGAAATAAGGGGCTTTAAGTTTTGAAAATGGAAAAAATGAAAACGCCACTTGGTTTATTTTTGGGAAAACTTGCTTCTTAAAAAAAATTCATAAAAATTGAGCCATCACTTTTCGAGATTAGCCGTTACAAATATTTTCATATAAGCAATTTTATATAATTAGTATAGAAGTATAGATATAGATTTGGAGTTCTAGGAGGTATATTTTTAGACTTCAAAAACTGGAAAAATAAAAATAAAAAACTTTCGAAATTTTAGAAACAAAAAATTGGTTGAATAAACCTGATAAATAATGATTACGGGTATAATTGATTATTTTCCTGAGAATAAATTTAATGATTGATTACCATTACTTTGAATTTTTAATGATTGTTTTCCAATTAATTAAAAAAAAATCAAAAAAGCCTACTCACATACATACATATATACATACATATCACAAAAAAAAATTATGTTTTTTCACGGTTATTAATAAAAAAAATTTAAAATTAGCAAAAATATTTTTTTCAATAATTTTTAAATCTTTTTAATATTTTTAATTTTTACAATTCTTTTTTTTTAATAATATTTAAAAGTTATGATTTTTTTGATTATTTGTAATTTTTTATTTTTTTTTTTTATATTTTCTTGATTATTTTTTTTTGTTTTTGATTATTTTTGATTTGCTTTGTTAATTTTTTTTTTTTTTGATCATTTTTAATTTTTTATTTATTTTCAATTTATAATTTCTTTTGTCTTGAAAACAATTACAATACTCATTACCAATTAAAAAATCATTCCAATCAATTGATTGATTGATTACTAATAAAATTTAACAGGAGGTCTGGAGCAGAGAACAGATTTATTTAAATAGATTTCAGTGTGATTAGACTTTTTTGCGTTGTCAATTAAAAATTTAAAGTAATAAGAAATGTATGAAGGCTCTCAAAATTCCAAAAATTTCTTTCTAGTTAGACAACAACAGCACATACAATACAACAAAGTCCTAAAGCGAATAAATACTCAAATTTAAAACGCGCTGTACCTATAGCAACGACAGCAAAAAGCCAATGAAACACAAAACAAGCCAAACAAAAAGTATAGAAAAAACTTTAAAGAGTTGAAAACAAATCATTGTAAACAAAAAAAAATTCAAATTAATCCAAATCAGCCACCAACAAGCGACCAGCAAGCCCCCGAAAAAAAATATATCAGCTAAAATTATGAAATAAGAAAAAAAATCTAAAAGGAAAATAAAACACGTCACACAAACACACACACGCACACACCAACGTATACATGCACACATACACACACGACTTGTTTAACGGTAGTAACGAAAGCACCACGATACACAGTTATAGCATGCGCGCACAGCCGAAGGGACTTTCAATACTAAAAACGTACGAACGAAAAAAAAAAAATACCACGAAACAGCACAAGCCAACGTCATTCAAGTGCGATATGACTAAGTTGTAGTTGTATTTGTAATTGTATTTGCTCATACATACGTTTTGCATTAGTTTTATAACACAAATTTTTTTTTACAAATTACATTTTTTTTTTTTATTTGCAGAGTTCTTACTTGATTTCATTGCACAATTTTTATTAACGAAAAGTTAATGCAGCGAGCACTAAACATTTTTAATAACATTTAATTGTTTTTTTTTTTTTTCGAAATTGCCACGCACTTTAATAATTTTATTATCTGCCACTTTCTTGTTTTTTATTTGCTCAACTTTGAAATTTTCTAAATTTTTATTTGCGTTTACTTGCAACCGTCTCAAAACACTTTTCTGCACCGAGTTCACTGAAGGACTAAAAACTCCAAAAGCATTGCATTGCTGTCAGGATATGTGAGCGAGTGAGTGATGGTTGTGTTGAATAATGTGTTGAGACAGAGCGGCTGAATTGCGGCGAAAAGAGTAGCGAGCACTTGCTTGTTTTGTGGGGGGTGGAAAAGGGTGGCGCTTAAAAGTTTAGCAGGTTGTATGGTGTTGCCAGATAGTTTGGATGCACTGACATTATTTTTGGTATCAACGCTGGGAAGCCAAGTAATTGAAGTACTTCCAGAGCAGAAAAAGCAGGTTTAGTTTCTACGCTCTTTTAAATGAATAAAAGACTTTGTGACTCTGTTAGTTACTTAACGTTTGGGCACTGACAACAGCTGATGAGGGAAGCCACCACTCCAATGAGAAGACCAAACAGAGACCAATTCAGCAGAGACTGCATAAATTCAATCTAGTACTCAGCTCTCGGACTACTTGTAGCGCAAAAGTGGAAGTAATTATGGTTATCTCTCAGTCAGAATTTGAAAGTATTAGTCAGAAAAAAAATTTTACTCGTTACTTCTAGTAAAACTGTCAAAAGAACAGCTGTTCTGCATTTGACAAGATAATTTATACCGTACTTTCAGTTGTCATTCTCTCGCTCTCAGTGGATTTTCAGTGTTTGACAGTTTGTCAATTTTTAGTCCGAAAACTACGGGAACATACCTAAAATCTAGCACGTCTGCTAAGAATATATTTAAAAAAAAAAGTTTGCATCTGGCAACACGGGTCAACTATTTAAGGAAAAGCTTTCGAGTGCAAGAGCATTTCTTCGCCGCCATTGAGAGCGTAAATTTGATGACAACTAATACCGTTGACATTTCGTAATAGGAAAATGACATGTTGCACTGTCTACTCGTTGTTGTTTTTTTTTTTTTCTTTTTTTTTTTTTTTACTTGGCATGACTAACTAGCGAAAATGAGTTGGAAAGCAGAAAAAAAGGAAGAAAAAAATTAAAAACGCGCATTCAATATGAAACGATTGTACAATATGGAGAGTCAATTAGTATTTTATATAGCCACGCACGCCGTTTAAACACCGCCACACGCACGCACGCAACACACACACTTGTGCCCACAATATGTCAGCTTCAGGGTCAACAAAGTTCAATAGAAGTCGAATTTTTTCTTTTTATTTTTTTTTTCTTTTCAATTAACAACTAGCACTTAGCGCATTTTGCACACACTTTTGTTTGTTAAAAAAAAAACACTTTGAAAATTATTTATTTGTTTGAATTACGAACTCAAGTCGCGCAACGTCCACTACTCAGCACTTGCCAGCTCGAGTCAGTCAGCATGTACAATGTGGAATGCAAAATTTATTTTGACATATTTCCGTTCAATATTCCATATATCCAATGTCAACACTTGCACAATAACAATAACAACAATAACAAGTAGTTTTTGGCTTTTTTTTTTTTGTTTCTTCAACTTTTTCCCCCTTTCATTGTATTCACTGAGCCTCTGAGGGTTGCTTATTATCTGCCACCCTCGTGCGCTCAAACACTTTGATTGCAAATTAAGGGCTGAAGTAACCGGAGCAAAGGCTCGACTGCTTGTTTGACTCACTCACTGTCTTACTAATTACATACAAACCAACAAAGGTCTGCTTTATAAACTTTATTGCACAGTCATATGCGGTTTGTTACTTCTTTGGTTCAATAAAATTTCTTTGTTCTTTTAATTTGGTTTTATTTTTTTTTTTTCTTCTTGCTCGATGCACCCCACTCGTTGTGTCAGTCACAAATGAGCTTCGCATGAACTCCTGCTAGTTGGTTATCGAATTTTACATGTGACTATTTTGCCACCCTCTGATTTTATTTATATGTAACTGTGTGTGTTGCAGCAAAGTGTCAGTTTTACTCGCTGCTTGAAATGTCAAAAGTATAAAAGCTTTGGTGGGCTCTCTGTATCTCAAGCTGAATAAGTTTTGAGTGGTGCAGCGACATCTAGCGTTCAATATTTTGTTGAGTTATAATGGCCAACAGCATAGGCTAGCGAGTTTGATGTCCTTTTAAGCATGTTTCTGAGGCTGCGGGGGACTAAACCACGAGACCACAATGACCAATGTTACTCTACTCACGACAAAAGTGACGTCGAAGATTGATGAGAGATTCCTGTTTGGACGACAAAAACTTTAGACCAAACTACATGAGCGAAGGAAGCCTGAGATTCCGACTGAAAATTCTCTATAAATCCTAAGGTGATACATATATTAATAGAGGCAATGGGCGAAACGAGGCAAAAGAGTGAGAGAGGAAGAGAGATACCTAATTAGAAAAGAGGCGAAAGAAGATAGAGAAGAAGAAAGAGACCTACTTAGAAAAGCTAGCATAAGGCCGTCAGTGTAAGTAGCTTGCGGGGCCTAATAAAAGTAATAATTCCGGAAAGGTTTCAAGACCTATGCAAACTTTTGTAGGAACAAAAATGACGACCTGGTAAGCGACGGCCAAAGCTTACCTAAGTTATGGAGTGGGTCAGGAAGATCAGAATATACTCGCAGGCTTGCCGTAAGAGACGTTTAAAATCCACATTGAACCCGTCCCGAGGTCAACGCAATCGCTATAACGACAGACGGGCTAGGACGACAAGGTGCTAGTACCGGAGCTTACTGAATTCATAACCCTCAAAGGACTGCCAATATCCGTCACATGCCATGCCCTTTATATATGCACTGACTAAAAAACTGCGTTTAAATACTGCTACAACAACAATAACATAAAGCAAAGGACTTGGTTACTCCGGAGCTAGATAACTAACGATACCTGAGACGCTGATGATGGAAAACGTACCACCAACTGTCTATGGCGAAGTGAGGAAGACCATCTCATCTGCTGAGGGAGATCCACAAACAGAAGGTTCGAGCGAGAACAAGAAAAAGGAGTTATCTCTTGAAGAGCAAGAGCAAGACATGGCCTGATTTACGGCGCGGAATTACGAACAGTTTCGGTAAAGAGATGGCTCTTGGAGTATTCGAGAGTAGAGCTTATCATTACGGTTCCGCCCTGTTACAAACTTTTGAGCGGATATGAAGAAGCGCCGGCCAAAAGGTTGTATAAAGGACACTCGAATTCGTCAGCAGAGAACCCCATCAAGAAGGAGATAGTAGGTGGATAATGAGTTGACCTGCCATTTGGCGTAAGTGGCCTCTAAAAACGGATGGCTGACATAATTTGGTACTCAGTTCAGAGTGTCACTAGGAGGCGAGAATTGAGACTCGGGAAAGTGTAACCATCTCGGCTAATAGCAAGTTAGATCTTCGGGCTCTTGGGTCAGCAAGGATAGCTTCCAGCCTGCTTCGGTATTGTCTTTAGACGTTTATATACCAACATTTCATTTGTAATAGATTTGTGAAA
Organism: Sphenella marginata; assembly: GCA_951509765.1. Taxonomy (NCBI): domain Eukaryota; kingdom Metazoa; phylum Arthropoda; class Insecta; order Diptera; family Tephritidae; genus Sphenella; species Sphenella marginata. The sequence goes on along the minus strand of OX608081.1, from coordinate 27,101,945 downwards.
ATGTGTAGCAGAGCACAGCAGCAGTGCGTAAAGGACACCAGCTGTCAAATAATCTCATTTCCATTGTGAACACATTTTGACTGCGATGAAGGAAGACAACGTTCAATTGGAGCCTTCAAACGAATTTGAAAACCACCCTCCAGACACTGACATGTACCCAAAACAGACGAAAGTGTGCAAAAGCGAAGTATCAAAAGCGAAAGAATAACTGAAAAGCAGAGAAAACGAAAAAATCTTAGCAACAACCACACGAAGGAGCGACCCAACCACCCAACCAAAAACGGCAACCAAGGAAATACTCTCACACACCCACCACACCACGGCAGAGCATAGCAACACACAAACAACACAACGACACAAATGCGAATACAAACACACAACAAACAGCAAAGCACAACAAACCGTAAAGCATCCATCCTGTGAATAGGGGAACGCCGCGCAGCAACAAAATTTGTGCTGCCAACAAGGAGCTGGCGCTAGCATACGCGGGTGGATTTTTCCTTCACAGCTGGGTGAGCAGGTGAGCGCGCGCGCAGGGAGATGGCGCGTGCCGAATTGGCGGGGGCAGTTAAAGCGCTGAATACACGTACTTGTGCGCGATGCTAACAAAACTAGACACAAGAACACATAAAGCAAAATTCGATTTATGACCAACACATGGGAAAATTATGCGCGAGAGCGAAAATGAGCACAAAGGATATACTAAATGGAATATTTCACTTTATATAATGAGAGTGTATAGAGGGCGCAAGGAAGCAGAAAATGAGAATGTGTGTGAGGAGTATATGGAATTGGGCGCCACAGCCATATTGACCACCCAACTAACGCGCATTGCGAAGATTCATTTGATTATGTGTTAGAGAGGTGGTGATGATGGTTGGGAAAGACAGCGCGCGGTAAAGGCAAACAGTTGTGGGTGCAGGATAAAGACGCGCGGCGGCAAGTAACTTGTACAGCATACAGCGCGTCGTAGCGGGTGGTCAGCAGTCTTTGGGTAGACAGTAGCGCGCGGGAGGGTGTAATGTTTGAGAGCGCGCGGCAGCGACGACACCGAGGATAGCGTATTTAGCGGGTGGAGAGGCATTGTAGTCGCATAAACTTTCGCACTGACAGCGCGCAGGCAACATAAATAAAACGAAAAAAAAAAAAAAATCAGAATTGAAATTCATTCCGACGACTGCAAAACGGCGAATGACACGAAATACCGAAAGAAAAAATTTCACAGCCATACAAAACACACAGTTGAAAAGCGACGACGACTTAAATTGTGCTGATTTATTGCAGTAGAGAGAACAAAATTTATTTTTTTTAAAGCAAATAGTGTTTGTGAATGGTTTTATAATAAATAATGATTGAAATTTACTAAAAAAAAAAAAAGAAGTGAAGGAAAAAAGTGTTTGTAGCATAAATTCAAAATTACAAATAAATCGTGGTGGTGGTGTTGGCCAGTACGACTCCAACGCCACGAACGACGAGTGATTTCGCGAACAAAGGATTTGTGTAGCCAGCTACCAGCAGGCGCAAGGCAAGCGCTGAGACAGAAAAGCAGTGAAGCGAAAATTTTTTCCATTTTCAACAGCAAGAAAGTAGACAAATATTGCATTTAAAAGCAGAAAAAGCAAGAAAAATTGTTGGATTAAATTAATTAAAAAGATTTTACGCGATTTTGTAAAACTAAAAGTGGCGAGCAGGCGTACGAAAAAGGGGGACAACGCCAGCACTGTTGGTATTGTTGGTGGTATTAGAAATATTTGAACTGCTGCGCGAATTTATGGGCGTTGTTGAAAGTGGAAAATGACGCGGCGCCTGTATAGTGAAATTATGTTTAAATTAGAATGAAAAAGTAAAAAAATTTAAAAATGTGTGAGAAGTGAAAAAAAAATATATATTTGTATGAAAAAAATTTAAAAAATAATAAAAATTGCGAAAAGTGAAGTGGAATTGAGATAGAAGTGACAGCGGTGAGGGTAACGAGACGTCTCACGCACACAGCGAGCGAGAAGGAGGCAAGAGGTGGCGCTGATGCCGCCAGTAGCGCTATAAAGCACCAAGAGGACAAGACACAGCATACGCACAACAACAACTACAAGATAGTGCAAGCGCAGCAGCAAAGTCAGCGCGGCAGACATAAGTCACAAACATACGAGACACCCAGCCACAGTGCGAAGCGCATAAATAGAGACACAATCACAGATGGAATAACCACAAATACACAAGCACAATGACGAAAGGACTGTGAATACCCTTAGATAAAAGTAGAAAGCACAAAAAGAAATACAAAAAAAAATTAAAAAAATAAAATAAGAAAAGGGAACCAGCTGCGTGACGCGCGTCATCTGCTAGCGCCACATTAAGCGCGGATCGAATCAACGCGGGTGTAGATACGTATAAACAAAATGGAAAACAAATGAGCGCATTAATGGCCGAAAAAATGCGAAACAATTTCAGAAACATACAAACGGAATGTGAAGTGCAGTAGAAGAAGAAGAATAAAAAAAAAAGATAAGAAGGGAAAAAGAGAAAAAGAGGAAAAGAGAAGTGAAAGCTGCAGAGCACAAGTCAAAAGGCAAGTAGAAGCAGCAGCAAAGGCGGCAGAAGGCCAGCGGCAGAAAAACTAATTCCCCCCCCGTCTGTCGCAAGCGCGCACAGTGAAGCAGCAGCGCGCTGTGATACACGCTGAGGTGTTAAACGAGCGCGCGAGCGTGTGTGTGTTTGTGAAAGAAGGATGTGTGTTTATTGGGAAGCGCATTGGTATGCGCGCACAAATTGTTGTTGTTTGTAGCGCTAAAGTTGAAACGAAAGCAAATGTGAAATAAATGAGTGAAGAAAGAAATAAGTAAAAGTGAAAGAAAACAAAAAAAAAAATTAAAAAAAATAATAAAGCAAGCAAAGTGACAACTGTGAATAAGTTGGAAGAAGGAAGTGCAGACGCAGAGGGGTGAACGCGCTAGTTGTGATAACGGTAGTGGCTAGTAGAAAGCGGAAAGAGGTAAAGAGGCAAAGAGAAAAAGAAAAACACAAAAAGAAATTTGCTGGGTGCGAGCGCAGCAACGCGCCACATAAAGCATTCAAAAACAAAAAGTGTTGCAAGTGAAATTGTTTATAACAAAAACCACAAAAATAACAAAAGCAACAACGCACGCTTTTTTGCAGAGAAAATAAAAATTCTTAAAAATTATTCCATTTTTTTCTTATGAAACTCCTTTAATACAAAACGCCAAAGTGACGCGCACGAAACGAAAAGCGTTGCCCAAAGCAACCAAACCGCCCGCAAAAGCGGCGCTCGTAACGCATGCAGCAACATTGCGTAGCGCGCAGCGTCCAGCTGCCGATGCTGGCGCAAACGAAATGACAAAAGCGAATGCGGCCGATTTTAGTGCATTCGATTTTAATGATAGCTCTGATAATTCGGATATACAAGCGCGCCCACCATCCTACCTCAGTCGCACCAGTTTGCACAATAATAATACGGAGAGCGGCAGTCGTGGTGGCGGCGGCAGCGGCAGCAATAGCGGTAATACTAATAACAACAACAATAACACCAGCAACAGTATAAGCAGCAATTGTAATAGCAACAACAATGCAGCAGCCAATAAAATATTGAATAATAGCAACAAATTAGTTAACAACAACAATAGCAAAAACAAAAGCAATGCAGCGCTGAGTAATGATAGAAGTGGGAAGTTGGATGCGCGCAGTCTACACAATGGTGACGTAGCCGCAGGAGATGAGGACGACGATGACGATGATGATGATGAGGAGGAAGAAGAGGATGAGGAAGAGGAGGATGACGATTATGATGAGGATGATGATGAGGAGGATGATGAAGAAGAAAATGAAGCGAGCGCAGCGACTAAGGCGAACTCAGAGCCGCAGCGCGTTACACAAACGACGCGCATAAATAATGCGATGCAAGAAGAAGACGACGATGAAGATGAGGATGATGACGAAGATGAGCATGAAAATGAAAATAACGTCAGCAGCGCTACTAAACCAAACGCTGACCAAGAGCGCATCAACAGCCACAACACAACAAATGATAATTTCAGAGTGGCTAAAGCACCGTTAACGACCGCCAACGCAGCTGAGACGCCAGCGTCGACGCATACAGATGCGGTAAGCAACGCGTGCGTTACCAACGGTGACAACACAAACAACAATATGCACAACAACGTTGATTATAATCATGAAAACAACAACAGCAATCACTATCACATCAATGACAACTACAACAAAAACAGCAACATGCACAACAACAACAATGACAATAGTAATGTCAGCAATGAAGATGCTATGCTGTGTCATGGTATGCGCGCGCTTGATGGTATGGGTGTTACGGATAGTCAACGCGCAACAACGAATAATAAAAACAACAACAACACACACCATAATACAAATAATAATGCAGATGCGCTACTCATGGCTGCTATTAACGCAAATCCAAATGCGGTGAATGGTTTAAGTAATGATGATGACGCGCTTGGTAGCATGTGTGGTGGCGCAATGAATACCAACAACACAATGGAAACGCACAATCAACAATGCGGTGGTATGACAGATGGCGCTGCGAATGTTAATTCGATTTTAGATAACGCTTTGGCTGCGACGACGAGCAATACCAACAATTGTGGTGAGTTGGCGCGCAGCAATAGCAGCGCTAGTTTGAGTAATAATAGTTCAGCGACGACAGCGCTAGGTGTTGGCGTTGGTGCATGTGATGCGAATAGTATGGGTGGTGGTGTTGGTGTTGGTGTTGGTGTTGGTGTTGGTGTTGGTGTTGGTGTTGGTGTTGGTGTTGGTGTTGGTGTTGCTGACGGCAATGGCAGCCTATGTGGCGTTAACGCTGGTGATACAAATACGCTGGGTGGCGGTATGGGACTGAGTGGCAATGGTGGCGTTATGTTGAGCGCGCTAGGTGGTGAAAGTATGAGCATGTGTGGTGGTGGTGGTGGTGGTGGTGCGCCTAGTGAAGCGGACAGCGCGGCTGGCAGTGCATGTCATAGTGAACGCAAAAAGTATCGCCATCAAAATTATAGTAAAAATATTTACATTGGCACTAAGAATGCGGAAAAGTGGGAGCACACACGTACGCGCTTACAATTCAAGAATGATGTGGAGTTCGTCACGTACTTGTTGAATTTGGCTGACAATGACACGGAACGTTTGGCAAAGTGAGTAGCAAAAACTTGTAGCGTGTTGTATTTGTAATTATTAAGCATAACTCGGTGGCATTTAAACCGCCTAGGATATAGGAATCATTCCTAAAAAAAAAGTTCTTCAAATGTCGCTCTGGGCTAAACGGTAGTATAAAATCGTCTTTAAGCGACTTAAGCAATTTCTTTCGTTTATTTCATTTGCGCACCCTTTTTATGATTCGCAACTAGCTTATGAAATATTCTGAAGATATAGTTTAACGCTGCACAACCCTAAGGGGGTTTTTCCAAGCGAAAATGATAATTTTCCCAAAGGTCGTCTTCAGTAGTATGTGCTCCACACACCCGCGAAAACTGGTCTATGACAACTTCAAGTCTTGACACTTGAGACGGCCCAGATCATAGATTTGGAGCAAAGTTCATCAATGTTCCAGTCCTTCTGCATGAATGATCTTCCTTTACTTTTCGACCTCGATGATAGTTGTGTTCCTTCGAAGCCCGGACGATTTGTTTAGTAAACATTCGTCAAGTCATGAGCCTCTAAGACTGTGCTCTTTTGAGGGGGGGTTTGAGGTTTGAGCGTGGAATCCATAGTGAGATATGGAGGCTTGAAAAAGGATCTCTTCAGTCTTGGACATTGTAGAGGAATCGATTGCTTCTCTCGCCGCTTTCCGAGGTAGTTGTAGGGACTAATCTGGCTAGTTCCTATTTTCCGATCAAGTAAGAGGGGACAGAGACATGTTGGGGACCTACAGGAGCATTGTAACACTTCCGGGCACTGCCGGATTTTTCAAGCTCGCCATGGAGATGTTGTCTGGACAATTGCGCTGGAAGTGTGTCTCGATGGCTTAGTGAATTTCGGAGGTGCAGAGGGCAAGAGGAAATCCATTACTGACTGAGTACACTGGCCTGTCACTACTTTGTCGATTTGAATAGGACTTTTGAAGTGGGCCATAACTCTAACAGAGAGGTTATAAGTCCTACTATTTGCCTTGACATTATTGAATTGACCCACCTTCGCGCCTCAAATTCATAGATCGACGGTAAGAAAAATCTATACCTAAGACTGCTGCCTCGGATTGGACCTATCGATCTTGCCAACGCCGGACCCATTAGTCCCAGATGGGATTTACATCCGAGCAAGTGCAACCTTTCATAAGGAAAGCGTAAGCTTTAGCACTCAGACGGCTTGGCTCAATTTACAAAATTAATAACTTAGACCACGGGATTCACATCTTCTCAAGCAACTACCAACAAAGTAACATGTGAGTGCCGGCTGCAAGCATACGCAAATGCCCATCAACTGCTTTGCGTCGTGGTGCACAACAAAGTTTCCATCAACCAGCAATTCCAAAGCGATTTCCAACAATCGACAACAACAACGACGTGCTCATCCAAGTCAAGGCAGTCGTAAAAAATATGCTTCAACAATTGTTAAGTGCACTGTCATAAACGCAAAAGGCAACGCAGGTCGTAATGTTGGAAAAGGTGGTGTTTGGAGCGGGGTGGAGGTGGGGATGGGTGCGACATGGCAGAGGTTAAGAGTTGCGCCACTTCAGGTGCCTAACGACAATTGCACGAGTTGCAGTTTGCAGTTAGTTATGGTGCTGCAACACTGATGCAATAACACACAAGCACAACTGTACGCGCTCTATGACACAGCAGTTAAAGCAACTAGTTTGAGACTAATTCGCAACTAGTTTAATACTGGTCCACAATTATTTGGTATGAATCTTAAGGGTAATACCAAGTGAGCTCAAATCCTTCTTCGCGTGAAATTTTGAATTTTTTTTTATTCACTGCCACTGGAGGTAGCTTTCTAATGCACTCCAAGGGTTGCCTTACTTTCTATCGCGTTGATGCCACTGTTTATGTTTTAAGAAGGCTGCCACCTATTTGAAATTACTTTTTTAAATTAAGTGAAATGTGCCAATACCAACATTAAGATTTAGAGTTTAGATTCTAAAAAGATATTTTACATCCTACGCATAAAAAAATATATTTATAGTTGATACTATAACCCAGTGTTGCCACCTTCTTCTACCAAAATTTTTTTTCCTATAACCGCTTTTATTTCGAAAATAATTTGACATTTTTCATGAATTTTAATAAGTATATTGGCTATGTGCTCTGTGTAGGCTCTTTTAGTTATGTGCTGACACCTCGTATATTTTTTTGAGGTTGCCACCTAACTAAATTTTTTTTAATAATATTAAGTTAGATATGCTATTATGGGTATCAAACGAAAGGTATTTCAAGTCTGATAAATCCAAAGCTATTCTACTTAGGATCTGGCTCTAGGGAAGTTTTAACAAGGTTGCCACCTATCTAAAAAATTGTAATAAAATTTAGTTAGATATGCCAATATGGGTATCAAACGAAAGGTATTTGAAGTCACATTTCAAAAAAAAATATTTTTAGTTGATGCTGCCACTTAGGGTTGCCACCTTACCCCATTAGGTTTATAATTTTTCATATCCGATAACGACTTGACCTATTTCGACAAACTTTTGAAAATCAGTTTGATACATTTCAAGCTCTTCTACTCAAGTGCGGCCTACGAGATTTTTTAACAGGGTTGCCACCTATCTGAAATTTTTAAATAAAACTAAGCGATATATGACAATTTGTGTATCAAATGAATGTTATTTTAAGTCACATTTCAAAGAAAAAATATTTTAGGTTGTGTTACCACTTAGGGTTGCCACGTTAACCCATAGGATTTATAATTTTTCACATCCGATAACTACTTGCCCCATTTAGATAATCCTTTGAAAATCGGCTTAATACATTTCAAGCTCTTCTACGCAAATGCAGGCTCTAGGGTGTTTTAACATGGTTGCCACTTATCAGAAAATTGTAAATAAAACTAAGCGAGATATGACAATTTGTGTCACGAGAGGTATTTGAAGTCATATTTCAACAAACATATTTTAGGTGTCTGCCACCTAGAGTTGCCACCTGCTTCTAATGTTTTACCAGGGTTGCCATGTGTCTTAAAATGTTTTTATACGCAAAATTTACTACTGGGTTCACATGCGCCATATATGTTTCTGTATTCGTGAGTTTTCCTTTTTGTTTTTAATTTTTCATTTGCTGTTGTTGTGCTCGGATAAGCCTACATTGCATTGCAATAAAAGCTCGAATAAGAGGACCGCCCTGCACTCGCGTGCGCAGCAACATTTTGAGTTTTCGACCAAGTTTTGTTTTTACGCCGGTTTTTCCTTTTTTTGCATTTTTAGCCAAAAAATCAGCTAACGCAGGGTCGTTAATATGCGAAGGAGCACGGCATTCCGTAGTGCGTGCATTTGTGCATATATGTGTGTGTGTGTAAGTAGATAATGCACATGAGCACGCCAAGTATATGAATGCATTTCCATCTGCATGCATTTCATCGTTGCATTTGAGGTTATGGGGTGTTTGTGTGCTTGTCAGTGGCTGCCGGTGGCTGCTTGCCTTCATAACGAACGTATACGCCCTGTAGACCCATGCAAGCACGCAATATAAAGACTATAACAACTCTTTGCCAAGTACATACCTTATAAGTATGTATGTATGTATGTGAGTGTGTCTGGATGTTTGGGGATTATAATGTTTTCCATCTTAACCCTGTGGTCGAAAGACGAAACGTGACTGACATGGAACTAGTAAGAAAATGGAATGATCGGTTTTTTGACAATTCCTCTACAGCAAGAAAGAATTTCCAAGAAGTCTGCATCTTTCCTCTTCAAAACTTTTCTCACCCGATTCCTGACGGTCACATTTCAATTGAATATTACTAAACGACTGAGTCTGGTTGGTCTGCCTTTCATTAGTCTGTGGCACTGTTTTACTAAACTAAACTTTTAGTTTATTTGCTGCCTTATCGCTACCACATTATTCGACCCCAAGTTTTATAAATTGCCTATGTAGTTACACTTGAGTCCCAAACTAGTTATAAGATGGCTCCTCATACTACTACTACATCCTTAGTTTGATTTTATGGCATATTTCAGACATCGAACTGGCAATATACAACTTAGACTACATTCACCTAAATGTAAGCCCAACGGCTTTTCGTTTCGTTATTTAGCTTATTCGTGTTTTGTATTTCCGCTTCCGCTAGCACGCTATCAGAACGCATTCAAAATCACATGAGTGCACACATACTAACACACAAACAAGTACAAACGTATGTACCTACACACAAACGTACATACTTCATAAAGTAATAAGAATTTGGCGCGCATATAACCCAGACGAATTTTGGGCGAAGTTTTTTTTTTTTAATTTTGTTTACAAATTGGCAGGGTCTACTGTTCTATGACCACTCGGAACGATTTGTTTTCGAGAAATTTAGTTTTTTACGAGAACTTTCCATAGCAGAGATACTAAATTTATTTTATTTTATTTTATTTTATTTTATTTTATTTTATTTTATTTTATTTTATTTTATTTTATTTTATTTTATTTTACTTTATTTTATTTTATTTTACTTTATTTTTTATATTTTATTTTTTTCTTTATATTTTATTTTATTTTACTTTATTTTTTATATTTTATTTTATTTTGTTTTTAATATTTTATTTTATTTTATTTTATTTTATTTTATTTTATTTTATTTTATTTTATGTTCAAAACAACATCTCGAACTGAATAGATGTGTCTTACATCAAATATAATCCCCTGATGACGATCTCCGTGGGAGAATGAAATATATTGGGAAAAATTTGAAAAACAACGTGTTTCATTACACCTGACCTAGAGCCAGCTATAATTATTTAATTATTTTATTTTATTTTATTTTATTTTATTTTATTTTATTTTATTTTATTTTATTTTATTTTATTTTATTTTATTTTATTTTATTTTATTTTATTTTACTTTATTTTTTATATTTTATTTTATTTTATTTTTTATATTTTATTTTATTTTATTTTATTTTATTTTATTTTATTTTACTTTATTTTTTATATTTTATTTTATTTTATTTTTTATATTTTATTTTATTTTATGTTTTTTTATTTTGTTTTACTTTATTTTATTTTATTTTATTTTGTTTTATTTTATTTTATTTTATTTTATTTTATTTTATTTCATTTCATTTCATTTTATTTTATTTTATTTTACTTTATTTTATTTTATTTTATTTTATTTTATTTTATTTTATTTTATTTTATTTTTTATATTTTATTTTATTTTCTTAGTTATTTTTGTTTATTGCACATTTTTCCTTACAGACCTCATTCATCCGTAGCGCAGCACTTGAAATAACTGTATACACACGTCTACCAAAGTGGCGGCAATGCTTTTGTCGCGCATAAGCCCATTCGCGCATGAAGCGCCCTTTATGTGTTCGCTTTTGTGCATCTCCTTTCATTCATTGCAATATTTTTTTTGTCGTTCTTTATGGTTGTTTTTCCAAACCAAACCATGTGAACAGCCATGACGAATTGTTTAGTATTCGAATTCATTATATGCACAAGTATTTTGATATCAAATCTATTCTTTCGAATTATTTGAGCATCGTTAGACAGATCTTGATATGGCGTAGGAGCAGGTGAAACCGCAACAGTTGGCCAGCAAGTAAAAATTTGCATTCCACAACGGAAATTGGAAATTGGTAGCTACGTTGGAAGGTTTGTAGGGGGGTAGTGGGAATACCTCACAGATTTGTTAGGATGTAGCGGTATCCCCTTTGGGTCGGAAGCTTTTTCTTTAAATTGATTCGACATATTCGATTGAGATATTTCCCGTCGAAGTCATCTAAAGAGACCAGGAAAAAGGAAACAGAAACCAGAAAAGAGAGATAAAACAGCACAAGCTAAGGGACCAACATATAATCTCAAACACTTTAGACCCCACTTCTATATTAAAAATATTTATTGAACTTTCTTTCTCATTTCTCTCACCCACAGCTTACCACCACCCTCGGCGCCCACGACACCAACGAAGAGCTTCGCGAACAACTTTAAACTGGAACCAAATCTTAGCGTGAAGGAATTTAGTAAAAGTCAAACTGAGAATAGCAGCGAACCAACGCCCGCACCGACGCGTAAGAAATACAAGAAGCGTGTACAATTTAGTGACGCGCTCAATGGAGTGCCCAAGATGAAAGACTTCACCAACTTGACTGCGAAAGCCAAGAAACAAGATCAAAAAATGAAGAATGCAGCGAATGTCAGAGGCACGTCGGGCGATACAATACCCGAAGTGCTGGATTGTCGCATAGCCGAGAAGATCAAGAGTGAATTGGAGGAAAAGTGTGCCACGCAAGTACCCGCGCATCCGAATGCATTGTGTCTCAAGAAACCGGGCGAGTTAGAAGGCATGGAAGCACACAACAACAACAGCGATGAAGATGAGGACGACGAGGCGGAAGCGGAAGGTGGAGCGCATGCCAACGGTGACACAGCAAATGCGCCAGCTTTTCCCAGCGCAAACCCCAACATTGCGGCTGCCGCTAGCGCGCTCGGAGATATGGTAGATGCCAGCAGTAGAACAGCGCCAACACCAACACCCTCACTCACTGCGCAAGCCATTGGTGCAGTCAACAACTTTCGCGGACGTGTTAAAGGCGGCAAACGTGGTCCAAAAAGCGCGCCAACGCCGCTACCCATGCCCAATGCTTTCAGTAATATGGGTAGTAGCATTGCCGATGAGGAGGAGGACGAGCTCGATGGCGAAACTGATGGCGATGATGATGATGATGTGGAGATGGACGAAGAAGCGTTAGCGCGCGAAATGAAACAGGAACAAAATTTCGTTGAAGAAGAGGATGAACATGATATTGCCTTTAGATCGCAGCAATCATGCCGCGAATGCTCCATAACGCACGACTATAAACTCTGTCCATTACGCACAGCGATTGGTACCATTACAGATGCTGTCGATCTGGCTGAATGGATTGAGCGTAAAAATTTGGAGGCGCTGGCAAAACTGAAACACGATGCACAACGTCAAGCGAAACAACATCATGATCCCGATGATGAGGACATGGATGAAACGTCACAAATGTCTGAGCTTGAAACGAAACCACTAATAACATTCGCCGAAGCTTCAGTACCAGCCGAATTTGAATTGCACAATGTCGAACCGAATGTGACGGGCGTATTTGCGCGTACCGAGGTGCGCGCCTACACCAAACTCGGACCACTCATCGGTCAACCGGTGCAGAGTAATGATGTGCGCGATGGTAGTGATATGAAATGGTTGTTTGAGATTTGTGAAGCAGGCGCTGAGAAGTCACAGTTGCTGTCGTGTGACAATCCAAATACTTCCAATTGGTTACGTTACATACGACCAGCGCCCACTTATGAGGAGCGCAATGTGAATTTGGTATCGATTGAGCGACACGCCTTCTTCGTGACATGTCGCGAGGTTAAGAATGGCATGGAGTTGCTCTATTGGAGCGATGATTGTAATACGATGTGGCGTAAGAAGCACACAGAGAAGACGAGTAAGTTTTGATTTCATTTTCATTCGGCATCATTCGGCTTGACTAATTCCGGGCACTCTCTTTTCTTTGCTTACAGATTGTGGTGGCTGCAATTTACATTTCGATCATCCGCTCTACTATCGCACACATTGTTCCATATTCCATGATCCCTCGATGAGTCTCACCATACGTAAATATCATTGTAAAGTGTGTGGTGAGGCGGTGTTGGGCAAGGATAATATCATGAAACATGCGGCCGAGAAGCATGAGGGTAAAGGCGCTTATCAATGCCAATTTTGTAATAAATTCTTCCTGCGTCTCAACTATTTGGAAATGCATCGCACCTATGGTTGTGCGGCCAATCCGAATCGTGCACGACCTCTTTGCGATTTTTGTGGTCGTAAATTTTGTCAACCGCAAAAGCTCAAGGCTCACATCAAGCGTATGCATAGTGGTAAGACGAATATGAAGAGCAGAAAGAGAGAGAGAGAGAAAGTTCACGTAATTTCCGGTAGATGGTCGGTCGATTGTGTTGCTATTTTGTGTGTATATATGTAACTGTAAAATATGCAAATGCTGTTTATGAATGTGTGTGTGTGTGTGTGACAGTTAGTGATGTGCTGCTTGGAGTGAATTCTGAACCGAGTCTTAGAGGAGTTGGGTACTTGAAAGTTTTCCGTTAAATAGCATGACCTTACACCAAGAGATGGGAATGAACGCCGATAAAGATCTATCTTTTTCATACCAAAACTAGGATACTCTGTCCAGGCATCACTGAAAGCTCCTTATATTATAACTAGCAACAATTAAAGCTTTGTTTTGACCCCTCCAACTTTTGCGGTATGAACTTTAAATGCCTTTTTCATCCATAACAACTTACCGCTGATATATCCCAAGCCTCTAACCAGCTTATCTCCTCCAACATTAATCTAAAGAAATTGCCCGATAGGGTCAACCTTGCCGGAACCCACGTTTGGTTGTGAGAGACACAAAGAGGCTCTTCCACTTCATCCGAGTTTTATCCTGCTGGAAATTCGACCAACTCAAAACTATCACAGTTTAGCCATTTAACGACAGTTCAGAGTATATTGGTAGAATGGTTGCGGCCCAGTTGATCCAAGAAGATTTTAGAAATCCTTGCGATGTCATATAAGCTCGCGGAACGTACTGAAGTTGTTGCGGACGTATGTATGTTAAAACTAAACCGTGTTATTGATGAGCTCAGTATTTCAGATGATCTCCCAGATTGTCATAAAAGGGACTTCCAAAGGCTTTTAGATTTATTCTGGACCAAGCTTTGCATTACTTCTGTGCGCCTTTTCTACCGATGTCCCCTATTTTCAATAGAATCTTCCTTTCCACAACAGAAAGTAATGTGACAAATTTTTTAGTATTTCGATCCTTGCCCTTTGATCCACAGCAACTCATTTCCGAGTGCCTTGGAACCGTTCCTTTATAACTGTTTTTCGATTCCCGTGCCGGCCCGAACTTGTCGGTTTCCTAAAGTACTCGTACCTCTCAGCTCATTAACGATTCTCCAGACCTGCTGAATCGGTTCTTTGCATCTCCTGCAGCACTTTGCTTAACTGTATGTGTGTATGTGTGTGTAGTATTTTGTAAAATGCCTGTAGCTTGTACGAGTATTACGAATCATTCATTTCGCGTATAGTCTTAAGTATGTACTTGTAAATATGTATTATTTTATATAGAGTACTACATATATATGTATATATAGTGTTATTGTTGTATGCCAGTATCATCTACTAAAACTCGTACATTCATTCCATTCACATAACATACGCTCATTATATATTCACATTTAGTTCAATAATTGGACCAGTATTGTTCTCATTATTTATCACATTATTTTCACTTATTTTTTGTTGGTTTTAGTAACAGAACTCACATTAGCTAGAGTTGAAATTCGGTACTAACAAATATCGTATAGAAGTTATACGGCTTCATAAAAGATTTTCGTATTTTCCTAATTAGTCCTTAGCCTATGAAGGCCTTCGAGGAAGATCTCGCAAATATTTCGAAGCGTTCACACCTTGGAAGAAAATAAAATGTATAAAGAAAACTAGGAACAGGTGGAAAATGCTACTGTCTATCTTCCCCTCCATAGTAGTCAAAAATATCTTCAACACATTGCCCCTAAAACTTCAAGCACCTCCCGAATAACCGCATGTCAACCTCGGACGGAGGAAACAGTTCAGAGCTCTAGGCATTCCAAGTAGGGAGAAGGGTTTAGTTATAGCGGAAATACTTTAGGGTCCGATTGAGAAGGTAGAGTGGTCAGCTCTCCCCTTTCTTTGTCAAGATCTAACGCTGGAGAAAAGCACTCAGATTTCCTCCTTTTCTCGCCTGTTTGTCGAAGGTAGGAGAAGTAGACCTTTCGCTTCTACTTAACCACATAGCAAATTAGAAAGAAACATGCCAACGCGAGAGAAATGTTGGAAACTCTAAAGAAGGTCAGTTCATCCTCTATCTTCCTTTTCCATCTCCACTCCCTGCTACTCTGTCGTAGAAATCCCTGCGGGTCCCAAAAGGTTATACTTTTCAGGAACTGTGGCCTCGAAATTTTCTTAAAAAGCCGCCCCTTTTTCAAAATCCTGGATCCATTACTGCCTACAAGTAGGCTCTGTACTTGAGCTAGCAGGTCACCATTATTTTCCCACTTTTCAAACCTTCTGTTGTCCACTATTGACTTCGGCAAAATTATCACTCCTCACACTCATGGCTCTCGCTCCTCTTTTCTATTCAATAGGAACTCGTTCAAACCTTCCAGATATATATTTCTTACCGTATTGAGCGCTTGGCTTGCTCTCACTAAGTAGTCACTCTCATTGGAATCTCTATTGGCCATGTGCCAAACTTAAGAAACCCAACAGCTTTTTATAAGAACCCAGTGGCTCTGGTTATATATAATAGGTTACCTGCGGGATATTGCCCATTTAACACGAAATTGGGGTCCTCTGTCCCAATTCAAATTGTCCTATAGGCCGTCTATTGTAATCCTAGAGCTCTTTTGAAAGGTAAGCTTACCACCGCTAATAGTTACAACTAACCTCTTACTAACCCACTTACTAATCAAAATATAAGTATTTAATCATTTGCTTATAACTTGTGGACTTACTAACCTCGTATTGTAGTCTTTCTCCCAAAAACAAACAAAAAAAACGTATTTACCTAGATGGCGTAGTAGCTGCTTTTGGTAATATATATTCTTACTAACCCTAATAGCCATTGCCATGGCCAAACCACGTTACGCTTTTTCGTATATTCAGTTTGCTCCCTTTTCATTTATTTTCGTTTGTTTTTCAAAATCACCAAAATCCACCACAAAATTTCATTTTCTTCATAAATTTCATTTTAGATATGGCTGAAGTTTTACGAGATTTTCAGTGTAAATTATGTTCAAAACTTCTAGGATCACGTGCCGCATTGCAGCGTCACACCAAGGAGGTGCACAGTCGTAACTCGACAGTGGTTAGCTGTCCACGATGTCAGAAGCTCTTCCAGAATCGCAGTAATTTGAAAATTCATATGCTCACACATTCGGGCGTGCGTCCATTCAAGTATGTCTCAACGTGCAATTGTAGTCTCAGTCTAAGAGCAAAAACTCTCACACACACTAAGTAACCTCAACTAACTCTCATTTGTATTCCATTTAGGTGTGCGGAGCCAGAGTGTAATGCCGCTTTTACCACAAAACAATGCCTGCAATTTCATTACAAGAAAGTACACAATTACACACAAGAACAAATGCCGAAGATTGAGCGGAGCGTCGCCTATACCTTCGATGCTTATTCGGGTGGCATGAAAGTGGACTTTTTGGGTAAGTCACAGGCTGCACTGCAACTTCTAGTATTGGAACACAAATTTCTCATTTCCATGGCATTTACAGAACAAGCGCCACGTCGACGACGCAAAAGCTTGGAAGATCAAAGCTCACGCATGAGCTCGAGTATACAAAGTGATACCGAATTTTCGGATGACAACATTTTCGAGGCCATCAAAAAGTCTGGCAAATCAATAAAGGACCTTTGTCGTAATGAGCCCAATTTGTCGTTACTCTCCTCCAAAATTTCGAGCATATTTGGCGAAAAGGTGGTGGGTAGTCGAAAACGTAAGAAAAATAAAGAGCCACCTACACAAAATTTGAATTTGATGGGCGCAGTGGGTGGCGCACCGGGTGTTGGTGTAGGAGGCGTTGGCGCTTGTGAAGGTGACGATGAAGACGAGCACATGGAACAGGTGCGTCGCAAGCAAGCCAACGCACAACTAAGTTTGGTCGAATCGTTTTTGACCACAACCGCACAGCGCCTCACTGCCCAACAGCAGGTACAACAGGTAGTTGCCGCTGCAGCTGCTGTATCTGCTATGGCTGGCGCGGGCGCGGCAGCAGTTGGCGCAGATGATCCAAGTAAAATGCACATGATGCCCGGTTTGAATAGCCAACATCATGCCATGGCTATGGGTGGACACGCTGTGGCGGGCATGCTCAATGACGACGATGATGACGAAGACGATGAGGATGATAATGGCGCTGACGATACGCACGATGGACACGGCCAACATGGTGAGACGCATGATGACAATAACAGCTATCGACATCATGCGGGCATGAATACCTTGGGACAGAATTTGGTTGTAAGTAAGGGTAGTAAGAAGTGGATTAGCGATGATGATCGTCATATGTCGCGAGAGTGTGTAGCAGCGGTGGATCGTTGCGGTATGGGTGGCGGTGGGGTTGGTATGGGCGCCGGTGTAGGTGTGGGCATGGTTGGGGCGGATGCTGCCGTCGCTGCTGCTATGGGTGGTGCTGCAGCTGTAGCAGCTGCATGTGGTATGGCCGGCAATGGTGGTGGTGTTGGTGTTGGAAATGATATGGGAATGCCAACTTTTGCAGTGCCTCCTACCACGATGGACGATGCTAACAAACTGATCGGTCATAATCGTGACTTTTTGGCACGTTTGATGAATTCGGCCAGCGCCAATCATGCACATCATAACACGCGCGGCGAAGAGGATGAGAATTCTTCATTCCTAGATGTAGTTGAATCCAACAACAATAATAATAATAATAACAACAATGTTGGCGGTGGTCAAATGTCACAATACCATCACAACGGCAATGGTGGTGGGGGTGGTGTGGGCGTGGGTGGTGCAGGCATTGGTACACCAGACGCTGTGACTGGTGCAGCTGGAAATGCGAATGCGAATGGCATGGGAGATGGCAGCGGCGCCAACAATACGCCCAACCATCAAGCGGAGGATACACAAATGCAAATGAACTCTTTAGCACATTCGCAGTCTTTTATGAGCTCATTTTATAACAACGCAAACGCAAGATTGAGCGGCGCAGGGAATGCTTCGACATCGGCGAGCATGCTTGTTGAGGCTGCGTTGAACTCTGTTGGTAATATGATAGATTCGGAAAATAATGACATGAAGGTGAGAGCTTTGTATGAAACCTTTTCTAGGCAAGTTTTATATTTCTTTTATTGTCCTTTTGCACTTGCAGGTACCTAACGAGTCCAACATGAACACGGACAGCCCAATGAGTAATCATCATGCAGAAAATGAAACGAATCGATTTAGCACAGATACTGCCGCCAATCATCATGCCATCAACTCCATGGATAATCTTGAAAATGAGTTGAAGATGATGAAGAATCTTAGTAATTTCCCAATGCAAATTCCAACACTGCCAATGTTCCCGAACTCTGGCAATGCCATGAACTCTTGCAACATATCGCCAAATGCTTCTACACCGACCAATCCTCAAAGTAATCAGAACAATAATGAAGTGGATGTTGATGCTGGCTCGACGCCACGTCCCCAACATATGAGCAACAATGCTACTGATTCGGATGCTTTCTCCACCGGCCATCATCGTACACCGCCCACCCCACAGCCGATCTCACCCGGGCGCGACTATGGCATGTTTACGAATGCGAATGCTAATGGTAGTGGAAATGGTACACCTGGCGGTCCAGGTACAGCCGGCAGCAGCAGTAGCGGTAATAGCGCGGGCGGCAATAGCAATAATAACATATCAGCATCTTCACCTCTACCCACAATGCAGGCACAGAGACGTAACGCTTCGAGTGTAAGTAGCGCATACCCAGAGCATGAACTTATATCGCCTGCATCATCGCCGTCCATACCACGCTATAATTTCAATGGTGAAATGATGCGTCACAAGCGCGCCGAGCATGAAAATGAGAGGCGACAAGCCATACAACATAATCCACATTTGTCGAGTGATGATGAAAACAGCATTATTCCACAAAACAGGTAAGACTTAATATTACAGTAGAGCGTTAAAGACTTTTATTAACCACGCACATCCCCACAGCTCCGGTCAAGATATGCGCATGAAGTTCTCTCAATCCCAAATGGATCTCATGTACACTAAGTACGAAAGCATGGCCGCCAATGCTGCAAATCTTAAGTACAATAGTCAAGAGCTTGACTCGCCAGCGGAATATCGTAGCGCCAACAGCAACACCGCATCACACACGCCCACCGCCAATGATCTGTCCGATCTGCAAGGACTCGACATGTCACGTTCTAGTGTGAGTGCTTCAAATTATCATCACAACTTCCAATTACCAAGCAGCGCTAGTTCCAACATACCTGGCATAGGACGCTATCATCATCACATTTACGATATCCTCTCTGAGCGTGAGCAACAAACACAGCAGGCGCAAACTCAGCAGCAACAACATCACAGTTCAGCGGTGGCCGCAGCTGCTGCAGTAGCAGCACAACATCAACAGCAGCAAGAGCACTCCAGTCAACTTGCAATGCAGCAACATCAATCGGCGATGCATAACATGCTGCCCGATCAGTTGGGTGAGCAAGATCATGATCAGACAACTTCTGTGGATTTGAGTCGCACAGCGAATTATGTGGTGCCATCACCACCACAATTACCCTATAACCATCCACACCATGATATGTTGCGTATGGCTTCGTTAGATTTGACGCCAAACACCAACATGTCAGTGGGCAATAATCGCTCTTTCTTATCTTCACAAATGCAACATCAGAGTCGTGAGTCATTGGAGCATCATCGTCTTTTGTCGACAGTCGAACAGCATCGCATATTGGCTGCATCTAATGCTGCCGCCGATCAGCATCGTCTACTCGTCGATCCCACCGCACATTTGCTAATGGAACAAAATAATCGGCTGCTAGGCAGTGATCAGTCACGTCTTCTCGGTGATAGCGCACAGAATAGACATATGGCTCGTAGCTTTGGTGCTTATCATCAAGTGGCTTCGGGTAATTATCATCCTAGTGTGCGTCCACCTGTACTACCATCAGCAAATCACCATGCATCGAATCCCTCAAATTATCATCCATTCCCAGCTTACTACTAAGGGAAAGTGGTAAATTTTGTACAGCTCTTTTTGTGTATGCAAATATTGGCAAAGTTAAGCTTTTATAATAGTGTGTCCGCAAAAAGGTTAACACCATTCAAGATGTGTCGTTTAGAGCTGACAGCAGTCGATAGTCGAAGTCCATGTCGTCCTCCACCTGTATTTTTTTTTTTTCAACTTAGGCTAGGCTGCTTAACTCGAGTGTCTAGAGGAAAACCTTCTGGAGTGGAGCTTTTTTGCCCATTCGCATAACATAACCTACCCAGCGAAGTCTTTGTACTTTCATTCGCTGCACTATGGTCAGATCTCAGAAGATCTCGTATAGTTCATCGTTTAATTTTGTCCGGTACTCGTCTTTGGCCTCATCGTGAGGGACATATCACCCCGGGTTGGTTTCGGTTGGAGAACGCGTGAGCTCTTTCAGGATTTATTCAAAAGCTCTTTATGTCTTTTTTATTGAAACAAGTTCGTGGATGGATCGTTATTCAACTAAATGCTGAAAATTCCACTTCTGAATAGTATACATAGCAAAATTATTCCAGTCTGTTGTACTGTAGTTAAAATGCTCTAACCCAGGATGCAAAATGATGTTATTGGTTTCGCCGCTTGAAGGCCAACTAAATTTAAGACATGATTGTCGTAATGCTATTGTAAAATAAAGTTTAAAATCGTAATGCCATTTCCGATGATAAACAAAATAATTTAGAAAATAACTTAAGAACAACTGTAAGTGAGTGTAATTCAAGAAATCAAAGAGCGAATAGGTAATAGCACAACAGTTAAAAGATATGTATGTATAAATATTTAGACTCAGTAGAAGCAAATAATTAAAATAAACATAAATTAATTTTTATGTTTATTTTGAAAAACCATATATATTTATAACGCGTATTATAAAACGAAGTATGCACAAACAAATCTATGTGCTAAATACATTTATATATTGAATCTGTTTGCTTCGCTAATGAATCTTTGATTTTTGAATAATGTATTAAAATAATTTAAAACTTTGTGGGAGACTTCTATCTACAAATATCATAAATATAAATTAGTAATAAAAGATTATACTACTTATCCCCCCCGTAAATTGTAATTATATGTATTTTGTATTGCTTGATATAGATGTATGCATATTTAAATGGAAATGTAATTAATTTACAGCTACTTTAATTGCATAGTTTATATATTGGTAGGTGTATTTGCTATATACAAATTAGCTAATATTAAATGTGTTTGTTCCTTTCCTTTTGTGGTATTATTATTAAAGAACTATATTAACTGCTTAGTTTTTAAAACGAAAATAACGTATCGAAAATTAAAATAACATAAAAAGAAAGCGAGTTATAAAAAAATAAGAGAAAATAACTTACTTGAATAATAAAAAATATAATATAACATTTTAAGCAGAGCAATTATCGTAAAGGATAATAATTTTCATTCTCTCAATGGTGTTTTACAGGTATCGAAAGTAGTGAGATTAGTTGTTTTAAAGCTTTATGAATGAACTTACATACATCTAATTTTCTCAGTCATTATATATTTTATTTTACATAAGTCCGTAATGTATATTCCACTTCTGATTTATTTTGTTTTGATGTCGCAAAAAATATTCCACTTCTGAATTTTGTTTACTTCGCCATTCTTCAAAAAAATATCCCAGTTCACATTTTTAGCACAACATAAAATATTTTGGTCTGAAATAAAATAAAATAAAAGTCAATAAAAAATAAAAATTCACAAAAGTTACACGTGATTGTTGCGAAATCTGTTTGATGTCGGAATCGAATTTGTGGCCAATAGCAACTACTTGCATCATCAGAACAAACAAAGAATTCCATAATTCATAGCCGAGTTATTTCAAAGCCCGATATCGACATCAATGGCATTTCAGAGCAGTCGCGTTTAAAATAGAATTAAATTGGATATATAGTATATAAAAAGTATGTGCCAATCTATAAAATATCTTTACTGAAGTAAGCATAGCAAGTAAAAGCATAGCACAGCAATTCTTTCCAGCACGTAAATGCCTCGTAAGCATGAAAACCTCGTTACAAGCTTATCGAAGTTTCGCGATTTACGATGCATTAGCGTTTTTGAATGAACTGTTTTAATAATAAATAACCTTTGTATTGTAAATATATTTATGTGCATATAAAAATTTAAAATCACATTAAGAAAATTTACTTAAGGAAAAGAAAAGCATAGTCAACGCTAACGCTTACAACTGTGGCATTAGTGTATGTATTTTGTATCAAAAAGAAAATCTATAAAACAATTACATAAGTGTAGGCAAATCAATAATGAAAATATTCCATTTGGTAGTAAAAAAAAGTTACAGACGCAACAATACTTTATTCGAACATTGCTTAACTTGCAGTCAAAGCTTGCATGTAAGAAATAAAAGTAAATAAAAAAACATGAAAAATAACTACTTTGAAAATGACTTTATAAAAAAAACAAATAAAGAATTACATTAATATGCATTAATTGATATTTTTACACCCTGTATAAGCATGTTTAGCGTAAGGTTGCAAGTACAAAACATCAAACACAATATTTCTAGTGAAAAAAGCT
Source organism: Sphenella marginata (assembly GCA_951509765.1). Classification (NCBI taxonomy): domain Eukaryota; kingdom Metazoa; phylum Arthropoda; class Insecta; order Diptera; family Tephritidae; genus Sphenella; species Sphenella marginata. Next base: position 27,079,407 of record OX608081.1, on the reverse strand, counting down.
TCACTGGAAAGAAGAAGCTCAAGACCGGTATGAAAAAAACGAGAAACCATTTATTCTTTTTAGAAGGAAGTTAAAGCTGGCTCGTCAGTCATTTTTTTTTTTTTAATGTTTGCAGACCTTGCGTCCAATCTGTTTGCTTTTTATTTCTAATCGAAGTAGTCCGCAATTCTTTTATTTTTCTATACAGCATTTTCATAAGTCTGTTGAGACCATTACATTTTTCTATCAATAAACACGAATCATAGAATTTTCTTTTATGAAACGTGGATAAACTTAATTTGAGTACGCCTAATCTAATAGTATTAAAGCTAATAAAAAGTTTTATCGGTGCTAAATCTGTCTTACTAATGGGTAAAAAGCTATATTCGCCCACCGTACCTAGTCTAAACTAAGGTGAAATCAAATAAGCTTAACTTCAAAGCTCGTTTCATAAGACTACAGAACATTCGACGAATCTTTCTTCGTAAAATTTTGATATGGGAGAGCATATTTCGGAATTTTTGAAGGGAACCTCGTTTAAGTTTTTGGTCTTTTCGATCGAGTTCGAGCTGCCTCCGTTGATTTTTCCGTAAGTCTCTGAATATCACACCACGAACATTATATTGGCAATTTAAACATAAGACTCCAAACTTCAATACTCAAACCACAGTATAGCTCAAACCATTGACGTAACAAAGCTTACCTTAGTTCAGTGGGGTGGGTCCTCTTCTTCCTTTTAGATAGCTTTTTTGTACAACAACAAAAATTTGAGGCGCTTAAATCCGATATAATTTCCCTTTGGTAATATAAGCACGTGTTTCGTTTTCTGTTTTTAACCGGAAGTGCTCTTCTTTTTCTGCCTCTTTTCGCAGAGTTGTATTAATGTATGTTTCAAGTACAGAGTTGTTACAATGTGTGTGACCTAGTTTCGAATGCAGAGTTGTTATAAAATGGGTATCCAGATTTTAGTTTAAGCGTACTCGAATAAGTTTAACCCAACAATAAACGAGTATACTAATCTTGACATTACGAACTTTTCAAAAACAGTGTTAAAAAACAAAGACATTTCTTCAAAAACGATAAGATAAATACTAAAAAGAAAAACATAATAAAAAAAGTATTAAAATTTAATAAATAAAAAATACCGCACATCAGGAAGTTAAACTCAAGCTGTAAACAAATTAAAAACATAATAAAAGTAAAATAAAATAAAATTAAAAGCGCTGATAAGGTCAAATGTTACAACGGATGTAAGGAAAAGCGTTTTTCACGAAAGAATTATATAAAAAAAAAATTAATAAATGATAATAAAAAAACATAATTGCAATTTCTCGCTTAGGGTTAAACTAGTTTACGAACATTGAGAACCCTTAAAAGAAATAGCAAAAAAAAAGAGGAACAAAAATTTTTGTCAAGCCATATATTATGTAAAAGCATTGTATTTACTTGTCATGTAAGGTATCCCAAATTGATGAACCCATACATACATATATACTATATATACATATAACTGTCCTACATATATGCTTACATATACATACATACATACTCGTAATCTAGTCAAGTTTAGTAATATCATAATTTAAAAAATAAAAAATTAATTAAAAAAAAAAACACAATAAGATACAAACCATCTTATGGTTAGCATTTCGTGTAAAATACTTATCAAAAACCAAAATCTATATATATATATATATATATATATATATATACAGATATACATATTAATACATACATATAATTAAATATTACATTTAATACATTATATACTACAAACAATAACAAGCGTATAAATAAATAAATGAAAAATAAAATATGAAAAAAAATTTGTTTTGATTTTGTAGTGAAAATTAATTAGAAGCTTAACCTATGTTCACACTACAGCATAAATTACCTTATTTCGTATAATTTACCAAGTAAGTTCATTATCGTTTATTTATTGAAGAGGCATTATTTCCCTCAAACTAAACATCGAAAGCCTAAAGGATCAAAGAAGTGGTGTCTCAGGTTGGTGACCACTCCCTGTTTTTGTTCGTGCATATCGAAACTCCTTTTCCCAGAAATCCCCATACCTTTTTTAACAGATATTAACCTTGCCCGCGAGGGTTAACCTGACCCACAATGATGACAACACACTACCGCAAGTGGAAGCAGCTGATCCCGATTTAGCAAAACAGCAACAAAAATTTCAAACTTTAAAAAAAATTATTTTTTTACTCGAATTTTATATAAAATCTAACAGTGGAAAAAATTATTAGCTCTGCTCGGCGAGGATAAAGTTTAAAAAAAAATTTATAAAATAATTTTAAAAATTAAAAGATTTTCTTAAATAATTAAAAAAAATAAAACATTTTAAAATTAAAAAAAAAAATTATTGAAAACAAATGTTTAATTTTATTTAAAAAATTTGTAAAACAATGAATAATTTTTAAAAAATTTTGTTGTTTCAGTAAGAGAGGAACTTTTTACTTCCTTGTATATATCTTTTTAAATATTTCATAAATTTTTACAAATTTTTACAAATTATTGTATAAAGTTTTTAAAAAGTATTTTTAAATTATTTTGAAAAATTTTAAAGAGTTGTATTTTTTTTTTTTAAATATTAGCTCTGTACTTTTTAAATGTTATAAAATAATTTTAAAAATTTAAAAATTTTATAAAATTCTTTTTAAAGTTTAATTAATTTGTCCAAAAAACTTTAATTTTATAAAATTATACAAAAAATTGAAATAAAAATTTTTCAAATGGTTTAAACAAATATAATACATATGAAAAATTTATAAAATAATTTTTAAAAAATTTTATTTTTTTTTAATTTTATAAGATAATTTTTAAAAACTTTGTAATTCTAATGAATTTTTTGTGCAATTTTTAAAAATTATTTTAAAGGATTTTTTTTAATTTAATTTTTTTTTACACATTTTTTTTTTTAATTTTTTAATAAAAGCAAAACAATTTTTTTAAAGTTGTTTTATAAGATTTTAATAAATTGTATTTTTTTAAATTATTTTTATAAAATTTTCAAAATTTCTGTTTTTATTAAATTTATAACAGTTGAAAGTTTGTTGAGCTAAACAACATTTGCAGATAGAGAGTGTATTTTGACATTTCACTGAGAGAGGAACTTTTTGTTGTTTTCGACTGCAGAGACTTTCACGTCATTCTCCCTTTAGTGTGGATACAGGACTATCTCAATAGGCAATATGATTCGATTTAGTCAGCAAGAATATGTGACGGTGTTTGTGTCTTACTCACAGAAAATTGTGGCTGGCAAGCGGACATAGTTTTTTCTACATCACGGTCACCCTAATGCACAAACATTTCGTGCAACTCTGTTTTGAACTTTCAATTTTAATTTCCAATCATTTTAATGTTGATAAAAACAAATAAAAGACAAAAATCTAACTAAAAGAATAAAAAGTTTTGCGAAAAAGTGATTTCTATTAGTTTGAAAACAAAAAGCGTTTGTATGTAGCACGCTCTAATATTTCTGCCATGCTATTTATCAGCTAAAATTAAAAGATTAAAACGAAATAAGCGAAAAACACACATAACTGCGTATCGATTAAATGTTGATAAATAAAAAATATTGAAGCCGGTAGAAAGAGCAAAAGATTCGACAAATAAAAGGCGCGTGTGTACTTAAGCGTGAAGAGAACAATAGCAAAGAAGTCATATACCTCCATTAATAAAGCGCCGAACGTGAGTAATTGACCAGCAAACAAATTCGTGGTTCACTCAAAATCTCGCGCTCACTGATAGCAAAACGACGGCGTCTGAGTGTAAGCAAACTTTTTTTTTTGCTCGTTGGCGCAGTGAGCCAAGAGCAAGCATCGAGTAGTGAACACGCTGAGCTAAGCGGCCAATCAGTCAATCGGCTAAGATAGTGTGGACGACTCGAGATTTTCAGAGCACGTTTCAAGCTAATTTACTTTATTTTGGAAAACTGAAGTGATAATATGATGTGCGAAAAGTTTTAAACCAGTGACAGCTAACTAAATACGCGAATAAAAACTTTATTAAAGAAAAAGAAACAGAACAAAGTTAAAATGTTATGGTGGAAAGAGAAACCGGAGCCTCCACCGCCACCGCCGCCAAGTGCTTTGCGTTCCCGATTGATTGAATTTGTGGCTGGATCATTGGGTAAGTTGCTATCAGCAAAGATGACGCTATCAGTAGCTGAATATTCACTACGGCAGAACATCACGTATGTATGTACATATGTAAATTAGGGTGGGTCAATTTAAGACGAAATTTTTTTTTGTCTTGGTAAAAAGTGAAAAACAATATTTCAAATTAAAGCCCGAGCGCATTTTGACATTTCATTGGGAGAGAGGGTTGCAAGTTTTTAGCGGGCGAATTTAACTCAGTAAAACTTGCAAGTGAAAACAGCTGATCGGGGCATAGGAAAGCAACAACAAAAATTTAAAAATTTGACAGTTGAGTTAGTGACAGTTCCTTACAAGTTTTGTCATCGAACACAGCTACAATAAAGTGAAGAGAAATTCTGCGTAAAACTAGCTTTGTTCGCGTACCTTAAATTTTATAAAAATTTGATAAAATTTTTACTGAGAAAGTGTTCGCTTACACAAAACACTTGCAGCAAGAGAGCGCATTTCACAATCCATTGACAGAGAGAGCTACAAGTTTTTACTGGGGGAATTCCACTCCGTCAAAATTTTAACTGAAAAATAGCTGATCGTGACAAGGGAAAGCAACAACAAAAACTTGAAATTCGACCAATCTAAATAGCAACAACTGCTTTTGCTGCAAGTTTTTATTAGCGTTGTTGGCGTACATTGAATTTTTTTACAAATTTATAAAAACGAAAGCAACAAAAATTTTAAAATTTGAACTTTTAACCAATCAAAATAGAAACAGCTGTTTTTACTGTCTCCTGTTCGCTTGAAACTTTTTACTTTTTGCGTTTCGAGAGAGTATTACGTCATTCTCACTTTACTTACACTTTTTTCAAATTTTGTTCTCTAACAAAGATAATTTGTAACTGGAAAACTTAACAGCTGATTTTTGATAGATTTACCAAAAGTCAGCAATGAATCTTTATACTACGGCGAGATCACAACTATTGCTATGTTGGGTTGGATTTAGTGAATTTGATTTAGTACTAAGAAAAAATATCGCCTTAGAATTACACACCCTAATCTGAGAGTATATATATGTATGTATGTATGTACATAAATAGGCATCAAAAGCATACTTCAGGGGGTTAAGTGAGTTCTGTGCATATTCTATGAATGAATGATGTAAGAAACGATTATGAAGTGAAATGGAAATTTATGACTCTCTCATGTGGGTATGCATATGTACATATATGATTTTCAAAAGATGTTTATGTTGAAATGTTTCATCACACAACACGCAATTTCAATCTAAAGGCTTGGAGAGTTCTGTTTTATGGTTTCATTAAGTTCAATGAAGAGTGGACTCATCAACAAATTTTAATCGTTATATCTCGGAAACCATTTGAGGTATAAAACTATATCATATCGCTTAATGATTCATTCATAAGCACCTTTTGTTTGACACCGATTTTGCACTAACACATTTTGAGCCACCCTCGTCCACTATTTCCAAATCGGTTGAGTTTTTAAAATAAGGGATATTTTAAATGTCAAGTTAGACGTCGAGTAAATCAGATTATGAGTGCTACACGCCCAAACATATAGACAGGCAGGCAAAAAAAAGCAATTGCTTTCGTTTATATTGGCTTGATAATAAGCTCTCCTATCAATTTTTCTTGAATATCTGCAAAGTGCCGCGATTGAACTGATACAATTCTATTATATGTAGAGATTACATACCTTACCTTGATTTGCACAACGTCTGAGAATTGTTTTCTTTTTAATTGTTTATTCTTCGTTTAAAAGTTATTGCGAAATTGAATTTTGGCGCCATCAAATTCAGTCACAAATAAATCAAATTAGTGTTTTTGCTTTTTTTTTATCTTGAAAATTATGAAATCAGTTTGCTTATCAAAGATGACATTTTGATTGTGATGAGAACTAAAATAAAAATAATGAATTTTAATTGAAATTGTGATAAAAACAAAAACAAAATTATGGAATTACATCCAAGATTAAGAAAAAAAGAAAATGCGTACATTAATTTTTCTTGTTATCTTTTAGGTGGTGGGATGCAGGTGTATGTCTCACAACCGTTGGACACCGTTAAAGTTAAACAACAAACATTTCCATTTCTTTATAAAAACATGTTTGATTGCTTCATAACAACATACAAAAAAGATGGCATCTGGAATGGCTTATACGCCGGAAGTGTGCCTGCAGTTATCGCCAATGTTGCTGAAAATTCAGTATTATTTGCTGCATATGGTGGTTGTCAAACGTTTGTAACACATCTTGTTGGCAAAGAGGATACCAAAGAATTGACTACGACAGAGAATGCATTTGCTGGTTGCTTTGCGGCCTTCTTTTCCACTTTTGCGCTTTGTCCAACTGAATTGGTTAAATGTAAGCTGCAGGCGATACGTGAGGTATGTAATAAATATTTTCAAATACTGTAAATTTCCAAAAAACATTAACATTAAATATTTTTTAGTCTGTGGAATGTTGTCCTGGTGTGTCAGCAAATGAACATATCACGCCTTTAAAGTTAACCAAACTGATCTATAAAACAGAAGGTAACTTAAGTTATTAACTAAGCCTTTATTTTCGAAATAAAAAATTCTGTTTCTTCAATCCAGGCATACCCGGCTTTTTCCGTGGCCTCACATCGACTTTCATGCGCGAAATGCCTGGCTATTTTTTCTTTTTCGGCAGCTATGAGTTCACGCGTGAACTGCTTGCGCAGTAAGTTTAATTTGAGTTGCTTTTTGCTTCCTTTTTTTTCAAAAACCGCTTCATCTCCTCTTAGACCCGGCCAAACAAAGAATGACATTGGTGCCTTGAATACAATGATAGCTGGCTCTGTTGGTGGTGTTATGCTATGGACAACTATCTTCCCCGCGGATGTGATTAAAAGTCGCATACAAATACAGAATTTAGACCGTGGGATGTTTGCGGTGGGGCTTGATATTTTACGTAAGGAAGGTATATTGGCGCTTTACAATGGTCTGCTGCCTACAATATTGCGCACCATACCAGCAACGGCGACTCTATTTGTTGTCTATGAATATACGAAAAAGACGCTGCATGAACACTTCCAACAAAGAGACATAGCGAAACAAGAAAAGTAGTAAAAGCAGCTTACTTTTTTGGCTCAGCTTGTATGTAGGTTGCGAATTGTGTTCAATAGGTACTTGTACATAGTTTTTTTTACTTAATTACAATATAGACTATCTAAAGTATGTTCATTTATGTAAGTCTAAAAATTAATTACACTTGTTAATTTTCTTTTTAAAAATTGTTGTCGATCAATTGGAGTCTCTTGTGCGCGCCATTCATGCCAATATATCTGCAATTAAACATTAAAAAAAAATTGTTATAAGACATTAACAACTAGTTTTAAGCAAAAATTAAATTTAGTACAATTTTTGTTTTTAAAAGGAACTTATTTAAATGAATACAGGAATTTATAAAGAGAAATAATGCATACATATGTTCCAGATAGAAAAAAAATAAATGTTGATAAAAAACGGTTGTAAAAATACTGAAACTGGAAAAAAAATACCCAAGATAAGACCTGATAGTTAGAGGAGTCATGCAAATCGGCTTTCCATTTCCTCGACATTAGGCTCTAAGCACCGCAAATACCTAGATAGACATTAGACTGTCCCACTCAACAAAAGTGGCTTTATTGTTTTTTCTGTTCTGAGCACTGCCGTGGCTGAAAAGTTGCAGGTCGTTAGGTGTTCATTCAAGGACAATAACGTTTGGAGCGCGCTGCCTTTCTAACAATATATTCACATATTTTATGTTATAAAAAAGCATAGAATACTAACCACAATGGGCTTATGTCCTAAGATGTGTAACTGCTTCAACTTCATATCAAATATTCCCGTAAATCTATTTTTATCCTTAACCACATTATTCCAGCCTGCTACCACTACAGCAACTGTATCCACTTCCGGACGTTCTGCATCGCCTAAAAGCAGGCTGCGTGTTAGGATATCACCTGAAATGAAAAAGTATAGATACATATAATTGAATTTGAAAAAGTTGAATTAAATCTTAAATATATACCGCTATAATCTTCTGGACAACTATCTGCGAGTGGTAATGCCTTTCGTTGCACATTATCATAACATAACACCACATCTGGACGATCAAAATGAGGCAAAATATGCTTAAATGTGCAAGGCCGAAAAATGCGTTCAGAAGCTTCTTTAACTTCCATAAGTATGCGATCTGTAGCATTTAATTTATATTTTGGATTGCGCTCTGGTATATACTGCGTCAACACTTTGCCCATAATGCGACGCATTTTATGAGACAACTGATTGCCAGCGTACCCCTCTTTGTGCAAATTAATTTTCGCAAATGAATCTAAATTGAACATTTCACGCCCTAGTTTGAAATTTTTGTTATAAGCACGATCTATGAAACGTTGCTCCAGCACGGAGGATATCATTTCCTCCTTGTAGTAACCGAACAACGACAAATAATGCACACAAGAAACGAATGCACGTGGATGACGCATAATTTCATCGATTTTTGTTTCAAGTTTTTGGAGAATTTTAGCACATAGCTCCTGTACAACACCACTGCCACTATTATAATTAAATACGCCCATAGCTAAGCATATACGCTCCATATCCTTTAAACGCGCCATATCAATTTCACGATTGAAACGGTGTAATACCAATTCCAAGACATCATCATTACAGCATTGCAGCTCCACACCAAACAGTGCAATATGCAAACAGCTCAATAGTGAAAGACGTGGCACTTGCTTTTGTAGCAAATCGAGTAACCTATTTAGATGTGGCACTTGTTCCAGTTTACTACTATAACGTAGCACTTTTGTAATAGCCACCAATGTGATATCATCTACTGTATCTAGCTCAGCCTCTAAACGTTTGTATAGCATCGCCAGAAGCTGGGGGTTGCGTATTGCTGTTTGTGTTTTAAAGAAACCCATTGACATAACACCCAGTTCTTGCAAGGACATATCATCCATAAAACTAAGCAATCTGACTTCGTAGTCAATCATATCGTACACGGGACGACGTATTAAATTGCAATAGAACATTGATTGTACTAATTGCTCAGGTTTTAGGCGTCTTATTTTACGTCCCACTTTACATATCGCTTCCCATACATACTGTGAAATACGCGCCAAACCAAGCGCATACCAAGCATCACAAGCCAATAGCAACTCATTTGTAGACCAACGTTCAATACGTCTACAACATTCAATATCCAAACTATTCCATAATTCCATATAATTTGGCGCACGCGTTGAAGACACTTCTGGTAGTTGTAATAGCTGACGCAGCGTTGAAAGTAGCTGGTCATCGTCTAGTTGATGGCATTGTTTGGCGAAAAGTTGGCAGAATTGGTTGAAGCGTTCATCTGAAATGCATGTGTTAGTCCTTGTGCAATATCGTGTTAGAGCTGTAAACGCATGGAGCAGCTCCTCTATTGTGTAGTTTGTAGTTTCTGGACATGCGTTTAACACTAACTCGGGCAATTCGCGCTGCTCAATCAAGTTTTGTGTGCTTGCTTTGATGTCATCCAATCGGATTAATTGGTAAGGTTTAAGCGATTGCTCCAACACACTATGTGCATGTTTATTTTCTGATTCAACAAAAAGTTTGGCAGCATTCCCAACACTCAAGTGGAAGCAAGCTGCTGTAATTGGTGCTACATTTGCACGTGCACCTTGTTGATTTGTTAACAAATGCGAGTATCCAAGCACTCTGCGTAAACCAAAGCGAAGCAATGGCACAGTTAACATCGCACAATTTTTATTCACTTAACTTTTAATTAATTTAAACTATTATAAAACAAACTAGTCGAATCGGTATAAAAAGTTGTAAAATCTCTTCTTCCTTGTGTCAGCGTTTGTTTGTTTTTGTTGTTTGGTCAAATCAGCTGTTCGCTTGCCCGCTTTGTTTACGTGCCGTATGGTACTTGGCAAGGTAAATAAATTGTGTTCTTGTTGTAGCGCCTCAAAAGGTCCGTTAATTACGTTGCTCTTTCGATTGTCGCGGGAATGATTTGGTATGACCAGTGTGCCACATTTTGACTTTTGCTATTGTGATCCTGGCCATTAGCCAGAGCTGGGGGCAGACCCGTGATCAACGAAACCAAGGCATTCGGTCTGGTGCCGCAAGGTATCACTCATATCTTGCAAAATTGTATCAATATCAGTATAAACCTGGTAGGGCCGTCACATCCATCTCCAGGCATGAGATCTCGGTAACAACTTGTGGTGTGCTCATCTGTGTTTTATCACAAAGCAATGCCATATGGATAATTTGAATAATTACTGGAGTCCAAATTTTTAGGTTTCTGTTTTATAAAATTTATTTACCTTAATCCCTAAAAGCACACTTTGATTAATTAGATTAGATTGGAAATTAATCTAGTTTCTTAAATAATATTTACAGCATGGCAAGTCCAAAATAAAAATGTGAATAGGTATGTACGAACAACATGAACGCTTAACAAGTGGTGACCCTCTGACAGTATGCTTAACAAATGGACTTTGCGCTTCGTTTGGGAATATGCGACATTGATATGTATGAGGAATTATGCTATTTACTAACACCAATAGAAGACGAAGAATATATTAAAGAGCCAGAAAAAAACCTCACATTTTAGCTTTGCTAGTGGGATATGAAATGTCGTCGTTGTCTACTAATTGTTTAATATCATTCGCACTCAGCCCTATGGTTTTTAAAAGCTGACCCGCATCATCATACTTGCATATTCGTCTCAGACTTCCAGGAGTTCGGCTAAGCCTTGGCGCAGGTATGGGTACTAGTACATCATTTAATTTTTGAAAGCTTTCACGTTGTTTGTTATGATTATAGTTAGCTACTTCCTGCCATTCAATAACTGGGAAAACGCATGCATCAACATTTTCAAATACGTGTGTCCATTCTGCTTGTGTTTTCTTTAAAAATTCATTGGTCACTGCTTCCTTGGTATTTTTGTTTTCAAGTTCGTTTGAAGGAAACTGTGAAAGTTCGGGTAATCCCAAAGTTTGCTTAAAATTTTCGAAAAACTTTGGTTCCAATGCTGCTACAGACATGAATTTCCCGTCCTTTGTCGCATATGTATCATAAAAAAAAGCACCGCCATCTAATATATTCTCACCAGCATTCTTACCCCAAATGGGAAGATTACGAGACATAAATAACCATGAGGATATATAAGCAGCACCTTCGCACATCGATACATCAATTATTTGGCCGCGTCCAGAACGATGTCGTTCCAAAATAGCTAAACAAATGCCTAAAGCACAAATAAGGCTACCACCAGCAAAATCAGCTAAAATGTTAATTGGTGGAGTTGGCTTATCGTTTGGCTTACGCAGCATTGACAACACACCCGAAATTGCAAGATAATTCATATCATGACCGGCTCTTTTGGCTAGTGAACCATTTTGACCAAATCCTGTTAAACGCGCATAGATAAGCCTGGGATTTTCTTTGCATAAGACATCAGGTCCAAGTCCCATCTTCTCCATAACTCCGGGTCTAAATGAATCTATCAAAACATCATGTGTCTGAACAATCTTTCGGACGAGTTCACGACCCTTTGGTTTCTTTAAATTAATGTTAAGAGTCATCTTTCCATTTTGCATTACTTCAAAGTTATTTTCCCAAATCTTGTCAACTCTCAACACTGAAGCACCGAAATCAGCAAGTATTTTACCACAAAATGGTCCTGGTGCCAATCCGACAAGTTCCAGCACGAATATATCTTTAAGAGGCATGTTTAAAGCAAAACCAATGAACACTATTTCATGCAAAGTTTAATTAAAAATGGCACAATGCAATTCAATTGTTTAAGTTTTTGAACCCACTTTTCGGATTGCGCTGATAACACAATTTTACATCCAAACATACACGGTCAGCTGGCTCAGCTGTTTCTCTCAGTTTTGTTTTTGCCACCTCTTTCTGTTGAAAACAAGAGTATAACAGGGTTCTGTTATACTTATGTTCAATAACATTAAGTTCCTTGCATAGAATTGATCCCCAACAAGTTTTGTTTGAGTGTGCTTAGAACGAACGTCATAGCTATCGTATTCTTTCTAACGCATTTAACGTAATAGCAACTTTGATGCTTTTGCTATTTCTGTTTTATTTGCACATTCGGGTTGAATACTTTTATCAGGTTCGGACCATGGCATACGCATACAGGTAATATCAACTCATGGGTTCGGACATAATATTTTTCATTTCATAGCCGATTTGAGAATTTTGCATGGATCTCACATAAACAATTCCTCCCGTCTTCGGTACCCTGTGGGAAATTGCAATTTTTAGGCAGAACAATTTTTTTTTCAATACATAGTTGTTTTCAGCAAATACTATTTTTTACCTATTGCAAAATAATAAACATATTTTAAAACACATTCCAACTAAAATGGTGGTAAGTTTTGAGTTTACGTGGCAGAAGTCCGAACACTATAAAAATCATACAGGTTGACATACATACATATGTATACAGAGTACCCAATAGCATCCAATGGCCTGCAGTTTTTACCAGTCTGTCTTTCTCTTTCTCATTATCACCGGCCAGAGAATGATCATCTTTGGCGGGGATGACAGAGACAAAAACTATTGGTTTTTCGATTTAAGACCCTTGGCAATGATTATCGTTTGCTTGGCTGTACCCTGTAAAAAACGTTGGAGTATGGGAATACTCCAACATTTATCCTCATTCATACAAAAAGGTGGTCCAATTTATAAGCCCATGTCCGGCGATTGGATCACCTAATCCATATCGGAGCACCCTGCTGAATAGTCTATGGAACACCTACGTGAGAGTACTTTGAAAATGGCGCCAAAAGATTACTCTATAGAGTACTATGCAGTAAAGCGAGAGAGGGAGTATGTGTTCTTTTTGAGGACCACCTACTCCCTCTCTCGCTTTGCTGTTGAATACTCCATATAGTAATCCGATAGGAGTATTTTGGGAGTACTCTCATGTAGGTGATCTATAGAGTATTCAAAAGCAAAGAAATGGAGTACTCCGAGTCGGATTAGGTGATCCAATTACCGGCCATCGCCATATAAATTGGACCACCTTTTTTATATGAGCGAGGATAAGTGTTGGAGTACTCCGATACTCCATAGGGAGTACTCTATGGACTATGGAACGGAGTATTTCGGTTTTTTGCAGGGTAACCATAGCAATCGGTGGTTGTGTGATTGTCGTAGAAATCAGCTGACCTAATGCCACGACCAGTTTAGTTGGGCCATGCCCTTTCTAAACTGAATATGGCCGTTTGTTTGCTCATAAATTTGTGCATGTGTGCCTGTGTAAACATAAAAATGTACACACCAACATACATATGTCACGTTATATGCCTCATTTCAACATATCACTTTTTTCCTACAAATGCATATGTAGCCCTCTGTAGAAGTAAGGAAAAATGTTGGGCAACATCACTGAGCTTACGCTGGGCAAGCTTTTACTCCTCCTCCTGTAGTGCTGTCAGTTATTTGAGAATATTGGCGAGGGGTGTAAAATGATTGCAAATACAGGTATCTGTCTCTCTCTCTCTCTCGTATGTGCCTTTTCTTGATGCATGATTTTTGCGAATAGAAAACACAAAAGAGAACACAAAGGGGATTGAATTCAAAGAGCGTAAATCAAAAAGAAAAGGCCCAACAGCGAACGCAAGGGACAGCTGTCAAATCGCTGGTAGATAATTCACCACTGTAGTTGTTTTATTTAAATATTAACTAAAAACAAAATATTGTTGGAAACGTTTAGGTGTGGATATTAAATTTAAAAAATTAAAAACTAATTTCTGTAGTTACCCAGTTAATACTATCTGCGCAGGTACAGTGGTGAATTACCTATCAGCGATTTGACAGTGTCCACTACATGCGCTGTTTGATCTTCTTGTTGTTCTACGTTCTTTGCGAGTATTTTCTTTTTTTTTGATTTTTATATACATTTTTTTTCGGGTGGAAAATGGGAGCGTCGAGCACATATTTACTTGTGACCCTTGTTTAGTACATATTTTATTATTATTATTTTATTGTATTTATTTGTTCTATATAGAACTGGGAGGGTGCAGGGCACCTGTTACACCTTATATGTATTCATTGGGGGTGAGCCATCAACTTCCCACTGGGTTATGCAGCCATAAACTATATCTTCAGAATATTTCATAAGCTGGTTGCGAATTATAAAAGGGTGCGCAAATGAAATAAACGAAAGAAATTGCTTAAGTCGCTTAAACGTTCACCATTATATCTATCTTTAGGTTTCTCTTTTTTATCCTGAATTCTATACGTGCAATATGTATCAGTATTTGTATCTTTTTTTCTATTTATTCTTCTCTGAATCTTTATCCGTATTTATGTCTGTATCATTGTGTTTATCTGTACCTTTACCCTATTCTTTATCTCTATCTTTATATTCAAATTCATATTTATCTTTAAACAAAGAACGTAAAACACAAAGAAGGTCCAACGCAACGAATAGTGGGAAACATTAAACCATCAATTCGCGGGTAGGTAATTCACCACTGGGGAAATGTGCGTTTAAATCGCGAATTTTAAAGCTATTCGCACTTTTATTTTTAAACAAAACAAACATTTAGACGTTTTCGTAACTCCTACTACAATTTTTTGTGTACTTAATTAAAACAAGCTAAATTTAAGTAATTTAAACGTAGGTACAGTGGTGAATTACCTAGCATCGATTTGACAGTTTCTATCGCATTCGCTGTCGGGCCTTCTTTGTAGATTTACGTTCTTTGCTATGATCCAACTTTCACCTCTATCTTTGTGTTTTTCTTTCTCTACATCATACGTATGTTCCTTCACCTTTAAATCAGGGAGCATTTAATTTCATGTGCCTCCTCTAAGAAAATAAGACGCATCTGTACAGGTGGGGGCAGGACGACATGTATACACATATTTTCACGTACTTTGTTTTTGCAATTCGTAGGCAAAGTGCTTCGTATTCCTAGAGGGTGGCTTTACCAATAATTTTACTCACCCATGTTTCATTGTCGAAAAATGTGCTCCCATAACATAAGTGATACACTCACTCTCATATAAATCGTGGTCTAGCGCTAACAGCTGTTGTATTTAACAGAGTTTTCTCCTCTTCACTGCCAGCTTCTTATTTAGACATTTCAGTTTGTCTCTGTTCCCTCAATTGTAAGTAAGCAAAGTTTGGTGTGTGACGTAGATTAAAGTTTTTAATTTATTTAAAGTGTGAAGAGTGGCACAAAAAATTGCAAAATGTCTATGGAAGTTGACATGGATACGGTAAGTTCATGTTTTTAGTATGAAATAAAGTTAAGTTTTATTTTCCATAAACACAAGCATTAAATTTTTCTTTTGCTGATGTATGTATGTGTCGTTGTGCTACAGCAAAAACAAAAAAATAAAAGATAATTGAGAGAACCAGCGGCATTGTGTTTGCCGACAGAGAGAAAATTTGATGAGAATAAAACGAGCGTGTGTTTACTTCGCGGAGGGTTTGATAAATGCATGTTCGTGAATTATGTAAATATTTCGTGCACGCCATTTTGTAGTGGTGTTAATCGAATGAAGTAGAAGAGAAAGATTTCTTTTATGAAATCCCTGCTGTACAAATCTACACACGTTACTATGTGAGATATGCGGTGCTTATTCTATTTCTGTCTCTCTTCCACTTGCATGACTAAATAATTATATAACAGTCATGATTGCTAAAACAGTTATTTCGCTTAATAATTCATAAGAATTCCTAATTCTAATTAACGGGAACTTATATGATACACCAAAATTCTGATAGAACTTCTGAAGGGCTTGTAAAAATGTTATCAAAGCATTCGTGTACTTGTGCATCTCTTTTCAACATGTACGTTCGATCATTAGTGTAGATATGTTGGTACTGCTCACTAGAGTGAGACGATTTCGTGCAATTGAATGATCGAACGAACTGTCACCCCTATTGCGAGTGTCGATTTGCAGTAGAATAGACATTTTGCGATCGAGTCGATCGTATTTTAATTTGGCATTGTGTAACTTGATCGATCAAAAACTGCACGTTTTTAATTTTGGTATTTGTTTCCTTTGGCACTCAACTACTAATAAATTAGCTAAAAATATGATAGGGGTATCAAAAGACGCGTTTTGACCTCAGGATCAATGATCCGAAGTCGAAATTCCATTTTTTTGTTCCAGTGAAAAGTTATTAGTGAAAAACCGAAAATTGACCCGGGTCAGATCCCCAATTCGGGGCCCGATCCATGTTTTTTATGTGCGGAACACCTTTCCGAGTAGGCGGCCTTCGGCCGCGCTTCAAAAAATAACCCTGGGCTACGCCATTCCAACTCCGGGTGTGTGCCATAGCCGTGGCTACCGCCACGGTGATGTCCTCTTTTCTCACAGTGTAATTTGTGATTACAACAACCACATGAAAATGACAGAAAATTCTGAACTTTTATTGCAAATATCTCTTCACTGGAACAAAAAAATGAAATTTCGACTTCGGATCATTGATACTGAGGTCAAAACGCGTCTTTTGACACCCCTATCATATTTTTAGCTAATTTATTAGTAGTTGAGTGCCAAAGGAAACAAATACCTTAATTTTTTTTAAACTTTTTGCCAATAATTTACTTTTTATTAATTTTATAAGCAATTTTCAAATCAACTACCACAAAAATGGTAGAAAGATGATCGATTGAGCATTAACAGTCGCTCGTTGATCGATCGGGTCGACACTCGCAATTGCTCGATGATCGCTAACCGCTTAGTAATCGATTATCTATTCGTATTCGACACTCCCAATAGGGGTGAGTAGCTCGTTGATCAATCGGGTCGACCCTCGCAATTACTCGATGATCGCTAACCGCTTAATAGTCGATTATCTACTGGTGTTCGACACTCGCAATAGGGGTGTGTGTCGTCCAGTCGTTCGACACAAACAGTGGTGAGTAAATCGCAATAATGGCCAATTGCTAAAAGCTGTAGTCATCCACAATGGAGAATTTTTCATTTTTACAAAATTTATAACTAAACGGTTCGCACTATTGACTAAAATTTTTTAGTAAATATTAAATCAAATGGTTTCTTGAAACGCGTTTTATTTAAAAAATTTTAACTCAAGTTTGGAGTAAGCGTTGGGATATCGCATAACCCTAGACACAAACCATGATTTTTAAATGCTAAAATGACATTTGCGTAGTTTTAAAATTAAATCTCCATCCTAGACATAAAATGTATTTTATGCTCATTATGACAGACATGAAATGATGTTTATTTTAGAATCATGCTTAAGTAGATAAAACTCTATTTTAACTTGACTATGATTATGGGCCAATACATTATGAGGGACGTTTCATTCGTGAAAACTTGGTACTCGCGCCCTTTGTGTAATTAAATTGGCTATGGCAACTCTATAATCGAGCGAGTGTGAAAGCATGTACGTGGGCAACTGATATCTTAGCAATTGCAGGGGTCTGTAATGTACAGTTACGAAGTATACAATTTTGCTCTCTCATTCGTTTTGACATGTATATATGTATGTACATAAGTATAGATTGGTGTGTGTGTCGTGTGTTTCTTGTTTTTTTTCAGCTCGCTTTGCACTGTTCATTTTATTTTCGTTTATTTTCCACAGTGTGGTTTTGCCAATTCTAATCGTCGGTTGGTTTTGTGTGTGTTTTTATAAGACTTTGCTACTGGACACAAAAAAAGTCAAATCAATAAAAATAGCGATCAGCAATGTCTGAAAGCCTGGTAAGTGAAAGACTAATGCTTTCAAAATAAATTTATTTTTCTGGTTGGAAATCATTTTGAATGATAGCGAAAATGAATGAAAGAGGACAAAAGGAGAAGGGGAAGAGCGAGTGGTTTGGGCGTGAGTTGGATAATGAAATTTTTCTGTGAGGAATGGAGGAATTCATTGAGTAGTGGAATGGTTGCGGTAGAGGTTATTGATTGACTGTTAAAGAGAGATAAATATATGTAGCTGAATGAGAGCGGGTTTACACGAGGAAATTCTTCTATTGAATTTTACTTGCCCTCTCTTTTGTGCTAAGCATTCACATTTGTAATATTAGCTGTGTTCGTGTACAAAACTTACAAAAAGTTAGAGTAAAGTGAAACTCTCTCGAATAGCAAAAAGTTTCAACCGAAAAGGAGTCAGTAAAAGCTTGCAACCAAAACAGCTGTTGGCATTTTGATTGGTTAAAAGTTCAAATTATTTAATTGTCGCTGTTGCTTTCCCTTGTCACGATCAGCTGTTTTTCACTTACTATTTTTACTGAGTGAAATTCCCACAGCAAAGTTGTTCGCTTTGTCAGTAAAATTTTTTTTTAAATTTTAGTTTTGAAAGTGGCCTTTTACACCAGGCACTTGAAAGCGTACCGTCAACTCGTTTAAAATTTTTCTTGCTATCTCTTTCGCTCTTCCTTGTGTGCCCTTATTTTGTTTCATAATTGCTTTCAAGAAAAATTGACAAGTGTAGACACGAATAGAAAACAACCATGAACGCCAGCAGAGTTGAATTCAAGAATTTCCTGTAGTGGAATTCACTAACTTCGATTACGACATTCGCAATCGACATTTCGTCCTAACCGATATCGGTCACGATATTGGTATTCACTAACTTTTTTTTCTCGATTTTCGAGTATTCGCCATCAGCTGTTTCGCAAAGTAGACGACACACAATTTGCAGTTGTTTTCTATGTCGCTAAATAAAATGCACATAATTTGATTTTTTTTATTAAAAATTGAAATAATAATACTATATCCATATAATTATTATTAAAAAATGGCATCTGAGAACATAGAGTATGTTTTATAGCGAGATGAGAAATCCTTTGCCCGCATCGTTATATATAAGTTAGTGAATCGCATATTCGATAGTGCAAGCGAACCGAATCGCTATTGAAAATCTCGAAAAATCGAACCGAATCGAATCGCTAAAAGTTAGTGAATTCCACTACTGGTGTAGAATGGGACAAACAAAAAACGTACATACATATGTACATATGCCACCAAGGGAGAGAGAACAATATCTACTGCCAACCGTCCTAAAAACGTCGATCAAACTCCGGATAGCGGTTACTTACCACAGTAAGTTCATTGTACAACCCTTAAAAATCAGCTGAGTAAGAGTTGGGAGCGCTACAACAACAACTTGCTTGCCTTACCTAGAAATTTGTAGGTTCATTGATCGCGCTCGGAGGGTCAGTGTTTATTAGCCGATTTACAGGGTTCAAGTATTGAATTCAAGTCTGTAGCAACATAGGTGGACTAGGTGCTGAGATAAGAGTACACGTACCTCCTTACCGTTAATTTGCTTCCTCTCTCCCTTATATGTAGCTTTGTGTTTCACAACTGCTTTCATTGAAAGATGTAAACGGGAATAGAAAACACAAAAGAGAATGCAAGCAGAACATTGAACTCAACAATTTCCTCGTGTAAAATGGCTCTTTATGTAATGCCATCTCTTTGTCTTACATATAGCAGGGAACACACGTGCTACCTCTCTCACTCGCGCGTCATGTGCCTATATATCTAACTCTCTCTAAGGCGGGCGTGCATACCGCGGGCATATTCTAAGCTTCCTAACTCTAAATTTTATTGATAAGCTTTTAGTTTCAGTTTTCATTTATTGTAGAAGAAAGAAAGATGCTGGGAGTTCATAACTACGATCTATAAAATACCTACCCCGTTAAATTTTTCTTATTTCTTCTTCTTAAGTGCTTCAAGGTGCTCTCTTATTGATTCGGAATTTATGAATATAGTGTGGAATGAATCAGAATACATACATTTGGCTGAAAAGGGACGAATTCCCAGGGCTGAATATTTAGGTTGTCTCATTTCTCCCTCTGATGTTCAGATGATTTTCTCTCTCGGGGTGGTATGTACTGTTGTGAATTCCTTTTCTGTCGTAATAATGATTGAATACATGCAACCTTTGTTGTTGTGTAATTGAGGGAAGCTTATTCAACCATCCTCTCTCGTCGTTGTTGCTGTCGTAAAGTGGCAAGGCAGTCGTGTTTCACTTCTCATCTACATATTTCATAAACATTTTTCAATTTTCTTTTGTGTGCATTCTAACCAAGCTAGTATACACACCTGAATTCGATTTAAATGGGCTACGTAGACATTTCTCGATTCACACACGTGCATACATACTTACATATTCACACAAAAATGTGTAGTTTATATAACGCTTATATAATTCAATCAAAATGCTTATAACATGAAATCGATTGCTAAATAGCTAGGAATGTAATTTTTTGGGAGAATATCAGTGATCAGTCCTATTGGACTTAAATAATTTATTTCCACATACTCGTACATCCGATTTTGCTAGGGCGACGTGGTTATGGCTTTTATTTTTAAACCAAAGATGCTCAACGAATTTAACGATTTTATTTCACAAAACTAAATGATCAAAAAGTAGGCGGTAACGTTGCAACGGCATAAAAATAACGAAAATATTTGCATTAAACTGTGTTGGCAGTACCTTCACGAGACGCATACATACATAGCTCTCGCTGAAATCAAATCAGTTCAAGCAGATATAAACATGATTTTTGAGCATTGAAAAATTGATATGAGAATTCTGCAAATAGGTAAATTACGTATATCGATATTTACATGTTGTCGTGAAGTGGCGAAGAAATAGAATACGATTTGATATGTCGCTATTTATTTCTATTAAAGGGAAATTTACATTAAAAATGATATTTTTACAAATGATGGTACAAACAAATGTATAAGTAAATGATTTTCAACTCACCGCAGTTTTGCGCCCTTTCACTTGTTCCTTCACGACAGCAATGAATTTGACTTTCATGTCTTGCATGAAGAAGACCAGAAAGGTACGCAAATGGCGGTAAGCGAATGTCAAACACAAAACATAAATTTTAACATGGAAACAATAAGAATTGAAACACATCATTAGCGCAGGTCGTTTTGTTACATCCCCACCCCCGTGGATCGCTATGATTCACCACACTCTATGTCCAAAACGGCCAACTTGGAAACTGGACGTCGAAGTACCCCTGTGCTCGTTCTTACATCCGCTCTTCTTATTTCACCATCTGCACCCCTATACACGCGTTCAACCACACCGCGGCACCACTGCCGCCTCGGCATATTTGGATCGCATATGAAGACGAGATCATCCACACACAACTCCTTCGACGGTACACACCATTTATCTCGCCTTGTCAGAGTGGGCAAATACTCTATTACCCAGCGCTTCCAAAACCTGTCACGCAGCTGCCTTGCAATCCTCCATTGCTTCCTCAATGCGCACGTTCTCTCTTCTGCTTCCTTTATGCAAGGTGTCTGCATCGCGTTAGATGAACCCAACAAAAAATGATTCGGACTAAGTGGCTCCTCTTGGTCCACGGAGATCGGTAGATGAGTGAGCGGCCGCGAGTTTACGATGTTTTCCGCCTCAATGATTACGCTTTGCAGGGTATGTTCGCGAGGAGCAACTTCTTTCAATGTGTGGCTTAGCACTCGTTTCACGCAACGTACCATGCGCTCCCATATACCGCCTTCCGCTGGATTGTGTGGGCAATTAAAGGCCCACTCAACGCCTTTCGATGATAACTCGTCACTCACACGCTCGCAGTCGAACACTTCATCGAACCGTTTCGCTTCCTGATCAGCACCAACAAAATTCTTCCCGTTGTCGCTCCTCAACTTCACTGGCACGCCTCGTCGATTGATGAAATTTTTGATAGCTAAAATACAGGCGTCGGTGGATAAATCGAAAGCCACCTCTAAATGGATTGCGCGGACTGTGAGGCAAGTGAAAAGGGCTATCCACCGCTTCTCAGTACGTCGACCGATCGAAACCTTTAGAGGACCGAAGTAATCCAGACCCGTGTAACTGAACGGCCGGACATAAGGTGTTAGTCTGTCCTTGGGAAGCGGACCCATAATTGGCTGCACTGGCCTGGAGCGCGCGACCCTGCATTCCATGCACTCACTTACAACTCGTCGTAAAACCTGCCTTAAGTTGACTATCCAAAATTTACGCCTTATTTCCCCAATCGTTGCCTCTATATTCTGGTGCTTCATTTTACAGTGATGATACGCGACAATCAACGTTGTGATGCGATGCTTTGGCGGCAGTATTATCGGATGTATGGCGTCCAGTGGTAGCCAGCTGGCTGCTTGGATCCTACCACCCACTCTGATTACCGAAGATTCGTCCAAGTACGGCGACAATTTGCAGAGCTGACTCTCCTTAGGAATGACCTCTCGATCTTGCAGTATTTTTAGCTCCGCACCGTATATTGCAGACTGGGCTTCGCGACATAAATATACTTCAGCGTCATGTAACTCTTGCGACGTAAGACCATGGTCACCACCACTAGAAATTCGATTGCGTGCGCGTTGTATGAACCTTAACATCCAGGCCGTAGTTCTTTTTAGTCTAATATACAATGAAAAACGTTTAAAATCAATAATACTGTTATTGTTGGTAAAAAATACATATTTCTTGCGGCTCTCGTCGTCATTGTCGCATTCTGCGCGTTCAATGGTTGAAGCGCGCGGCCAAGACTCTGCGGGCATATACAAAAACTTTGGACCTGAGAACCAACGCGATGACGGGTCAAGATCGACCCCACTCGTTCGACGTGTTGCAGCGTCAGCGACATTTTCATATGTAGGGAGCCATCTCCAATCTTTCGTCGACGTTTGCGATAGAATCTCCGCTATCCGGTGCGCTACGAACGGCTTATACTGTCTATGATTTGAGTTAATCCAGCTGACCACGGTTGTTGAGTCACTCCAAAATATACGCGAGGAGACTTCGATTCGATGCTCGTCGACAACCGTTTGGGCCAGTCGGGTTCCGAGTACAGCGGCTTGGAGCTCGAGCCTTGGTATCGTCATTGGTTTCATGGCAGCGCATTTCGATTTTGCGCATATGAATGACACGTTGATAGATCCATCATCGGTGACATACCTCCAGTAGCAAACAGCAGCAAACGCGTCCTCACTGGCGTCGACAAAAACATGTAGTTCCAAGCGCTTCGGTGCACCATACTTGAAATAAAACCGATCTATTTTAACCGAGGTCGTTCTTCGAACCTCCTTCTGCCAACTTCTCCAAGCGGTGGTGATGTCATCAGGGAGTGGCTCGTCCCAATTGATTTTACGCCGCCATACTTCACGCATTATAAGCTTAGCTCCAACGGCTAGATGGCTTAAGAATCCCAGTGGGTCAAATATCGACATTACGTAGCTAAGTACCTCGCGTTTTGTTGGCGGCCTACTACCACTGATGACATCAGCGCCCAACCGTGGGAATCGTAATTCGTATCTGAAGGTGTCATCCTGAGGCTGCCAAAACATTCCAAGGACTTTTTCGGTTGATGGATTTTGTGCACTGAAGTAGGTACTCCTCATACTGTTCGCTTCGGCTTCGCTGCCGATTGCTTCTATTACGGCTATTGAATTAGAAATATACCCACGCATATGAAACCCGGCTGCTTCATGTATTTGGGACACCTGTTTGGCTATACTCACCGCCTGCTCCACCGACTCGAAGCTGTCCACAAAATCATCAACGTAGTGGTGCTGCAAAATTGACTCTACTGCGCGAGGGAAGCGATCTGCATATTCCAATGCATTCAACGACTTTACATACTGCGCTACGCACGGGGAGCAGGCGGCACCAAAAGTCATTACTTGCATCTCGTATACATCTGGCGGACTCTTGTCGTTATCTCTCCATAAAAACCTCTGACTACACCTATCTTCTTGCTTAACGTACACCTGATGAAACATCTCGGCTATGTCTCCACATACGCCGACTGACCCAATACGGAAGTTAAACAACACGGAGGGCATCGGTTGATACTCTTGTGGCCCTTTAAGTAAATATGAATTTAGTGACACGCCCCCTACGGATGCGGCAGCATCAAATACAAGACGTAACTTCCCTGGCTTATTTGGATTTACCACAGCAAAATGGGGCAAGTACCATAACTTTGAATTAAATATTTCTCTTTCGCACGGTGCCAACTTTCGTGCATACCCTTTCTCAATGTAACGATGTATAATTTCTTTATATGCCGCGGCGAAAATGTGGTCCCTTTTAAATTTGCGCTCGATGCCGAAAAGTCTGTTTTCGGCCATTTTATAATTATCAGGCAGCCTAACATTGTCACTCTTCCAGAGAAGCCCTGTGTGGAACCTACCATTTATACGAACCGTCGTTTCCCTCAGTATGCGTTCGGCGCGTTTGTCAGCGTCGCTCTTCACTGCCGGAGCGGGTCGTACTCCAAAGCTATCAATCTCAAAATATTCCTGTACTAGCGCATGTAAATCATCACTCACCTTACATACATGTAAACACGAGGCGTTTGGAGTGACATTGTGTCCAGTCGGACCGAAGATTACCCAACCGAGCTCGGTGTTGGCTGCATACGGACCTCGATCCTCCAGTGGCATGGTGATGGACGGCAAACCCAAGTGGCAATGATCCAGACCGATGAGAATCATTGGAGTTACATTGGTATACGGCAAAGGCCAGCTGGGCAAGTCGCTGAGAGAAACTCCGCGTAGATCATTGCTGCTCAAGCTTTGCACTGGAAGATTAAGGTTCGGCAAAACGTAGACCCGACGCAATTCATGGCGCTTACTGATTCCCTTTCCGCTGATATAGATGTTGACCAATGATGCTGCTTCCTTGGCGGTTCTTCCGCCGAACCATTGCATGTTCAGATCGCATTCTTCTCCGCGGATGCCCAGCCTACCCAGAAGACTCTTGTCCATCATGGTGATGGAGGAGCCTTCGTCCAACATGGCATATGTATCGACTCTTCGATGCGGCCCATACAGGGTAACTGGCAAGACGCGGAACAGGAGACCTTGTTGGGATGTGTTGGAGGAGCAGCTTAGAATTGGTTCTATTACGTTGGTGGTGCCTACCAGCTGTTGTCCCCGTTGTGATATGGTCGTCGTACTGGCGTTACGAATTGGCTCGTGCAAGAGTTTGTTGTGCCTACGTTGACAACCATCAACCATACACAATGTGCGACTACGACAGTCGCGCGACGAATGGCCACTCCTCAAACACGAAAAGCATAAGTGGTTTTGTTTAACCTGTGCCCATCTATTAGATACGTCGGATTCTAAAAACGTTTTGCATGCCATTACTTTATGTTGCCCTTTGCATATTGGGCACCCAATAGAATGTTGAAACGCACCAGACTTATTTTCGGTGGCATGCAACACTACTCGACGACGGCTATCACTTTGTTGCAAGGTACAGACTAAACTAGCTAACTCGCTGAGCCAGTCGCTAAAATGGACAACAGTTGGGTACGGTTTAATGACGGCGGCGGTTCTGGCCCAATCCATTCGCTTGCTGATTGGAAGCTTACTGACCAGCTCCTCTAACAACGTTGGGTTGGACAGATGATGTGTGCCATTAACAGATTGTAAGAAAACCGATAAATTTTTAGCTTTCGTTGCGAACGGAATAAGCTTCTCTATAGCAGACTCTGGTATGGGACTAATCTCTTTCAGCTGTTGGAGTTGACTGCGTATCAAGTACTCAGGCCTGCCGAATCTAAAAAGTAGTTGCTCCATGACAGTACTGACATTATCAGGGTGTATAAGCAACGATTTAACGACCTCCCTAGCTTCGCCCTTTAAACATTTCAAAAGACGTTGGTTATTTTCTAAGTTGGTGTAGCCGTAGGCGGCAGTAGACTGGCTAAACGCATTTGAAAATAATGGCCAGTCTTCAGGTTTACCACTAAACTCAGGCAAATCTTGAAGTTTACGCAGAACATGGTAATTAACACCAGTAGCTAACGATTGCGGTGTGCGAAACCCATTTGAAAAATAATCTGTATTGGTTGTTGTTGTAGGAGGACGACAAGGCAGTGCGCTAAAGGCGACGTTCGACTGATACCCATTGTTGACGTTAGGTATTGTTGTTGCTGGCTGTGAAGCAACTGTATATAAGTACGTTGGCGAAGTACCTAATATAGTTGACGGTTGCCCACCACTGGTACTGTTTAACAGTGCATATGGCACCATATTATTAAGGCTACAAGGTGTGGGCTCGACGGATTGGCGGGTATTTTCGTCAAGGTATCTACGTTGGTTGCAGTTGTGCACCTGCGCTTGCGTATCTCGAAGCTGATTCTCTAATGATTGTATTTTATCTAATAAGAGACTCACCTGTTGTGCTGATATTAAATTATTTTCAGTTTCTGACCCTGATGGCTTACATACGGCGGCTGTGTTGTACGTGTGTGCGTTGTTATTTGCAGTCGAAATAGTAGCAGCTGATGATGTGGTGCTAACGTTTGTTCCCATCGGCATGGTGGTTACTGTTGAGGCGGCAGTGGCAATAAATGTTGCTGTTGTTGTTCCAGCTGCATTAGCATTGTTAACTGGCGTGACTATAGGGGTGGTGGTAGTTGTAATAGGGGTTGCGGTGGCGGACGCAATTTGTGTGACCACTGATGTTGAGGTGGTAGCGGCGGTGGTGGTCATTGTTGAAATTTCTGTGGCTGGATTGGCTTGCATAGCGGACATTGTCATAAGCGCTGATATTGCACTGGCTGATGAGGCACTCATCACGCTGGAAGTATCGGCTAGTTCTGGTGTTCCCTCTTGCAGGCGCGGGCTACGTCTCGGCGGAGTACGTTTCATAGTTTGCAAAAGTGATACGTTTCAAAATTAGCGCAATTACTATTTGCGCAACAAGTTTTATCGTGTTGAAAAAAAATGTGCAATCGAAAAATGTGTCTATCAAAAGTTGTATGGCAAACAACGGATCTGCAAATCAACCGTTATGAGTGCCCGCTATGTATATATAAATTCCAAATACAGTGCGACCTGTTGCACTGCGAAATAAAGCTGTTGTCGTGAAGTGGCGAAGAAATAGAATACGATTTGATATGTCGCTATTTATTTCTATTAAAGGGAAATTTACATTAAAAATGATATTTTTACAAATGATGGTACAAACAAATGTATAAGTAAATGATTTTCAACTCACCGCAGTTTTGCGCCCTTTCACTTGTTCCTTCACGACAGCAATGAATTTGACTTTCATGTCTTGCATGAAGAAGACCAGAAAGGTACGCAAATGGCGGTAAGCGAATGTCAAACACAAAACATAAATTTTAACATGGAAACAATAAGAATTGAAACACATCATTAGCGCAGGTCGTTTTGTTACATTACATTATAAAGAGTTTAGAGTTTAATAAAAAACTAACTCAAAAATCGAATGTTTGCTTTTCCTTAGATGTGAAGTTTGTATGAACATATGTCCCCCGGAGGACTGTTGGTGACGGCATTGCCAGCAGAATAACAACATAAAGTTTAGGGTTTTACCGTTGTCTATCAACTATGGCGTCTTATCGTTGGCGTTTAATTTACGGAATTTCTTGATGGGTACATCGATGTATAATTTTACTCAGCCGTGGGCATAGCATTAACATCCATACGTACAATAATATCTCAAAGCTACTTATTGACAGAAATGTTGAGTGACTGCTTGTTCCCTGTTACATTTAACAGTTGCTTTGATGAGTACAGAGTGGGTAAATGTTCACAGCACGTGAATGTATGTACGTAAGCTCCAGTGCTGCCATTTTGGTGATTTCTCTATATTTTTATGAACCTTTTCAGTCCATTTTTAAATTCATCAATTTCCGAAAGAATTTTCTCCTAGGGAGAGGACAAATTAGGGCAGTTGGCATGGCAGAGTGGGTTTATAAATTTGTTAAGGCAATTAGGTATAAAGTGTAATTATTGTGAAGAACTAGTTTTAAATTTTAACTGGGTTGCCATTTTGTACACAATCTATGTTTTCAAAAGGCAAAAATGACCGCTAAATTTGATCCAGTTCAATGGCTAATATTGTTTTTTTATTTCGGAAGTAGTTTATTTAGCTATTTTCTCTTTAGCTTATGGTGCTAACTGCATGCTTTGTTATTGGCAACACTATATTTATACACACATGCATATTTACATATCTCTACAGAGCAGTGCTACTGGACTATGCGCAGTTTCAATACGTTTGTGAGTACTTCTCTCGGAGCACATGGAGAATAACTGCTTCCAACCCCCTCCCTAGAGCAAACAATGAGTGTATATTACTCTTTGGAGCAACAAGCATATGTTTGTGTGTATTGATGATTGCTGCTTTTAGCAATTCGTTTTTGCGCTGAGTGAATAAAAAAAAGAAAATCAGCTATAAAGAAACAAAACGTTTTGACTGATCTACAATGAAACGGCAAGGGATAAACAGAATGTCAAATGTGCGCTGTTTGTGTATTCTTAACAGTTCAACGCTATTCAAATTACTATTGGAGAGCGGAAAGTGTGAGGAGAACAGATACTTTAACAGATTTTTTTAGACATAGCAAAGTTATAAAAATAGGGGTAATAGCATTTTGATTGCTCTGTTGGAAATGGTCTCTTGTCGTTAGAAGGAGGCAAACATAGTGCGATCAACGTTTCTTGTTTACATAAAAACAGTGCTGGGTGAAAAAATAGCACTTAAAATTCAAAATAACATAACAAATTGTTTAAATTTTCTTTCTTTTATTGGTACCTTTTGTCTTGTTTTTGTTTTTTTTCTATTGATTTTTTTGTATTGTTTTTGTTTTTGTTTTTCATTTAAATTACAGATTTCTTTCAATATATTTATACCGGAAAATTCAATCAACAAAGTTTCTATGAATTTTTCTCTCTCTATATGATAAAATTGTAACTCTCCGGAGTGTTGCTTATTGGGTATTTTTTATCTGAATTGATGTTTCATGTCATATTTCAATAAAAAAAACCTAGAAACTGTTAAATTTATATTTTTGCATTTTTATGAATATCGACATTTTTATGAATCCGACAGGTAAAAGCCAATCCACATATCTGTGTTGCCACTTAGATTATTTTTAAGGGAGTTGCCACTTATTTAATTTTTTTTGAATGGAAATGGGATATGGCTAACAATAGGGTATTTTACGTCGTATTTTAACAAAAAAATTCTCGATAAGTTTACCAGCTAGTGTTGCCACCTGATACTAATAATTATATTTATGCTTTCGAAAACATCTTTACAAATTTCTATACAATTGTATATTCAGGTTATTTGTCAACGAAATTTATGGGCAACGTTACAAAATGATGAGCAAAGCTCGATCGCCATGGTACTGTTACTAAAACTCGAGTTCATCTGATGAACTTTTCAATAAATATTTATCTATATCTAACTCATATCTTGATTTTTTTTAAAATGATTTTAATCTTATTTGTTTCCTTCTAATTCTAGTTGCGTATGGAAAGTCCAGCTCCCTGGGAAGTTGGTTCTTTAACAGACCCAATCGAGGTGTTTGACATGGTCATGGTGGACCCAGTAGCAACACATTCGGCCAAAGTAAACGATAAATTTGATAAGCGTCTCATACGTCTAGTACGACGACAACGAGCACTCTACGATCCCACGCACAAGAATTTCACAAATGTTGAAGTTAAAGCCCAAATTTGGGAAACAATTGCTAAACAATTGAATAGTGATCGTAAGTATACCCACTTGCATGATAAATTTTCATAAACTTTTATAATTTGCAAACTTTCGAAATACTTACAGCGGATGCCTGCAAGTGTGCTTGGGTGAATTTACGTTATTGCTATCAAAAGTATGTGCGACGGTTGCGTAAATTCTTTGCCAATAAAAGGAGTAAAACGCGCAAGCATAGACCTATTATGGTATTTGAAAATGATATGATATTTCTTTGGCGCTTCATAGCCGATAAGTGAGTAGTAGAATTATTTCCAAAAGCGATTATTTTATATACTTTCTTTATGCTATTTAGAACACACTGTCCGCTACCATGCGACGAGGAGAATATCGAAAAGCAAGCAACACCACCACCAGACACAGCTGTAGAAGATGATGATATCGTACTGCTAGAGGATGATGTAGAAGTGATTGATTTGGATGATGAAGCCAATAAATTAGCCATACCATTTTCAAGACATTGGAAGGGACAATTTGTAATAACGCCTGAAATACGCCGACTGATTGTAAATATAGAACCTTATGATGAGCTATATGATTCAAAGCATAGATATTATGAGGATTATAGACGTAAAGGCATTATATGGAATGCCATCGCTAATGAAGTGGGTGACAAAGGTGTGTGAAAAGCGTTCGAGTTTAATTTTATGTGAAGCTTTATTTTAATTGTTAATTTTTTTTGATATTTTTTAGCAACGAAATTAATGAAATGTTGGATACAAATACAAACACGTTATGAATGGGAAATTATGCAACGAAATATGGATGGTTCGACGGCATTGACGAAACCAGCTACCGAATTGGAACATCTTTTGTCTTTCTTTAAGCCGCATATAAAGAAAATGTGAGTTGTTCAATGAGGCTTAGTGATTATACTATTCAAAGACGTCTTAGAAAGAATCCTTGGTATAGTAGCAAAATTCATTGAGAGCAGTGTAGGAATCCCAAAAAGAAAGTAATAGCTTAGAAAGGCTAAACATATTTGGTACTAAAATTATTGAAATCATGACGTATCTACATATGTGATCACAGTGCCAACAATTAGCAATTAGAAACCTTAGATCACACATTTTAATTTTTATTGAAGAGCTGAAGATATGTTTGCTATCATAAGAGACATACCACCTGCACTGCATGTCTTTGCTATGGTGAAATCGGAAAATCAACGTTTTGACCGAAATTGAGGCTGAGTGACTCGAGTTTCCCTGGGAGGGACGGTTTCCTCTTTAGCTGTGTCAGGTGACGAAGCTCTGAGCGCACGACCTATTAGCGACATGTTGTGGATGCCGATGATGTCGGTGATTTTTACTTATGTCTCTGGGTGACGTCTCAGAATGCAACCTATATCTCTTAAGACGTCTCCCGATTCATTGCAGCTTAGTAGTGCTCTTAAAATAAGCATTTTAACCCCTAGAAGGAAGTGAGAATTAGGTGCGATAACAATACATCCAGTAGCGGTTCTGATCGCTCACTTCTATATGCTTGAAGCTCTAACTTAGCACGGTTTGAGACTCCGAAAATAATATTCTAGGAAATAACTGTATCCCTTTAATTGTTATATACTTTTGTCTTTATTTTTATACTTATTGTTGATTCTTTTTTCATATCACTAATTTTGTTTTTTTTCCCTTTTCAGACAACTTACTGTGTTTAAATCGTCGTATTACCTTAAAAATGACTGGCATGAGCCAATCGATCATTTCAAAAATATCTTCAGTCTATTAGTTGCTATGAAAAAGTATCCTGCTGTTATTGCGCTCACGGAAAGTCTTGCGAAATCTATTTCAAAACTAAAATGTGACTCATGTGTGGATGATGTATATATAAAAACATGGTGCGATGTCGCAATTGCTAAAGGTATGTATCGTATAAGAAGGGAAATCAACTCTTACTTACGTTATCAAATCTTTTCTAGGTGGTGGCGTCACACCAGGTCAATGTGAAACGACATGGCTTATTTTACGTGCTTTCTATTGGGAGCTGGTTAATATGCGTAAACATAGCTATCAATTACAAGATAAATGGTATTTTGAATCAATCATTTCGGAATTGTATGCATTGGCAAAAATACAAAAGCCCCATATGAAACCGATATTGACGAATGGAACAGCCACACTCTCAGTAGTTCCGGAAACTGCAACAACAACAAAACCAATAAATGAACCTACATGTAATATTACGATAAGTCTAGTTGAAACAGCAAAAGGCGTTGCAAATAATGAAAAAGAACAACAACAACAACAAAAAGAGCCAGCAGCCGCGAATAAAAATATCACTACACAACAACCACCATCTCAACCAAGAGAGCCAAGACAGCCAGTATTGACCACTTTTGTACCAACGCCAGTCAATTTTGATGAAGATAAAATAACTTCTTCAAGGATACGGCTTGTACCACTTGCCCCAAAACCAGTTGCAAATATTAGTTTACCTAAGAGCAAAAACAACATCCCCGCACCCATCTCATCATCACCAGCCGCCACTAATGGCAATGGTGGTCCCATCAACGATGCTACATCTACCAATAATTATCAAGACAGTTTAGTTGCAACACTAACAAAAGCGCAACACAAAACGATTACAAATATCAAACAGAAAGATACATCCAGTCCATATCCACAGTCGAAATCGCCGCAAATACGTGTGAAATCACAAGCAGAACTTAGTGGATTGCCACCACAACAGCATCAGCAACAACCACAACCACAACAGCATCAGCAACAACCACAACAGTATCAGCAACAACAACAACAGAATCAGCAACAACAACAACAGCATCAACAACAACAACAGCCACAACAACAAGTAAATATGCTTGTACAAACGCATCCACAACTACAAATTAAGTCGCAGGTTCCACCAACTTTGACGCAAGTGCAGCAAGCGATTGGACAGCTCAAATCGGTTCAATATCAAAATGCAATAATGCAATCACCACATCAGTTCCAACAGCAACAACAATCACAAATGCATTTAATGCAACCCCAACCGTTAGCGCAACCATTCACAATAATGCCACCTAATGCTATCGTTCAGATACCAAATGCAGCCTTAACGAATTTAACACAAAATCTTTCGCCACAACAACAAACACCACCACCACCTTATGCTACACACACAAATATGGGAAAATTATTACCGCCTGTAGCAATCGAACAATTATCTTTAACAAATCCACAAATACAACCATCAGCAACAACGTTGGATGGTATAAAAACTCCAAAGATTGTATCAGCTGTTAGTTTGGCACCGCGTGCCACTTTCGCGGCACCTTTCATCAATAAAGGTTTGCAAATAACTGCCGTCACTGGTGGTAGTACTACTTCGGCCTCAACAACAAATTCACCACCGCCACTAACTCATGCCACAGGCGTCGTTCATATACGTCCCGCAGCACCACCAGTCTTGCCACAACTTACGACACCTACTGGTGTGTCGACATCGCAGTCACCTGCAACTATGACAGGAGGAGGTTCAATGCCTTTAACTAATCCACCACAAAATAATGTTTTGAATTTGCCATACC
The DNA here is from genome assembly GCA_951509765.1 of Sphenella marginata. Taxonomy (NCBI): domain Eukaryota; kingdom Metazoa; phylum Arthropoda; class Insecta; order Diptera; family Tephritidae; genus Sphenella; species Sphenella marginata. The sequence goes on along the minus strand of OX608081.1, from coordinate 27,046,248 downwards.
AACTACCAGATAAAACAAATATTGTGAAATGTGCACAGCCATTAGTTAATATAAATAATGCTAACACAGCCGTAATGCCAAACACACAAACGAAAAGTAAAGTTGTAACACCATCGCAACCGGTGCCGCCATTGTCACATGCAACGCCCCCACCACAAACCTCAAATAACTCAACTGAATCAGCAACACCAGGAAACTTTTTAGCGCGTAAGCATGTAACACCAACAGCGCAACTGAATCCTAATGAAATTATGATAGAGTTGATAAGTTCGGTGAATGGCAATCAATTGGTCGTACATGGTCCACCATTGGAGCGCAAATATTCGTTGTCAATGAACACAACGGCACTTCTAATACGCGAGGTGCTCTCCATTCCATATTTGCATAAGAAAGACTACAACAAACCGAATCAGATAAATATATTTTGGCAATATTTGGCCAAACGTTTCAATTTACCAGGTATGTGTTAAGGGGAGTGAGGCGAGAAAGGATGGCATTTTCTTGTTTGCTTATAAGTTATCCACTCTTAAAAGTGTCAATATATATTTATGAAATTAGTTATAACCCCAACCTCTTTGTATTTACAGTGCATATTTGCAAAGCTTGCTGGAACTTCCTATCCGAGAATTTTGCACATTTTCCTCAAATCGCACCAATTGAAGAGCTCACCAAACCAGTTAAAACTGGCATTAAAGTTTGGCGTGAATCGCAGGCTTATTTTCAATTATTCAATGAGAAAGCCGGTAATTTGTTACTTCATCTACTAAATTTAGTTAAACTAAAAGATGGGGAAGTCAGCACGTATTCAACAACTAATATATGTTTCTTGTTTTTCTCAAATAAAGCTCAGTTACGTTTGCCCGCCATGAAGTATGCTGTGGAAAAATTTTTCGATAACATCAGAATGCAGGCGAGAACAATACCACGTGTACCTGGAAAGAAGTTACAATTTATTGCCGATTGGCAAGCAGCTTTAGATAGATCAGAACGAACCTCACCAAACCGTAAGTAACTAATGAAGTAATTTGCATATTCATTTTTAAAAAACAAATGAATTTCAAAATTTCGTTTACAGATGTTTGGTTCAACACATGGAGCCTTTTTAGAAATTCATTCATTAAATATATGCGCGATTTAGAAGTTGGTATCGATAATAAATGGTCATTGATATGGTGGCGTGTTTTGGCCAAATTAGATTTTCTGATAGAAGAACAATATCATTCTATGGAACCATTTTATTATATTGTACGAAATAAAATGATTGAAGAGTGTGAACGTTGTCGTAAGGCAGAGAATTTGAAAGATAGTGCAGCTAATATGACGTCTGTTGATGCGAAAAAATTAAAGCTAAGCAACGAAAATGACCAAAACTTAAATTGTGAATTACTGAAAATACCCGATGTTGATCCATATCGTATTGTTATGGCTATACGTCGCTATCCACAAATTTATCAAAAATCAACTGAAGAAGAGAAGAATAAGGCGTGGATGGAAATGTCAGCAGAATTGCAAATTAATGGTAAGCAACGAGATTTAAAAAAAAAAAGTACAAATATTAAACGTTGCCACTTTGACATTTTGAATTAATCTAATTACTTTCCAAATTTCTATTTTGCAGAAAATTCATTACGCTTCGGATTTCAACAAGCTTTGAAAAACTATCGCCTTTATCTGGCGCGTGATCCAGCGAATCGTTGTCGCCTAAATCATCGTTATTACAAGCACATGGCAGAAATTTGTAGAACCGTTAAACCCGCAACAACAAAGAAACTAAATATTAAAACGCCTACAGAATTAAATCAAACTGTCAATGAAAGTCTCGATGCACCCGAAGTTGTATTCCCCGAACGTTTCATTATGGATATAAATATGAGCAATAGCAACACGAGTTTGGTAATGAAAAATTGGGCATACGGCGTAGCTATAGCCGGTGTACAGTCTAGTAAGAAATTGGAGGAAATATTTAATAAATATCGTTCAGAAGACGTTAAAATGAATAGCGTTACGTTGAATAGCGACGCAAATTAATTAGTTTAGTTTCTAGAAATTAACAAATTAAACTTTTTTTACGTTGAATAATGTTAAGTATGTAGACTTACCTAAATGTTATGTAGATTTAAAAAATATTACGAAAGACTTTGGACATATAAATTAATACAAATAGTATACTACGCACCTAGTACGTATGTGTATATGAATGTCAGTATGTAGTTGTAATTACTTTGTAATTAAGATACTCATAATTTTAATTACGTAATATAATGTAAAACGTTAATTAAGATTACGTTTATTTTATAATAAGTTTTGGAATTTTTGAATAACAAATTAATTGTAGATTTGCATTTAAATTTTTTTTAATGGAATGCAAAAATAAATACACATACATACATAAACAATAAGAGCTCTTACTAGTATTTACGTTTCATTGTTTGTGTAGCGGCAAAAAAACACTTACCGAAGGTTTAGAGGAGTGCTACCGGTGTGGACGCCCTTTACCGTGTATGGATAGACTACTAGTACCACTACTGCGGGAGCGATTGCCTCATCCCGACAAACCTTTGGCTGTATTCTAAGCCCCTAATCCTCTGTTGTATAAAGTAATCTGTGTAAAAGAGTAGTTTATAATTTGTATGAGCTCTTGAGCTTTTGGGGCGTGCATTTCAGTCGCTCCGAATTAGCTGAGTGTGGCACAACGTAGTCGTCCACGCTTTCATATGTGAATTTATGAAGACACACTTGCGCAGGTGTTTCAATACCCGAATTTGAAAGCAGAGTGGGGGGCTGTTGTTGTTGTTGTTGTTGTTAGCAGTGCTTCGCCCTGCCCAAAGGGCCAGTACACTCTTAATTGTCATCAGGGTCTTCTAACGGAAGTCCAAGGAAACGCGCAGTTTCGACAGGGTTGGACCAGAGTGATTAAGGTGTTAGAAGAGTGTGTTCAGTAGAACAGGAAAAGGCATGTTGTGTGTCATGAGGAGCCATACCGCATGCAGGGCATGTGTTCGGTATGGTGGGGTTCAGTCTGGATAAATATCAGTTCAGCCTTTTGCAGTATCCAGACCGGAGTTGTGCCAGCATGACTCTAGTCTCCCTCGGAAGGACATTTCAGTGTAACCCTGTCTAGTTTGTCCAGAGTGGGGGATAACTTGACCTTATTTGGTACAGAAGAAATGAAGAAAGCGATAGTTTGGGCTGAGAAGGCAATTGAAAAGTAAAGTTTCTCTATAAGAGTCGCATCACGAACAGTGTCCGAAGAAGAGAGAGATCAACTGAAAACCCAAAGACGCCACTGGGTCATATACAGAAGATTTGCCTATCGATGTACATATGTATACTTCTTTTCATAACGTACTGTAAACTTGTCAAACTGCAAGGAGCGCCATCTGTGACTCATATATGAGTAAGAGCTCTACTAACACTAGCGCCATCTAGCTGCTAAGTTTTAACTATTCATTGCAGAAATTGCTAGAAAAATGTGCTATAAAGATATCACGGGAGTTATTTACTAGGGCTGCCCATATAAGCAACCATTTAAGCATCCAAAAAAAAAATCCGAGGCTTTTACCGTAGATATCTCGGACTCTGTGCAATGACAACTCCGCAGTAATCAACCAAATTCAAGCTCAGTCGCGTGAGGAGCTTTTGAGACTTGGCAAGTATGTAGTTGGAAGCTGGCTCCACAGTTCGCTAATTGTGGTGTCACAAGGTGTCCAACCACCGCTTCATCAGCGCGTCACAGAGACATCTCACATTGTCGACTCCAACACCTCACTTAGGTCTTCGTTAGTCACAATCTTTGCATTCTTCGTTTGGTTTTTTTTTGTTTGTTTGTTTTGATGATGAAATTTGATTGGCTTTTATTGTTGTTGTATTACCGTGGCTACTGTTGAACGTGTTGCGCATGCGCAAATGTGCGCTCAAGGCATTTAGTGCGATATGCAGAGCGCCAACTGGCAGCAAAATGTAATTGTTTTCAGACATAAATCACAAATGAAACAAGAAAAAAAAAAGACCAACGACTTGCAAAGCTAAGTACTAGAGTCACTGGGTAGTTGCGCACATTTTTGAGAAATCATTGAAGCGATCATATTCATCAGTAGGAGCTCCATTTTTGTATACCATTCACGAGCATGCAAGGGTATATTACGGTAGATGGACCTCTTAATGGCCACCAGCCGACCCATATTGGCCACAATTTGAAAGTGAGAACTCCACGCCCTTCCCTTTTAACTCCAATCCCCAATCAGATATTCGAGCTGTAGGGAGCGCAGATGCCTCTAAGCCAGAACTATACCCCACGTCCGGTACAAAGCAAAGCACCATCAATCCCGTCATGCTGACCTACTAAGAAACCGTCACCACCGTGAACTTTTGTGGCTAGTGTGAGTCACATCCTCATACAAGGTATGTTTCTCATCACCTCAGCTGCATACCAGCTCAGTCTTAATTCTCCTCTGTTAACTTGTCTCACCTTGGCAGAAGGTGGAAGGCGACGACATCGTCGATACGATCGTGCATTTTGGGTCAGTCGGCATGCACAAACAATTACTTCATTCGATTACTTAGGTTAGTATACTGTTGTTGTTGTTGTTGTTGTTAATGCTGATATGGCTAAGCTGCTGGCCATCAACAAATCTACTATCGGCCTCATCAGCCCATCGACGGATATTGATCGCGTGTGTTTATGGTGATTTTTCGATTGCAGATTTTTAACTGCGCATGCGTGCGTGCTGAACTGTGGAGGTTGCAAAAAAATTATTCATTGCATTTATTTATTTATTTGATTGTTTGTGAAAGAGTTGCCAAAGGTGGAAAAATTTATTAAAGAAGTTGCCAACTATTAGGAACATTTTTAAAAAGCTAAACCGCATAAATCCTTCAAAAGGAAATAAGCGTTGCCATCTATTTCGAAGTAAAATATTTAAAGAATTTTCGATAAATAAATATTTATTTAAAAGAAGAGTTGCCGCCTGTTTCAGAGATTTTTTTAACAAAGTTCTATTTAGAAAAATTATAATAAAGAGTTGCCATTTATTTAAAAAAAAATATAAAAAGTTTTCGATAAATAAATATTTATTTAAAAGAGTTGCCATTTATTTTAAATAATATTTTAACAATGCTCAACGCAGAAATATTTTAAGAAAATGTGGCCATCTATTTTAAAGAAAGTTTTTCAATGAAGAACTTCAAAAACAATTTTAAAACAAGATCTGCCACACAAAAGTAAATTCTCAGAAAAGTAAGGAAAAGAGTTGACTACTATTTTACACGAAAATGTTGAAAAAGGACAAAAAAAGAGTTGCCATCTAGTTTAAAGAAAATTAAATAAAAATTCAGAAATATCTAAAAAAAAGTATGTATGTATAATATTTGAAGAAAATTTTGGTTAAAAGACTTCAAAAAAAATAAAATATATTAAAGGAGTTGCCATATAAATATTTAAAAGAAACATTTTATTTAAAGAGACCCATTCAAGGAAAAAGGTTTCAAAAGGCATGAGTTGCAGAAATTTTAAAAAGTAGAGTTTGAGAAAAGGCGTATCTACTTATAACACAATTTAAGAAAAAATTAAAAAAGTAAAAAAATTTTCAAAAATATTTCAAAGGTTGCCATTTATTTTAAAAAGACCTTTAATTATTTAAAACCTCAAAATGTTTTACAAAAGACTTTCTATCTATTTTGAAGGGAATTAAGACCAAAGGTAAACTTCAGAAATATTTAAAAACAGAGTTGCCATCTATTTTATTTTTTTAATAAGAGTTGGCATTTATTTCAAAAAGAGCTTTTAAATATTTGAAGCCTCAAAAAGCTTTACAAAAGACGGAATTAAAACAAAGGTGAACTTCAGCAATATAATAAAGAGAGTTGCCATTTATTTTATTTTTTAAAAAAGGGTTGCCATTTATTTTAAAGAGAGCTTTCAATTGTTAAAAATTTCAAACACACTTACAAAATACAATCACTTTCCATTTTAAAAACAAAGGAAAACTTAAAATATGTTTGAAATAAGCGTTGCACATATTTATAGAAATTCAAAAAAATAGGCCCCAGAAAAAAATAGTTTCTATTTCCTTGAAGAAAATTAGCTTTCGAGAGAATTGCTACCTATTTTAAAGCGAATTAAAACAAAAGATCAATTTTATAAATATTTAAGAAAAGAGTTGCCATCTGTTTTATTTTTACTAAAAAGGGCTGCCATTTATTTTATTTTTCCAAAAAGGGTTGTCTGTTTTTTTTAAAGAGAGCTTTCAATTGTTAAAAATTTCGAAAACACTTACAAAAGGTAAACTTTAAAAATGTTTAACATAAGCGTTGCCACTTATTTAAAGGAATTTAAAAAAAATATGCTTCAGAGAAAAAATATTTGCTATCTCTTTGAAGAAAACTAGTTTTTGAGAGAGTTGTTACCTATTTTAAAGCGAATTAAAACAAAACATAACTTTCAGAAATATTTTGAAAAGGAGTTGCCATCTGTTTTAAATAAATGTTCAAAAAGGCTAACGTTAAATATATTTAAATTTTTTTTATAATTGAATAGAAAAACGAGTATTTTGAAGTTCGAAAAAATATGATACCAAAGGTTGCATTTGAAAGAGTTGCCATCTGTTTTAAAGCGAACGAAAACAAAAGATACATCATCAGCCCCTCCAAGATGAAGTCCATCATACTCTCATCGAACCCTGAGCCAATTAACATTTTCTTAAACCCACTCCGCTATCTGCCTTTGAGTTCGTTCAGGTCAAAATATGCATAAATTCCAGCATTCCAACATATATACATCCAGAAGCTCGTGCTTGAGTTTTTAATGTTGAGCTCCAGTCTATGCGTTTTTCTAACTTTTATGCGCATCTACATACATTCATAAGCATTAAAGTACTTAAGTGCCTACATAAAATAAATGGATAAAAATACTCGTACGCAGCTACCAATCTTGAGAACACAAACCAAGAGCGAAACCGAGCCCTTTTTTGTCCCACAACTACAAACGCTTCATGTTGCCCATTGCATTCTAATGAAGAGCAATAAATTTCCCGGTAGCGATCAAGCAAAACGCATCCAATAGGCCACAAAGAATTGAAAAAAAAAAAAAAAAAATCAAAGACGTTCAAGACGCAGAACCCGTTGAATGGCACGATGGCCATCGGACTGATGGATGTCTGCACAAGTCAATATATGCTCGAAAGGCGGAGCGGGGAGCAGGGATATAATCAAGAAGGGAGAAGGTGTCGCAGAGTTGAATAAACCGTTTATCATGAAAAGTTATCAAAGATCGATTGGCAGTAGAATTCACAAGTGGCAGGTTGAAATGGTGGCGGGGGGAAAGCGACAGCCTCAAATCGTGTTCGTGAGACGTGGGCGGTGCGGGTGCATGGAGGTGCAGTGAAATGTTGAAGAAATGCTGCTGCACGTTGATAAGAAATGCGGGTGTTGAATAACAAATTTACGCAACCGCAATAAAAATTTACAACAACAAAAACAACAACAACAAAGCGTATTTGAACGATCACCGATTACCTCGCCGACTATGACGGTTACACGCGGATGAAACACCGACGAACTGAAATGGGGCAGCAAAGAGAGACAGTCGGCTGACAAAGTCATCTTTCAAATGCAGTCAGAGACTATAAAAAGCATTCGGTTAGAAATATTACAGGTAGGGATGAACAGAAACCGTCTAATCGCAGAAGGAGAATCGGGTAGTTTGAGGAATCCTCGGTTCAGAGTCTCATCACGATAGATGAATACAAACTACGGCATAAATGGAACTTTTTTTTTAATATCAAATCAAAAAAAAATAAAAAATTTTAAAATGTAAAATTTTTCTAACAAGGAGTTGCCAACTATTTGGAGTATATTTTAATTTATTTTGAGGAAAATTATTTAAGAAAGCATAACATCAAAAATATTTTAAAAGGCGCTTCCTTTGCTATATACATAAACATTTTTTTACAAAGTTTGAATTTAATCAAATTATGAAAAAAAAATGTAATTTATTTGAAAAAAATTAAGAAAAAGTAAAAAAACAAATTTTAAAATTTTTCTTAAAATCGAAACCAATATTTATTGACTAAGAATGATTGTCTATTGGCCTTGAGCTTGTGAAGATTAAAAAAAAAAATAATATTTAAATGTTGAAAAACAAAATATCTAAGAACCACCAGACAAAATGTTTTTTGTAAAAAGAGTTGCAAACTATTAACAAAATCGTTTTTTAAGATTAATTTAAGAAATGTTTCAAAAAGAGTTGACCGTAAAAAAAACTGAAATATTTAAATATGTAAAAAAAAAATTTCACAAATATTTCGAAAAATATAAAAAAATTATTCAGAAAGTTGTAATAATGTTTTTGAAAATAAAAAAAAGATTTTCAATTACAAAAAAAAAAATTTGAAAACTATTCTGTTTTTTATTTAAAAATCCTATGAAAAGATCTATTTAAGAAAAGGGATGCCAGCAAATTTTCAAAAAAGTAAGATTAAAGAAATATTTAAAAAAAATTTAAAGAACATTTTTAAATTGAATCAAATTATTATCGTTTGGTCTTGAGCTCGTGAAAAAATTAAAAAAAGTTTAAAAGTTTAAAAAAGTTAAGTGTAAAACAAATTTTTCAATTTCCAAAAAATTCAAAAACTTCATTTTTTAAATATCCTTAAAACCTGTGATATTTATCAGAGGTTTTATTTTAAAAATTGATGCTACCATTTTAAGCAAAAAAAAAAAAAAATCAAGAAATATTTTGAAAAATTTAGAAAAATTTTTAAGAAAATTTTTAAATTGAATGAATTGGTATCGACTTGGTTTAAAATCAGGAAACTTACAGCAATTTCTAAATATGTAAAATTTCAGAAACATTCAAAAATTGAGACCCCATATATTTTATACAAATTTTTAGATAACTTGAATTCCATAAATATTTCCACTTTTTAAAAAGATTTTATTTTAAAAAGAGTTGCCATCTATTCTAAAGAAATTTTTTAATGAAAATTGTCATCAACTGGCCGTGCGCTTGTAAAGCTCATACCACTTTTTAAGAAAATATACAATTTCTAAAAGTGAGTTGCCATATGTTTTATTAATTTTTTTAATAATTTAAATTTAAGCATTTTTTTAATAATTTCAATTTAAGCATATAAAAAATAAATCTGCCAGATATTTGAAAATTTTTTTAGGAATCATATGAAAGGAGGGTGGTAAATTTTTTTTTTTTTTGGTAGAATTGTTTCGAAAATGTTAAATTCAGAAAATACGAAAATTCCTCAGATGACAACGAACACAAATTTTCACTTTCAAAAATAGTACTTTCATACAAGAACCATAACTCTTTCTAATACCCGTCGATCTCCCTTCAAATCACCGTCATAAAACCCGGTTCTTCAAATACTCTCAACTTCACATCACAGGCATTGCATTTGTTTGTGCTCAAGCATTTGACCATTTGACTGATTTGGTATGGAGATGTTGTCGCCCATTCCAAACAATTCAATATTTCCTTAATACCAACTTCAGAAGGCGGCCGTCGCTGCCCTTTTGCTGCTCACTTCTTCGTTAAATGTTTGTGGTTGAATTATTCTTGTTCGTTCTGACGTATTCGGGTGGAGAAAATAATGGCGATACAAAGTGAGATGGTAAAAGAATTTCATGCTTTATCTTCCAAGGAAACACTAAATATGATGGATAAATATGAGTTTATTATAATTTATAAATGTTTCATGGAGCCTACATATATTTATGCAAAAGATATGTATGATTTCCTGCACATTTTTATTGTTTTTTTTTTTTTTATTATTATGAAATATGAAGAGAGTTTATGAGAGTTCGAAAGAGGAGGAGAAAAAGGTGCATCAGAATTGGTTTCCGTTTGTTATTTGAAGTGTTCGACAGCGGGATTCACTTTCCTAATTTCAAGCGGAATTTTTTTAAATAGCTCGATTAGTGCGACACGTTGCGGATTTTTTTTCTCACATGCATTAGGCGTCATTCGGTGGCAGTGCGAGCGCCGGATAAAGCCTAATTGTCGTTGTAATATATTCCTGTAAATAATCAACAAATAAAAGAAATCAATAATATATATATGTATCATGTTGATTAAAACGAAACAGCTTCCATAAATTTTAATGTTTGAAATCCATAAAATCATGAAGCTTGTTAATCATACACATCAACGGTAATTGTTATTGTAAATTTTGGAAACGAGTAAAATTATCTCGCTTATAAATTGAACTAAACATCTATATGGACCTGTCTGTTTCAAAACGTTGTTGTTGCCATTTACATGCCAAATTTTTTATCTCGCGCAGAATCACAACGACCGGATGACGGCTATTGTACTCTCACGCGACTTAGAATTTGATTACAAATTTCAAATGTCCAACTCAACGGAAAGTTACGCTAAAAGGCTTTTTGCAAGATTCTAAAATTTCGTATGGAAATGAGCGAACAAACAAGAAATTGACTTAACATGAATGTAGAAATTATAAAATTGGAAAATCTCTGGGCTCAAAGCAGACCTGTTAAATCTGGATTAAAATTAAAAATCAATTATATTAAACTTCTCTATTAATTTAATTGATTAATTATGATAATCGAACTTTTTTAGAATAATTAATTGATTAGGATTAAATTTTGTTATCGATTAATGAGGATTTATTTCGTTTTCAAATTTAATCCTAGCATTAATCAAATTAATCAACATTTCAATTTGTTTACATTTTTTGATTAATTGCGATTAACGAGGTTTAATAACAAATTTTAAATATTAATTAAAATTAAAAAATTTTACACTTTTTTGTTTGTTTTTTTATAAATTTATCCAAAAAAAAAAGCTATATTCCCAGCAAACCATAGAAGTCATACATGAGTCATCAAGGAGTTCTGAATGGGACAAGCTTGAATAAGAGAGAGCACACTTTGTTTTTCTCATAAACGGCACTTATTAATCCTCGTTAATCGCAATTAAACACAAATTTTAATCATATAGAAATTTCGATTAATTTGATTAAACCTAGGATTAAATTTGAAAACGAAATAAATCCCCACTAAGCCTCATTAATCGAACACAAAATTTAATCCTAATCGATTATAATTATTCTAAAAATGTTCGATTATCATAATTAATCCATTATTACAAAAATAACAAAAAATTTTATTTGATTATTAATGATTAAGATTAATAATTAAGGTCTGGTTCCAGGGAATCTAATATGCCAACTGCACACGTACATATAAATCTATTTTATTTAAAGATACAAATTTAAAATATTTTGCGTAAAGAAATCAGCGAAAGCTAAGCAAAAAACCGTAAGTTAAAACCCCACAAACGAAATCTGAAAAAACAACAAAATACTAATTTACATAATGATCGATGGTGAAAAGTGAGATCTACAAGATTTTTTGTGTGTTATTTTTTTTATTTATTTATAGGTATGTACCTATAATTTGCGTATTACATTCTTGCAGATCTATTAGCAACTTTGTTGTAATTAATATCACAAGTGATTTCGATGACCCAAAAATTGGCAAAACTGGTTATTGTCTCAAGTTAAATCGAAAGATCTAAAGAAAGTTGGAGAAATTTAGTGAGTGAAATTAGTTTTTAGTAAAGTTCGTAGAATAGAAATTTTAATTCGTAGAGTGTGAATAATTAATGATGATTTTAAGATGTTGCTGGTCGGCTTCTTTTGTTCCGATGATGGGAACAAAGGCGTTGAGCTGCTAAAAGCGATGATGAATGAAACATTTAAAAGTTGATTTTATGTTTGGGAATTTCATTTTCATTTTGCTTGAGGTGATCGATGCGAGTTTATTTAAGTCGGTTCATTTAGCTTAGTTTGCTTAGTTTACGTTTTTAGCTCGTAGCGCGATTTGGTAAGCGTACAAAGAAGATGCGGCAGAATATTTGGAGTTTATTATTTGTGATTGGCTGCTTGGCTGCAGTGCTGGTGAAATGTATGTGAAAGTTTGTGGAAAGAATTTATATAAAATTAGAGTTCTAAAATCAAGGATGTCTACTGTGGCAAAAGAAGACCCACGGCTGAGTGGAAGATCAACCCATCGGAGAAAACGATAAAATAAAGAATTATCTCCGAGAGGGCGATCTTCATCATTCCGAAACTGGGTGATCTTTTACTGAGTCCTTGATATCTAATATACTGCCTTTAAGTATGTAGGATGAAGCAGTCTTGTTGAAATTCGGATCAGCTTAGGTTCAACTTCGGTGGAAATGGGTGAAAGTTTGCTTCAGTTCAGCCCTGAAAGCCATACGAGGCCTTTCCCTAATCTACTCTTTTAACTGAAAGGAAAGGTGAATTATCGAGATCGGGTCTGAATCAAAACTCGTATCAAAAAAAAAAAAACTGTTAAATGGAACCGTGACGCTGTTACAAAGAAAGTAATAGAGATCCACGGAAACGAAACTGAACTGTTGCGAAATACGGTCAAACCACCTCATCCGAAATTAGAATGGCGAAAGCTTAGGAGCATGATACAAGAGCCACTGAGGAACCTATGTGGATGCGGCTTGCCTCAGACTTTAGCTTTAATCCTTTAAATGTAGGGCTAGTGTGCTATGGGACTAGCGCCTGGCTGTGCAATCTTAGTCGAACTAAAAATATAGCTTATAGCCAAACCCGGGGTTCTTAAAACAGGATTCCACAACCGCATTGTCTTTAGAAAATCTTTGAAGCATACTGCAGTCCCTACATGGAAGGATTGGTGAACTAGCTCAGATCGGATTCGAAATCGCATATTTAGTAGGAGGGTCGAGCAGTGCAAACCTCTACTTACATACATACATTGCTTCAAACCGAAGCCTTCCCTATCCAACTTGCATGGAAGACACAATCAACTACAGATACTGCTGGTAAAAGGTCATATAAGACTTTCAGAGAGATAATATCCAAGGGGGTTCTAGGTTTCACCGAGTTGTTCTAGAAATAAGATGAGATGTCCAAGATAGTAAAAGCAAAGATTTTATAGTTCGTGTCCAGAGACTCCTCTTTTCGATTTGGCCAAATCAAGACAGTAAGCCCACAAAAACGCCTTCAGCTGGGTTTCAACTATTTCCATCCCGAACCCAATAAACATCTCTACAGGTTGGAGTGGGCTTTATGTTTTTGGTTAATACGTCAATCAAACCTATTTAAGCCACTCTACTGAGTCCATAAATTGAACCGGGCTTCATAAACATTATCGAAACTTTCAAGCTTTCCAGTTTCCCAATTTTCTTAATTTTTTTTCACTCTCTTATTTTCAGCTGAAAGCTTCTCAGAAGTCGACGAAGATGGCAATGAAATCGAAGTCAAACGTTTCTACATCGAAAGTCGTCAGCTTAATGGTGGACGACGACAGTGCGTGGAGACACGCAGACGCAAACGTGCCTACAACTATGGACAAACCGATGATGATGCAAACGATGAGCTACCGATTGGTAGCGGAACGGCAGCTTCAGGTATTGATACTGCGGTCTCTTTGGACGAAGAAGATGCAGATAAAGATGAGGCAGAAGCTGGAATGATGGATAACGACAGCAATGACAACGAAGAGCCAAACAAGGAAGAGGGTAATGAGGAGGATATGGCTGAAGAGGATGCAGGTGACAAGGGAGAAGGTGTTAAAGAAGAAGAAGAAGCTATGCTAAGTTTGCCGGTGATTGCGCAAATTACGCATTCAAAGGTTGAACAACAACAATCTGTGAGCGCGGCTGCTGCTGCCACCCCGGGCGGCAATGGCATTGTCATCGTCCACACCAATAAGCCACCCAAAGTTAATCCACAAACTCACGCCGTCTTCGAGTTACGACCTGTGCAAAGTGATGGTAGCGAAGACAACGCAGACAGCTATGGTAATGATGATTATATTGAAGGTGATTATGATGAGAATGGCGAGCCAATTTATCAAGAAGAAATTAATCCAGTGAGCACCACAGCTATTTGGTCCACGGGTGAGGATGATCTTGGTAATTTGTATGATGACTATACAGATGATAGAGATGAGGCGGATGGTGAGGATGCAGTTGCACCCAAACCGAAGCCAAAACCAACAAAGAAGAAGCCTGGCAAAAGACCAACAAAGCGGCGTACAAAGAAACCATCCAAAAATAAGAACAAGAAGAATAAGAATAGGAAAAACAAAACCAAAAACAATAAACATCGTCGACCAAGCAACAAAAACAAACCATCCAAAGGTGGCATGGTAAACAATAAAAGACGTCGCCAAAGACCCAACAAACGTCCATATAAAAATCTAAATAATTCAAGGCGTGGTCAGCTCAATAACTTGCACGCCCACAATCAAGGTGTGCAAACTTTCTCTAAAACGGACTCTTACACCAAGACGGGCTCGGATACCGATGATAAGGATGTGAATTGTATTATTATCAATAAGACGACGACGCCACGCCCATTTTGGGGTTTATTTGGACGTAGCGCTGATGGTGATGCACCTGCGGAGAGACCGTATGGTAGGAGGAAGCGCATTAATTTTAGTATACCAGCGTAAGTTTAGTTTGATATGAAGAGAGAGAGAGAGAGAGCTTGAGAGCTTGAGATGACAATGAGCTTTATGAGCTCGAGGAGCTCGATATACGTTTAATTTATATTTTTAGGTTATTTATTGAATAAATTCTGAAAAAATTTTAAACTTTTTTTAACTTTTGCTGGAAAGGAAGCAACGCCTACTAGGCGACAAGAAACCCGGCAGCAAGAGTTTGTCTGTCTTTGAAGCAGGTGGCTCGATATATAAAAGTATAATGACTTTTTAAGCTCGTAGGCGGATTGGGAGCTGGGCTTGGAACCACTTGGGATGTAAAAACCACTTTCGTCCATGACAAACTTTATGACGAGCTCCTACTGTAAACGACCAGATCCTTTTAAACCAAAACGTCTACCACAGTGGTCAGACAACCGAAGTCTCAGTGTGTGGTCCCTAGTGGTATGGTATGAGAGCCCAGTCAAGCGAGAGACTAGAACCGACACATGATCGCTGCCCCCTAAAATTATATTAAAATCGTTGGCAAAGACTACTTCTTAGCTTCTCAACGCCATTTATTGTCGTTATACCGCCTGGGACGCTGCGTATCAAGGACCCCACTCATGCCTTTTGCGAGATATCTGACGCCAATTGGAAAAAATTAGGGGAGATCAAGTCATCCTAAACCGGGTTGCTCCGTCCCAGTTGCTGCATATTTCTTCTTCCTTTGCCAACTTGTAAGAGGCTCGCTAAGTATGGGCTTGAAGTGACCTCACCGCCTTCAACCTCTTTTTTACTTCAAGAACTCGTCAATTGATAACGTACAAATTCAGAAACTAGTTTACCAATAGCCAGGTGTCCAATACATGCAATGCATCCAACTGACTTTCCAACCACTTTCCACCACAACATCTTTCCATCCATTCATTCATCCCATCCATACCTTAGCTCATTTCGACGGCAACATGTGCTTGAGTACTTCATTCGATTGCTCCCTAAAAAAAGAAAAACGTTAAAAACGTTAAAAGTGGAAACGTTGTTGTAAGCAGCGTAATGCAACTGCAAATAACAACAACAAAAAATTATGTGCAACAAGAGCCCACATACCGTCTTAGAGTGGCATCTAAGCAGCCCAAATGCGCGCCATTTAATTGTTGTCTGTCGTCCAACGTACCAACCGCATAGGAATGATGAGACGAGGTAAGAAAAAGCCAAAGGTAATAGCCAACTGTTAACATCTCTGAAGATATTTGGTCTTTGGCTGTGTGCAGGTTGCATAGGCCAAAAGTGGAAGAGGGCGCGTTGCATCTTGTGTTCTTTGCGCTTGAGCGGACACGTGCCCTACCGAGGCACGGCAGGCGCAGTGTCTAGCATTGAACCACCAAAACTAGCTTTCGAGTGCAACGAATTGTTTTGCGAGTGCGAAGTATGCAGCAGAAGACGTCTTTGGCTATTAAGATACGAGGGTTTATTTTTGTTGTTTCAATAATGTTGACGTTGTGGGTTCATCACATGACATGCATCTTTGCTTTACTACCTGACGAGATGCAAACGGAAGTGTAAGTACAACAATAAGAAAATTGCATGCGGGTTGTCATCTTTTGAAACAGAGTCGAAAAAGATCTATTAAGCGGGTATAGAACTTTCTTAAGTGACCGTTTAGTTTTTTAGTTTTTTTTGCATGTTTAATTTTTTTCTGCTTGCTTAAAAAATTTTATACTGAAAGCAACAAAAAAAAATAAGCAAGTAAAAAAAAAATAATAAACGTTTATATTCTTTTGTTTTTTTTAGAAAAATTCACATTTACTTTTCAAAACAAATTTCAAATAAAAAATATAATGAATAAAATACATAAGTCTCTAAATAAAATATGCAAGTAAAAAAGTAATAAGCGTTCACAATTTTGTTTTGAAAAATTCACATCAAATGTTCAATACGAATTTAAAATGAAAAAAAAGAAAAATTTGTTTTTGTTATTTTATTCACAAGTCGCTAAGTGTGTACGAAAAAAAAAATCGGCTAACAACCCTAAGATTTACCAAAAGAGCAGCACCAGCACTGTTTGAATTTTAAAGCTTTTACCGAAGTTGTATGATATATCCTTCTACTATGTAGGTGCTTCCACTGAGTAGAGTTTTACAAGGTTGCCACCTATTTAAAATAAAATAATTAAGTGAGATATGCTTAAACAATTGAATTGAAATGAAGAAAAATAAGCAAGTAAAAAAAAGAAATGAGCGTTAATATTTTCTTTTTTTTTTTTTAAATTCACATTTACTTTTCAATAGAAATTTCAAATAAATAAAAAATTTTAATTCATTTCTTTATTCATAAGTCGCTAAATAAAATAAGCGAGTAAAAAAATTATAATCACTCTCAATTGTTTTTTTTGAAAAATTCACATTTAATTTTCATAAATTATTTTGTTATTTTATTCACAAGTCGCTAAGTGCGTACGAAAAAAACAAGCGGCTAACATCTCTAAGATTTGCAAAAAGAGCAAAACCACCTAAACGCAGCTCAAATTTTAAAGCTTTAAACGAGGTATTATAATATATTCACCAAAATTCGTGTTGCCGCTGAGGTTTTTTTTTACAAGGTTGCCACATATTTGAAAACAAAAATTTTTATGAGATATGCCAATATGGGTACTAAACAAAATTAGTTTTTGTCCCATTGGAAAAAAAATTTTGCTTAACTGCGTTACCATTTAGAGTTGCCACCTAATCTTATTATAATGTTCTTTCATATTAGCAATTACCACTAACACGACTTGGCGCATTTGGTAATTTGGAAATGTTCTCTATTTTTTAATGGATTTTAAAGCTTTAGTGTGGCATTTTAGCATGCTCTTACCGGGTTGCCACCTCCTCGAAATTTTTTTACAATGAAATAATACTTTGCGATTTGGTTGAAAAAAACTTGCTGAGACGATGAGTTGGCATCCCATGGTGATTTCAATTGGATTTCCTTGAGCGTAACCTTAGAATGAAATAATTTCTTTTTGAGTTCAAATATTATTTTGTTGGTTAAGAAGATATTTCGAAAGTGACAAAGGGAGTAGAACGTTCGATATGCATCATTGATGTTACAATTTTACCACCACAGTTTTGTTGTTGTACTAATTCTGACTTCAAAATGCCATGGAAATACTTTGTAAGTATTTTCATAAAAAGGGGGAAAAAGAAAAAATGGAAAGAGCAATACAAAAGTTTGATGCAAATGATAACAAAAAACAAAAAAAAAAAAAAAACTAGGAAGGAAGTGTCTTCAATATGGCGCGGGTACTTACATACATATGTATGTATGTATGTATAAGCCCTTTAAGAATATAATTTGATTCCATTTGATATAAATACCCACATACATACATATGCATTTGTAAGTTACTGTTTTTGTGCCTTATGCCATTTCCCTGTGGTCACTTGAAGAGGGTGCTAACACGCGCAAGATGAGTAAACCAGGTGTGCTCTAAATACGTACGAACTTTGGTGAGTATTCTCCTCCACCGAGTGTCGTATGTCGCAAGTGTGGATTACTTTTTGTTGTTGTTGTTTTTTTTTTTCTGTTTTTCTGTAATTTTAAGAAAATTGAAGTGACTGTTACACGTGCAGTTACTTCTTACTGAGAGAGATACAGGTGCGGATTTGAAGAGTAATACAGCGTGCCGGGGGCCCGCTCCTGCTTTTTGGTGGCCTGGTTGGTTGTTTTTCTTGGTGTTACGAGTTCCCAAATTTCGTTTAATAATTTTAAATTCTCAAAAGGTTTCAAGGGGTCCCAAATATGTTCTTCACACCTAGGAAATCAATAACCGACCAGTGAAGCTAAAGAAACGCCATATTAGCTCCGAAAGTTGTAGGCAAAGAGCTAAATGGCCTTCTTATAAGATGACTACCCTGCTACAGGCCTTGGACATCAAAGATCTTGGAATACTAGAGCCGCATGGATACGGATATGACTGGAAGTGTTTACTTCACAGGCCGTTTCGGGGTCCTTTCATGAAATGTCGAATCTCTGAACCAGTTAACCATTTTTGGAATCTTTCGATCTTGGAGGGCTAACTCAGATTTTATTCCAAAGCGTAATTTCTCAATAAATATTCAGTCGACCAATTTATAAGATAAGTCGTCTTGGTCCGCGAAACCCTTAACTGCATACCAGTGGCCGATGCAGGATTTTGGGAAGGGGTGTTCACATTTTTTTTATTAAATATCGAGGACATCTTTTTTAAAGTTCCTAAAAAATATGGCTTTCAAGATTCTAATCGGGGGGGGAAGAGGGTGGACCAGAAAACCCCCCCGTGGATTCGCCCCTGTTGCATACTCTTCTGCTCTTCGAGTGATTAACTAAAAAATTCCTTAAAAATATGCGCCCCTTTTGACTTAGAAATCCCTGCAGAACACCGAATCCGCACCTGAAAAGAGGCACACACACAAACACACCTACACAACTACGGTCACAACCAAATATTGACTGCAACAAGAGCAAATACCCACTCATGCAATATCCAATACGTACCGCCTAATGTGATTGAATTTTAGTTTTATTTAGGGTCAAAGGGTATCTTCACTACCATGCTCGACTTCCGGTTAATAGCTTCAATGCGACTTCTGTTCCAATTTCTTAGCCACGCAAGCACATTCGTTGTATTGGAATCTTCAAGTGCTGCTTCTTCTACGCGCACGCAGCTGGCAGTCAAACGAAGGTGCTATTAGCCAAGTTGTGGTGGCAGTGGCAGCAGCAGCAGCTCAGCACGATTGTCAACGTGATGTCAAGTCATTAAAAACGTATTTTCGATGGGTAAAAGACGACATGTGAGTTCATCGGTACGTACAAACGTACTTCCATTACATTAAAGTGTTAAATTATTATCTTCGCTTTTGTCTTCTTTTTTCGGACCTTCTTTCGATATCTGCGCAACGGGTGCGAATGCGCGGGTAATTTCCCTCCACCGCTTGACACCTTAAAGTGCACATATGGATGAGTTGTTAAGTCGCCCTCCAAGCGCGCAATTTTCAATGCTCTCAACTGGTAGAACACCCATTCGTAATGCTAATGTTGGAACGCATGCGCAATAACGATTTCAAGTGTAACGTATTTTGAACTATTTTTTGATAAGTCGAAGGAAGTGAGTGGCTAAGTGAATAAGAAGACGAGTTAGGAGGGATCGTAGTGGTGATGATTTTTTTTTTAAAATACATGAGGAAACGAAGTACGATACCTTGTCACAAGTCCTTCCTATCATGAAAAGATATAGCAATAAAATTACTTAAGTTGGTCATCTTGAAATCAACTCTGAATGGATCCACAGCCAGTTTTTCAAAGGATGCAAATACTTTTTCACTTTTCATTTTCCAAAAAAAAAATTTCCAAATTTTGATGAAAAAAATTTAAGATTGTTATTTTATTCATAAGTCGCTTAGAGATTACGAATAAAATGGGTCAAGATTTTTTTCCGTAAATTTAATTCTGTAGTTTTTTTCTATTTATTGGAATCGGAGGCGGAGTCAGCTCATCTCACCTTTTGTGGTTTTGCTTAAAATCTTATATCCGCAAAATATTTTGTTCCAACTTGTATTGCCACCGCTGTCTGAAGGGAAAATAATATATTTCCGTGCACTAAAATGGGTGCTAAACTTTAAGTTGAACATCTCGCAATAAATCCATGAAAACTTCATTCAATTCCAATCAACCGTTTTTGCTTGATGCGCGAACAAACATACTGACATATAGACGAAAATTATAAAAACTGTTATTTTGCTGCCAATACACTAAAAAATACTCTCTTCATTAAAAAAAAAAGTTTCAAAAGTGCCATTCAGTTCGTTCCCTGCTAAACGAATAGTCAGCTAAGCTTCGTTGAACAATTTCTGGAGCGCGCTAAGTTGCGGGAATTAAGAAAAGTCATAAAGTTCCTAAAGTACCTGCCCACATTTTCCTTTGAATATACATAAGTACATATGTATGTCTAAGATAACTTCTACTCAGTTCTGTTTTGCATATTTATCTATGTACGTTCAGCGTAATAGTTGTTGTTGTTGTTGTATGCTCAGTAAATATTACCCGCTAACGCCATTGTTTGTGTTATCAGCTTTCGGTTAAACCCCAAAAAGCTTGGGAAAATCTTTTTTTGTGTCATGCGGGTGGAGTTGCTCTTGGTATTTGAGCTGCGCCTCTTTGCCGTGGGAGACATTTCATATGAGCTCATGCGTTTAATTGTTTGGGGTTTCTTTTGAAAAGATAATTCTAAATTATGGAAAATTTGCAGATAATACTTATACTCGTATAGATCTTTATACACATTAGGGTGGCGCTAAATTTGCAAGTAATTTTCTTTTCTTTGTTCCAAGCAGACCTGTTAAATAATGATTACTTATCGTATAGATTACCGGTTTGATTGATTATTTTCCTGAGAATACATTTAATGCTTTATTATCATTATTTTAACTTTTCAAAAATTATTTTCTTGAATTTTTTAAAATATTTTTTGGACTATTTTTGCTCTTTTTTTTTGGGGTTTTTATATTATTATTTGTTTATTTTTTAAATTTTTTTCAGAACTTTTTTTTTGATTATTATTATTTTTTTTGATTATTTTTTTTTTTAGATTTTTTCTGTTAATTTTGATTGTTTATTGAAATTACTTTAAATTTTTAATGGCTATTTTCCAATTAGTTGAAAATAAATTAAAAAAATTATGATTTTTCACGATTAGTACGGAAACGAGCTTGAGGCCTACCAATAATTTTTCTGCAGCGAAAATTATTGTTGTTTTCGGTTTTTTTTAAATAATTTTTTTATTAATTATTAATAGTTTTTTCAAAGTGTCATTCTTTTTTTATCATTTTTGGTTTTTTTTTAATATTTAATTTTTTTTTAATTTCAATTTTATTTTTTTTTTATTGTTTTTTCGATTATTTTTAGTTTTTTATTTACTTTTTCTAATTTATTTTTTGATTATTTTTTATTTATTAGTGACTTTTTTTGATTCTCTTTTTGTTTTCTTGCTTAACTATTTCGTTAGTTTTTCGATTTTTATTTTAATTTTTTTCAATCATTTTTTATTTTTACTATTTTTTTTGATTATTTTCGATTTTTTATTAAGTATTTCTTTTTTTTGATTATTTTTGATTTTTTTAAACAAAATTTTATTTTTATATTGTTTTTTGGATTATTTTTATTTATTTTTTTTATTTTGGATTATTTTTGACTTTTTCCTGATTTTTTTTTTCGTCGGCTGATAGCAGCAGTTTTTACTACTGGATCAATGTTGGGGAAAAGCATTACGAACATCTCCTATGTAACTCTTTATGACAAATTTTTGAATTTGATACAACAACATCAATAACAAGAGCTTGATATTACGAAGAAGATATTGCAAACGTTAGACACTTGGCGACGATGAATCAGAGCAAAATGCTCAAATCGTTATCAAAGAACTCCTTCCACACAATTTTTTTTAGCTAAGCAAATAAGAACATACAATTCAACAAATTCAACAAATATGACATTTTTTTTTAAATATTATCTAACATGCTTATGATTAACTTGCAAAAATGTTTAGGGTGATTGGTTGAGTGGAGATGACCGCGTGATATCGGGATCCATGAATTTATTTCAAAGTTTTAATATGCTGGCGCGTTATAATTTTTAAATCCGTCTTCTTCGGAAGGCAAGGCAAGTTTACTTAGTGAACCTAAATGACCTGCGATTTAATTTATATAAAGCTAAGTGTTTACGAGTTCGCAGGCAGATTTGGCAGTTTTCGGGACTTACAAACTAAAAGTCGAAATGGTTGCAATCTATCATCACTCTCTAATTAGACAAACTGATAAAAATCTGACTCCACGACAAGTTTATTGGCGTCAGTTGTCTTAGAACTTGAAATATTGAATTTCTGTTTGCTTTTGATCCAATTTTCCCATAAAATTAAGGCACTCTTGCCCCTTAAGCCTTGTAAATCTTTATAACCCATTCGGAGCTCGACTAAATATTTAAAAATTAAAAATTAAAAAAAAAATAATAAATAAAAAATAATTAAAAAAAAATCAAAAATAAAGAAACAAAAATTAAAAAAGAAATAAGAAATTAACTAATAAACAAAAAATGAAAAAAAATATAAAAAAATCGAACAATAATAATAACCCAAATCATCAAAAAAAATAAAAAATAGTCAAGAATTAAAAAAAAGAAAGAATAGTCAAAAAAAAATAATAATCAATTTATAAACCAAAAAAGTCCAAAATAATCACAAATAAAAAAAAAAAATTAAAAAATTGAAAAAAAATATAAAATAATTAAGAAACAAAAAAATTCGAACATGAAAAAAATATCTAAAAAAATCGAAAAAATAATAAAACCCGAATCATCAAAAAAAAAAAAAAAAAAAAAAATAGTCAAGAATTAAAAAAAAGAAAGAAACCAAAATAGTCAAAAAAAAATAATAATCAATCTATAAACCAAAAAAGTCCAAAATAATCAAAAATAAAAAAAAAATTAAAAAATTTTAAAAATATATAAAATAATTAAGAAACAAAAAAATTCGAACATGAAAAAAATATCTAAAAAAATCGAAAAAATAATAAAACCCGAATCATAAAAAAAATAAAAAAGAAAAAATAGCCAAGAATTAAAAAAAAGAAACAAACCAAAATAGTCAAAAAAAAGAAACAGAACTTAAAAAAAAATAATAATCAATTTATAAGCCAAAAAGTCCAAAATAATCAAAAATAAAAAAAAAATAAAATAAATAAAAAAAATAATAGAAACTAATTAATAAACAAAAATATTCGAAAATGAAAAAAATATAAAAAAAAAAATTCGAAAAATAATAAAACCCAAATCATCAAAAAAAATCAAAAAAAAAAAAAATAGTAAAAATCAAAAAAAAGAAACAAACCAAAATAGTCGAAAAAAAAACAGAACTTAAAAAAAATAATAATCAATCTATAAACCAAAAAAGTCTAAAATAATCAAAAATAAAAACAAAAATTAAAAAAAAATTACAAACTACTTAATACAAAAAAAAATCGAAAATGAAAAAAGTATAAAAAAATATTTGAAAAAATCGAAAAAATAATAAACGAAAACAACCAAAATAATCAAAAAAAAGAAACAGAACTTAAAAAAAATTAATAATCAATTTATAAACCAAAAAAGTCCAAAATAATCAAAAATAAAAAACATAAAATATAATCGAAAAAAATGAAAAAAAAAAAAAAATGGGCAGACTGTGCTTGTCGTGTCCGATCGTTGGCCTTATTTATCCACGTGCTGCGGTCGTTAATTCCTCCTCAAAACAGTTGCATGCGGCCTAATTACAAGTGCAAAGCGCTCAATGCGTCCCCTCATGACTGCTGCAGCGAACGAACATCCTTCTTAATCTCCGGAATGGATCATTTGCTTTTTGAAAAACCATTAAAAATGAGCGGCAAAAGACAGTCCCAGTCTCGGTCTCGGTTGTGTGTGTTTTGGCTCGTGCGCGCACCTTGCAAACAAATAAATGCACCACGCACACACACACACATACAAATGCAAACAAACGGACAATTCATTTCATTCCATTCGTGGCGCATGCGCTCAACTCTGGTGGCCAACAAATGCAGCTTGCATTGCGAAATGTGATGAAGCTGCAAGCAACTGTTGCCGTTGGAGATCAACAATGCTGCAGTGCCAATTTAGAAGAGTCACTGATCCTCGTTGCACACACACACACACACGCACACCACACACCAGCGGCACTCGCACTCGAAAGGGTAATTTAATAATGCTTTGAGCCGTTCAAAGTTTGCCAGGATGTTATCCGTTTTGCGCCATCTCCGTTGCTTAAATGCAAGTTATTACTAACTGTTGTTGTTGTCATTATTATTATTATTATTATTATTGTTATTGTGTTTTGCTCCCTGTTTGTTGATCTCGTTGCATTCGTTGCGTTCTCAAATGCAAACGTCTTTTTGTCCGTTGTCGGTTTGGGTTGTGTGGGGGAATCCACTGCAGATGTGATCTCTGCCAAGGCGCACGTGCCGCGTTTATTTACGGCGAGATCAATTCAAGATGTTGTTGCATTGAGAGGGATGGATGTTGCACCTGTTGCCAACTGTCGGTCTTCTTAGTGCATGAGATCCTTGCACATTTGTTTCGGCTGCATGTTGATCTTTTGTCTTGATGTAAGGAAGTTGATGTTTTATCCTTTGAAGAGATGGTTGGATGGCTACTTTTTTAGGACAATAAAAATGTGCAGCTCAATGGAGAGGCAAGTAATTTACATTCATCGGTTGGGTCAACAAAGAAACTTGTGGATATAGCAATTAGGTCGATTGGAACGTAAGGAAAGGGTTGGATCATGCGTTGGAACCTGCTGTTACAACGCTTTTTATTGTTGGGCAAATTAACAGTTTCTTTGAGTCTAAGCCAACATACATATGAGCTGGGAGCTTCGTGGTGGTTAAAGAGCTAGTTATTCCGTTTCCTAGATCAGGATGTAGAGCGCAAGTAGTTTCCAGCCTCAATGACCTCAATTTGAATGGAAGCTAGCAGTTTCAGCAGGGTTGGAACTAAGCGAGTTGGTTCTATGGAGCATTTGAAGCGTGGTTTGGTCTCATGAAAGGTCTTACCATTTTTGTTATGCTGGGGTTAAGTCTGAATGGGTAAGAGCTCAATCTGTTACAATTGAGTTGAGTCAGAGGGACTTGAGCCTACCAGCGAAGGACGCTATCTTCTTTGGATGAGTTCAGAAGCGTACATAGACTCGTTGTGGATGTCGTTGAGAGCCCACTCTTCATTCCACAGATCAACTGGATGAGTGAGATGGCGCCGCAACTCAGCCCAGTACTGATTAGCGAACATATGCTCTTAAACTTTGAGTCACTTGATGAAGGTGAGATTAAGGCGCCAAAAGAAGACATCCCACGGCAATGTCGTAAAACTGTCCCATTTCGTATCAATTCAAACAAACGATAACTCCAAATGGATGACACAAATTAAAAGCTTATCCTTAAATGTTTCCTATAAAACCTTCCTCAGTGCTTATCTCATCTTCTTTACTATCATCCTCCAACTCTTAGCCATCAACGAACAGCTGAATGAGCGGCTATTATCCTTAACGGCTGCCTCGACCCAACTTTTACAGTTTCTTTCCTTTTTGGTCGCGCTCAACATTTAGCGATCCGTTTAAGCGACTGCGGGGCTATTGACCGCTACAACGGCGACGACGTTTGATCCTCAACGCATGGGTCAATGGCATGCGCCAAAGAAACGGCTGCTGTTGTGACTAACTTTGCAAGAGAAAAACAACAACAACTACGGTCACTCTCCAACTGTTCTCCTCCACAACCAGCTTCGATTTGTTTTTTGTGGTTTCGCTGCTTTGGAATGGAAAAAAATTAAACAGTTCAATCTAGTTTTTGTTGTTGTTTTTCTTTATTCGTTTCCGCCTTTTTTTAAATGTTTACTGATTTATTGTTATTGTTATTTTTGTTTGCTTGCATCGAAATCGTTTATCTTTCAACGGCAAGGTGTGAACATGTTGTAGGGGTTGTCTGCTCTAGTTTGTTGTTATTGCTTTTCGTTGTTTTTTTTTTGTTGTTTGTCCGTTACTCCGTTCCACTTTTACTCGATTCTCGTTCTCATTTACCGTTCAGTTGTGTGGTTACCTTGGTGATTGCTAACTGTTTGGCTGGATTTGTGTGCGTTGGCGTGTCAGTGTGTGTGTGTGTGTGTGTGTGGCGCCCTTATTAATGCCGAACTGGTTGTGGTACAGCAAAGCAACTCTGTGGCATGTGTCAGTCTATCTGACAGATTGTTTAGCTAAGGTTTTTGGCAGCTGTTTTTTTCGTTGACTCGCGGTCCTCGCATTCCTCTTTCCTTGGCGCGCTTTGGTTTGGTCTTTACGAGTTTGGTTGTGGGTGTGGGCGTGGGCGTGGGCGTTGGCACGCGTTGCTAATGCGCGTTGAAAAGGTGCGTCTATTTGCTCATAATTGGATGGATGGATGGATGTTTAGGGATCAGCTAAGTATATGCTGTGTTAGGGATGCTTGAACTCGTTAGACAGCCGTCTGTGTGAAGTCTCGCATAAATCTTTCGAAATGTTAATAATGGTTGGGTCAGTTGAATATGGGGTACGCGGAGTAATGAGTAAGACCTTTTGCATCTTTTCGTTGAATGGTTGATCACTGCAGCAGAATAAATTGATGGTATGAGCTAACACTGCCCTATACCGCGCCCAATAAAATAATTAACTCACTAGAGCCGGATGAGATCAGCTTGACCACGTGAGCTGGTTAAGGATTATGGACTATTGAACAATATAGTTTCTAAAAAAGGAACGGTGGCTTGTTCCTTATTTTTTGATTTTCCAAGGACGTTCATGGGTGTGGACATATGGACAGTACTATAAGAGCTCTGCGAGATCAACTGAAGTTGAATATGGTTATGGTAATGAGGATAAGACTTGGGTTTTGTCAAAGTTTCAGTTAAACCTCGGTTTGTCCAATGACAAGTGGAGATCCCACAAACCTCCAAGCACACACATCGTCCGCAGCATAAGGATGGCTGCAACTTTTCGTAATAGAAAAGTAAATAGGCGAGAGGTCAGGACGGGGCAGTTGAGTGCGGGTGGTATCGAGATTTTTCCTTGAATGGTGGAACGTCTAACTATAGCTGATAGCTATCAGCAACGATTGAGCGGCAGAAGTGCAGCAAAACAGCTGAGAGCGGCCGACGGTCTTAGTGATGGGGAGCAGATAGTTATGAGAACAGAACAGCTAAGCCGTTGAGCCCTGGTTTGCTTTAGAACTTACCTTCGGCGGATAATGCTTCCTAGACTATGAATTACTCCAGAGACGCGGTTTACTAGAAGTTTAGTTCCCTGTCACGAGGGAAGGCTTGTTCTCAAGCTCGAAATTGAGATGATGCAGAAGTCTAACAATATCCCGCAGAATATTTACCCGAACACTCTAAGCGTTATCTGGGCTGGAATACCCCAACAGCTGACCTTTACGGTATCTATAACAAGTCGGTAAAACTGTTTGACGACTTGAGCCCAAGGAACGTTACCTGAGCCGAATCACCATCTATAGACGTACGTAAACCTTCCCTACCTGAGGAAAGGGGTCCTGTGGAAAGGGGGGGGGGCGATCGTGAGGAGGCGAAGTGCAAGAAGTAGAGAAGGAGGAAAGTGAAGTCCCAGGGGAAGAAAGAAAAGTAGGAAAGGAGAGAGGTAGAAATGAAATTTGAAGAATGACAAGAAGAAGAAGAAGTATCAGTGCATATGGGAGGGCGTAAGGAGACGAAATCAAAGGAAGAACAAGTAAAGAAAACCCGGTTCAAGACAACGTCTGCTCTACACCCAGAACGCCTCGAGTTTTACCCAAAAAAGGACAGCCTGCTCACTACAACCCCGTTTAGTCGCCATCCATGAGTGAACGTTCCGACTAACACCACAACAACAACTACATAAAATAGTTAAAAGGCTTCCTCTACGTACGTGGGCAGTTATTTATTTAAGATAAGAATCAAAAGCAAGCATTCGTTTGCCATCTACCATCCATTTTGGCTTCAAGGATAACAAGAAGGATACTAACGCACGAGAGTCATTCTGTGCTTTCTATTGATTTTCTCAACCCTCAACCCTCCATGGTAAATACATAATACATACATACATACTAAATAAGTTAGAGAGTACGTCGTTAAACCAAAACAACAACGAACTAATATAAATACAAACATACTTAGTTACTTGCATGTATATAGATATGTATATAACACTTATATATATTTAAGTATATAACAGTTTCTGTATAGTCATCACACCCGACCACCTAAAAACATACAACGAATCAACGGCGAGAAAGATAGACTCGTTAGGGCTGCAGACGAAACAGATATTAGGTAACTTGAATCTCATTTCATTGCTCTGCTCTGCTCTGCTGCTGTTGCCGTCAATGCTAAACTCAAACTCATCTCGCCCCCATCCACCCACGTGCGCTATGAACAACCAAGCAAGCAACCAACTAACTCACCTTTACTTCACATCTAATTGCGATATCATCCACCCTTCGGTTGCTCAGCTTCGTTCGTGTGAATTGTGTTTGCGTGTTGAGTTCGCTGTCGTGTATCCGGCGCTGCGTGACAGCCAAGTCGTGGTAGAAAGCCGAAAGAGCAACGCTGACGTTAGCAGCACTGTAGCGTAGCGCATTGGCTCAGTATCCTTGTGGGTTTTTTTTGTTTTATTTTTTTTAAATTTTGTTGTATTGTGGGGTGAACTAAAAAGGTGAGTCGCGCAGGTGAGGCATCACTCTGCATCGAATGATGAAGTTTCTGCGCTGCTTCCACATTGCGTTTCCGTTTCGTTTTTAGTTTCACGTTTTGCTTGTTCGCTTTTTAACCATTTTTCTTTGTGTTGGACAGGTTTTTGGAGGGTCGAGTTGGTGTGTTGAGGTGAGGTTAAATGAAGTGAGTGAATTTATATATTTTTTTCATCTTATTTACCTTAAGTTATGTACTTGGCATCTGAAAGGCAGCCAGACGATCGATTACACGATTCTGAAAAGTTACAACTTTTTGGGGGCAAGAAAGGACGTAGTTCTTCTTCTTCCATATCGGCCTTTTATGCTTCTATGAGTATAAGAACTCAAGGTATTATCAAACAGATTATTGTTTTCAAGAAAAATTGATAGCAGAGATCTTTATTAAGCCAATAGAACCCAATACACTAGACTTTTAAAATTTTTGTCTGTTTATCTGTATGTTTGAACGCGCATCACTTAAAAACTACTGAAAGGAATTAAATGCAATTTCCATAGTTCAATTATTAGAGGTTTAACTTACAGTTTAAGATATTCTTTATTACGATAACTCTACTAGTTTCAGAGTTATTGGCCAATATGTGTACTAGGATGCCCCAAAATCTGTTAGTACAATATGGATATCAAACGAAAGGAAATACTAAGTGCTACAAAGAAGGATGTAATTAAGTTCCATATCTTATCTGGTTTCGGAGATATAATAATTAAAATCTCACTTAGAAAAATTCCAATTTGAAACAACATTCAAACAAATGCCATATGCTTCCCTTTACCCAAAAATCGCATCCAACCAAAAAAATTAAAAAATCATTTATTATTTTGTAATTGAATGACCTTTTTGACTCCGTCACTCACCCACACTGCCACTTCAACTCCCAATTTAAATTACTTAATTTCACGCAATTTAGCCAACATTGAAATACCACAAAAAGCAGCATATTTAATAGATTTCATTCGCATATCCCACAAGTGATAATCATAATCCCATTAGCAAAGTTGAAAGTGGGATTTGAGAACACCAAAAAAAGACCAACAAACAAAAGCCACAGCAACGAGTTTCATCCCGCAATCACTTCATCGTCCTTATATCCTCATCACCTCGAGTCCTTCAGCATTGGACACACCAAAATCAACAAACAAAACTTGGTTAGGGCGACAGATAATTTGATACAAAGCTGCAAACAATGAAGGCGAAAACGCAAAAAACACCCCCGACGCACATAAAACATGAATACACCCTCTGCCACACACACACACATGAGTCTGAATATGCTAAGTAAAGAAAGTAAATACAGTGACTTGCAGTCGAAATGAAATAAGTATCCAGTTAATTGTTTCGAAGTTTCACGATTTTATATATTTTAATTTTTTCTCAAGTTTTTATGAATTCGTTTTTAATTTCAAGTTTTGTATTAAAAAATAATATTTGAAATTTTTATGAAATTGATCTTTCTTTCAAATTTTTTATTAAAATATTTTTATTAAAAAAATTGCTTGGAATTTTTTATTCAAAAATCTGAAATTTTTTATTTTTTGGATTTTCATATTTTTTTATTCAAAAAGGTTTTTTTTTTAATTTTTATGAAATTTTTAAAATTTATGTGTATATGTACATACATATGTATATATTTTAATGTTTCTTTTAAGTTTTCATGAATTTCTTTTTTGCGTTAAAATTTTTTATTCTAAAAAAACTTGTCTTATCCAAAATTTTGAAAATTTTTATTAGAAAAACATTTTTTGGAATTGTTATGAAAATTTTCGATTCTTAAATATTTAGATTTTTTGAGTTAATATGAACTAGAAATTAATTAAAAGTTTTTTATTAAACAAAAATTGTTTGGAACTATTATTAAGATGTTTAAAATTTTTTATAAAAAATGTTTTTTGGAATATTTACGAAACTTATCCAATTTTATATATTTTGAACTTTTCTTCAAGTTCTTATGAATATGTTTTTGATTCAAACTTTTTTATTAAAAAAAATTTGTTGGAATTTTTATTAAAATATTTAAAGTTTTTTACATAAAAATATTTTTCAATTCTTATAGATTTAGATTTTTCTTCAAGTTTTTCTGAATCCGATTTCAGTTTAAAATTTTTTATTATTAAAAAAAGTGAACTGGAATTTTTATGAAAATTTTCGATTTTTATATATTCTGATCTGTTTTTGAAATCGAATTGAATTTTTATAAAATTGAAAAATTTTTCATTAAAAAATGTTATTTGAAATTTTTTAAAAAATTATCAATTAAAAACCAATTGAAAATTTATCTTTGTCGAATTTGTGTGAATCTTTTTTATAACATTTAGAGCCGTTTTCTCAATATCCGGTCACTAAAAAATACGGGCCTTAAAAAGTTTCATTAAAAATTTCTTTGAAATCCTGTATATATCTTTTTTAAAATATTTGACCTATTGAATTAAAATAATTTAAGAAATTTCAACGTTTTTTTTTTTTAATTTTAAAATTTTGGGTTAACATTTTTCATTTTCATTCAAAACTTTTTTGTACTAAATTTAACTCAACATTTTTGAACAAAATTCAAAGTATTAAAACGAAAAAATATTTATGAAACTTCGAGAAACTACCTGACAAAATCGAAAAGAATGTTATTATTTGTTTTTTGTTTTTTTTTTTTTTAATTGTGGGAAGGAAACCCTAGATTTTTAAAACACCGTTGTCTCATTTCAACTCTAACCAACTGTACTACCATAAAACAGCCGCTTGAAGCAGGACGTCAGCCATGACCAGCATCAGCTTTGTCAGCAACCAAAAAAAAATCAACAAATAAATGTCAGAAAAAAGAACAAATTGACTCTTAAATTATCACGCTCTGCGCTGCTCCGGCAAGGGTGTGGCCATAACAAACGAAAAAGCGAGAAGGACCTTTACTTTCCAATGACCACATAGCAGGGGGTGGCTGCCGTTAATCTCCCCAGCTGTGGGATGTTATTGCTATTGTTTGCTATTATTGTTTTTGTTGTTGTGCTCATATTGAGATACAAGATAATTGTGCCCAACACGCAACCACGCACGAGATCAGCCCGCATTAAATAACCGGGGTGTGACATGTGGGATTTCTATATACATACCTGCCATTGCATATATATATGTATGTAGATAACGGTAAAGTGTAACAATGGCAACACACCTAAACAATTTGATTTCGCCGCTTGGGGTGTTGATACTCTGGTAATGGAATATGCAATTACCACCCCAACCTAAACCAAAGAGACTTTGTTGTGACTGCTCGTTGAAATCTGTCGTGGTAAAGGAGTTGGTGCAATGAATCACACTTAATGCTAGACCAAAAAATGAAACATATGCTTCCAATCGTTTTGGCATTCGCTTATTGTTTGGTTATTATTTTTAGGTGGGGTGAGGTGGGCTAAGGATAAAAAGCAATTTAATTACTTTAAGAGCTTTTGATGGATATCGAATGAGATGCATAAAAAAACACAAATAAAATAAAATAAAATAAAATAAAATAAAATAAAATAAAATAAAACAAAATAAAATAAAATAAAATAAAATAAAATAAAATAAAATAATATAAAATAAAATAAAATAAAATAAAATAAAATAAAATAAAAATAAATAAAAATAAAATAAAATAATATGAAAAAATACAGTGGAACTTCTTTATAGTGAACTTCCCTACAATGAAGCTCTCCCTATAATGAAGTCATTTTGAAGACACAGCTTTTTGGTTCTACTTTAGGTGCATTTTTGTCTCCTTATAATGAATTTCTATATAGTGAAGTTTTCTATATAATGAACAAATTTTAGTGCTTGAAAATCAAGCTTCATACGTTTTTGTCTCCGTATAGTGAATTTTTTCAAATTTGTTTTCGGTTACACTCAATTATTTGTAACTGCGTATTCTCAGAAATAAACGAAATGTAGCAATGTAATACGGGCAATCCCAAAATGAAAATAAATACATACATACATATGTACATTGTAGTAGGAGTTCAGTTGTGTTAAGAAATTGAAGTAAAAATGACGTTTCTATATAATGAAGTCTCCATATAGTGAAGCGATTTTCCGGTCCCCTGCGAATTCACTATAAGGAAGTTCCACTGTATATGGCCTCGAACCAGGTCTGCTGGGTGCAGTGAAATAACTCCCAAATGAAATAACTCCCAACAAAAAAATGAAATAACTCCCAAATATTTTCCATGCAAGTTGGGACTTATTTCATTATGAAATAGCTCCCAATTCATTGGGACTTATTTCATAATTTTAACTGGGAATTATTTCATAATGAAATAACTCCCAAATGAAATAATCCCCAATAAAATATCTTTGGGAGTTATTTCATAATTTTTGGAAATTGGGAGTTATTTCATTTTTTGGGACTTACTTCATTGCTTGTAATCCAGGCATTGGGAGTTATTTCATTTTTAATGGGAGTTATTTCATTTTTGTTGGGGAATATTTTTAGCGAACTAACGTCATTGACATTCATTCGCAGTACGAAAGCGAACTAAAGTCAGTACATTTTTTTTATATTCCAAATTT
This sequence comes from Sphenella marginata, assembly GCA_951509765.1. NCBI lineage: Eukaryota > Metazoa > Arthropoda > Insecta > Diptera > Tephritidae > Sphenella > Sphenella marginata. Next base: position 27,012,954 of record OX608081.1, on the reverse strand, counting down.
TCATTTTTCATTATCACCTTCGACTTATGATCATTATATCAAGAATCTGGAATTTAAAAAATGAATCTGAGATTGGCTTAGGTCAGATCCTCGATTCGGGGCGTGATCAATGGTATTTATGTGCAGAACTCCTTTCCGCATTGGCGGCCTTCGGCCGCGCTTCAAAAAATAACCCTGGGCTACGCCATTCCAACTCCGGGTGGTTGCCATAGCCGTGGCTACCGCCACGGTGATGTCCTTCCGCGTGCCACTCTTTTCTCACAGGGTAATGTGATTACAATAACCACATGAACATGACTTTAACTGCAAATATCTCGCAAACTACTAAAAATATTGGTTCAGCGGAGTTATATTCATGCTCCTGGGACCAAAGCGCGTCTCAACATTTTTGGTTGTGTATTAGCGCTCGGTACCCCACGTAAACGATTACCCATGTCTAGATTTAGAATCTGAAATGAGATTTTTTTCAACAGTTCAAAAGTTATTTCCAGTTAAAGTTCACAATTTTCTGTCATTTTCATGTGGTTGTTGTAATGGCACATTACGCTGAGCCAAAAAAGTAAAAAAGTGGGAAACGTGGCACGCGGAAGGACATCACCGTGGCGGTAGCCACGGCTATGGCACACACCCGGAGTTGGAATGGCGTAGCCCAGGGTTATTTTTTGAAGCGCGGCCGCAGGCCGCCAATGCGGAAAGGAGTTCTGCACATAAATACCATCGATCACGCCCCGAATTGAAGATCTGACCTAAGTCAAATTTTGCCTCAATGACATTAATTCGCATGTCCAAAGCGAACTAAAGTCAAAATATTAAACGAATTAAGGGCACTGACTTTAATTCGTTTTTGGTCATGCGTCTTAATGTCACTGACATTAATTCGCTTTTTGGGTGCGTAATTTGTTTGGAGGTTGAGCCCAATGTACTATTGATGCCGTGCAAACATTTAAAAATATGCAACGCTTGTGTTCTAATGCTTCATGCTAAGAGTATTTCTGAAGGACTAGAAAACTTTAACTGTCCGATTTGCCGTCAAAAGGTCGACAACACTATTCAGGTTTTCATGTAATTGTTACATTCACATATCTATGTACATATTAACTTCCTGTATTTTTCAAATTTCATTGTAACTGATTATGTTGTAAAAATATACCATTTCAAATTTTGATTTGGGATTTATTTCATTTTTTTTGGGACTTATTTCATTTGGGAATTATTTCATTTTTATTGGGACTTATTTCATTGGGAGTTATTTCATGGGAGTTATTTCATTTGGGAGTTATTTCACTGCACCGGTCTGCTGAGATGTCTCTGGCTCTTAAAACAGAGGAAATCGTTTTTTAAAAAAACGATTGAAAAATTCCATTTCAAAAGCATGTAAACTACCAAAGGAAATAGCGCTTCTGCTTCCTCTACATGGCCAGTGCGTGCTAAAATGCAAGAAAACTTGTTAATTAATTGCAATGCAATTAAAAAATTATTTATCTTTCATAAGTTTGCAAAAAAAATGATGCAAAAACAGCAAAGCAAAAACAAAAAAGCGCTCGATTACGTTGCGCCTCCACCCATCTGTTGTAGCTTCCACTTGGCTCGTGAGCTATGTAACTCATTGGTCTTTAAAGTGATTTAATTCCAACAAAAGAGACTGGCAACACTTTCAGTTTCTTGAAATGTAAGAAAACAACAAAAACCAACAATGCATCGATGCAATGATGCATTAGACGTGCAACCATCATTTCGTAAGTTTCGTCTGTTCGAAGACGTTCGCAGTTGCAGCACGAGTCATGAGTCAACGCATTCGGGAATAGAAGATTTTCGAAAGCAATGCCAATGGTCTTCGCCTACATATGTACATAGTTCTGAGCGACTAGTAGTAGTAGTAGGTAGTGGAAGTCTTCTGAATTAATACTATTTTTGTACAATTCTACAACTGGAGGTTATATGCATATTAGGGTACTTTGAAATAAATATTTTTATTTTTATTTTTTTATTTTACTTTATAAAAAAGAAAATATTTGCCTCAAGTGGGTTTCTCGCCATTCCTAATTACTCAATGGATTTTTAAATAAATAAAAAATAGTTCCAAAGTTAAAATTTTTTTTGTTCCAAAATCGTAAAAAATAGGGGCGGAAAAGAAAAATAATTATTTTCGGTCTTATGAAAGTCCGGTGAAAATTAGAGTTGCCGAAGAAAATTATTAAATTTGCTGGCATCTAAGGGCTCCCAGGACCAAAATCCCCCCCATAATTAATTTGTTCGACTTGTTTGAGAAAAGGCCGATAATAATTTTAAAATTCGGACTTTTATTTTTTCTCGCCATCAGCAAAAGTTATTTCGTTTTTTTTTTAAATTGTTTTTTTTTTTTTTAATTGAAAAAAAATATTTTTTCTTTATTTTTGTTGTTTTTGGTTTGGTTTGGTTTTTTATATTTAATTTTTTTTTAATTTTTATATATTTTTATACATTTTTTTTTGGTTCATAATTTAAAACAAATAAAAGTTCCGATCCCTGGTATTTTTTTGGTTCTTAAATCGTGAAAAAAAAAAATCAAAAAAAATTTTGAATGTCATTCATTCGAATAATAGGGTCTATACAAGATGCTTCTGAGTCAAGAGTCAATTTAGGTGTATTAGTGAAAATGTGTATGTAGTAGCTACACCGACATGACTCTGGCATGACTCAAGAAAATCAAAATGAGTTTGATATTTTGCTGTGACTCGCCCGCCAAATTTTGAAAGTCAATTGACAAACCGTTTAAAAAATAAATAACGAGAAGAAAAAATGTATTTTAATTTCAAAAATGTCTGCCAATAAGTTCTATATGAAGAAAAACAAAAAGTTTTTACTTGAATTCATGGAAGTATATACATACATACATACATGATATATTCATTTTGAACCTTATGCAATGAAAACTATTCAGAAATGAATGACTTAAGGGAACCCAGAATGACGGCGAGTCAACATGTACACAGATGACTCTTGACTCAGACGCATCGTGTATAGGCCCTATACATAAAATAGAATGAAAAGTCAGAATTTGAAATTTGTTTTATGTATTAATTTCTAATTTGAAAAAATTATAAAGAAATTGTATTTTATTTTTCTCTTTACAATTGAATGCCAGACTTTGAAAAAAAAAGTTGCGTAATTGAAATAGAAATTTAAAATAAAAATAAAATTAAAAAGTGGATTTAATTATTGCATATTTCCGACTTTTTCAATTTCCGCTAAAATTCAAAAATTGAAATATGTACTAAGTACAATTTTTATTCATATTTCCAAAAATAATGGAATTTGAGAAATTAAAAAAAGTGTCTTATTATTTTTCTCATTTAGATAATATAAAAATAAAAAAAAATTACTTCAGTTTAAAAAATTTGAAGTTTTTACTTAAATTTTAAAAACCATACACATTTTTTTTTCAATTTCTGCCATTTCATTGGGCTTCAAGCGAACAAAGGCACTTAGAAAACTTTTAAAACTTAAAAATTAAAAAAAAAAGATTTAATTTAAAAATTTCAATTTTTTACCCAAACTTTAAAAACTGCAAAGCCATCAAGGCACTTAAAAAAATTTTTGAAATTAAAAATTAAAAAAAATGTCACGTAATTTAAAAAATTTTAATTTTTTCTTAAATTTTAAAAACCACACGATTTTTTGTTTAATTTCTGGCATATTATTGACTCTCCATCGGAGAATGGTACTTATAAACATTAAATAAAAAAAAAGTATTTAATTCAAACAATTTTAATTTCCGCATTGACTTTTGAGGGGCTTCTAAACACATTCCCGAAGAATAAAAAAAAATGATTGAGAGTGTTTTAAAATTAGATAAACATAATTTTTTATAAACTACCAATTCTATGCCCATATTAACCAAAAAAGTTTTTTCAACCCACCCTAATGCACAGAGCAATTAGTATATAAGCATTTTAGCTATTATAAAATACTCTTATTAGTTCATATAATTTATTACGAAGATATGAACCTCCTCAGTTGATGTTATTGCAGTTTCCTTGTTGGCAACAAAGAAGAAAAATAACAACAAAAAACAAAAAAAAAAAATAAGAAAAAAACTAAAAACCAACCAATAATGAACAAAATTTGTTGTTGTACGTACTAATTTGTTGCTGTTTTACTCAGAAGAGTGTTGGCTAAGATTTAATTAATTTTTATTGCACTGCAATGCCTCTATTGGCAAAACAAACACGCCAACCATAAATACGCGCACACACACACACACACACATGCAAACATACAAAGATACATAAATATTGGCTATTTAGCATTGCGATGTTGGCCTCGCATGTCGGATCGTTAGCCAAACAGCCGCTGGCTCGGTGCGATGTGTTGGTGATGGCTAAGCTTTTGATTATCAACAACAAAGCATAACACCATCGCCATCACCATCGATTGAGGCGAGAGCCACCAACCTCGTCTTGCATTAGGTTGTTGTTTTTATATTTGTTTTTTCGTTTACAATCACGTGCACCTTCGTATGTACTGTTAGATAGAGCTTCGTTTGTTTGATTGTTCGTTTTGTGCATATTGTTGTTTATTATGCCATCTTGCACACACCATCGCCGCCGCTTGTACGTAGGCTCTGCTCTGCTCATCATCATCAGCCATCAGCCATCACAATTGCCATCATTGCAAATTCTGGTCCGTTCACCAATGATGGACGTTTTGGATTCGAATTTCCACATTTCGTGCTCATTGAGTTGATTGACGTAACGCGTAGCGACGCTTTGGATTGCGCATGCGTAACGTTAGTTGCATTTATGAGGCTGCACAATACGCAAGTTTGATGGAAAATTTTTAAAATTTGGAGCTCACATTTGAAATGGGTTGGTTTGTGGAGTTTATTGTTGTTGTTGCAGTTGTTGTTGTTTGAAGCGAATGTTTCGAAAACTGTTGCTCAGATGGATAGTCCTTTGTAAGATAAAAGCTTGGATGCTAGAACCTTCTTTTAGTAGACTAACTGAGAGCAGGATGAGCGGATATTAGCACGTTAAACCTTTAAGGTCACGTCATGCCCTTTCTTAGCGATAACTGGCAGCAAGTGGAAATATCAATAGAGCCAAGTCCTCCACAGTTTTTCCAGTTCTATTGGGTCTCTGTTCTCACTGCTGCATAAATCCTTAGAGACCAGCACCTTAATCTAGCTTCGGTTGAATAAATTTTGATTTGGGAAGGGTCTGTTTAGTGGATAAATTGAAAAGGTTATTGGTGTCGGAGTTTGATTAGACTTGTTCGAGCTTGGCCTAGATGAATTCGAGTTGAGTTGGGCCAGGTATGCTAGCGTCTCCCTGGGAAGGTCAAATTCCTTACAGAGCTACATCTGCCGCTTGACAAAGGTACTAAGAGACTCTCAGTAGTGGTTGGTGAGTTCCTGATGACGGACTTTACATAGCTACAGAAACTTTTAAGTACCTTCGCGAGCTTTTTTTGAGCTTTTCTACTGGGTATATCGATGCATCATGCACTCCGTGAGTCAGTCATCCGAGCAGCAACGCTACCACTAAAATCAACCCAAAAATCTTAAATGATGTAGGTACCCACACCTAACTGTTTGCTGTTTTTGTTGTAATAAATTTGTTTGTGTTGCTTGCTGCCATTAACTGTGCGCGTGCGCAATTCCGCATTAATTCACTTTTTTTACAACAACAAAAATGTTTTTTGCTTTGATCGCGTTTTTTGTGTTTTTTTTTTTTTTGTTTGTTATTGTTACACCAACAATTACAACATTTCTACATACATATACATATGTTTTGCTGTACTCTTGTTTGTTGTTTTTATTATTGCAATTATGTGCTGTTGTTGTTGTTGTTGTTTATATTTTGTTTCATATTTCGTTCAAAGAAAACGAAAGTGCTTCAATTCTGTTTTCTCTCTTTTTTTTTTGTTGCTTCCTTCATAGTTTTCTCAATATTTTCCGTTTCATAAATATTTTGTTGTTGTTGTTGCATTCGCGCTTTGTGAATTTTTGTACCAGTTAGATGGTTGAACGTGATAATTGTTGCATACTCGTATATAGCACATACGAAGGTACAATCATACAGTGGCTCATAAAATTTGTGCATACGAAGGTGAAGAATAAAAATTTTAATTTCTACATACATAAATATAATAAAATTGTAACAAGTGGCTATCTGTACACTGCAGATATTCACGGAAAATCCATATGAACAGTTTTTATAATTTTTTTTCGTATGTCTAAATATTTGTACGCGCATCACTTAAAAAATAGTGAATGAAATTAGAAGAAACTTTCTTAGTTATATTACTAAGTATTTAGCTTAAAGTTTAAGATAACGTTTATTTCGATAACTCGACCAGTTTTGGAGTTATCGACCAATACGTCGGTCAGGGTGACTCAAAATGGGTTAATACAATATGGGTATCAAACGAAAGGTGATAATGAGCGCTGAAATGTGACTCATCCGTCGATAATATATCAATCAATAATGAAATAAGAAACTCGAAATTAGCAGTTTTTAGATGTCGTGCAATATACTTTTGTGAGCCACTGTACTTACATATGTAGGTGTTGCTGCAGCCACTGTTGCAGTTATGAGTAGTTTACCTGTTTATGTTTTTGTTTCCTTCTCATATTTAATTTCGTTAGTAATTGCTGCTGCCGATTTGTTTTATATTGCTATTTGGTGCATATACAGTAGTGGCAATTTAATTAGAGCTGCTGAAGGACTTAGACGTTTGGAGAAAAACTTCCAAACCTCTTGTTTCGTTTTAGGTCATTTAATGTGATCATTTCAAATTTTTAATGTTTTGTTTAGAGTGCTTTTGAACAATTTTATTAGGGGTGTACTCAGACAAAACTTTCAAGAAATATCGAAAAGGGCCAGAGGATTTTAAATTAAATGTATTTTCTAATAATCTACGTACATTATTTTTTTTTACCAATAATTTACCAACGTTCACTGGCAAAAAAAATGATTAGGAAATAAAGCGTTAAAAACTGTTGCATACTTTAAGGCGCCAAATATTATTTTTTTAAATTATCTATTAAAATTATATCCCCTCTTTTGAACCGAACAAACTTTAAAAAATTTAAACTTGGCTGTCACAGTAAAATTGAAACACCTTGTACAGCGATTTTATTTAATTAGGGTAACTCTTCTTATTATATGGCCACCACTGTACGTATTGTAGCTATCCAACTATTCGTTTGTTTGTGTTTAGTTAAGTAGTTCATATCGCCATTTAAAAGCGGAACACTTTAATAATTTTTCTCAAATTTTTTCATCGTTTTCCTGGCATGTATTTTACTTGTTGTTGTTGTTCTTATTTTTGTTGGTACTTTTTTCTTTTGAGAAATATTTTCTTTAGTTTTCCTCCAATGGCAGGAAGTATTTTACGACACTCAGGCATGACTTGGCTTAATCGGTGAATTTCTGCTATGTACAATCTATGTACCCATGTATGTTTGTATGTTTGTACATTTAACTTACTTAATCGAATTTATGTTTCTTATGTCGACATGCAAACATTCGAAGATCTTCACTTTCATTAATGTTACAAATTTTTATCGCAACTTCCTCGGTTTTTATGGTAGCAAAAGGAAAAGTGTAAACTGGAATTTGTTGTTGCGCATGAAATTGAGTGATGATCGTAAAAAATAAGAAATATTTATAAAACCAATTACGTATTTAACCTTTGACCTTGAAATTAGTAAAATAGTTTTTCATAATTTTATTTGACTTACAAAAATTTGAAATACATAACTTATCAGAGTTTGATTTAAATTTTTTTAGCTTACATATGTTATGCTATGTCATGTTATTTAATGTCATGCTTTGTTATTTTATTTTTAAATGTAACATATTTCGGCTTTTTACTTTTACTTGCTATTTGATGACGATGTTTTCTTATGACCATGCTTTGTTTGTTTATATTATGTTATGTTCTGTTATGTTATGCTGTAAAGTGACATGTTATATCGCATTGTGCTACATTATTTTGTATTATGTTATGTTAAGTTATGATATGTTATGTAATGTTCTGTTATTATATGACAAGTTATGATATGAGCATTTCCGTAGAATGGTCAACCAGAGCAAAAATTTTAAATGTTAATAAAAATAAATTATTGTTTAACCCTGTTATACAAAATTACCCAAATTTTTATAAATATAAAGCTTTGGAAGTAGATTTAAATTTTTTTTATGAAAAATTAGGCTTGAAACATGAAATTATTTTTTTTTCATTTCCAGCCAGTTTTAAAGGCCTGGGGGGTTACTCTGTATCGCGATGCGAAAGAAATTTCTTTCGCATTTGAAAAAAAATGTATGTGATTTGACAGCTTGCTAATAGCATTTGCTTTCGCATCGCGATACAGAGTAACCCCCCTGTTTCTTTTCAATTTTTTCACATGTTCTACTTATACTAGCGACCCTTTTTTGCAACAAAATACCCCCATGAATATCAGTTAAGACCATCAAAATGAAAGAAGAGTGAACGACGATGTCTTAACTGTAAATTTTTATTGAAACTTTTACCTCTGCCTGGATCGTACGTTCGCGACCAAAAAAATACATTTTTTATTACCACTTCTCAAGGAGTGTAAGGAAATGTATAGAACTACATTTCTAAAGCCGGTTGAGTGCACTTAATTGAAAACCAAAACTACTTCTCTTGAAGGGTTTACCAAACCTTTTTTTTAATTCTCAAAGTTGCGTACGTTCGCGACCGTTTTGCATTTTGATATATTTTTTCCTACCAAAAACTGAAGCAAGAAAAAAAGAGGTTGTTAATATACTTTTTTTGCATGGTTAATAATGGATCATAGGGTTTTGAATAATTTTAATGAAGTTATTCATAAATTTTCCAACCATACATTAAAGTGAGTATACTTTATGTTATGCAAGCCTCTTTCGAGTCTTTCGGTGTGAGCCGCGGGATTTCAGTAGAGTCTAATAATTTATGCTATCTTCTTTCTTTATAAATGCAACATATAAGATTTAAACTTGTGAATTAAGTGTTCCAATTCATATAATTTGTAAAACATTATGCCGAAAATAGGAAAAGAAAGTGTATGGAAAAATCGTACGTTCGCGACCGGTATTTAAGCGAATATATAAAAATGTACTGAAGATATTTTAAAGCGAAATAAACGAAAAGAAAGTCACTTTATGCCACTTCAATGTGTTATCAACCATTTTGAAAAAATCCATTCCATTTCGCTGAATTTTGAATTTTTCCAGTTGCACAAAAAAGTCACTTCCATTATGCGTACGTTCGCGACCACATGTTTATTGCCCCCACAGTCTAAACTAAAAATCGAACAAACCTGCCTCTTGCACCTAAAATTGACCTTCCAAAATGCTATCAAAGTAGCAAAAAAAAAAAACAAAAACCTATGTTTACTTTGTTTTTTGGCCCATAAACGCGTACGAACGTACTGTTCGCGACCGTGGAAACACCCATATGATATGTGATATGATATTATGTTATGTTACGTTACGGTATGTTATGTTATGTTATGTTATGTAATTTTATGTTATGTTTTATTATGTTATGTACTGGTATGCTATGTTATGTTATTTTATATTATGCTATGTTATGTTAATTTATGTTATGTTATGTTATGTTATATTACGTTATGTTATGTTTTTTATGAGATGTTATAATGTGTCGTATTGTGTTATGTTATGTTCCATTGTTAACTTAATATATTCTTAATCTTTGTATTTATGTTAAGTCTTCTTATGTTATATCAGCTTTGTAATGTATCGTTATGGTACGTTAAGGTGCGTTTTGCCATATTATATTGTGTTATGTTGACATTATGCTATGTAAATCTACTTATGTTATGTTACATTTCGTTTCGCTTTCCATAAATTTTGATTTTTTCATTATTACTTTATGTCACGTTTAGCTAAGTTATTCAACACAGCTTGACATAACGTAACGTAACATAACATAACATCACATAGAGTGAAAATTGAGGTTTAAAAGTTCGGAAATAAAATCTAAACTAAGACTTTTTTATTTTCTGAACAAAACAAAGTACAGCTTCATAACAAATTAATGGAGGGACCAAATCATACAGATTACACACCGTTCGTGTTCTGGAACTCGGGAATGTAAAAAGTTTTGCAGAAAATTTAGGCAAAGTCTCTTCGTTAAATTGTTTTGGCCCCGAACCTATACTCACTATAACATTTTTGAAAATCCTTCCCTGACATTGGCTAGAGTGGTTCTCATACAAGACACTACGAATAAATACTCGATATTTTGCTTAAGTAACTAGTAGGTATCGTAATCGATTACAACGCACGAGTACTTCCATGGGTACCGAAAACGTGAGCCAAAGTATTTTCTAACGAATTAATGTACTACTATTTTTAGCTCTAGGAATTCTCGATAATATAATTTTAGGAGAACTGAGTGAGTTATTCTATCTTCATCTAATCGATAACTTGTTTCAGTGTTGACTGGGTTTATAGTCGGTATCGTCCTCTATGAGACCTTGCCGTTAAAAAAAGGTTTTAAATTAATTTAATACTCTTCTTTAATCCAAATCTAAAGCTCTTTTTAATTAAATCAGTATCTCACATTTCATGCATTCCCACTTCACCAAATAACACGACGTCAGTCACAAGCAAGCACCCAACTGGTTGGTCTGAATGTCCTTTGCGCCATTTTCACACCCAAAAACTCGTGCACCATTAACGAAAATGAAGCGAAAAACCTCCCATTTGAAAGTTAATTTCCGACAAAACTGGTCAAAAGCCAAACAAGCAGCAAAGAGCACATAAAACATGGGAAAGAAAAACATGAAATAGAAATACTTTAAAGCACACCAGGTGACCTCGCCACAGTACGAGTACAACAACACGCATGCAGAGTAAACTAGATCAACCCCAAGTGGCAGTGAAGTTGAAGGAAAGATAACAAAAGCGGTTCCCAGCAACATTTCAATGTGAGCAAAAAAAAAAAAACAAAAAAATAAAATGAATAAAAGAAGAAGAAAACAAAAACAAAAACAAAAGACCGAGTAGCAAACGGTCATTTCGCTTAAGAAAACACTCATCCTGTTTTCGGACATCTCAAACAAACATGAACGCTTGAACTGGACACATAAATAATCGAACTGATGGGAAATGCAAATTAGGCCCATGCAAACTGACCCATGCACCATTGGCCCGCTTGGTACGCAAACGTGAATATTAAAAGGAGAGCAAAGAGGTAAATAGGCTGCAGCGCCTAAACCTTCGAAGCATGACGGAGGTTGCAAGGACGAAGTTGAAGGCAGGTTTGCACCAGAGCGCCAGAATAACTCTTAAGGAATTTAAAAGTCCATTTGAGGTTGTAAAGAATCTGGAAAGTTTAATGAGTGCGTGGTATTCGTGGCGAGCTCGAGACAACCTCTATGACAACCATCTTTTTTATGATAAAGGACTTTGACGGTGTTCCAAGAGCCAGTTGAGGAAGTCAGTTATAAACTGGTGCCAAACGACTGCGATCATCAGATTTAGGAGGTCTGAAAATCTCATTACGAAAGGATCTTAAAGCTAATAGCACTAGCTGGATCTGCGCTTCGGATGGCTTTTCCAACTAGTTATAGTTCCTTTCTGATGGAATGCTGATATTTAATGGCTTAGAAAGGAGTCTAAAAACTGGGAAATCTGAGCTCCTCATCTGGAAACTAGCAACCACACAAGAGCATCTTCAGGTATCACAATAGGCCCAAGTGGAACCATGGAACGATTTTTGCTCATCTTAGAAACTTCAGGAATGTGTAGAGCTCTCAAAAAATACAAATTTTGGGTCAACTTTTGTAAGAAAAGAAGGAGGAGCATCAAGGGTTAGCTCAGCAGAAATATGGAAGCTTGTAAAAAATACACTTCGCAGGCTGTAGATCCAGCAAAATGTACATCAAATCCATCCAAATGGACTTCAATAGTTTGAACTAACCATGTCGCCATTTCATTTAGAAAACTTCGAAAGACTTTCCGAGTTTTAAATTCGCAGATGTGGTGGCTATAGATTCCTAGACATAGGAGATGGTAGTCAGTTTGGTTACATTATATCCCTGGTATGTGATACCCTGCTACCTTTGGGTTTGTGGTATAGACTAAAGAGAACTCAAGAGGAAATTGGCTGAAATTGGTGACTTAAAATAGACGGCGTATCAACATTGGGTTTTCGTCTCGCTCCCAAAGTGGAATCTTGTAGCATGCACTGAGGAATCTGAGAGGCTGTAAGACTTTAAGAGAGAAGAGATCAAGGTAAACTTCTCAAAGACAGAGATCCTGCAGAAAAATTGTGAGTCACTTCGTACCGGTACTTGGAACCGGTTTCAAAACGGATCGGATATCGGTAATTCCTCATTCACAACAAGAACTGAAACTAATTTATTCCAAAGAGATTGAGAGCTGGCCTAGGCGAAGCTATCTTAAAAATGTAGGCCGCTATGGACGGTGAAGTTCAATTAAATATTGCTCGGGAAGCTCTAGATAATTTTTGAGCAAGTTCAATCTGGAGGTAACCCAGTACTCTGAACACCAAGAAGATATTCCTAACCTTTAATTTTTCTCCCTTTCACAACCAGGAAGAGTTTCGTCTTTTTGTGAGTGCCTAGCTCTTCTGAAACCCAAATTGAAAAATGATTTCTCGCTGAACTCTTATTCTGGAGCCCTGCTATCCCACATCTTCTATTTACATACATACACAAATGCAATTGGATTAAAATTTCGTTGGTCGCTCTGGCTACATTTTATTGTCTTAAGCTTTTATCCTGCTTGACCGTTGTCCAGTTTCATTAAGAAAGGCAGTCAACCCCGCTTGTGTGTGTGTGTGTGTTCGCAAAGGATATGCGCTAGAAGAGTTTAAGGGTTAGAAAGGGTTGAGATCTTTGTTGCTTTGCTTGTCCTCTTGGGTGTTCGTGTCATCTTCCCAGATCGGCTTGCATGTCTTTTATCATTATAACCCATAGACGATCTTTGAACGATCTCTTGCCATCGCTTATCATCTTTGCACCCTCTAAAAGTAGCTACACACATATGTACATCCACACAGACACACAATCATAAATGAGAAATTTACATATTTACCGTGAAATTAAAGTAGCTGCTCTCATTATAATGAATATGAGCTGTGGACTTTGGTCAGTTTGCCGATCCGTAGGTGAGGTTGCGCTTCGCAAATTAATTTATGCGTACGGTCTTCTTGGCCTCATTTGAATATTAGTTGGGCTGGTCAACATAAAAACGCAAATGCACCATTTGATCTGCTGTGAAATTGTCGTTGCAAGGACCAAAGGACAATGGAAGGATAACGAACAAAAAAAAAAATGGTCAGCGCTCGGCTTGACCAAAAGGGCGCGCAAGAAAGCTACTTTTATGGTTGGTTTGGGTACTTGCTTGCTTTGAACTACAACAACATTATTGCTATGAACTCATATTTTTCATTTGGGACGTTGAGCCAACGTATTACAATTTGATCCTACGGGTTACACGCTCGTCATCTCGTTGTGAGGGGAAATTAAAATTAGTTTTATTGCTGCGTAATTTTTCTTTGCTTCATTAAGATGGCTAGTTTATGACCGTTGGAGTTAGGCGGTTGCAGCATTGGACGTTGAATTAGCCTAGAAATTTTGTTTGATAGTTTTTCCTATTTGGAAACTGAAGTTCTGTGGAGAGACTTGCAAGGAGTATGAAACATTCAGTTGAAAAACTTGAGCATTGGATTCAGATATGGAACCTCAGCGAGCTGCTCACAATGAGCTACAGTCAACACCTTCAGAGCGAACGAAACCCTTTTCCATACCTTTCTGGAGTTTTTATTTTAGTTCTGTGTAGTTCTTAGTCACTTTTTTTTTGGAGCAAGGGTTCCGCAGAAACAGCCAAGAAGCCAGACTTGAGAATTCCCAGCGGGTAAGGAGGTATAAAGTGGTAAAACAAATAATTTTCGCGGCAATGGGGATAGTGCTAGAAGGTGGTAGTACTGGAGCTAACCGAATTCAGCCGACAAGGGACTGCCTATAAGAACAAAAATACCAACCAAAGAGCGTTTTCGGACTGTTTTGAGCAAAGTCTACATTCATTCTATAATAGAAGAAGAAATTTCTAAGAACGTATATGTAGATCTACAGCTTGTGCGAGGTAGCGACCCATTACTTGTTTCCAGGAATAGCCACAGAGATGTCCAAACAAAACTGAAATTCACTTTAAGATCTAACAGGCTCCTTCCAGTGGGAGACTTTCTATGATGACTTTTTGAATAAGATAGACAATCCCTAAAGCAGTCCAACTGCGAGTTAGACCCAACCTCTTCCATCATAAGTGAAGAGACAACTCCTACTTAAACCCGACATAGCAAGAGTTTGATAAGTCCTTGCAAAAAATGCGATTAGGATGGATCCGATAAGTGTGGCAAATAAGCATGAGACGCTCTTTTTGAACTTTTTGTATGGGTTGAAGTGATCCATTTTTTTTAGCATGTCCTATGAAGGGGCTCATTGGTCTTTTTTATGTCTGACAGCCTAGCGTCGGACAGATCTACTTTGTTCTTCCATGGGTACGGTCGGGCAGGTTTACTTTCTACAACTATAAATAGGCTACAAGAAATAAATTCGACTCGATCTCAATCTTCATGAATTCTACAATGAAAGTCTTGGACTACATATTCGCATTCCGAAAGAAAAGTGTCTCAGGGGATTTCCTGATATTTTCGCGGTCTTGGCGACCGTCGATATTTGATCGTAATGGGGTAGAAAATTCACACCGTTTAGGTTATGTTAGATAAACAAATGCAAAAGCTCTGGAGTGAAAGGGATTCCCATGAGGTGACAGCAGCGGGAAGGCCAGACGCCGCAGCTTTGGAAGGATTTTTGGTACACGAGTTTCAGTTCTCTGGCATGGAGTTCTATGGCATCACTTTTCTTAAATCAAAAATTACGAACGCTTTTTATTGGCCTCAGACAGAGTCGACGAAAAAAAAAATACAAAAATCCATTAACAAGAAGAAGAAGCACAATTTTTCTTTTGTAAAATAAATTTGCCGAAAGGATACTAACGAAAGAGGTCAGCGACTGCTAAGTCTTGTCCGAATGCATCATGGATACCAAACAAAAATAGAAAGAAACAATGTATGTACGTATGAAAATGAGTTCAACAACAACAACAACAACAACAACAACAACAAAGAAATGCCTTAACGTATTTTTACAGCCGCTCAAAGGACATTGACGTTCGCAGGTAATTAACGTATAACGAAGTTTATTTTTGTATGTAAGAAATATTAAAATTAGAGCGGCAAATAAAAAGGTGCATCGAAGACGACTTTGCTGCGTGTATCAGCAATGTATGTTTGTGTGTGTGTGTGTGTGTAAGAGTGTGTTAGTTGCCTTAATTCCTTTTTTGTGTGGGGATGGGCATATTCGTGGTTTGGCGATTGTGAAAATACGTAACGGTCACACTGACCACAATAGCTTTGTTTTTGTTTTTGTTGCATTAAGAAATGGGTTTATACGAATGTATCTCAACTTTGTGGGTTGATGGGCAGCTACTATTTGGCGGGAATATTTCCACGGCTGGACATTGGTCAGCATTTGAAGATTTCATGATTAGAATATTTGTTTGTGTAATTTGCATATGAATGCATGGATTTAATGTTTTAATTTGTTGCAGAATTGTTTTAAGTAGCAAAAAAAAAAACGAATAACAAAGAATAGGGGCGGATTTATGGGGGTTAAGGGTCCAACCCTCCCTTTTCCGGCAACCAAACAGTATTTCTTTTTAGGAACTGTGAATAAAAGATGTGATCGATGTGTATATCATAAAACAATTTGGAACCCCCTGCCCCAACTTTTCTGCAGCTATAGTTGTTATCAAATAATCTTGGCCGTCAATTTGAACTTCTATTCGAAATATATATCGGTACTCTACAGTTCGTTTGAATTCACTTTGAAAGATATTCAAACAATTACTTTTTATTTTATTTTTATTCAATAAAATTAAGTTTCTTTTTGATAAATAACATAAAAATATTAATTTTTAGTTTTTGTGGATTTCACTTTAATATAATTTTCTAACTTTCGATCATTTCGAAAAAGAGAGTACCAAAATTTCCCACAATCGAAAGGAGGATGAATCAAAGATAAGGAAAATTAATTTAAATCGACCAACGAATGCGTTCCACTCGATAATTTCTTACAGCGTACGAATCACTCGAAATCGAACTAATTTTCGTTCGAATAGAACTGCATAGTAGGGGCGCTGCTCTTGATTGGGTATCTGGAAGAACAGCACAATTATTAAAATCTATTACCATTTTCCTAGAAAGGGTTGACAATAAGTAAAAAAAAAATATAGTTTTCCAAGATTATCTTCACTGCAGGAGACTGGTGATATTCCCAGACAATTTATTTCAATTCTACAATTCGCTTGTGTTAAGTGGCGAATCTAAGATTTTCGGAAAGGCGAGGGTCGAAATTTTTTTTTATGAAACTTCGAGGACATCATTTATCCACAGCTCGGGAAAATCCGGGATGACGTTTTAGATACTAAAAGGGGACCCGCAGCTTCTCCCTTGGATCCGCCCTTGCTTGACAAAAGCCGAGCCATGGGAACCACTTCAGTAGCTAATCCCACATCGGAAGATGCTCCGAGGAAAAAACACTGCGTGCGTAAATCCACCGCATTGAACCTCCACAAAAAAATTACAAAAACACTAAATCCGCCCAACAAGCGCAACCCATCTAACCAAGTGCGAACAAATGCAATCCCATGAGCTCAGCGATTTTGACACGCAACCATCAAAAATACAAAAAAAAACAGCGAGCAGATTAATTATGTTGCCATGTCTTTCAACTCATCAAACCTTTTGTCATTTGTCAACAACAACTCAACCAAACTCATGAGCCCATCAACAAGATCGCAAAGATCAATGAGCATAGTGCAAGGCAGGCTGCTGCAAGGCACACAAGAAGCAGCACAGTGGGGTAGCAAGGGTTCTATCCCATTGCAGCATCTTTGCTTGAATTCATTACACTTTGTTGTTATTGTTTTTGTATTCTTTGGGATTCTAATGATCGAAGTAGCTGCAGCATCCCGCGGTCATGCACTCAACGCTTCGCCTCAGAATGCAAATGAATTGAGAAATAGCAAAGCTAATAAATCATTTAATAGCAGGACAATGTCAAAGGACGGACGCTTATATAACTCCAGAGTTCGTAGCTATTTATGTAGTTGATTAAATGCCGATGGGCTCGTATTTTCCTAACGGACATTAAAACAGGTTTCCATTGAATTGGGTTTGCGCGCGCTTTGTTCATAGCTACTTACATCCTATTTTCTTTGCGGACAATGTTTTGTTGTTGTGCAAAGTTTAATTCAGCTCGGACATGGCTTCTTTGTATTCACCTTCACCTTGAGCCTTTTTTAACGAAGATGTTATCCCGCAGCCTTTGCCATTTAGGGGTGAAAAACTATTTTACTTGAACTCACTTCCTTATATGCGTGCGCACTCTCTCTCTCTCTCACGCACACACTCTTTGTCCTTTCAAAGTCTAATTGCACATCCTTGCCCTTTTGCTATGCTTTCAACCTCCGGCCAGGCATCAAATGCTGAACTTTCCCTCTTAAAATGTGAGCTATTTTTATCGAGCTCTTTAATTCCAATTTGTCAATTTCCAGTTTGACCCACATCCCTTTGACTGTTAAATGTCCTCAAAATACTCAAAAGAGGGTTGTTTTTTTGTAAATCTCCGCAAATCTGTAGCAAAATCTTGTCTAAGTTTAATTATGATTTTGATCTCAGTCACATTTTGGGGTTAAAGTGTTGTTATTTTAGAGGACAAATATGGACGATTTTAAGTGGACTTTTTGAGGGTTGCTGGTGATGGATGCCTCTTATGAAGTGCAGTCCATAATGGAGGGCCAACTAAAAAGGCGGTGTCAGAAAATGATCTCTAAATAGATTATGTTTGTTGGCTAGCGCGCTTAAGGGCAGAAGGTTGCAAGGTAGGTTACATAAATTAGCATTTGTCTTCCATCTGGTGAGACATTCAATGGTCGTCTCTATTGAGAACTTTTCTTTTGAGAGCTCCAAGAGACATCTTATCCGCTATTGACGGCGTCTTTGCTGAAATAACTATCAAGTTTTACGGACAAGGAAGGTTCGAGTGAAGATCGTGGTAGTTCCAATTGTTGTCAGTTGGCACAGCGAAGAAAAGGCTGGCGTGTCGGTTGGACGTCTAGAATCGTTTGGACGGTTAAGCGGTGTTTAAGCGACTTAATTCGCCAACAGTTTATGAAATATTCTGAAGATATAGTTTATGGCTGCATAACCCAAATGGGGGTTTTCCAAGCGAAAATGAGGAGACCATAACGTGCTTCTACCTCAGAGCCCCCAGAGAAGAGAGAATCCAGGCCCGAGGGGTTAGCAGTCACGAGCTGTTTAGTTCCGCTGGTTAATCAAATCACAAGTCGATGAAGCGTTTTGCCCAAAGCCTAGTTTAGTTTTATAGCGGATCAGAGCTCCTTTCTATTTATGAAATTCAGTTTGCGAATGAGATGACTTGGGGATTCTACAGGATTTTTCGTATCGTGAAGATCTGGTTCCATTCAATTTACGGAAGGTCGACTAGATAGAAATTGATATGAAATATTTTTAACTCAGTCACAGTCATCCAAAAGTTAAGTATGCTGGGCCTGGCGATTACCAGATTCCAGTACTATTTCTGCAGAATTTTGTACCGTTTTTGAATTTTTCCGTCAATCGAGGAACTTTCCTCATATTTTCCTTTGGAATATATAGCTGATGGAGTTTTGTAGGAGTTAGGAAGTGATTCCTGGGACGGATATATAAGAGGGTCGTTTCAATACCAAGGCCTAACTAAGTTTTGTTAGGCTAACAGTCCCTAGCCCAGCGGCGGATCCAGGATTCCGATGGGGTAGACCCGAAAACCCTTGCCCTAGCTCTTTATGTAAGAGGGTCCAGAGCGTAATACACTTCGGTACTTAGACTAGACTGTGAGTGTGACAGTCCTTGGCCAAATAATTATGATTTCGGTTTCGGTACTGAGACCTACCTGGATTTTGTTGGAGTAACAGTAGTGAGGTAGTGCACTGCGACCTTAAGATCTATTAAACAACCTTTGTTGGAGTAACAGTCCTCGATCGGTACACCACAGTCCTTGATCGGTTCACCAAGATCTTGACCATATTAGGACAAACCTATGAACAACCTCCTCTCACTTCCTATACCCGCCAGTAGGTTGGTAGTCTCTATACTAACAGAGGATTGTCGGAAGTCATCCGACGAGTGTAATTGGTGAGTCGTTGGAAACCAAAGCGCCCCACATCCAGAAATTCTACCGAAGACGTGGCAGACAGTATACAAAATCGATAAATTTTTTATAAGCTTTGTTGATTTGTATAGACACAAGCCGATCACAGCAGAGGAAAGGGGTTGTTGTCCCCCTGTGTGTAAAAAGCAGATGGGAAAGGACATTCATTCTGACGAAACGATCAAAGTCGTCTAGACGAATGAATCTACTCTTATCTAACCTCACTCTTCTCTACCAAAAGTGAATTCCTATTTTGTATGTTTTATAAATTATTCATTTAAGTACATATGTACATATGTACACATACAACAAAAACAACAACAAACACTCCAACATCTTAATTTTCTCAACAATTAAATACTCCCATCCAACACGCTCGTAGAGTAAACACATGTGGGGGGGCTCGTATCACAAACGTGCCAGCAACTTGATAAGGCAGCTTTCAAATTTCAAGGCTGGGAAATAATTAGGCTGCGGTTTTTGTCTCGACATGTACTCCCAAGCTTTGTAGCACAATTTGATAAGAGCGCGGCACATGATACGACGACGAATGGAGCTGCGCTTAGCAGCTACGGCATCGTATTTAGATTCGTTTGACTATCACTGACCACAGCCAACGTCGCTGGTTTTTGGATAAAGTGAGAAATTGCTTTGGGAGTATAAAAATAAATAAAGCACGTTTGGGCAGGCAGCAGCTTAAAATTAAGAATTCTCACGCTATTAGCGAAATTTCTGTTCTGACGTTACACAGTGGATAAGGTGCAGTGCAATAAAATCAATGGGCTTTATTTCCCAATAAAATAAGAAAATCTCCTCTTTTCGAAATTAAAAGTAGTGGCATTCATGGTTTTAATTTTCTGTTCCAAATGGGAAATAACGCCAACTGAAAAAAGCGGGTGGGTGTTATTTCCGTGGGCGTTATTGCACTACACCCGCAAAAGTCATATATATTCTTACTTTTTCTGAAAAGAACCAAGACATAGCCCCTAGTAGGCGTATATAAAAAAAGTAGTTGGATGTTATTTCCGTTGCCGTTATTGCACTGTACTTGAAATGAGTAACAGATATTCTTACTTTTTTCTGAAAAGGCCATTGGTAAGCTGTTGAAGCTCGCCAGCTATTTTAATCTTCAGAGTAGCCCTATCTATTAAAGAGGACTCATGAGGTTCGCGATGGGCCTACTTGGAGAGTGCGTATAAATTAGATCCCGTCGGTGGTAAGAAATGTAAGAAATGCGGGCTGCATGAGACGACGGTTCATCACGTTTTGTGGCCCTGTTCTGCTCTCATCAGATTGGGACTCCGACTATCAGGAGCTTCACAACTATTAGATCTCACAGCAGCAAGTAGGATGGGACCTAGAAAAGCTTCTAGTTTTTTCCAAGAGAACGGGGTTAGTCTTTAACGTGGATTCTGGTTCTTGATAGGGCTTACATTTCTGGTCTAACAAGCTACTAATATGTTCAGCCTATGTGAGGTTTTGACAGAACGGCCAGCTCAACCTTTCCTCAACCTATTAAAGAGTGCTTAGAGGTAATCATTGATGATGCTGAAGACAAACCAAAGAAGCTGTTGCACTTTTAAAATTAGATCAAGTCGTCCATGCCAGCTCAAAATTACTGCCTCAGTCCGTCTGCTCCTTTGTGTTCGCCGCCTGGAGAGTTATACAGATAAAGCAAAAAAGAAGTTAAGAAAGAAAGCTTTAGTCGTTGCTCCAAGCTGATGGAAGACTACACATACGAGCTATCACCAATAAAAAAAAAGAAGAAGAATAGATGACTACAAAAAAATTATTGAAAACCTGATCTTAATACTTTTATATTCAACTCTAACAACTTGTAAAAAGTTTATGTTGCAATTAGCCAAACAAAACTCAGCTGAGCTCTACTTGTGACAATTTAGCATCGCAATCTCACATTAACACCAAGTTGACGGCAAAAAAAAAAAGAAGCACGAAAGCACGAAAAAAAGTTGATGAAAAACTTTACATTTAAAAAAATAAAAATTTTAGTTTCTCAGCACCTTTCGACCTCAACATGTACCGTATATCGTGTACCGCTTTTTCTGCTCTCAATACGAGTGCATGCACCTCGACGTCTGTAGGCTGCTCATATGATCGCACATTGAAATGTGAGAGATGAGCGGAAGAGTAGTGTGAAAGACAACGAAACTAAGCTACTGACCGTTCAAAAAAAAAAAAAAAAACAAAAAAAAAAAAAAAAAAAAAAAAAAGTTTTTCCCAAGTTAGATAAACCGAAACATGATCTGCAACTTATCCGCCAGTGCCGTCAACTTGGTAACATCATATTCCATTTTTGGACAATTTCACACACTGGACAAATGCGCAACGCTGCAGTAGTCGTGGTGCAGAGGCAGCGGAGCTGTTGACGGACGGCGACAGCGAGTCAGTGAAGCAAGTGATAGCAATTAAAAACGACAACGGACCAACGTGTTTGCGCAGCATTTTAATTTTTTTTTTTTAAATTCGTTTTTGGTGCTATTTGTAGTACTTGAGTACTTGGTTTATGAGCTGCTTCATACCTTCACAGTTTTTGGGTGTTTGACTTTTACCTCTTTTTTTCTGAAGATGTTGCTCAAGTGTCATAAAACGTCATTTAATGACAGTAAACAATTTAACGCAGCTAAGTCAGCTGTGAAATCTTTTAAAGTAACCGGTTTCAAAAAATTGGAGCTGAGACTAATTTATTGTAGGTAAATTCATTTGGATTTGTGGTGGAAATTTTTTATTTTTTTTTGTTTCAAAACAAAAATTTTTGATTACTTGGGATTATTTTTGATTTTAATTGAGTGTTTTTGATTATTTTTAATTTTTTTTTTCGATCATTTTCAATTAGGTACTTACTCTTCGTTTAAAAAAAAAAATGGTTTACTTCTTTTGATTACTTTGCATTTTTTTTTTGATTATTTTTGATTTTTTCCAAAACAAAAATATTTTATTCTTGTTGATTACTTACTTTAGATTTTTTTTTGAAAAGAAATCTTTTTACTTCTTTTGATTACTTTGGACTTTTGATTTATTTGACTTTTTCCCAAAACAAAAGTTTTTGATTACTTTGGATTATTTTTGATTTTAATTGAGTGTTTTTGATTATTTTTAATTTTTTTTCGATTATTTTCAATTAGGTACTTACTCTTCGTTTAAAAAAAAAATGGTTTACTTCTTTTGATTACTTTGCATTTTTTTTTTGATTATTTTGGATTTTAACCAAAACAAAAATATTTTATTCTTGTTGATTACTTCCGATTTTTTTGGCTTTAATTAAGTGGTTTTGTTTTTTTTGCAATATTTTCGATTACTTTTGATTACTTCCGATTATATTAAATTTTTTTTAAAGAAAAAATTTTTGACTGCTTTTGATTACTTTGGATTTTTTTGATTATTTTATCCAAACCAAAAATTTTTGAAACTTTCAATTACTTCTGATTATTTTTGGCTTTAATTCAGTTTTTTCGATTATTTTTATAAGCGAACCATTTTTTACTGCTTTTGATTACTTTCGATTTATTTAATTATTTTTACAATTTTTTTTTGTATTGCTTCTGATTATTTTCGATTTTGATTTTAATTGAGTGTTTTTTTCCGATTATTTTTGATATTTTTTTCGAGAGAAAAACTGTTTGACTCTTTTTGATTACTTTTTAATATTTTGCATTATTTTCGATTGCTTTCAATTTTTTTTTTCTAAAACAAAAACTTTTAGGTGTGTTTGATTACTTTGGATTCTTTAGATTAATTTTTATTTTTTCCAAAACAAATATTCTTGGTTGATTTTGATTATTAAAAATTTGTTTGCGCAACAAAATTTTAGATAACTTTGCATTTTTTTTGATTATTTTTTACTTTTTTCCAAAACAAAAATTTTTTGATTACTTTCGAATTGTTTTCAAAACACTTATGAGTGGTGTCCAAAACATTTTTTTTTATTTTTCATCATTTTGGATATTTTTGGTTGTTTCGATTATTAACGATTACTTTTGATGAATTCTAATTTTTTTTGATTTTGTTTTTCAAACCAAAAAATTTTGACTATTTTTGATTATTTTTAATTTTTTTTCGAAACAATAAGTTTTCATAGTTTTTGATTGGTTTCGATTACTATATAACTTTGTTATAATTTTTTTTTGTTTTTGATTTTTATATTTTGCTTTTGATTAATTAATATTGATTTTTTTATCAAACAAACTTTTTGATTGCTTTTAATTATTTTTAATTTTTTTGTTTTTTTTTTTAATTGTTTTTGAATATCTTCGATTTTTTCTCGTACAAAAAATTTATATATACTATTTTTGCAAAATAATTTTTTTATCCATCGCTGTGATTTAACAATGTAATTTTTCTCCAATTATCAATTTTTCCCAAAAAAACTGACAATTAAAATTCATTACGAATTATTGTTTCTCTGGTCACGAGCTTGCAAAACTTACAAATATGTAAAAACAAGAAAGACCGCAAAAACCAACAACAAAATTTTTTTTTGTTTTTGAAGTTTGAATTTTTTTTATTATTATTGACTGTATTTGACTTCTTTTTATTTTACTTCTCTATCATTTAATACAACATTCATTTTCAAGAGAGAACTCAAAAGTGCTCTATTGTGAGCAGATTCTTACAAAAGTCAGAAAAAAAAATTCAGGAAGAAATAAGAAACATGAATTTTGTTACACAGTGTTATCAATAACTGCAGCTGTTCGTTATGCAAATCCCGCAGACAAAATAAAAAAAAATAAATCTTCAAACTAGCCATACCCCTTTTCTGTGCTCATCAATAAAACCACCATTAAAATCCAGTCTTCTTCAACAAGCACCGTTATAGCCCACCATACCCATTTGACCAACTGTCAATGCAGTTATAACACCTTTCCGATTGCAATATTTACTTTATTTCCAAACATTTTTGTATGCAACAAACGATGCCAAATTGAGAGACTCAAAAGAACTCTGCACCTCCTGCCATTTACGGTATGGAAATGTTGTATGTCTGTATGTATGTCTGTATGAAACTAGGTAGGCTGAGTGGTCTTATGTGGAGATTGTGGTACGTGTTAGTGCTAGAATAAAAGAAGAGTGCCGTTGGAGTCTTTTGACACTTCCTGCTTAATTAAAAATCTCGTCTCGTGCCACAACCCGATGTGGCATGTAATGAATAAATATCCATAAATCCAGCGATTACATCCGGATGAGTGCAGCTACCAATGGCTGTATGAACTTTTATATATTTATTGATCGAAAATAATGAACAATAAGTGTAATATTGCAATGGAAGCAAGGAATGTGATGATGGCTTATAAAATGTAACCCTAATTCACTTTACAACCTCTTATGTTTGGAGAGCTTTTCAGGCGGGCAAAGAAGTGCCCTGCGATTAGGACAATTAGTCAGCCGAAAAACAGACCCAAAACAAATTGGAAGATCTCTCTGAATAAGTATATTGTGAAACTTTATAGACTTTCCAGTTTCGGATATCATTGTTATATAGAATATTCTACGCGGAGAATAACGAAACCTAGCTGAGCTTATCTGCTCGTTTGTTAAAAATTACTTTTACTTATTTTTTTATATTTTGTTTTAAACCTGACTACTTGAAAATTATCACATTATTGATATTTCATCATCTCAGCGCGTTTTAAATTAGAAAATTTATCATTCTGCTGACGTTTCGTTGTACAAATATTGTGTGACGTTGGTTATGTTTGCGGTTTCAATATCTCTTATCAGCCGGAATGACACTTCATCTCAAAATATTTTTTTTTATTTAATTTTCACGGTATCTGCTAAGTGCTGTATAAATATTTATTTACGCTGTTATCTTCTTCTTGCTTTTAGACACCAGATGAATGGTGATGAAGAGTGTTTATGTGAAAATATTGACTTTTGATAAGCGAGCGAGAGATGTTGCGCGACGAGATGACCATCTTTGGTGTTTGCACTATTGACAGCATTTTACATTTATGTACTTTTCACGTATGAGTAGACAAATGTGGTCAATATTTATTCGAAATTATCACCAAAATTAGTTTTTACTGGTTTGTTTGTTTTGGAGGATTCTCTTAGAAGATAAATAAAATAAAATAAAATAAAATAAAATAAAATAAAATAAAATAAAATAAAATAAAATAAAATAAAATAAAATAAAATAAAATAAAATAAAATAAAATAAAATAAAGTAAAATAAAACTAAATTAAATAACATAAAATAAAATAAAATAAAATAAAATTAAATAAAATAAAATAAAATAAAATAAAATAAAATAAAATAAAATAAAATAAAATAAAATAAAGTAAAATAAAATTAAATTAAATAACATAAAATAAAATAAAATAAAATAAAATTAAATTAAATAAAATAAAATAAAATAAAATAAAATAAAATAAAATAAAATAAAATAAAATAAAATAAAATAAAATAAAATAAAATAAAATAAAATAGAATAAAATAAAATAAAATAAAACAAAATAAAATAAAGTAAAATAAAATTAAATTAAATAACATAAAATAAAATAAAATGAAATAAAATAAAATGAAATAAAATAAAATAAAATGAAATAAAATAAAATAAATTAAATTAAATTAAATTAAATTAAATTAAATTAAATTAAATTAAATTAAATTAAATTAAATTATATTAAATTTAAATAAATTAAATTAAATTAAATTAAATTAAAATAAATTAAATTGAATTAAATTAAATTAAATTAAATTAAATTAAATTAAATTCAATCAAATTAAATTAAATTAAGTTACATTAAATTAAATTAAATAACACGAAAACCCAATTTGGGATTGATTGGCTCTGAGGCCGTCACTAAAGCTTAATCTCAATACCTTCAAAGCTTTAACAGCTGCCATGAAAGTTTAGTACGTGCTCTAAGCAAATAAATGATTTTTAATTATCTAAATTTCGTTTATTTTGGGTTAAAAGAGAAATTTTTCAAATGAACTCAAAATGCAGATGACCTGATTGAAGGTTCGATGACACGCCCAAATGCGGCGCAATTTCACCAAATAGTCATAGACGAGCCACGAGCCACAGTACGCCAATGAGTTAATTGAATATGACATCTTGTGCTCTCGCCGAAAGCAACAACAAATTTGAAAAGAAATAATCAATAAAAAATAAAATGACCAAATTATGAACAAAAAATCAATGAAAGAAAAAGACAACAAGAAAGAGGCCCAACAACTTTGGTCGAGCAACAAACCAAATCGGCTTACCAAAGACTCAAAACCAAATAAGTCGCATCAACACAGCGCTTGGATCATATTAATTTTTTATTAATAACACAAATGGTGATAATAAATTTCTTTTTCTCGAAAGAGTTTCAACACGATTTCCAAATAAATCAATTTTAACATAACTGTGAAACGAGTTAGTAGCTGAGCGCGCACGATGACCGATTTGCTGGTTGGCTGGCTGGCTGGTGGTCTTTTGACGTTGAGCTAACAAGACGCAGACATTCCAATGCAGCTTTCAACGCGACTTGTGAATAGCCGCCAAAGTGCCATTCAAATGCGCCAATAGCCACACAGCCACTTTAGTTGACTAGGCATGCGCACGATGTGGAGCTTAAAATGAAAAATGAAAAAAAAAAAAAAAAATATATTCCAAACTCGTATAGCGATCGTCTCGATAGAGCAACAAAAGCAAGCAACCAATCAGCCAACAACCATCCAACTATCGACACAATCATCAAATCTCCAAATCGATACATTGGAATGGGTTGACGCTGCTTATATGGATTTCTTCCTCTAGTGGTCGTCTCATTAGAGATTCAACGAGTGTTCGCACGAAAATGTGTACACGCCGACAACAACAACAGCAAGTTTGATGGTCACTCAGTTACAATAGCTGTGGCTGTGTGTTTGATGGCGCGAGCAAGCACAATCATCCGATCACGACAGCAACAACAACGCTCAAGTAATAGCAGCTACCCAACGATGGCTCTTTAATGCACGCACAAATCAAGCTCTTAAGCTGCCGCACAACAACAACAACAACAATTCTTAACGGGCGGTGGGGACACACCGAACTCCAAAAACGTCGCGCCAACGCCATTACGCATCGCTATGGTCTTTGGACGCTAATATGGCGGCTTCTGCTGCTGGATGCCGTTTCGCCCAAACTCTGAGACAGTCCATTAATCAGCCACACACGCACACACACACACACACACATATACACACGCACTGATTTGTTGATTCCTCAACTTTCTTCGTTTTCTTTTTTTTATTTGGTGCGTTTATGCGTTTGTCCCACAAAAAAAAAACAACAACAAAAAAACAACAACATAAGATGTATGGTCGCTTAGCTTGCTGTGCTTTAACGTCTCATGCGCGTGCACCATCAGCGAGCTGAGATTCGAATATTGATTGGTTTTTGAATGGCGCACCAAACGGATGAATGTGATTGTACGTTTTGTGATGGGCTCTGTGTGCCCTTTTATGGCTGATGGCCATTGCGTTGGAGCTTTGTATGTTT
The DNA here is from genome assembly GCA_951509765.1 of Sphenella marginata. Classification (NCBI taxonomy): domain Eukaryota; kingdom Metazoa; phylum Arthropoda; class Insecta; order Diptera; family Tephritidae; genus Sphenella; species Sphenella marginata. The sequence continues at coordinate 26,985,138 of OX608081.1, read as the reverse complement.
GACGTCGTCTTTTCGTTTGTGGTCTTGTGGCGGCTTGAAATATGAAGTCTTTGGTCTTTTGGTGTGTGGCTGTTCGTTTCTTTAGTTTTTTTCTTATCGCATTATTTTCTCCTAGGTTTTGTTGTTGTTGTTGTATGACTACATGCAGACAAATGAAAGAAAACCTTGATGAATATTAATAAAAAGAAAAGCTACGCCATGACCGAGAAACGTTCAACCAATAAGCGAACGTTGAGCTTCCATATTGAATACGGACTTATTTTAGAAAAGTTCGTTGGTTTACTAGGAAAATTCAATGACCGAGCTAAGGCTTAAGGAGATGTATGAAAAAGTTCTGTTTGGATCTACTAAGAGGGACCCTTGTTCGCTTTTCGTAATGGTCCGACCAAAGGGCTCTTGACCCAAAAGCCACCAAAACCTGTAACTTGTGGGCTTACCTCTAAACTATCAGAGCATTGAATGGTGATTGATTTCCTTTCCGAGATCAAAAGGCTTTAATTTCTACTTCATTCAAATTCATTGGACGGCAAAAGACCTCGAACTCTTGTCACTGCCAAGTTTTTATGAGATTAACTAATGTTACTTAAAATTTTACCTAACAACCAATGTTGGTCGCGATCAGACCTGTTAAATAATGATTATTAATCTTAATCAAAAACAAATTTTTGTTATTTTTGTAATAATTGATTAATTATGATAATGGAACCTTTTTAGAATAATTCATCGATTAGGATTAAATTTTGTGTTCGATTAATTAATGTTTATTTCGTTTTCAAATATAATGATGGATGATCAATATTGAAATATTTAAAAAATTTTATTAATCCTCGTTAATCTCGACTAATCAAAAATTTTAATCAAATTGAAATTTTGATTAATTTAAATAATCCTAATCATTATGAAAATAAGTCATCAATCAATTATGAAAATAAGTCATCATTATTTCTGATTAGTCGCACACAAAATTTCATTTTAATCGATTAATTATTCTAAAAATGTTCGATTGTCATAATTAATCAATTAAATTAATGGAGCAGTTTAATATAATCAATTTTTAATTTTAATCTAGATTTAAGAAATATGGTTGTGATTGCATTTAAAATCCCATAGACTCCATCTATTTGAATTGGAAGACCACATACATATGTAAATAGCAACATTAACATATATGTAGGTCGTTACAACTTATTTACCGTTAATCCATACTCTATTCTACTAAGAGTAACTCCACCTTTTCCGCCTTGAATGATCAAACGCTTTTTACAGGAAATGTACATTTTTGCCTGATTATATTCCATAATTGTGCGTGAGCAAGTAGTTAAGTGGGTAAGTAAAAGATATACCGACTGTTGGACACGTGCGACGATGAATATTGAATGTATGATAGTAATCGTATAATCGTATTGTGTATGACTATAAATCCGTAGAAGTGTATAGAATATCACGGTAATAGGTCAAATGCGTTTGTTGGCCTCTTCAGTGAAATGAGCGGAAATATTTATGTTTTTTTTTTTAATTCTTTTTCTCTGACACTTTATTTGAATGCCGATAATTGAGGGATTGATTAGGTTTATGTTTATATCGAGGACTCTGATAAGGTCTTAACTTAGCAGTTAACCAGGCATTGAGTAAACGAGCCTTAACTTTGAACGTCGTAGACAATATACACAAGTATAATCAAATACATATTTGTTTATTGACTTAATTTAATGCCCGTGTCTAATACGAATTCCCGTTATTTATATAGCTGTTTTAACCCTACCACTAACGCAAACTATTTTAATAACTGTTTAAGATGTCTACATATGCAGGCCCGACGAGATGGGGGGGGGGGGGGGGGGCGGTGGTATTTTCCCCCGGGCCCGGAGTTTTCGAAGGGGCCCGTATTTTTCAAGAAAATAATCAGAATGATAAATAAATGGTTGACCAAGATGTTCTGGCTGCTTGTTAACTGTCAAGTCCTGCTACACTCAATCAAAAATTTCTTAAAAATTCTCCAAAAACTGTTTTCATAGATAATAAATAAATATTTTTTCTTAAAATTTATGAAGTCCTCTTTAGTTTTCCAAAAAGGTGTTCATGCATTTCAAGAAGACATATTTATATTCTGAAATTTTTATGAAAACGGTTTTTGGAGAGGTTTTCATGAAACTTTTCTCAGAGCGCATGTACTTTTTTGGTTCAGTGTATATTCGCAAATTCTGATATAATCTGAATAAATATTTCTGACCAAAAGTCTATATGTACATATGTATATTATTAGCTAGGGAAATTGATGCAGTATTCGAAACTTTTATGTAGAATAGGGGCCTTTTTACCCTGGGCCCGTATTTCCTCTCGGCGGCCCTGTACATATGTTAACATTATTTACTCTTGAAAAAAAAAAATGAAAAAAAAAAAAATATTTGTCATAATTTGAATCGAATTTTTGCCTATAAAAGGGGTGCTCGGTTCATTGTGCTGTACAGTTTCAATTTCAAAATGAAGGCCATCTCAATTCTATTCGCTGCTCTCTTCGCTTCACTGTTGATTGTTCAACAATGTGTTGCTGTGGATGCTGATCAACTGAAGGGCTCCAAAGACGAGCTACTACGCCAGGGAATTATTCCTAGATGTATAAGAGTTCCGTGCTAAGAATCTTTCTTTTCTTGAAAAATAAAAAAAAAAAAAAAATGTTTTCTAAAATTTTACACGAATTTTTACCTACGAAATGTTCTAAATATACTGTATCCAACGATATATGTATGTATATTACAACATTTTTAAATCATTTATTATAATAATTTATAATAATTTTGAATAACCAATAAATTTTCAAATTTTATTTAAGCTTTTTAAAATGAAAAATAACAGAATGAGAAAAATTATACCCGTAACCAAATAACGTGTATGAAATGTTTTTGATATTATTTAATAATATTTATGTGTAAATTGAGATTAGTTGGAGTGATTTGACTTGAGTCCGGAGTCATCTTGGCAAAACAAGATTTTGAATGGAGCTATTTGCTTCCTTTGAGGGTAATTTCAGGATAGTTGTGAAATGTTTTGAAGTCGTTTTCGGATTTGTTTTAGGCATTATGTTGGGAGGACCTTTTGGAATTGTTTCAGGGATTATTCTATCTTCGTTTGGGCTTTTTCGTCTCGTTTCGAAAATTTCATACATTTTAAGCTGAAAAAAAACTCCCTTTTGAATAAAATTTTCAGATAGGGCATTCTTGAAAAAAAAATCCGGAATTGAGTGTTCTTTAAACAAATTTTGAGATAGAGCATTTTTGAAAAAGAATGATTTTTCACTCAGCAGTCGATATAAAGTTAGCTGATGTCAACAATATCGCCTCGAAGCAAAATACCAACAAAGTAGTGTTTTTAATCACAAAAAGACATTTAAAGACAAAGACATAAAAGACAATAAAGAAAGAAATACAAAAATATGTGTATCATAGAAAAAGAGATAGATATATGTATAAATGAAAAAGAGTTGGAGATAGAGATATTGGTTGAAGTAGAGATAGATAGAGATAAGACTAGAACTAGAGCTACAAAAAGAAATAGAGACAGAGCTCGAGTTAAAGAAAGAAACACGATTCAGATAGAGATGGGAATGAGGGTAACGATAAAAGATAATAGATATATGTACATACATTTATATAATAGAGTGGGTAGAGATAGATGGAGTAAGGAATGGAAATAGAAGTAGCTATGTTGGTTGAAATATAGATAGAGATAGGTAGAGATGAAAAAAGAGGTAGAGATAGCCCTAGAAATATGAAATTAGTAGAGAAAGAGGCTGAGATAAAGATAAAGATATAGATAAAGAGAAGGAGGGGGAATAAGGCTAAGATTAGAAATAGCGATAGAAATGAAGACAGAAACGGAGAAAAATATTTATGAAGTGGGGAATATGAAGAGGAAGGGCGTATAGGAACTTTGTATTTTTTTTTTTAATTTATCAATGTGGCTGGAATTCTTTAGTTATTTATTTCTACACAATCGATTGTTTTTGATGCACCAATTGCGCTGACACTTTTGTTGTTATATACAAAAAGATTTCTAGAAGAGGGCTGGGGTACCCAACCGATAAATAATTAATTTCAATTTTGGTTTCTAAAAAATTTGATTAACGCGCAATTGATCATTTTGATTAATCTTAGCTGATTATTATTTTTTATTTAAATTTGTTAGAATTTGATTAATCCCAAAGAAATGAAACACAAAAGGTAAATAATTTTAAATAATCTGAAATTATTATTCCTCGATTAAATACGTTAATTAAGCAATCTAGTTGCGATTAATCAATACAGTTGGTTAGTTGATTAATAGCTGGTTAGTTGATAATTCGCTCCTTAGTTGACTTTGATTTTTAGAAATAGTTTAATGGCTTAACTAATTCATTTCTTAACTTTCATACATACATATACATAGTATACCGCTCAATGGCTTGCCGCTTTCATCGATTGCCACTAATCAATGACGATTAACCCCCTTTAGCAATGACTTTAATTCAATTGAATTATTAATTAATTGCACTGAAGATAAATTGGAAAAAAGCTGCACCAAACGGCACGCGCTCTATTAATTTCAACATTGCAGTTTTTAGTTAGCTTATTAAAAGTAAAGCAAGTTGAATAAAAAAAAATTTATGAAAATTAAAAAAATTATAATTTTCATAAAAATTCATAATAATAAAATTTTGATGGTTGATTGATTTCTGCCATCGAATGTGTTGATACAGACATATGTTCGTAAATATATTAATTATTGACATATACATAACGAAATCGTAAATACTAAATTAATCACACTTAACTGTGTTCAGTTCATGTACAATAAAAGTGCAGTGTTTAATAATGAAAAGAAAAAAATTTAATAAAAAAATTAATTTTAAATTAATCAGATTTAACTGTGTTCATGTACAGTGAAGTGCAATAAAAGTGCAGGGTTAAATAATGAAAGGAAAACATTTTTAATAAAAAAATCAATTTTAAATTAATCAGATTTAACTGTGTATTTATGTACAGTGAAGTGCAATAAAAGTGCAGTGTGAAATAATGAAAAGAAAAAAATTTTTATATAAAAAATGAATCAAAAATATGATCAGAAAACGTTTTTTAATTAAATATTCACTTTTTCCTTCCTCTCCCCGTAGCACTGCCACACGCCAGGCACTTAGCGGACTATATATTAACATCATCCTCCTATAGCCTCAGCCTGGTACATAATCCGTTTTACTTAATTATTTTATACGATTTGGTTTCGTGTGTTTTGAACTTTGTTTTGTATTGGCGTTTGTCTCGAATGTTAAACCTCACCGGATATGCCGTTATTTATTTGCTTACATTGTTCTTCAATTAAATTTTATTGCCATTGTTGTTATGAGTATCTGCTAATTTTTATTGTTTCTTTTTTTTTTTTGCATTGCCGTTAATCTTTTTGTCGTTACAGTTTGGTTTTGCCATTCCAACACGCAAAGATTCGCGAGGCAATGAAAACGATCCGTCAATACGTATCAAACCTTGATTTTAGTTATTCCACAAAACAAAAAAAAATAATTTAAATAAAATAAGCTAATGTAGAATAAGGTATACATAAAGTCGATCTTCACCTTATTAAGAAAGTCCTTCGACTCAGCACACGAATCGCCTTTGAAGGTTGCCCAAGCACGGTTTGCAGCCTCGTACGAAATAGCTCTCATGAAACTAATAATTAAATAATTGTTTTCACTTTTCTTTTTTATTTTATTTTATTTTATTTTATTTCATTTTATTTTATTTTATTATATTTTGTTTTATTTTATTTTATTTTATTTTGTTTTATTTTATTTTATTTTATTTTATTTTAATTTATTTTATTTTATTTGATTTTATTTTATTTTGTTTTAATTTGTTTTATTTTATTTTATTTTATTTTATTTTATTTTATTTTATTATATTTTGTTTTATTTTATTATATTTTGTTTTATTTTATTATATTTTGTTTTATTTTAATTTATTTTATTTTTTATTTTATTTTATTTCTTTTCATTTCATTTCATTTTATTTTATTTTATTTTATTTTATTTTATTTTATTTTATTTTATTTTATTTTATTTCATTTTATTTTATTTTATATTATTTTATTTTATTTTATTTTATTTTATTTTTATTTATTTTATTTTATTTTATTTTATTTAATTGGATTTTATTTAATTTTATTTTATTTTCTCTCCCGTAAAATTAATTTTGTATTAGTAATGCTAAATGTGAATTTAGATTTTTTAATAAAATATGACAATAACAAATATTTACACGCAAGCATTTGCCTAATTAATTTGTATTGAGAACACTTTCTTCAACATTTTCCTTTAACCAATCAAAGAACGCCATTCAACGCAATTAAAATTCATAAAAAATGTATTGAGAGCAAAACTCACTGATTGCCCATGAATATTAAACGGCCTCTGTCATCCATTACCCAAGTTATCTACATCATTACGATAGACATATGTACATTTAAATAGCTCGTATACATACATATGTATTTAAAGAGATATCAAATAAAGTTGCATTGAAGCTAATGCCGTTGATAATAATGTGCGTTCGGGGGTGAGGGGACAACAACTTGGAATTCATCGTAAATAAAGTGCAACAATCACTTAATTTGCATAAATTAACAAAATTGTAACAGTCCACCACCGCTAATCTACCAAGTACGCCTATAAACTCAACAACAACAAGAAACTTACAACCAGCTTGGCGTTTTCAGTTTTGTCAGCAGCGAAGGCGGCAAGGGAGTGCGACAACATAAATGAGTAAACGCGTAATGTGACACTTTGTCACTCTATAAGCAGCGCTATCGTGTCGCTACTGCCGTGCCCCCTAACCCTGCACCCACCGAGGAGCGCTTCACATGTGAGTGCACCCCTTTGAATTGGAGCTTCATGGAGAGATTATTGCTTGGCTAGGCGTGGCACAGTGGGAGATTTCGGAAAAATTTGTGGAACATATTTTTTAGGAGCTCGAAGTATGAAACTTTAACATTTGGATTTCCTGTTTCCGAGAGCCTTCAATGCACACTTCATAAATTACAACTTAATCTTAGGTTATGTTCAGACTACATCTGAAATTACTTAGCTTTGTATACACTTTTTAATCTTTCACATTCGATTTCCAACTCTTCCACTGTGCAACGCGTCACATTGTGTCGACCACCTTATTATGATTAGTCTTACAGTGATTGTTGTTGTTTGAATGCTAAACGTTATCTACGGCTAGCTCAGCGGTTTTACGGAGACCTCGATGTGTGGCGCAAAGGTTCGTGGGAATTAAAAGATTATTTGTTTTTTCTTCTTCTTCTTCTACTTGGAATTCGTTATCATTTGTTGTTTTAATAATATATACATTAGACTGGGCAATTTTTTTTTATTATATTGAACAAGCAAGCATATTCAGCTTTACAAATAAGTCTTAAAAGTCTAAGCTAACAGCTGCTAGTTTTTTTTGTAAGCACTTAGCGACTTGTGAATAAAATAGCCAAATAACATTTCTTAAAAAATTTAGTGATAACTGGAGGTTTGTAATAAGCAATCAAAATTTTAAGCTTTTAAAACTTATTCTGCTTGCTAATTTTTTTTCGCTTAAAAAACATTTTAGGTTAGGGGCAAATCTTGAAATAACGAATAAAAAACGGCGAATGTTGATGAAATTATAAACCTCTAAAAACTAAAAGTAATACCGGAAACTTTTATCGAATTTTAATTTTAACAATTAATAATTTTGAGAAAAAAACTTTTTTTTTTGGGTTAGTCTAGTGTAATATTAAGTCTATATACAAAACAAAAACTCTTACAAAAGTGTTCCATTAAAGTAATATCAATCAATAATTTTGAGAAAAAAATTTTTTTTTTGGGTTAGTCTAATGTAATATTAAGTCTATATAAAAAACGAAAACTACTACAAAAGTTTACCATTAAAGTAATATCAATTAACAATTTAAAAAAAAATATTGTTTCTGGGCCAGTCTAATATAATAATAAGTCTACATGAGCCCGGGGAGTAAAATAATAATAATTTGCGTATGAATTTTTATTACATTTTGTTGTTTTTTAATTTTGATATCATAGTACTAAGTACTTAGAAACGTTTATAATAATATTTTTCTAAATGTACAGCTACTGACAGCTAATTGGAATCGAAGTCAAAAATAAAAATTTTAAAAACAACCGTGGCGGCAAGCTTTCTCAACACCAAATCTAGAGTAAGCACACAGTTTATCATTTTTTCCTAACATTGAATTAACCCTTAACCCTCAGACCGCAAGTTTATACAGAGACAAGTGGGAGTACTTATTTAGCACTGGCAGAAAACATATGAATACTTTTGGAAGACTCGCTTTAAATTCACTTCAAACTGCAAAAAAAATTTTTTACACCAAACAAGTTTGAATTTTTGAACCTAGTAAAGGGTTAATTGCGGTTTCCACGTGTTTTTTTTCCGTATATTTCTAGTTTCCAATTAGCTGACCACCACTGTAAGTTAACACCCAAATAGCCCAAATAGTTCATAGATATTGTCACATATTTTGGTTAAGTCGTCACTGCGTGACGTTGGCGTTATTTGCATGTTAAATTAATTGCCCGCAGTAGATAAATATAATTTGAAGCATACCAAAGCGTTAATAAAACGTCGAACAAATGAATTAACCCACTTCCACCCAAGTGTCAAGCATTTACTTTCTTGAGTTATCAATATTTATAAAGAAATGTTTTTTTACTATAGTATTTGGTTAAATTATTTTGGGGGGGCATTCCATGTCAAATTGCTTTTGGGAAAATTATATTATTTCATGGCAGTGGTGGATACAGGATTTCATCCACAGCTCATGAAAAATATGACTTTTTGGATGCCGAATGGGGGGTTTGAAACCGAAACCCCCCGTGAAGCCGTAACTGTTTCTTCTATATGAATTTTTTCCCTATTCAAAATTTCATCAGCAATCTTTTGAGAAAATAAAAAAAGGGGAGATGTACATATATTCCAAAAAAAATAATAAAAAAATCAAATCCGCCTATCATATAACATATAAATTAACCACGAAATGAATTGGAAAAGATAAAACCAGTGTAAACAAGAAGAAGAAGAAAAAAATAAAGATATCATTTTAAACGGAAACAATTAGGCACCTGACTTCCTCAGGATGCGCATAAACTCCATCCACCACATATAGGTACAAACAGCAATAACGTGCTTGAATTGATGTTTCAGATATCGCTGGGTAGCTCACACAAAACAAAAAAAAAATTTGTAAAAAAAAAAAATTTCTGAAAAAAATTATAAAATTGTTAAACTGTAAAAATTGACACTTCGACTAGTGAGGCTGACCAAGACGTTGCATAGCATCGGTTGCATATGGATGACAAAATTCACAGAAGGTCTCATATTTCACCAACCAAACCACAAACAACAACAATAAAGGCGACACAAAGGCAAGGAGTAGCAGGCAGCAAAATGAGGAAGCACACCTGATGTGAAAACACAATGAACTGGCGAGCGATGCTAAGCGAGCGACTGATATGCCAGGAATTGTTAAAAAGGAAAGACGAAGACAAAATAAAAAAAAAATGAAATAAAAAATTAATTGAAAAAAGTAGCCAGCAGCATATTGACCTCTTTGCAGGATGTGTGCAGCAACGAATTTCACTTGCATCTCATATTTATGTTGAACGTAGTCAATGTGATATAAAAGAAATATATCAACTAGTCTCAAACTAGTTCAAAATGGACAAAAAAGGTTATTGTTTAATTTTAGTGGTAATCATTTATAGAAAATATTTTAAGAAGACCCAGATACGCTTCGCAAAATAAGTCCAATTTTATTCATTATATCTCCAAAATTAGTTGAGCTATGCAGCTAAATCACATTGATAATTGCCGCACTCATTAAAACCTTTCGTTTGATACCCATATTGCACAAACATATTTTGGGTCACATATTGGCCAATAACTCCGAAACCCGTCGAGTTATCAAAATAAGAAATAACCTAAACATCGGCATATACCTCCAGCAACACAACAGTTGCACTTGCATTCAGTTCTATGCAGCCGTTTTTAACTGATGCGCATTCAAACATACAGACAAAAATACACAAATTTTTAAAACAGCTCCTATTGACTATCTAATGATCCCTAACCATTTTTCTTGAATATTTAAATTAAGAAAAAAAAATTAAAAATCTGTACGCCAGTATTGCGCATAAATTAAAGTGTTTCTTATTTCAGATTTGATCTCTTTCAGACTAGTTCGCAACTAGTAATTATTCTAACTAATTTTCTCACCGCAGTTTTGCTCGCTACAAAACTGTCATCTTTTTTCACCATTGCATCATGCTCGTGTGTGTGTGTTTGTGTGCGTTCGTATGACAACAACATTGGAATAATAATTGTGCGTGTGCAGTTGCCCATAACAACAACAACAACAACAATGAAATATATAGCTCGCAAAGACCTCGTTCAAATCGTAAATCGATTGTGTCGTCATAAACCAAACGAATAAACACGAAATCAACCAAAAAACCAAATTAAATTTGTCAAACAAAACAAACAACTACAACCACTTCAACAACCAAATAGCAATAATAACAATGTGAAGTGTTATAGTTTCGTACAATCCATATGGCATCCTCACGTTTTGGCCATAAAATGAATGTCAACTCTGCTTTGGGCCATCTTCCTATTCCCACAAATTTAAGCGTGCGTGCTTGTGGGATTTTACCTATTTTATATATATGAACGAATAGGTACAGGGTGTTGTTTAAGGGCAATGAAACTAAAAATTTCAAAGAAGTAAAATACGCACTGGCAACCATCTTCCCGAAAGGACCCGATGTGGTTGACTTCTACTGAATGCTGAGGTCTCTTTCTAGAAAATATGATATTTTTCCCTCACTACGTACCTACAGCTGATAAGGACACTAAAGGAGGAGTGAATGGGACGAGATGAACGAGATGAGGGAGGCCGACTATGTTAATCAAAATATGCCTCGATAAAATCAGACCTGTTAAATAATGATTATTAATCTTAATCATTGATAATCAAATTAAATTTTTTGTTATTTTTGTAATAATTGATTAATTATGATAATCGAACATTTTTAGAATAGTTATGTTATCTTTTAGGATTAAATTTTTTGTTCGACTAATGAGGATTAAAGGGGATTTATTTCGTTTTTAAATTTAATCCTAGCATTAATCAAATTAATCAAAATTACAATTTAGTTACAATTTTTTTTTAGAGTTGCGATTAAAGAAGATTAGTTGGAAAGGACCTCTCTGAGTCCTGAGAGGTAAATAAGGAACCCGACGGGTTGACCCCCTAAAGTACGACTGTAACGAGATGCTGGAAACCTGTGGCGGATCTATGATTTTAATGAAATCTCGAGTACATATTTTATCCAAAGTTCCTGAGAAATATGACTTTTTGGATTCCGAGAGAAGTGGGGTTTGGATCATGGACAATGCCGATAGACATGTTTTTGGCCCTTGGAGAATTCGTGAGAAACCTTTTTGAAAAGTTTATGTGCCTCTATCTACACCCGTTTTTGGCCGCAGAGGAAGGGGAGGCCTTTATTTAATTAGACAAGAAAAGTATACTAGGTCTTCCTTCCTTTCCGTTTAGCAACAGTAATCGCTAGAAAGGGATGATCGGCGTACTTTGTTACCCAATGACCCAAACCGCCTAGGACGAGTCTAGTTTAGTTCCTATATTCTCTAGGTCGGCAACTCCAAAGTTTACACCCTCTATGCGCAAAGTAATTTTCTTATCTTCACAGCGCTAAACTGTGAATACCGATCATTTGCATGCTTTGTCTTCCTTTTCGTCTCTTCAGTCTCCGAATTCGCATCAGAGATGACGAGTGATTATTTAGTTGACACGGCTGTAACTGTTACCATTGCGCCGATCAACATCCATCCATTTCATGTCATTCTACTGCGTGACATCCCAAAAAAACTCAGCGTGTAATAAAACTCAACCTCAACAGCAGAACCACCCGCACCTGCCTTCGTGTGCGCTACCTTCGATCGCCTCGCAAAATCCATTTGAATGGCTAAGTAATTAGTATGCAAGACCGACAATGCGCCACTAAATGTGGCAACAGCAGCAGTAGCAACAAACTACCAACTACCTCATTGAAGAAACTGAGTGCCAATTGACGCGTCTCAAAGAAGATGGCTCGGCTCGTCGTTTGCGCTTTGTTGTACGTTTGCCTGATGACTACCACACTTGGTGCGACCTCAAAAAAGCTGTGTGCGCACAAACACTGAGCGGATTAAGTCTGCGGTTTGTACCGATCGTACTTAGTTCGCGTCGTCAAGTACCAATTTAATGGCATCTCTTGTCAAGATTTATTCGAAAGTTTTTCTTGTCTTTCTTTCTGGTTGTGCGCGCTCGCGTACGCAGAGATTTACCTACGCCCGCATATCTTACATCCATTCGTCGCGTCGATTAGTATGCCAAACTCGTTGAGTTCATCATAAAACAGAGGAAATGCTTGAGATAAATTTACACTTGGTTATGAGTAAAGAATATCTAAAGAGCTCAGTGGATGGCTATTCCGCTTACACCTACGCAAGCCGCAACCAGCAGCCGTTAGCTGAATCTTTTGAACTTCAAAAGCATCAATGGTTTCGTCGCGCAATGACATCCAATTTGACGGCAAAGATGTGAGACTCTCTTGCAGAGTGGAATGCTGAAGTTTTATCTAATAAAATTAATGTGTTTTTGGCTTTCAAGAGTTGCCATTAAAGAGATCGTGAAGCCTGAACCTTTCTGTCTCGTGGGTTGGCAAACGAAACAACGGAGAGCGTACTATTGAGAGAAAAGTCTAAACTGTGGAAAGCACATAAAAACTTACCAACGAGGTGAATGAACAGAAAATCAAATCTCAACTAATAGGAAAAATTCAGATAGATGGCAACACTATAAAATATCTTAATCGGCCACACTAAAGTAATCAGATTTGAAATTTACCTATAAACAAAAGTTCATTTAAGTGGGTCAAGTAATTGTCGAGAAAATAGCGGATAAGAGATAAAAATAAATATAATAGGGTTAGGTGGCAACCCTAGCTAAAAATCTTACCTAGAAATATGCTTGTTAAAATACGACTTAAAATACATTTCCTTTGTTACTCATTCTGCCATAACTAGCTTAATTTTAGTAAGGTGGCAACACTGTTAAAATGTACTAAGTGGCAACACTTCAATAAAAGAGCATATATTACAGAAAGCTATTTCATAAAAAAGTCTCTTATAGTTTTCGAGATTATAAATCGGGTATACAAAATAATGTGGAATTGAACAGAGAGGTGTGTCATTGTGTTAGAACAAATTCGGACTGGTGGCAACGTCGTAAATGACAAACAAAAGTAAGGGCTCTTAAAATGTAACACTATAGCTTTATTCAACACTTCATCTATATTTGTCAAACCATTTGCGAGATAATAGCGGGTGTTCAAAAAAATAAATATAATAGAATTAGGTGGCAACCTTAAATTAAAATATGTTTGTGTATGTATTTCAAATATTTTTATTGAAATATGAGCCAAATACCTTTCGTTTTATACCTTGCATTCGAAATTATTCAATAAACTTAATTTTTAAGCTGTCCGCCTCAATAAAATGTACTAAGTGGCAACACTCCAATAAAAGAGCTAAGATTCTAGAAAGCTATTTCATAAAAATGTCTCTTAGAGCTGTCGCGATAATATTGGGTACATAGAATAATGTGGAATTGAAACAATGAGGTACATTCATATGTACATACATATGTTATGGAGTTAAAAAATGATGACAGGTGGCAACTCCGTAAATGACAAAAAAAGAAAGAGCGCTTAAAATGTAGCACCATAGCTTTATTCAATACTTAATCTATATTTCTCAAACCGTTTGCAAGATAGTAGCGGATGTGCAAAAAAATAAGAATAATATAATTAGGTGGCAACCTTAAATAAAAATATTTTTGTGTATGTATTTTAAAAATTTTAATTGAAATATGACCCAAATACCTTTCATTTTATAACTGTGGAATTGAATAGCGAGGCATAGGTGTGAAAAATGCTTACAGATGGCAACCCTGCATAACATCCTAAGTTTGCAACAAAAAATTAAATGCGCCTTAAATGTAGCGCATTATCAACATTTAATAGTTCATCCGCATTTTTTAAGATACTTCGGACATAATGGTGGATGTGCAAGAAAAGTAAATATAATAGGATTAGGTGGCAACGTTTTATTAAAATTTTTTTTTTTAAATACGACTCAAAACACCTTGCGTTTGATACTCTCTTTGAGATATTGACGTTGATCAATTGAATAAAGAAAATCTAAATAGATGGCAACCTTGTTTTCACTTCCTCAGTGGCAACACTGAATTGTAAAGATTACTAAGAATCTAATGAACCAATTGTTTATGTAGATCTATTTTCACACACAGGCATAGGAAATGCAGATTGACCCCATCATTTCTCTTACGGCTTATGCATACTTAAGAGTTTATTCATTTACGAAGTCAATAAAGAGCGGAAGGAAGATCAAAGTAAATGGATTTCCGGTAGCATGGGAAATGAACGTAAAATCTATCAACTCATTTGCAAACGATTTTTAACACAAAACTAACCACTTCCAAGACCAATAAATTAGATACATTCACGTAAACCTTTGACACTCAACCGAGCAACACTCCAACACTTTATCTTGGATTTTTGCCCTTGTTTCCCATACAAATTCTCATCACTTTTGTTTTTGTTTGTGCGCCCCTATTTGTTTATCGAGTGAATGTACTCCAAAGAAAATAATCAAATGCATTTAATTAACCCTTACGTTGATCCTGTCCCCACGTTATCATAAACAAAGTAGCCACAAATGAATTTACTAGATCGACGAAGACTAGATCGACTTGTGAGACAAATTTTATTACTCTTTTCTTCTTTTGCATTTATTTTTACAACATTTAATTTAATTTATATTTACATACATTCCTTTTTTTTTTTTTGTTATTTGTGTTGTTGCAATTTCACATTTAGCCCCACATTGCTAGGTGTGTGAGTGAATGAGTTTGCATATTTATGATGAGCGTAGATCGTTTAAGCTTAAGCGGGGTGATTCAAATTAAATGAGCAGCCGCAAAGGCCATTTCAAATTAGCATAGATTAGCACAAACGTTCAGATCTGGATGTATTGGATTGGTCTGTTGTTGTCCGTCTGATGATTGCGTTGACTTTCACACAAAACGTTCGAGTCTCAATTGATGGCGACGTTCAACGGATTGAAATTATTCCATTGACGGTATAGCAATGAGTGCATTTAAATTAATATTTATTCAACACAGACTAATCTGTATATAGAATTGACTAAAGTCTAAACTTAGGAGACTAGTAGGGAGCAAAAGTTGAAGCCCTGCAGTCAAAGTAATAAGTTATAAATTACTTCAAAACTAGTAGGAAGAATAAGCGCAACTTGGAAATTTGTGGTCAAATTTAAATCCAACTCGTTTTCCAATTTACAACTTCTACTGTACCTCGATTGGAGAACGAACCCATTCTTCAGCAAAATTGCACATTCTTTGTGCGTAAATAAATTTGGTTCACCAGTTGAGAACTCTTTGATATCAATTTGAACTCGAACATCAAACTGCAATGAAAAAAATAAGAAAATACTTTCAATTACAAAACTAAAGGCACCATTTGACAAGACGGTCCAATACCTAATTTTTATCAAAAATGGTCGATAGCGGTATCAAAAAACGCTTCTTGACCTCGGTTTCAATAATACGAAAGCGGCAATTTATTTTTTTTAATAAAAATTAATATATTGCTGACATTTTTTAATTCAAAATTTTTACCTTTTTCCTAGTATGCTTTTAGGTTTTTTGCCATACGATTGGGCAGCATTGCCATACCTACAAATGCATAACATAATTGCCAGTGTTACCATGTGAACATTTTTTAGGTAATACCTCAAGTTGATCTCCAATGTCCAATTTAAAAATAAAATTTGAAAAAATTGATATCTCTTTGGGAAATACACGACTTCTCAAAGATTGGAAAAAAATTGTACTCGTGGCGGATTCAAGATTTTGGAAGGGAGGGCCCGATTTTCGAGGTAAACTTTTATCCCCAGTTCATGAAAAATATGTCTTTTTAGTTAGTTTTTTATGTTAGTGTTGTTGTTGTTCTTTTTATACACACACAAGGTATATTCAAGCGGATCGAGATAGATATTGACTTATATACCCATAACAAAATATTCCGGTGGAAAAGAGAATGAAATTTTATTCCTTGTCATTCATCTCCAAGCACTATTTAAAATGGGCAAAACTGGATGATAGCTAGCCACGCCCACTTCTTTATATACATATAGCGTATTTACAATAAAAAATGATTATTTATCGCCAAAAATAAATTTTCCAGTAAATTTTTGAAAATGGGAGTGGTACCGCCCACTTTTAATTAAGTCAAATTTAGAAATATTATTAAATATAAATCCAAAAACCTTCAAGATATCGAAATAAATTCAGCACACAGGTTTCCATGAATCAGTGGCAGATCAAGGACTTCGGGAAGGGGATGGGGGGCATCTTTTATCCATAGTTGCTGGAAAATATGACTTTTTGGATGTCGTAGGGCGGGGTTTTGGACCGGAAAATCACCCCTGGGGATTCGCTCCTGCCGTGAATGCAAAGAGTGTTCCAGCAAAAATGGACATTATCGCTTAAAACCCACGCCCACTTTTGTATAAAAGATTTTGAAAAGGATCATAGATATATATATGTATATATGTATTTGATAAGTTATCATTTCTATTTCACTTCAAAGTGTGCGTGAACGAAGAAATTCAAAAATATAAATTTTTTAAAATGGACCCATGTTTTGAAACTATCTGCCACTCAACACCCGCTTGTGCGACTCTAATCATCTTGAATAGTCCATCAAAGAAACTCCTCACTCAAAACGTTTTTTATGATCGCAACAAGTGTAACGTCCTACAAATGTTGATGAACTCGACATGAAGAATTAGAGAACAGCTGACAATAACTAATTTTTTTTTAAAATAAAGTCCATCATTAATTATAAATGTATGAAAAAAAATATAAAAAAACTACGAACCGACAGACGGTTCAATGATCTGCCACATAGCAACAAATTACAAAGTAGCAGTTCGGTCATCCTAACTTAAGACGAACCCAACTCGAGCGAACAAGTGTGCTTCCACCCTGCTGATGCCACACAGCCGCCGCATAAAAATTGCTAGTAACGGTTGAATGAACGGTATTATCTAAAAAAAAGCGGCAACCGAGAAGACTAATTGTATAAACATCCACCAAAGCAGCAACAAACCCAAATTTTTATGAGGAAGCCAACAAAGGTGTGGAGCGAGGAGTTGCCAGCAAAGGGTCACAAGACTCACTTAGACTCGCGTGTGTACCTGTGAGTCTACCGTCTGCAACCCTCAACCGAAGCATGCAAGTTGTGACATGCACTTGCAGCAGCAACAACAAAAAAAAAGGTGCAATGAGCCATCCGCTATAGAGAGATCCACATCATGATGTTGTACAACAAACAAAACGCTCAAAGGACAACAAACACAACAGAAACGCCACCCTTGGTGTTGTTGGCGCAAAGCATCCCTTCGCAAAGCACCTGTCGTTCATTGTGTTCGTGTAAGCTGGCTGGCTTGCGTTGGTACGTCCGTTGACCGCCGTGAACACAAAACTAGCTAGCGAGTCTGTATAACTCGAACTTGAAAAAACCTAAAAGGACGGCCTGGCTGTCTGTCGGGATGTTGTGCCTGTCTGTGCGCGCATCGAATTACTTACGCGTCTTCTGCAGTGACGCGGCGGTCTCGTTGGCCCTTTTGCTCCTCACCTGATGTGACTAAAAGTGCATTAAAAAGCATTTAATCAAGTGGAAATCAAACGCAACCGAAGACGCGCAGCTTATCGATTTCACTCAGCTGGTCAATGCAACTGATCGGCCTCATTTTTTTTTGTTCCTTCGCTCTTCTTTTGTCTGCTGACTGCTCGTTTTTTTTTTTTGCTTTCAGCTCTGACGCAACTTGTCACAGTTGCTTGTGGTTTACCTGATTGGTAATTTGATTCGTCGATCGGAAGTCGGAAATGGCAAAAATGCTTCAATGGTTTCCCCTCTCAATTCGTAAATGCTGTAATGTATCTTTCCAGCTCAATGGTAGTAGGGCTAAGCTCAGTGCTCAGTGTGTTGAGTTAGCGAGTATATCAAATATCTCTGTGTCTGTCGACACTTCTTCCAGTCGGTCATTACACATCAGCAATTGGACGGCCCTTGATGGATGAGATGTGTCAAGTCAGTGTGATCGACTTTCCAAGAAAGGTATTCGAAGGAAAGAATTTAGTTGCATTAACCTCTAACATTTGGCTGCTAATACACTTGGGGTGCATTGACCTCAACAGTTCGTTTCGGGTGCTATTTAGCCTTGGTCTCAGTAGGCTAGAAGAACCCGACTAACTATTTTCTTATATCGTTTTATCAATAGCCTAGTCTGACTTTTTGCTGTCTCCTTCTCTTCACTCTGCCTAAAATGATGCGATCCTAGTTCTACGAACTCGAAGACAAACTTGTTAAATAATGATTATTAATCTTAATTATTGATAATCAAATAAACATTTTTGTTATTTTTGTAATCATTGATTATTTATGATAATCGAATATTTTTAGAATAATTAATATTAGGATTAAATTTTGTGCTCGATTAATGAGGCTTAGTGAGGAATTTTTTCGTTTTCAAATTTAATGCTAGGACTAATCAAATTAATCAAAAATGCAATTTGCTTAAAATTTCTGATTAATTGCGATTCTTATTGAAATTTTTATTAATTTTATAAACGCTAGAAATAAATTTGAAAACGAAATAAATCCTCATTAATTCTGATTAATCGAACACAAAATTTAATCCTAATCGATTAATTATTCTAAAAATATTCGATTACCATAATTAATCAATTAAATTAATAGAGCTGTTTAATATAATTGATTTTTAATTTTAATTCAGATCTAACAGGTCTGCTCGAAGCCGTCGTATTGGAATCTTTTATTAGTGATACTGACTTTGTTCTTTCCGTCTCGTTTTGAAGAAGGCGGTGATGTTTTAAAAATTAGGAGTGAAATTGTAAGTTTTTCTTGGAGCAGATCGACATTTTTTATTAATGGTTTTTAAAAATTAATAAAAAAATAGCAAAATAGGCATGGTTTCCCTTATTTCGGGACTTTGGCATCGCTTCGGGAACATTTCGGAACTTTTTTCCTGATCGTTTCGGAATTGTTTTTAGAACTTTTTCGGTCATTTCTTGAACTCTTTCAGTGATTTCTTGAACTTTTTTCGAACCAATTTCTCTTTTTCTTATTGGTTAGACCATTTTGGTTTCAAATTGAAACTGAAAAATTTTCTCGAAAACACTAATAGAATTTTACATCAAATTTTTTTTTAAAATTAAAAAACATTTTTGAAAAATTAAAAAAAATTTTGTCATACGTATATTTTTGAAAAATTAAAAAAACGTTTTTGAAATATATTTTTTAAAAACAAATGTTTTCAGTTGAAAAGCACATTTCTTCTAGAATTTGCTTCGCTGAACTCCTTTGACCTTTCCTGAAAAGTACTATAAAACCGTTACTATACTTTTTGAAACCCAGTATTGAAAAACGTTTTTGAAAACTAGCATACAACAATTTTAAAAATGTAGTACTAAAGTACCACCATCTCCAACTGTCAATTGAAAACGAAAGCTAAAATATTACTAAACTCCAATAAAGGGAACTTACAAAGCGCCGGAACTAACATAAACTTACACAACTTCAAAACAAACAACAAAAGTGATAAAAGCAAAAAAAAAAAAAAACAAATTTCCGAAAAGTCTAAGCAATTAGCTTATAAATACTAAAAATGCACACATGAACCTACAAAGTTAGACATCTCTATGTCGCAGGTAATATGATTCATAAATACCTCGTACAAGACCAAAAGTGCCGCCAAAGTATATAGTTCCGGATAAGCGTCATCTCAACGCAAATATGTACCCACTGATAAATGTTTTTCACCTTTTTTTGATGAATAAAAATAAACTTGAGCTTATGTAGAACAACCTACATACCTTATTCATATTTACCTTTAGTTTCCTCATCCCATATGCGGTTTATGAGCTCATGTGCCACATGTTATACCGTCGAGCAGCATCCGGCCAAACCTTCGACAAGTTATGTCATTTATCTGCTTTTATTGTTGTTGTCAAGGCACATACTAAGTTGGCATCGAAGCCCAAATCCAAGTCATTCGTTGTTTGTTTTCATGTGAAGTTGTCAAATGGTCGCTCGAATGCCAACTGTTCTCAAATCATAAAACAAAAACAACTAAACACAAGATAAACAACAACTAAGCATAAACAAGACAATTAAGAAATTAAGACTTTGGTGTCGCTACCGTTTTTATTCGTGTTTTTATACCCAGTTGCAGTAGTGAACATAAAAGCTGTGGAATATTTAGCACTTTTAATCTCAAATCTCGTTTAGTTTTCAAAGATTAATTAAAAAATTTAAAATACATTTTTGGAAAATTAAAAAAACATTTTTGAAATACATATATTATTGAACAATTAAAAAAAAATTAAAAATTAAAAAACGTTTTTGAAAAATTAAAAAAACGCTTTTGAAAAATATTTTTCTAAAATTTCATTTTCTACTGTCAAAACAATTCTTTCAGTTGAAAATCAAAAAAACGTTTTTGAAAAATTAAAAGAACGTTTTTGAAAAATTAAAAAAAGAACCTTTTTGAAAAATTAAAAAACACTTTTGAGAAATATTTTTCCAAAATTGCATTTCACTTCTGCCAAAACAATGCTTTCAGTTGAAAATCAAAAAAAGTTTTTGAAAAATTAAAAAAACATTTTTGAAATATATTTTTAAATATTAAACAAACGGTTTTGAAAAATTAAAAAAAAGTTTTTGAGAAATTAAAAAAAGTTTTTAAAAAATATTTTTCTAAAATTGAAATGCAAAAAAAATTTTTTTTTTCAGTTGAAATGAAATCTCTACAAAAATTTGCATTGCTGTATGTTTTTACCTTTAGTCCAAAATGTTAAAAAACCAACTAGTATATACATACTTCAAAACCGAGTATTGAAACACGGTTTCGAAAAACAGCACTCAACAATTTTCAAAAATAAATTAAATAAATGTATTGTAAATATGTAAAACTAATTTCACTTAAATTTAAAAATAATTATTTTGATAATTGTTGAGTACATTTCCAAACCTATCACAAAAGAGAGGTTTTGAAAATTAGTCCTTGAAAGTTGTCAAAAAAATAAAGTAATATTGTTTTCGAATCTAACAATAAAATCGAACAAAAAAATATTCTAAGAAATCTGTTACCCTGTACTGATTTTTGGATTTGAGATTCCACAACTGGGTATATAATTTTAATTCCCACTCGCACTCAGCACTCCTTACTTCTTATACTTCTTTGGTATGTCTGCTAAGTGTGGTACCATTTGAAGCTCACACACCTTTAGTGTCAGCTATTGCTCTTAATTTTGTTTTTGTTTTTTGCTTTCCTCGCCTGTAAGTTGTAACATTGAGACAAACAAGTAAAGATTTCACAGATTCCACCGCATAAACCTCAAAGATCACAGACATACCGCAAAGATGACAACTCATAAGCGCCTAAGGTGTTTTCGCAGTATAGAGCTTGTGGTCGGCTGAGATGAAACGTGACGTAGGGTTGCAACAAGTGTCCATGGAGCTTTTCCTTTGATTCTAACACGTCTCCTTAATTGACGCTTAACTGCTTAGGATTTTAGGCCGAGCTAAGTATCGTCCTCTTAGAGTAATAACTAGGTTTCTTCTTTCGTCCGCAGCTAGTAGCGAGCTACACTTCCTAAATCGATTTAGTATTCTCTTTTTGTCTCTTTGTGAGTTCCTTTTTAGTAACGGAGCTTAGTGCCATTTTAAGCTAAAAAAAGTTCAACCAACCTTTCTCTGTTTGACACTCTCCCCACTGGAATCCGAGAAGTTGTTATTTTCCACTCAGTCTTAGATTTGTTCCCTCACCTTTTCTTCTCTAAATACTTTTCCCGAGCTCTATTTGTTTTTTTTTTTTCATGTTGATTTCAACTCTAGTTTTTTGGACAAGACCCCCCTCTTCGAAATCCAAACGTCATATTTTTTGGAAACTGTGAATAAAGGATCTCCTCGAAAATTTCCCAGAAAAAAAATTGGCAATTTAATTTTCTCTACTTTCACATCTCTTTCTTCCTCTGAACATAGCTCTCTCTAAATATTTATCTCTCTTCCTAGCTCCATTTGGTCTCTCACTATCTGTTCTTTCTCTTTCTTGTTTCCTCTTACTTTCTTTTTATACTCTCGTTATTTCATTTCTTTCTCATTCTTTTTCTGTCCCATTCACTTCCTTTACCATTGTTTTTTAGTTTACTTTCTTTCTTCATCTATTCCCATTTCCTCTTTTCCCCTCCTTATCGTTTCTATTGAAACTTGATGCATCCTAGATTTATGTTTCTCTCTACACCCTCTTTCCTATTCCTCTACCCTTCTCATCGTTAAAATCTCTTGCGAATTTCCTTTACTTTATCTTCTTCTTCTGTCCTCTTCTATTTTTTTATCCTCTCTTTCAATTTCTCTATTTGCCTTTTCCTCATACCAAACCTCACTAGTTTCTTAGTTAAAAAATGTCAAGTATGACCTTCCATCACCATAATGCTTCAGTTCTTCTTGCTCAAAATGTTCTTAGTTAAATTTGAAATAATATCGAGTTGGTGAGAACAGGTGAGCCACGGCTGCTATGTAGGCACATGGACCCAGCAAAGAGCGTAAAAAGTACATGATTGGGCAAATTTGTGTTTTTTTGGGAAGGCAAAAGGACAGTGCTTTCTTAGAAATTAGTTTTTTCCAAATTTTTTTTTTTTTAGTAAAATAGTTTTTTATATTTTTTTATACACTTTTGAATTATTCACCATCATCAATAAAAAAACAACACACACCAACGTGTTGTAAATTCGAAATATTTCTTATTGCACTGAGCTACTCGTTCTATATCGCGACGTGTAACGATTAGATTAAAATTTTACACACCTACCAACACTCGGGAAAAATCTTATCTCGCCAGTAGCACTCAATAACGTCTCGATATGAAAACTTTTGCATCTGGGACAGATGGCTCAACGGTCGGACGGCTGAAAAAATTTTAACATCCACTATAGTTTCTAATACGATTATATGGAATCGAGCGTATTTATCACAACTCATAAAAGTTGAAATGCAAGTAAATAAAAAAGCAGCGAGATAACATCGAAGCGTGTATCTCGATTGACGGGATTGCAGAGTACGTGCTAGCTAAAAGGTGAAATAATAAATAAATTAAAAAAAAAAAAAAAAAAAATCGAGCAATAAAACTATGGCGACAGGCTTTAAGGCACAAATCAACCATCAAAGTGGCCTTCCAACCGTGGAGCAAGCGCGCGGAGCAAGAGTTCATATGCAACGATGGACGCAATGAGACATGAAAAGGTGCTCAATCGATCCACAAATAGTAAATAATTTTTAATCAGTTCAAATATAGTAAACAAATACAAAAGTGTGAATAGTTAGATGAAGGTGTGGACGTTCATATTTATCTACAATTTATGGGCATGCAAACACATGTACATAGGTAGGTAGATAGGTACGGGGGGATGTGTGTGTGTTAGACAAAGACTGGACTGGCATGCAATCATACGACGACGCAGATAACTGGCAAATAGTTATCGACAATCTTAAACTAGTTGATGCATATTGTATATAACAAATGTTTATGTTTGCATATGGGTCATTCCAAGGTAAATAGAGCTATTGATGCAATGAATTTTGTAAATATATAATGATTATAATATTTCAAAAAGGTTTTTAGCTGCTTGAAAGTACTCCAGAATTATTTGAAAAATGACAAAAAAAATGTTTTAATAGGGTTGCCACCTCACTCTTTTTATATCTACGGAAGTAGTAAAGGTATGTACTTTATTCAAAGCTTTTTTGTTTTAGTGTTGCCAATGCGAATATTTTTGCAAAGTCGCCACCCATTGGGAAATGTTTAAAAATATTAGAAAATGATGAGTATTTTTAATAGCATGATCACCCTAGCTTGTTATATATATATTTTTTTTTTTTTTTTGTATAATGGTTTAGCGCTTCAAGCTTGGCGTTGCCACTGATAAAAATTTATAAAATCTTGCCACCTTTTTTATTTAATGAAACGATGATTATACACATATGTACATATATTGAAAGTTAAATTAAAAAAAAATATTTAGAAGCGTTGTTACTTAACCTTAATTAGGTATTTTTAAGTTTATGTGTTCATATATAGGTACAATTTTATCTATGAACCGGCTCCATCTATTTTAATTTTTAGTCGTTTGACAAAGTTTTATTCGCGAACATTCGTTTTTGAAGTTGGCACCTATCTTAAACTTAACAACAATTAATTTAAAAAAGCCACTCGAGCTATCAAACGAAAGCTATTTAACAGCGCTTTCTTAGAATAACATATTGTATTGGGTTGCCATGTCATCGTAGGTTTAACTTTAATATGTTGCCACTGCGAACATTTCAAAAAGTTTGCCACCCATTTGAAATTTCTTCAAAAGTTAATATTTTGCGTGTTTTTTTGAAAAATAATTTTTTTCAGCGTTGCCACCTAACCTTAGTTATGTATTTTTACGTTCATGCCATAGCAAGGTTGCCACCAAACTGCAATTTTTTAAATGTCATATAAAATGGAGGAATATGAGCGAAAGGCATTTGACATCATTTACCAAAAAAAAATATTTTTCAATAGTGTTGCCAGCTCATCTCAATTTTATAATTCTTTATTATTTGCTGCAACTACCTCAGTTATCACTCAACACATTTGGTAAGACATTTGGTATAAAATTAAAGCACTCCATTGTGCAACTATTTTATTTAAGAGTCGTAAGTGAAGAAGTGTTTTCGCAATGTTGCCACTTATTTGAATAAAATTCAAATTCAAAGAATTTTTCAAAAAATAACCATCGAAAAAAAATGTTTTTAGGTATCAAAAAAAGGAGAATTTAAGCCCATTCTTCCGATTGGAAGCAAATGACCTGAGTTGTTAAGTAATTTTGCATGGAATAACCCATCCAGCAGGCAAGCTGTAAAAGAAATATGTCGCCATGTAGTATCAGTGTTGACAGATTTGTTTGTCACTGAGTAAATAATAAATATTCTTATCTGAAAATAAATCAATCTATTTACTTAAGTACATTTGTGTATGTATGTATGTATGTACATATGTATGTGTGTAATGATCGAAATGCCAAAGTACGCTTAAAAATACCCAAAACTATGAAATACGCCAGTACAAATAGAAACTCGACAAATAAACTGTGAAACAATTAATACTCGCCGAAATGGTGGAGGGTTTTCCCTTGGCTGACTGGTATCGTAAGCGCCGCATGTACTGCCATTGCGGTCTTGGCTAAAGGGACGAAAAAAGTGGGGCTTGCGGACGAAGATTCAGCCACTTAACCACAGTCTACTCATTGGGTTATGAGCTTCGGAAGCTTTGCGATGGCTGTAGTTGATTCCGAATGCGAAAGCGTTTGCTATTAAAAGAGGAGGTTATTATTTAAAGAAATTGAACGATAGCCACGCCCCTTTTTTGAAGTCGAAAATTTCAAAACACATATAAATTGATATAATCATTAATTAAAAGTAGCGACAATCCTACAATTTGTATTTATTCATCTGATCATATTTAACGATTTTTGAAAAAGTTCGAATAAGAGGCGTGGCACCGCCCACATATGTATGAATGAACAAATTTTCAAAGCTATCCGATGGCTGTAGTTGATCCCGAATACGGAAGGGTTTGCTACTAAAAAAAGTAGGTTACTATTAAAAGAAATTGAGGGATAGCCACGCCCCTTTTTTTGAACTCGAAATTTTCGAAACACATATAAATGGAGATAATGATTAATAAAAGCAGCGACAATCATAAATTTTTGTATTTATTCATCTGATCCTATTTGACGATTTTTGAAAAACTTCGTAAAAGAGGCGTGGCACCGCCCACATAAAATAATTCGATTTTTCACCAAATAGTCACAAGGTTTATTATGGCTGTTGGTCCCACCGCTTCATAGAAATTAAGCCTCCCTTCAGCCTCATACTTAGACATACATACATAGATACATACACACAGCCTTATGAGCATATTGCGTTTGGACATAAACAAATAAATATCAGCTACATGTAGTTATTTAAGCTTATTTATGTACGCTTTTACTATTTGGCATCCAAATGTCAGCACGTGACTAGCTTCTTAAATTGCAATACGAGATTTATGCTTCAAAACAAAGAAAACGTAGCAATGAAGTACAAGAAGAAGAAGGACAAAAACAAGAAGAAGAAGACGAAGAAGTAAAGTTTAAAAAAAATCTTTACCATTTTATGTCACATCGAGGTATCGAACACGAAGTAGCCAATAAATAACTGAATAAACATCATGATAATGATGCATGACCATCTAAAGATATTACTTAATGATCATTAGGGCGCATTGCAGCTTTATTTCACTTGGGTTAGCAATTACATACGTTAGATGTTTGAACACACAAATGTAAACATGTACTAAATACAGGTAGCAATAGGCTGCATAAAAATCCGAATTCGTGTGCGTGAAACATTATAACCCAACGAGCACAATTGGAAATGTTTTTAGAAGAAAGGTTTGAAGTAAATTTTTTTTTTATAAATTTCAAACGCAAATTATTATAAATTAATTGTTTTAAAATTGGAATGCAAATGCTTACGAAATATTAGAAAAAAACTGCTTGTATTTTTTTTAGAATGATTTCGGGATTTCTTCGTGATCATCCCTAAAAATTACCCAAAATGATAACAAAAGTTCCGACCCCAATCCGAATTCCCAAAATAGCCAAAAACAGTACAGAAAAAGTCCCGAAACTATCCCGAAAACGATCCCGAAATGATACCGAGCCTGAAATGAGTACCAAAAAGTCCCGAAAGCAATCGCAAAAATATCCTGTAATGATTCCGAAGTGATACTGAAAAAGTCCCGAAATGTTGTAATGGTTTTGAATAATAAAGAAAAGGTATCGAAATGATCCCTTACAAGTTCCGGAAAACAATTTCGAAATGATGGAGAAAAAGTTCCGAAATAGTACCGAAAAAAAAATCTCGAATTGATCACGAAAAATATCTTCAAATTCTCCTTAAGTGGTCCGGAAACTATATCGTATTATTTTGAAATAATCCCGAAAAGTAACCAAAAATGGCCCCCAAAAAGTGCTGAAATGATCCTATATGGATTTCGAAATAATATCGGAAAAATACTGAAATTACTCCAAGAAAGGCCGGAAAACAGTTCCCAAAGGACCTTGTATGATTCTGAAAAAGTCCCGAAAGGATGCTGAAAAGTTCCGAGTGGTAGCCAAAAAGGTCCGAAACTATCCTGAAAGAGTTCGGTAACTATCCCGAAAACAGTCACAAAAAAGTCTTGAAATGGTCCCGAAAACAGTTTCAAAATTTTGTCTAGCCAGCCACCCACAAGTGAAAAGTTCAAAATATTTTCTATTATTGCTCAGCCATGGGTCATAATCAGGTATTAAGCCTTGTGTTTTTTTTTTTAATTTTTTTGTTTTTGTTGCATTTATGGGCAAACGCCGAAAAAATGTTTTGCGTACGGTTCTCTTGGACCATTAACAAAATGATTATGGCTACTTCTGTTCATGTTTTGCATTTGAAATGCTATTGCTCGCGTGTTTCAATGCTATTGCTGACAAAATGCTGCATATGTACATACATACATATGTACTACATTAGGGTGTGATTTTTTATTTATGTATTTTAAAGTTATGTACATGCTATTTGAACTCCTCATACATACATACATACATATGCTTACATTCATTCATACATAAGTGAAGACGTTAGTGGAAGAAGGGGCTATGTCGCAAAACCACTCAAACTCTATTTCTTGCATTGGTGGATAGTCTCTATGCATAAAAAGATTTCTGGCTTATCAGATAACCGCTATCATGAAAATTGAAGAAAATAAAGCATGGATGAAGGGGCTATGTACACAAGTTTTCAATACGAATTGTGGAAGAAGGTGCTATGTAACATTTTTATGTGTAAATTTATGTGTTTTATTTCTCCCCTGATATGAAAATATACAACGTCTTACACTGATTTACATAATTTTTATGCAAGTTCATTTTAACAGTTTTGATAGAACTTCAAATGTTTTTGCTAAACTTTAAAGTCGATTTTCTCGTTTCACTCAAAGTGCGACATAGCCCCTTCTTCCACTAACGTCTTCAAGTATACACCTCCAAGAGATATCAAACCGGAGAATCCAGCTTTTTCAAGTGCCGAAAATACCGAGAATTATTTTTTAAAATCCCGGAATTTTCGGGATTGGTAATATGCTGACGTAATTTTTTGTGATATGCATTATTTTTGAAGATTTTAATTTAAAAATTGTTTTTTGTTTTTTTGATTCTATGACGAAAGTAGCCTGAGACTTTCTAGCTACTTACAAAAAAGTGTGGGTCTAATGCTACTAGTAAAGAAAATGTTTACTTTGATTTATTCAATATTCAAGTTTTTTTTTAATTTTAACAATTAAAAAAATTGGGTTTTCGAATTTTCAATTTATCGGCCTATCCATTTAACTCGACTTGCATAATATGCATTATTATGGATTTGCTTTGTTACGATTATAAATGAAATAAATTTCCTCTTCAATAAAAAATCATATTAAAAGTGTAATTTTACCCGAATCCCATTATTCCGAGTTTTGTAAAATTGCATCCCGAAAATTCCGTAAAAATTAAAATCCAATAGAATGTGCATCCCTAATACCTAAAAGTTCAAATATTTGAAATTTTTAAAATTTTTATTTATTCTAAGCGTTCATAATGACCATTTATCTAGGCGTAAGTACATACAACAAATACGATAAAATTAAAATTTTCTATCTTTGATTTATCATTCATAATGAATTACGAATTTGAATTACATATTTTCTTTCAGCACTTTCTCCAACACATCAAAATAGAAATTAGGGTGTGGTATGTATGAATATTAAAGTAGGTTTGTGTGTGTGTCAGAGTACATACGGTAAGTGAACTATGAGCTTAAGTGGATGAGTACCTTTAAAAAGAAATCTCTTTTTTTTTTTGTAGTTTTTGTCGTTGCTTTTAGGCCATTTTATTTGTTAGTGTTACTTAATCGCTCGAAAGTTTTTGGGTAAGTTTGACTAATTTCGTTAAATTAGCTAGAAAGCAGTTCTTTAAACGCAACTTAATTTCTAATTTTCTAGCAAAGAAAAGAGTTTCATCTAAATTTCCTACTTAGAAATCTACAAAATAAAATCACATCCATACATATGTACGTACTACCTAGAGATGCAAAATTTTTGGATTTAACCATTTCGGGATTTGATTTCACAATACCGCGATTTGGATATTCACTTTTCTTCCACAGTTAAGGTTAAAAAAAATTACGAATTTGCTTGAGAAACAGTCTAACCTTAAAAAAGGGGCGGATTCGTAGGGGAGAGTGGGTTTTCGGGTCAAAAACCCTCCCTTCGGAGTCCAAACAGTCATATTTTTCAAAAACTGTTCATAAAATATGTCCTCGTCATATCATAAAACAATTTAGACAAAGCCCCCTCCCAAAATCTTGGATCCGCCACTGCTTTAGTTATAACAAAAACAACAACAAAAAATTAAAATACTCAAAAATTTTTATAATAAAGAAAAAAATTACGAAAATTTTTATTGAAAAATCGCACATCTTTAGTTTTTAGTAGCATATTTCCCATCCCGAAAGTCCCGCGATTGCAAGAAAGAAATACTGTGATTTCAGGAACCAAAAAAAAGCAACCCTAATCCGGTAAGCGATAAAAACGTTGTACTATCAATAAAAAAAAATTGATGGCGCGATATATAACATTTGTTGTGAGCTGCTTTGAAAAAAAAATTGTAATTTTCTAGTGCTGAAATTATCAAATTTTAATAAGAAATTTTTTGGATTTTGACAAAACTTAAATTTTTCTTACTTTAGATTTGGTCTTTATCGACCTACTTTGAGATTAGTTAAAAAATTGTAGTTCCAAACTAGTATCTTTTCGGACTAGTTGTGTATTTTACTGCTGGGTTAATATGCATATGTTTAAGTTTTGTTCATGTCTCATGCCCTGACTGCAGCTTTACGGCAAATCAATCAATAAATGTTCACTAAATTATTCATGTACCAATATTTCTGCCACAGAAGCAGATTATCTTTGAACGAATGTTGGCAAAAAGAAGACAACAAATATGTATGTATTTATATACATATACATATGTAGATGTATATAAATACATATATATAAAAACATACATATAAAAGCGCTATACAGCTAAACATGTGGGTGTAGATAACAAATTGTTGGGATCAAATTGAGTGCGACTATGTACCAATCGGGTGAGAGACCATCATGGCTGAACTAGATGGATGACTACTTAATGACTATTCTATTGGTATTGGTGAATAGTTGCTAAGTAACGGTAAAGCACAATTTTAACATAACAAAACATTTAAGTAGGTACATAGTAATTTGTTGCAGATTATTGTAAACCTCATGGATGTAGAATTTTTGTACGCAAGTACAGTGGTTGAAAGGTGAAATCGTACAGCTCCAGGCGAGACGCAAAGTAGCAACAAAGATACATAGGTATTACATAAATACATGTAGATGGGAACATGATCCAACCATAACAGGTCGTAGCAGCTCGACAAACATACAAACACACAAATTAATTTGTGGGTTTATAGTCAAAATCGTACTGGAAAATGGGTTGATTGTCAAAATTCGAGAAAAAAATAAAAATCAGCTGGCCTATCGACACGACCTGTATTATTGGATCATGGATGGGAATAAGTATTAAAAAAAAATATATTTAGTTTGAAAGTTTTAGTAAGCGTCATAAAAAAAATTTAAAACTCATAAAAGTTTAGCACGTCACTGTAGATATTTATAAAACACATAGAATTTAATTTTTTTCTCATTTTAAGAGCATATTTGTTGTATATAAGCGTATATGAAAGTATGTAAACGTGTATAAATTAGGGCCGGATGCTTGTGGATGGTTTCTCGGGTCGGAATCTTGGATCCGCTACTGGTATTGATACTCACTGAAGCGTGAAACGAGACAATAAAATCCTGCGGCATGTCTATGACATCTGTAAAATTAAACACAAACAAACACACCCCCGCATGGCAACGTAATATACACTCGTACTACATTAGACATTAGAAAAAAAAAAATTTTAAAAATTTGGAAACGACGATTTTTATATACCAGCCGAATTTCGAGCAATTAAGATCGTAGTAAAACGAAAAAATTTCCTAAGTTTATAGTTAATAATAAATGATTAATGAGTTTCAAAAAATTTTAAAATTTTAATGTTGTTTTAAAGAAATTTAGTTTTATTGTTGTTTGGAAAAATTTAAAAATTTTATTTTTGTTTTAAAAATTCACTTTGGGTTAAGTCACATTGATTTTTAGTAAATTTTAAAATTTATTTGCCTGGTAAACAAAAACTGCCTATAAAAATGTTTTCATCGGGCAGATAAATTATAAAGTACACTTACCCTCCGATTCTGTGTTTTTGGCAAACTGTCAATCTTGGTAAAAAAAATCAAGAGAAAAATATTTGTGTCATGTTTTTGGAATTTTACGCCAAAACGAACAAAATAATAAATTATTTGAAGCAGAATTCAGAACACTTGATTCAAATATTTTTTTCTTGATATTTTATCAATATTGACAATATACGAAATCACATAATATTATATACATAGGTCAAAATCGTTCAGGCGGTTAGATGGCCATTTAAAGAAGAAGTTTAATGAAAACCCAAAAGCTTAATGAAAGTTTACGCTTGCAGCCGTTTTCGTCTGAAAGTGAAGTTTCAAAATCCAAAAAAAAAGTTACAAAACTAATGCAAATTTACCTTACGGAGTTCAAATCGTTTTTCGATCCATGCTCTTGATTTTTAGGACCTATGTATGTACATATACAAATATCCTTAAAAAAAAAAAAATATTTAGAAAATCATTTACAAAAAGCTTTACTTAAAACTTTTTGTGTAGGACAAATCAGGGCTTCGTAAGCTTAATGCTAATTGCTCAGTGCGCGCAAAATGATAAAGCAAGGGTTTCGAAATTACATATTTTAAAAAAAATTGACATATATGATTCCTAAAATATAAAGTTTTGAATTTATAACGAGTGTATGCAGTTCTTTATTGACCCCAAAATACAGACACTAAGTCGAGCTCGAACCAAATTTTGTTTTCAATAATTTTTTAAGTCAGTCTAATGTTCACCTACAATCAAGGGAATACCATCCGAGAGTTAACATGGTACAACGCATGCGCCTGAAAACTATATAAATATTTACGCATATACTACATACATACACACATATGTACAAGAATTATGCATCCAAACGATTCCAAGCAGCATTTGAGTATCTATTTATTCACTCAATGCTCACCTAAGCGAAACAAGGACCAACGACCTAACAACAAACTGCAACATCGTCCAATACACCAAGAGAATTATACATACAGTTCTTCTTTCAGGGCTACACACTTACATACATACACATATATGTCTATATACTTATGGTAATAACGCGACGCAGATTCAAAACGTAAGGCCGCTCCCTAAAAATTGAGAAAAGCCTTCCATTCGCTTTTAGTTATCCATCTTCGGGGGCTATCGTATGAAGCTTTGAATGAAGAAAAGGGATGGCCAAAGTGCAGTCATCTCGCACGATATCCATTTGTTAACGTCACACTAACAACATTTCCAACAAGAAGCTTCGTGGGGGGTGTGTGTTACAACTAAGAACTTTGCTCTGAAAAATCGATTTGGACAGCAGCCAACAGTTAACAACAAATATGCTACCTCTTCTCATATAATAATTGTAGATTTCTGCTAGAGACCGCCCCGCTTCCCACTCAAACGCACCAACGCTACCAACAACTCACCGAATAAATAGGATATACCAGACATACATATGTACATATGTATATGTGTACATGCCTAGCTTCGTATATGGTAGATGTTTATGTACATATGTATGTATGTATTTATTTAATCTTAAGAACATTCGTAATTTTCTCGTATGACTCTGCCTCTTTTCCCATTGTTTCATCTCACTCAACGTCGCTCGTTCTTCGTGCATAATAAAACTAGTTTGTTATTGTTTTATTTTATTGCTGGCGTCTTGCGGTGCGAGCTACAATTCCCCAATTGCCAGGCAAGAATTTATCAGCAATTCGCACTATGGGGTATTTTGCTGAAACTTGATGCAAAATCAAAAAGAGCTTGAAAGAGGTATTCAGTTAAAGTGTTAATGTGCAAGTATTTCTCTATATTGGTAAAATCGTATATTAGTAAAAATATTTAAATAGAATTTTTTTTTTTTTTTTTTTACAAATTTAGTTAATTAAGTTTTTAGCCCATGTGCCAAACGGAAAAATTTTACGAAGAGGAAAAATTAGCTGCAAAAAAAATTAATGGAAACTTAATTTTTTTTGTTCCAAATACAATTTAAAATAGGGACAATTGAGAATTTTGATACTTGGAAAAAAAAATTTGAAATTCATATTCATCTTAATAAATGTCAGAATTTTCATTCGCTCTGTCAAAATTTATATTGTTCAACCATTTAACACAGAAACTCAGTTGTAAAATAAAAGCCGAATACTAATTTGACTTGGAAATCTGATGAGATTCGGTTTTCGGCTATTTGAAATCATAAGACTTTGTTAAAAATTAATGACATTCTACTATATTTGACAATTTTAAACCTAGCTATGTTTGGATTTCATATTTTTTTATTCAGCTAAGTTTGTAAATCAAAAAAACTAGAGCATTAAATATTGAAGGTAGTACTAAAAAAGTCTAAAAAACAGCTTAATAAAATGAAATTTTTCAAATTTAAACCCAAAATTTTATCGTTGGGAAGCATCTTTCATTTTTGAAAGTTTTCATGGGCTAGGAAACTGCTTGCTATACAAATTTTCAAAATTGTTCAAAGGCGGTTGGAGAAAGATTTCAAATGTTTTTAATTAATGTAAATTTTAGTAATATTGAAAATGAAATATTTTTTTCAATACTAATTTTGGATATCAAAATTATAAAAAATAGGCAAACATTTTTTTTAAATTTTTATTTTAAATTTCATTAATATTAGAATAAATTTTGTTTATTTTGAAGACTAAATTAGGCTAGGTCTGCATGACATTAGGATTTTTAACAACAAAAAAATTAAATAAAACTTTATTTTGAATAAATATTATTTTTATGAACGTTAGGTGAATATAAAAAAAAAGTTTCAAAATTGTTTGTTTTAAAAACATTTCTCAATCCTCCGTTTTACCAATATGCTAGAAAAAATTTAATTCTAAAAACGACAGCTCAGCAAGTTCTAGCCTGAAAAATTCTTATAACAAAAATTTCTTCAAAATATCCCACAGTATTAAGTTGTCTATGGAAGCGATTTTCTACTCTCCTTGTTTTTAAGGCCGCTGCGTCTTATTCCCACACACACACACAGCCATTTCAATATTTGCTGCTAGCTCTTTTCGAAGCTCCCGTTTTCTCTGTTGCTGCGCTAGTTCTGCTGCTGGTTTTTGTTTATCACTTTGGGATGCTCGCAGCCAGCGAGAGAGAGAACGTCGACGCAGCAGACGACTGCTGCCGACGACTGCTCGCGTTCCGCAGCTGCTAAATAGGGGAAATGGAATGAACGGCACGAGAGCACGAAAGCAGCAATCGATTGTTTGGTTGCGAGCGTTTTATGATTTCGTATCTATGTGAGTTAGCGTTATGTTTTAGTGTGTGTGCGCTTAGGCTGAGTTAGTTACTAACCCTGTAAAAAACGTTGGAGTATGGGAGTACTCCAACATTTATCCTCATTCATACAAAAAGGTGGTCCAATTTATAAGCCCATGTCCGGTGATTGGATCACCTAATCCATATCGGAGCACCCTGCTGAATAGTCTATGGAGCACCTACGTGAGAGTACTTTGAAAATGCTGGCAAAATATTACTCTGTAGAGTACTTTGCAGTAAAGCGAGAGAGGGAGTATGTGTTCTTTTTGAGGACCACCTACTCCCTCTCTCGCTTTGCTGTTGAATAGTCCATAGAGTAATCCAATAGGAGGATTTTGGGAGTACTCTCATGTAGGTGGTCTATAGAGTATTCAAAAGCAAAGAAATGGAGTACTCCGAGTCGGATTAGGTGATCCAATTACCGGCCATCGCCATGTAAATTGGACCACCTCTTTTATATGAGCGAGGATAAGTGTTGGAGTACTCCGATACTCCTTAAGGAGTACTCTATGGAGTATGGAACGGAGTATTTCGGTTTTTTGCAGGGAATTTGCTGCAGCAAGATAAAAGATTTTTTTGTTTTTGTTTTTGCTTTGGTGTGCTCGTGTTTTAGAATCTGGATTTAAGAAGACTGGATGGAAAGATATTGGTAGTGTCGGGTAAGAAATTATTGAATTTTATTTTTTATCGGAATCGAGAGTAAATATATGTATTTTCCAGAGAGGTTAAGTTCAGCATCAAGTTTTATCTTCTCCAACATCAACCTAAAGCAATCTAACAGAGCCGAGTTTAATTATTAGGTCTCATATGGCTAGGGCAAATTTTTTTGTTTTTGTTTTTGCTTTGGTGTGCTCGTGTTTTAGAATCTGGATTTAAGAAGACTGGATGGAAAGATATTGGTAGTGTCGGGTAAGAAATTATTGAATTTTATTTTTTATCGGAATCGAGAGTAAATATATGTATTTTCCAGAGAGGTTAAGTTCAGCATCAAGTTTTATCTTCTCCAACATCAACCTAAAGCAATCTAACAGAGCCGAGTTTAATTATTAGGTCTCATATGGCTAGGGCAAATTCTTACCAATTTGGATAGCGCTCGTTGCTGTTTATCTACATACATACATAGAAATACACTAGACTGGTCAAAAAAAAAAAAGAATTTTAAGTTTAATTATTCTTCAAAAGTAAAAAGTGAACCCGTTTTGATTCCTTTTTTGTTTTTCTCATTTCAAAATTTATTTTAAGCAAGGGAAAAACGTAGCATTTCGCATCCACATAACCTTATAAA
This sequence comes from Sphenella marginata, assembly GCA_951509765.1. Classification (NCBI taxonomy): domain Eukaryota; kingdom Metazoa; phylum Arthropoda; class Insecta; order Diptera; family Tephritidae; genus Sphenella; species Sphenella marginata. The sequence goes on along the minus strand of OX608081.1, from coordinate 26,948,853 downwards.
AAGAGCGTTGAAGGACGTTAAAATCAATTCTTAAAATATTCCCGTTTGTAAAAAATATTTGTTTTTTATTTTCCTTTCTTTTCGAAATCCATTATTTTGTGAAAAAAATAAAAAAAAACATGGGCAACCCTCTACTAATTGCATCATATAAATAAAAGAAAATAATTCTCGCACAAAAAAGTTGTTAATGAAAATTTCCCCTAAAAATAATTTATTTTTTGTTTTTTGCATTCAATGAAAGTTTAAATTTTTTTAAAGTTTAAAAAAAAATGTGAATGATAAGCTTCTTAAAATAATTTAATGGTCCAAAAAGTATATGTGAAACCACTGTTCAATAATTTTTTTCTATTAAGCTTTCTTAAAAAAAAATAATTTATTATTGATAATTTTTGAAGTTAAATAAAAATAGATTTTTCTTTATTTTGATAAATTTTTTTTAAATACATAAAAATAAAGTTTTATTCTATGTTATTTTGTTCAATTTTTTTTTTAAATAAGAATACATTTTTTTTCTTTGTTATTTCGATCTTTTTTTTTTTTGAATAAAAATTAAATTTTTTTCTTTGATATTTTCATCATTTTTTTTAAATAGATACATAAAGCTTCTTACAAAAATTCAATGGTCTAAAAATTATGTGTGAAACTACTTTTAAATAATTTTTTTCCAATAGGTTTTCTTAAAAAAAAAAAATAATTTATTATTTTAATAACTATGTATAAATAGTGTTTGAAGTTTAAAAAAAAATCTCTTTATTATTTTGTCAAATTTTTTTTAAATACATAAAAATAAAACAATTTCTCCGTTATTTTGATTAATTTTTTTTTAAATAAAAAATAAAATTTTTTTCTTTGTTAAAGTATGCGGTTTATATATTTTTTGAAGCTCATTCTTATAACTCTACGAAAACGTAATTTTATTGTTTCAAAATAACGCCTCCATTTATAAAAGTGGTGATATGGTAACTCTATACATATGTACATTTATTTTGACGAGCTGAGTCAGCGCTCGCTTAAGTGGTTGTGCTTCGGAGCTAACCTCCAAACACGAAACAGCATTATTTTTCTCTGATAGAAATTTTGAAATAAACTGTTGCTGAAATTAATATTCCGAAACTTTTTCCAGTAGTTTTTAGCCTTTTTGAAAAATACTAGCATCAATATAATTTTCCAAAAAAAAAAAGATTTTATGCGGTCCAGCCTAATGTAAGCAGATTTCTTGTACTTATATTTCATTGAGTCAAATCGATTTTCTAATCATTACCTTATTGGTAGATATTTTTGTTGCCAAATGCAGGTAGAACATTGATCACGTTGGTGACACTCAAATCGTCTCTTATCTAATCTTGATAGATGGATGTGAATTCTTGTGAATTTGTGCTTTGAAAGGGATTTCATACGCTCTACTGGCTATTGCCTCGTGTTGATTTTAAAATTGTGTCGCAATAAGTTTTTATTTTATTTGATTTTTTTCATTTGGAATTTATTGTCGCAATGTATCATAAGTGAATTTATGACATGATTTGTTGTTTTTGTAATCATTGATTAATCATAATTATTGATTGCATAGCTGAGGTAATGACTTTACTCAATTTTTTTTTTAAGTGGATTAGTTCTTAATTTAGACTCATGAAGTACATTTCAAAGAATAAGGGGAAAAACAAATTATTTTTAACTGTTTTTCCAAGAAAAACTAAACTCAGATATGGGATGGAGAAACCAAGTCAGATAGGAATGTAGTCCCAGTGACAGCCAACTTTTGTTGCAGCGGCGGCGAAAGTTGTATTGCAAAAGTCCACGGTAAAGCTTGCAGAGAAAGTTTCTGATAGATTTTTTTTATTGATTCAGAGTTCAGTCAACCGCCGGCACCGGATGGTGAAACTTACAATTCAGCAAAAATTGTACGGCTGCTTAAACGACATAAAAATAAGAGCAAATTTTTCGAGACAAAGCAAAGAATTGCATTTAATACTTTTTCATAAACAAACTGAACATAGGCGTACCGAAGCTTTGAGCCAAGAAGGGATAGAGGTAGAACTGGATAGCTAGCCAGTTGGGGGTGTGAAATTTCACAATGCATCTAATTCAGTTTAGAGGTGGGAGTGACAAAAATAAAATTTATATAAACATTTGTTGTTGCTTTTGTAATAATACTGCTAAACTGTGTTGAGTGGGGTCGATGACCTCATCAGCTAAATCCTACTGTTTATGCTCATTATATCATACTATTTTCTTTACCTTTCAGTTTTTATGTAGTTTTGCATGAATTCCATATGTACATATGTATTTCTTTATGCTTGTAAATATTTATGTAATCATGTATGTATGTAAAATATTTTTTGTTTGTGTGAGTGATCTTACATTTCAATATGTCAATAACCTGGCTGCAACTGAGAATGCAATCACCAATCATACGTGCAGTCATCATTTAGCAGCGATAAACTGATGATCATGCAAGAAGATCTGATATATACTGTGTATCATATATGTATGAATGAACTTAAATATGTGCGAACCCTGTAGGAAAAATAAAATAAAATGAAATGAAATAAAACGAATTGGAATGAAATAAAATAAAATAAAATAAAATGAAATGAAATAAAACGAATTGGAATGAAATAAAATCAAATGAAATAAAATAAAATAAAATAAAATAAAATAAAATAAAATAAAATAAAATAAAATAAAATAAAATAAAATAAAATAAAATAAAATAAAATAAGATAAAATAAAATAAGATAAAATAAAATAAAATAAAATAAAATAAAATAAAATAAAATAAAATGAAATAAAATAAAATAAAATAAAATAAAATAAAATAAAATAAAATAAAATAAAATAAAATAAAATAAAATAAAATAAAATAAAATAAAATAAAATAAAATAAAATAAAATAAAATAAAATAAAATAAAATAAAATAAAATAAAAAAAAATAAAATAAAATAAAATAAAATAAAATAAAATAAAATATAATAAAATAAATTAAAATAAATTAAAATAAAACAAAATAAAATAAAATGAAATAAAATGAAATGAAATAAAATGAAATGAAATAAAATAAAATGAAATGAAATGAAATGAAATGGAATGAAATTAAATGAAATTAAATGAAATGAAATGAAATGAAATAAAATAAAAATAAAACCCATTGGGCGCTACAATTTCTCCTCCCAACCTCGTTCACTAGTCATTAATTTCCTGGTGGGTGGCTCCCTACCACATACAAATATGCATTGCTTTGTTGCAAAAATTTTTTAGATGGCTGATGCATTGTCGCAGGTAAATGAGCCATTAAGTGTGGGGTGAGGAGACGGACGCTATTGGGCAATCGCTCAAGTGGCGGATGGTGTTATGAGGAAAATTTATTGAAATATGATAATTTATTTGTGCAATCAATTGTTTGCAATAAATGCGAGCTGAGTTGAGTTAAGTTGACTAAGGCAAAAACAAGGTGAAAACAACAACAACAAAAAATAACAAATGTAAGAGTTTTTATTTACATTGAAAACAGATAAATATGGGCCCAATATGTCAAACATCACCAATGAGTCAGTGGTGAAATTGTTCGGTTTTTGAAACACAAATGTTTTTACTTTAACAGAATTTATTCTCTAAAACAAGTTGAAATGTTATCGATTATTTACTTTCAAAATCGATAATTTTTTTGATTTTTCACAAATCGATTAACTTCTAAAAACTCTGAGAAATAAGTAATTTAAAGCTTGTCTCATTCTTGTCGTACAAACGTCTGGCAACACTTTGGACAAATTCAGTTAATGTGAGATCATCAAAGGCGGGCAGCTCAACCTAACCTACAAACATGTGTTTACAACAAAGTATGTATCGTTTCTTAGAGATATCAAGTAAAACAGAAAAATCATAACTAAAAATAAATTTATTTTGTCAAACCTCGATCAACATAAGCAACAACAAAAACAAAAACAAATTTAACCAATAAACATGCGCCATTGTGATAAACCATTTATTGAGAAATCTGTCGGCGATCATTCGTTAAATAATTTTTTTTTTTTTTTGATTTGGTAATTTTTGGCGTTGCCTACTAAAAACTGTCGAAATAATAACAACAACAACAGTCAACAACCAACAAATCATTGGAGGTATAAATACCAACAACAACAACAAAAAAGTTATTTATTGCGGACCAAAAATCACGCATAGTGACAGCAACAAAGCGACAGCATGCGTGTGCAACTACAACAACAATAACAGCCATTGAAATGATGTTACAAAAACAACAATAACAAAAGTCAATCATTAAAATTCCAAACACAAATTTTCACGCTAAAACCTTTGCTAGAGTTTGCTATTTTGCATAATTTTTGTTGTTGTGGCTCTTTACTCTTGTTGTTGACAGCTGTTTTGATCAATTCAAATTTTGGCTGTCTTAGTTGTTGTTGTTTTAGTTGATATTTGGGTATTCTCTTAAAAACATTTGCATGTGATTATTGCTCATGACCTTTAAAGTAAGCTCATTACCACACTGCACTGTGGGACAACAAATCTTTTTTTGTGCGCAAAAATCATAGACCCAAAATTTAAAATAATTTTGTTTTTTTGTAAAATATTTTTAATTACATACGTGTTTTTTAAAATTTTCATTAGTAAAATTCCTAACTTACAAATTTTCCTTGAATTTTAAGAATTTTTTTTTTTGTGCCGAGGATGTTAAATATTTTCTTTCTTGCATTTTCAAAAAATAATTGAGTTTGAAATTGAAAATATTCAAGAAAAAATTCTGAAAATGCAAACAAAAATTTTTTTTTCATTTTAAATTCATTTAAAAAAATTAATTTTCAAATAAATTTACATTTTCAACCTCAAAAAATTACAATAAATTCGACAGATTTCCATTTCAAATTAAAAAAATATATCTGAGCGATTTTTTGAACTTTTAAAGTTCAAGTTTCTGAGTATATAGCGCAAAATTTTACTTTTGACCAACGAACAACGCCGGCTGACCCACAGTACTAAGTACATATTATTACAAGAAGGCAATTCAAAAACGAACAGTACACTAGTTAGTGACTAGTCAACTTTCATACTCACCTATTACACTCTTCGTTGGTCCTGTTGATAACGCCCTCCTGTAAGTACTTTCGCCTCTAAAAGCGAACTTTAGGCTTTTTTATAATCGCTCATTGAGTTCGTGTTTGTTTAAATTTGAATTTTATTGTACAACTTTACGCATTTTACCCACGAAATGAGCGCATTGATGAGCCAAATATGACCACAAAGCTGTGGTCCAATAATTCCTCAAATCGCTTAGCCAACCAATTAGTTTGCCAACTGTCAGCTGCTGTTGGTCGTATCAGCTGTTGACCGTATTTAAATTGGATGCTTCACACACACTTACAAATAAATTAATGACTACAAACGAGCTCTGAGATGCGCAGCACAACCCTTACAAGCTTCTTTAGCTTAAACCACAAAGTAAATTTTTTTATATTTTTTTTCGCTTTTCGAAAGCATCAAATCTTGGCTTATTTTCTCATAGCTTTTTTGAGCAGATGATTACAGACTCTTTGCGTGCAGTTGGGTCCTTGTTTCGTTTGTCAATTTATTTATGAATATGCCCAGCTATCAGTGAGATAATGTCCTTTTGTGGTTTGGTTACGGTAATGGGAGCAAACTCGGTAGGAAATCATACTCATACCAAAGGTGCCAATAAAAGAATGTCCGAAGGTAGCTTTGGATGAGTTACAGCTAGTATAGAAGAAGAGAGGCTGGTTGTTTAAAGACGATGACTAGGACAAGGGATGTCTTCGATTTTCACCGAACCAATATCAATATTTCCTGGCGAACCAATATCAGTTATCGATACGTCCCTTTGGAAGCATCCCCTTCGCAGCTTGCTTGATAATTATAGGTATATTTTCAGTGAGTTGGAATGGAATCCGATGTTGGTCCCAGAATCCCACCAGACCTGTTAAATTTGGTTAGTAATTAGTAATCAAATGATTATACAATTTTTTAATTGGTTTAATTTAATTATAAATAGATTACGATTAAAAAGAATAGAATCAGTAAAAATTATCAAAAATAATAATAAAAAAAAATTAAAAACAACCGAAAAAATAAAAAAACCAATAATAATCAAAAATAATGAAACATATTAACAAATATTAAAAATGATAAATAAAAACAAAAATTAAAAATTATCAAAAAAAAATTCAAAAAGTAAAAAAAACATCATTTAAAAATTTTTTTTAAAAAACTAGACTGAAAAAAAACAATCGCAAAAAATCAAAAATAATAAAAGAAAATCAAAAAACAATAAAAAAATGAAAAATAATAAAAAACAAGAAATTAATAAAACAAAAATAACACAGAAATTCAAAAAAAAAACTGTTAAATAATCAAAAAATTTAAAAATTATTAAATAAAAAATTAGCAAAAAAAAATTCACAAAGTAAAAAAAAAACATCACAAATAACAAAAAAAAAAGTTTTAAATTTTTTTAAAAAAACTAGGCTGAACAAAAAACAATCGAAAAAAATCAAAAATAATATAAGAAAAGCAAAAAACAATTAAAAAATGAAAAATAACCATACAAAAAAAAACAAAAATAACACAAAAATTCAAAACAAACTGTTAAATAATCAAAAAATGAGTCAAATAAAAAAATAGTCAAAAAAATTATCAAAAAAACCTTTTTTGACAACTTTTGATTTTTTATTCATTAGTTTTTTTTGTAATAGTCGTGTACAATCATTGTTTTTTTATTATTATTGATTTAATTGGACAATAATCATTAAAATTTTAAAGTAATGGTACTCAAAATGGTACTCCTAGAGTCGGGTTTTGACTTCACCAGCTACAAGTTATGTATATCCTTCAGTTGAAAATGAAGATCTTGTGAAAACAAATAGTAATAATCAGCTGATCCGTGCACAGCTACATTGGATGTCAAAACATGCGTGTAGGGGCTAGTAATATATTGGTAAGGGATGATTAATAATTGATCATAATTGCTGAGAAATCGACTATGAAGTGTAACAGAGGATGTCGTCATAGATGTATGTAAGTAATATAAGTAAGTATGTAAAAAGCTTTTTTTTCGATCTCAATTTTGAGTGAACACATGTTTCTAGTTATGTAAACAACAACACATATACATACATATATATATGTATGAGTAAGTATACTTAAGTACAAACAAACATTGTTGCCTGCTCACATCGTTACTTCACATTTAAAATTCTCAACAGGTGCATTCACTTGATGGCTTTGTGGTTTAGAGCTTCAAATAAAAGTCGGACACAATAAATATAAACAAACACGCAAATCTGTTTTAAAAAGCCCAAACACTGACCTAACACAAGTTGGTCTTAAGGAATTTCCAAAATTGTTTGAATTATACAACTAAGCTGCAAATATATGTACATATGTATGTATGTGTGTGTGTTTGTTTTTTGTGTTTTCATTTGAATTTTTTTAATATTTTAATAAATAAAAAATGAGTTATTAACTATGAGTCATTGTTCTAAATAAATGTAATCATATGGGAAATATGTATATTAGCCCAGCTGAGACCTCTGCGTCATTGCTGTATTTTCAGCCTCTGGTTGTGCTAACTAAGCACATCGAAGTACATTTACAACAACAACAAAAAACAGAGGGCTTAAGTATATGAATCTTTTAGGTTTTACTTTGGAATGAAAGACTTTTGATCTCTATTCGCCCAGCGGGCGTTGTCAGAGTTGGGCAAAAAAAAAAAGGTCCCAATATTCCGGCATTGGATTTCGCTTGATTTTGAAAACAAATGCGAATTATTTTTTTGGAACCAGTGGTGGATCCAGGATTGTATTAAGGGGAATGGGGGCCCAAATCTTTTTAATAAATTTGGCGGGCATCTTTTATCCACAGTTTCTGAAAAATAAGACTTTTTGAATTCCAAAAAGGGGCAGGGTGGTTTGGCCCCGAAACCCTCGTGGATCCGCCCCTGTCTGGTACGTTTGTAGATCAGATTCTTCACATTTTCGTTATTTAGAATTTGTTCTAGTTGGAATTTTTGGAATTTTTTCCGGGGAAATTTTTTTATATTATTTTACGGATGTTGCTGAAACAAAACGAGAAAGATCAGCGGAAAAATTTATAAATCTCTACATATTACTTCAAAACAGTGAGGTTTTTGGATTTCAAATGAAATCTTTTATCACAGATCCTAAAAAATATCACTTTTTGGATTCCGATGGGGAGTTTGGACTAAAAATCTCTGCTGGTCCCGAAACTATACTACCGATACCAATACCGAAACGAGATTATGGCTACGAAGATCGAAATATATGAGGATGGAAAACATAATAATTGAGAATTGTTAAAAGCAAAAACGTTTTTAATATTTTTGAATCTGAAGAATAATTCAAACCCAAATGCCAAAAAACAAGGAGTTGGATTGGATTCTGTACTTAATCGCAATGGCAAAAGGAATAGTAGATAGTAAATAAAAAATTAGATAAAAAGGTACAAAAACTTTGATGCAAGTTTCAGTTTTTTGAACATGCAATTTGTTCGTACATATGTACATATGTACATATATACAGTGCCTCACGATAAAAATGGGCTAGTTTCTTCTTCTAATATATGCATAACGAAAACTTCTTCAACTGAAATTCGTCTAAAATATGGATAGGTATTTCTTAGAAAAGAACAATTTTGAACAAATCTGTGAATAATTTGAAAATTACCAGAAATTTCCAACAACAAAAAATGGGGTGAGAATTTCCAAATTTGAGCCAAGACTTATTTCAAAATTCAGCTTTATTAATTTCACATGAAAATGCAGGTAATTTTTTAATAGAAATGATTTGAATTAGTGTTTCCAAGCTTACATTCAAAAAGTTGTTGGAAATTTAAAAAAAAAAAAAGTAAAAATCTTTAAGCCTGGGGGCAAAAATTTCAAACAAAATTTTTTAAGTATGCAGTTTTGTGACCTATTCAATTCAGCTTCGAAAACTTCAAGTCTCGAGATTCTTATAAATTTTGTTGATTTTGCGCAATTTTTTTTCCACATGAGTAACTGTGACAAACTCATATGGATGGATATACTAAAGTCAACGTAAAAAAATTTTAGAGTTTTGAGATTTTCACTTTATGAGACTAAAATTTAATAGGCTACAAAACTGCATACTCAGAAATTTTTTTTAAATTTTTGCTCCAAATTTGAAATTTTTTTAATTTATTTTGACCTTATCAAGAATTTTTTGAATTTATGAATAAGCTTGAAAACATTGATTCAAAATATTTTTACTGAAAAATTCTCCATATTTTTATCTGAAATTACTAAACAAAATTTAGCTGAAGAATTTTTCGTGTTATATCGTACATATATTTATATAGTATAGTATATTTAAGTACCAACTGGCTCGTTTCCACTGTGAGCCACTGTGTGGTAAATTTGTTTCCTACGCTTTTTATTATCCCAACTCGTAACGAATTAGTTGCATGGTCGAATGTAATGAAGGGAAGAAAAAAGAAATACAAAGCGGCTGCAAAGTATGCATACTTTTTTCGTATATGTATGTATGTACATATGTATATTTAGAAATTAAAATATACGAGGTCGACTCAGAAGTCAGTGAATATTTTATTAAAAAAAATTTCTTACAAAACCAAACCTCCCACAGCGGGCAATATAATCATGAGATTTAGTTGACTTGTTCTAACATCCATAGAAAAATAAATACTACATAAAATTAACTATCGAAACATATTTATACACACTCGTACGAAATTAAATAAATATTCATACATAGGTACCAAAGTGTAGCAAATGGAAAAGGGGGAAAACCTTGAAACTAGAAAAACACCTGCCTCGGAACTCCAAGCGCATGTTAGATGTGTGGCATGGCTTTGAAGCTGTGGCACGAGGAAACATTTTGATTAAGAGGGTTTGGTTTTTGTTGTTGTTGTTGAAGAACTGAATTTATTAATTTGAATGAAACCCCAAATGTGAGTGTTAATGAACCGATGTTCTAATACTCACTACAAATGTTCAAGTGGCTCAAGCCACACCCGCACAACATTTCCTAAGGACGACGAGTTTCTTAGAGAACTTTTAAACGGACAGTTTTTTGAATTGAAAATTGACTTCTTTTGAAATACCATGACAAGTGTGGTCTTGAATTTAGAATCCAAAAATTTCTTAACGCTGACTCCTGCAAAAGCTGAATAAAACTTCTGCATACCATCTATTTGTAACAGAAACGTTTTACTACCCTTCTAGACAACCCTTTCAACTTTTTATATGGTATATATTCTGTATGTACATATGTATGTATTATATAGCTTTTTAGCTTACTCCATATGCTCGAATCCACTCATTTGTGTACATAAAACAATTTCTAATTCACCCTCCAAACAAAAATTTAGACACGTGCCCAAGCATTGCATGTAAACAAAGACACACCCACTCATCTGCCGGTGAAAATGGCAAAATAATAATTTTCCAGATTGTCGTTTCTTTTAGAAGGTACACTGGGAGAAATTGTGCCAAATATGTAAATTTTAAGAAAACATGCCTATTTAACTGCGTTCTATTAAAAACGCTCGTCCTTTGACGTGTTCTTTTAGTTTAAAACTTTTTTTTATTTAACAATTTTTTCAGTGTAATTTTTCGAAATCAGATTTGTAATCAAAATCCGAGCATACATTGTTTTGATTTTAGATTTTTTTATACCTTTCATGAGCATGAAATGGTATTATAACTTTGGTCCGATGTTTGTAAGTATGAGAAGAAGAAGAGATAGACCCACCACTAAGTATACCGAAATGATCAGGGCGACGAGCTGAGTTGATTTAGCCATGTCCGTCTGTCCGTCCGTCCGTCCGTCCGTCCGTCCGTCTGTCCGTCTGTCCGTCTGTCCGTCCGTCTGTTTGAACGCAAACTAGTCCCTCAATTTTAGAGATATCTCGATGAAATTTTGCAAGCAGGCGCCATTTTGCATAGGATTAATCATTTGTCGGAACCAGCAAGATCGGAACGATACAACGCATAGCTCCCATACAATCGATTGTTCCGATAAACGGGTTTTGGCCTATAACTCTTCCAATTAAAAAGCTATTAGAGCGAAATTCCGCAGGTTTAGTACATACTATATAAGTAATGTGTGTAGTGAAAATCACCTGGATCGGACCAACATAACATATAGCTCCCATATAATCGATAGTTTAGATAAATGGGTTTTGGCCTCTAACTCTTGCAATTAAAAAGCTATTAGAGCGAAATTTCGCAGGTTTAGTACATACTATATAAGTAATGTGTGTAGTGAAAATCACCTGGATCGGACCAACATAACATATAGCTCCCATATAATCGATAGTTTCGATAAATGGGTTTCGGGCTATAAATTTTTCAAATAGAAAGCTAGAAACGTAGAATTTTGCAGGTTTGGTACTTGTTATATGAGTGATGTGTGTAGTGAAAATCATACAGATGGGACTTACATAACATATAGCTTTGATTATTTTTTATTACTGTTGGTTTTATGAATATTTTGTTTTTTTTTTATTATTTTTTATTTATTCTAGTAGTTTTTGATTATTGTTGATTTTTTTAATACTTTTTTTTTATTATGTTTTAGATTTATTTTTAATTATCGTTGATTTTTATTGAACTGTTTTTTTTATTATTTTTTATTTATTGTTGATTTTTTTTTGAATATTTATGGTTTTTTAAGATTGATTTTTTCTGATTTTTTTATGATTATTTTTCATTTATTTTCGATTATTGTTGATATTTTTTGAACTTTTTTTTGATTATTTTTTATTTATTTATGATTATTGTTTATTTTTTTTTATTTTTTTTTTATTATTTTTTCGATTATTCCTGATTTCTTTTTTTACTTTTTTTCTGATTATTTTTCATTTATTTTTGATTTTTGTTGATTTTTTTGAATATCTGAGGTGTTGTTTGATTTTTCCGATTTTTTTTATGATTATTTTTTATTTATTTCAGATTTTTTTTTTAATTTAAGGTTTTTTTTATTATTTTAGAATTTGGATATTTTGCTTTTTTATTATTTATAATTGCCTTTTCTTAAAGTCCACTAAGTCCACTTTATTATCACTACCTGGAAATTTCTCTCAGTGTATGTACACAACCTTACGCATCTGGCCGCTGTTAGACATCTACATATGTAGTTTTACTTACATATTTCCTCTCAAACTCTCTTCGGAAGTGAAATATTTTACGAAAACTTTGTACAATTTTTTCCCACTCCCATTTATCTTCATATTTATTTTGATATTTTTTATCATCATAGTCGCGCATACACACAAACAAACATACAGACAAAAGTTGACTTTTTATTATTTGGGGTTACATTGACTTTATTGACTAGCTGACTGGCTGTCTTTATTGATTCTGTCATTTCATCCGTTTGCAATGTTTCATCATCACACGCTTCATGAGTATCAAATGCCAATAAAACAACAATTGCGTGCAACTGTCAACGCAGCCACTGTGGCAGACAACAGACGACAAAAAATCGACAAAAAAGGAAAACATAAAAGATGCATTTAATCGATCCAAATGCGATCACATTCCATTGAGATGTTTATATTTACACAAAATGGATTTTTTATGATATCAAATAAAGTTGCACAGTGTTGGTCGAAATGTTAGTAGTGTTCAAGGCGTTGTTAAAAAATTAATTGTAGAGAGGAAAGTAAGCTCGAAACTTCAAAATTGATGGCTGAGTGGAAGATCAAGCTATTTCAAATTTTTTTGAAGCAAGCTCTATCTGAAAAAAAATTTTTTTAGTATTTTTTTTTCAAGTTTTTAATTCATCTATTCATTATAACACATTAATGCAGCTTTTTTTAATTATTTATTCTTTTTTTAATTTTTATAAAATATTTAAGTTACCAAAATTAAGGCTGGCAAAATGTTACCATTGCATACTACTAATATTTTTTGCGTAACTGTACTACATGTTTCCCATTTCTGTTAGTGTTATGTCTGTTAAGTGTGCGAGTATCTCTCTCACTTTGTTGGTGTCACATTACCAGCGGGCGCTTTGCCTTCTAGACGACGGCGTCGGAGGAAATGCGTGAAATTGTCATTTTAGTCGCAAAGTCTCTGGGTTCTATGTCTGTTTTTCGCAATTACCGGCTGATATTTCAATTAGACATTATTTATATAAACAAACCATACATACATACATACATACATATAGATGATTGTGTGGCGCATCTTGTTGCAAACAGATGCTTTTTTGTAACATCTACAAGCTTCATTTTCCCATAAATATCAACGAGAAAGCCTGGTTCTATCTTTGTTTGTTTGGCTTTCGCAGTGTGATTAAATACTTTGGGAAATATTTTTATTTTTTTGTTAATCTTTTTGAAACAAATACTCATTCTATTTGCTTTGTAAGATGATCTCAAGCGTCTGCGGGGTAGGGAATTTAAGCACATAGCGTATCAAAGCTAGTGATGTCGCACCTCTAGATCTAAACAGCGATGACGTAAAAAATATGAACTTGTATTTTTACATATTTCTTCTTGAAACGATCCCGAAAAAGTTCGACAATGATCCGGATTTAATCCAAAAATTAGCCTAAAAGCGGTGCCAAAATAATGTTATAATGACAATGATCCCGAGACAAAAATAGTATAGACAAAGTCCTTAATAAACAAGTAAGGAAAGGGCTGTCTTCGGCTGTGCCGAAGGCTTTATACCTTTCATGAATGCTAAACCACACTTATCGGAACAATCGATTGTATGGGAGCTATACGTTATGTTGGTCCGATCTGGCTGATTTTGCCTACATATGTTACATGTATAATATGTAGCAAACGTGCAAAGTGTAACGTTCCTAGCTTTTTAACTGCAAAAATTATAGCCCAAAACCCATTTATCGAAACAATCGATTGTATGGGAGCTATGCCTTCTATCGGTCCGATCTTGCTGGTTCCGACAAATGATTAATCCTATGCAAAATGGCGCCTGCTTGCAAAATTTCATCGAGATATCTCCAAAACTGAGGGACTAGTTTGCGTTCAAACAGACGGACGGACGGACGGACAGACGGACATGGCTAAATCAACTCGCCTCATCGCCCTGATCATTTCGGTATACTTAATAGTGGGTCTATCTCTTCTTCTTCTCATACTTACAAACATCGGACCAAAGTTATAATACCATTTCATGTTCATGAAAGGTATAATTATGCTGAGAATAACGCCGAAAACAGTCCCGAAATAATTTTCAAATAATGCGACAATAATCCCGACCTAACTTCCGAAATCACCCGAAAAAGTACCGAAGTGATGTCGAAAGGTTCTCGAAATTATAATAAAATGAGGCCAAAACAATGTCGAAATCATCCTGAAGTGATGAAAAGACAAAAAAATGGTCCTAAAATTATCTCGAAAATGGTATCGAATAGTCCCAAAATTTTCCCGAAAGTGTCATAAAATAATTCCAAAACAGTACAAATTCGGTATGGTCCCCAAACAAGGCCAAAAATTTTCCCAAAAACATTGCAGAAATCATCCTGAAGTAATGCGACAATAATCCCATATGCCATTATGCCATAGATGGTATCGAATTAGTCCCACAATTGCCTAATTCTGCAAGATTCAGCTTTTTCAAAATTTCATATTACCTACCGATATCTAGTATAATTCCTGCTAAATTTTGTACGTTGTTTTAAGAAAAAGAGGTATCGAACTACATATTTCAAAAAAACCTTCAAATTTGATCTCAATTAAAACTTTACATGACCCCTCTAAACTATTGGTCCAGCCTACATTTCAACACTCCTCCTTTTGAAGTGAAGCTCAGCAGTCTTACGTTTATTTCGCAACAAAGAAATTTTGGACCTTCAAGCAAGTTTAATGAAAAAAAAATCCTACTAATTAGAGAGTAGCTACCCAAAACGAGATCGAAATTTTAAATTGTCCAATTTCCAGAACATCCCAGATTGTATCAGTATTTGAGAAAGTTCGTTACAGAACTATTTATCCCAGCTGATTAGTTCCATGATTTCGTAGCACGAGTGTCTGATAGTACGAGATTCGGGATCCTGTGATTGTATGTAGTGTGTTTTGATTGAATGCCTATTAAACTTGTGTTAAGTTCTGTTGTCATCCCTAATGCTGAAAATATGTAGATACAATTACCGTTGGGCATCTCAAATGTTTCATTATTTAAATATGAAATTCTACTAATTCACCTTTTTTGAAATTTTAGTAGTTTGAACAATCATCTGATAGACTTCGGTACTTAGTTATGTCTTCATCTAGAGAGGTATATTACATCGAAAAACATAAAGTAAAGTCGGGTTAGTTACATTAAGTGTAACTTAAGAACGGATACCTGATTCCAATGAACTCTGTGCTTTTCGAAAACACTATCGTTCCGAAAAGAAGAATACCTTTAAATAGAACTTTTTCAAAAAGAGAAATCAATCGAAAATTGCAACAAGAAAATGTTACTATAATCTACATATGACCTAAATAAAAAAAATAAAGCGTTTTAAATTGGCAAAACTTAAATCGTAAGTAATATCCACACGTTCAAAACCAAGTGCATCTCTTCTAGAAAGGGTAGCTTTGAGAAAAGTAAGAAAAAAAGAAATAAAGAAGACAAGGAAAATTATGAGACCCAAAAATGACGTTGAAGGAAATGAAGTTCGTAGAACGTTTGTGCGGCTTCCTTTTCATTGCCAGAAAACAGAAAAAAAATGTGTTTAAACGTTAAAAAACTTGTAACGATGTGATCAAAACGAAATGAACAACGTGGCAAACGCAGCGAGGGATAATTACATTTCAGCCAAGTTAGTTATTTAATATATGCAAAGGCAATGTTTTGCTGATTAGGAAATTAAGACTATGCAGCTGTAAAGGTAGGTACTTGTTAGGGATGTTACGGAAGTGAGGTTAGTGAAAACGCAAGACGAAAGGAAGTCGGAACTGAAGGCGGAAGTCGAAGCAGAGGCAATATTTGAATGTGATGGTAGATGTGAAGGGGATCTGTATTAAAATAATTTCAATTCTTTTTTTATCTGTAGTTCAGGCTGGTATTATAAGTTGCGAAACGATAGAGTAGGCAGGGCTTAAGAATATTCCTGCTATTGCCTTTCAACAGCTCGTTTTTCTGATAGATTTCTGAATATATTTTCCACTCGAAAAAAATCGGATCAAATACAGAGACCAAAAGATAGCAAAGTGCGATATATTTTCTTCCAGAGGAATTTACTTAAGATACTTTTCTACCGTTTGACTTGTGAACGAACGCTCTTCAGACTGATCGAGTTACGGCAAGTCATTCTTAGCCCAGGTCATATTTGCTTAGAGCTCGTACAACTCATCTTTGAATTTTCTTCGGAAGTGGCCTTTGTCCGCAGACTTCCTATTTACTTCAAAATTCTCTCATCAGTCTAAAAATTATTTTAAAGATAGTACCTACCAAAAATTCGAGGAAAGTGCTTTATCTATCAACAGTACATAGCTTTGGAATATTTCGGAACGTGCTAGTCTTCGATTGTAATATGGGATGTGCTACTTTCCGTCTTACTGATGTTTGAATTTTATATATGTATTTAAGAAAATTTTTTTTGGCTAAATTACACAGTTAAAAATGAGCTACAAAATTCTCGAAAGTATTGAAATATTTGATGTCAATGTCAATATAAAATCTTAGAACACTCCCGAGTATAAGGAGAGAGCGGCGTTGTTAGTCTGATTTAAAACAGTGCTGCCCACACACATATCTACATACATTTTGAGCGCGTGTGATGAGAGAACTCACGCATACACCAAGCCAAATATTCCTAAATTGTTACTGGTAGAGTTTCACCTTAATTCAATTTCTCAACTCCGCACAGATTGTGACTGTTGGAGCGGAATATGGTGGGTAATGCTACATAAAGTGGGCCAAGTTCAAAGATCTTGATTTTCCATTTTGAAAGGAGTTCCTTACTTATGAAGATAAGATCTCAACAAATTTACTTCTCTGTGTTCTCTTAGCCCTCCGATAACTTTACAAAGCTGTGCCCACGTGCTAGGCAATGACCCACACTGACGTACTACATAGCAATGGGTGGCTGTGAAAAACCGGTAATTTTCCTATTAAACTGTAAACATAGCGCACAAACATGGCTGTGATATGTATGTAGCTGTATGTGTGATCCCCCGCTTTTGAACTCGTTTTACATAAAATTTGTTAAAAGCCAAACACTGGAGCCATACGCTGCCACCACAAATTTCCCCTCTCCCTGCTACTTTTCCAATTGTAGTTACCTCTTTAATAGCTACCTCTAGCTGCTTATGATGATTATTATGATGACTGCCGACATCGCTAACATCATACGCAGTTGATCATAAACCACTTCCCTATTTAATATTTGTTGATGGCTGAACCCACTGAAGAATACACATTATACGCTTTTACTTTACCAAACAACAGACAGAGATCGTACAATGCGGGCTTGAAAATGTATGGAAAGCATCAAATACATGAGTTCATAGATGTTGGTAATACAACCCAGTAGTCAAACAGATCAACTAAGTAGAGTTCCAAAAAATATGTAGTATGGTAATGGTATGGTAATGGTATGGAAATGGTATGGTAATGGTATGGTAATGGTATGGTAATGGTGTGGTAATGGTATGATAATGGTATGGTAAAGGTATGGTAATGGTATGGTAATGGTATGGTAATGGTATGGTAATGGTATGGTAATGGTATGGTAATGGTATGGTAATGGTATGGCAATGTTATGGTAATGGTATGGTAATGGTATGGTAATGGTATGGTAATGGTATGGTAATGGTATGGTAATGGTATGGTAATGGTATGGTAATGGGGTGCTGCGGATGGTAAAAACTTACTATTTTACAGACTACTTTCAAACTAGTATTTTTCGGCCAGTTCGATATTTCCACCATAATTAACAATCACACAACACTCACAATTTTCACAAAAAAAGGGGAGATGCGACTCGCAATCCTCTCATGGCTTCATTGTTTTGCTGGTCTGTCATTGTTGTTGCTCTTGGTTTATGTATAGACCTTGAAACAGTTCAAAAACGTAAACGGTTCAGTGATGATTGTTATACATACAATAATAACAACAAAACAAAAACAAATTTAATGATTGCATCTTCGAGTTCAGTGCGGTGGCTGCCTGGTTGGTTGGTTGGTTGGTTGTTAGCGGGCTCTAACACAAACTAACCTCTTTTGCCTGTCGTGTGTGTGTGGTTGAGCTGACCGGTGACCGACCGGTAAATAACTTGGTCAAGCATACAGGTTGGCTGGCAACAAGTAATAAACAAAATAGGAAAAGTTGCGCGATGAGATAGTCGATCCACAGAGCTTCAACAAACTCTAATTTCCATGGTTGTGCATCTTCAATGGTTTGACTTTGTTGATCAAAACAAAAAATGGACGTTGCTGCTTACTGCTCTTTCAAGTGCAAGTTTATGTGAATTACTCAAGTTTGCAACTGCACACAAGGTGGAGCAATATGCATCATTGTATTAGGAAAAAGAAAAAATGTAGAGTTGCCACCTGATCACATTATATATTTTCTTTTAAACATACTTGAACCACTTTTATCCATAAAACAACTTCACATACTATATATACAAAATTTAGTTAACAAGCTGCTATAGTCAGAACACTTTTATTTAAGTTAAGCCACTAAGTATGCTTTTCCAAGGTTGCCACCTGTTTGAAGTTTTTTAAATATTAGAAATAGGTAAGCCAATATGGGTATCAAATGAAAGGTAATTTTCTGCGCATTTTATTAAAAATATTTCCAAGTAGGATTAGCACTTCAGGTTGCCACTTAATCCCAATAAACTTACTCGTATATACATATGTATGTATGTATTTTTTGATATTCGCTACTATCAGTTAAATGACTTGACATATGTATGTATATCTTTAAAAATTTATATAGAGTTCACGTCGAACAATCTAAACCATATTACGCTCATGTAGTCACTCAGAATTTTTAACAGGGTTGCCACCTATCTTCATTATTTTTTTAATAAAATGAGATATGCCAATATGGGTATCAAACGAAAGATATTTCGCGACGTATTTCAAAAAAAAATTTTCTAAGTAGGGTTAACTTTTAGGGTTGCCACTTAATATTACTATGCTCTTATTTCTGCATGCTCGATTTTATCTCTAAAGCGGCTTGGCACATTTGGATAAACTTTTGAGCATAAATAATATACTAAAGGAAGAAAGTTCTCTTGCTCCATTGGTACCACTTCTGATGTTTTGACAAGATTGCCACCTGCCCGCATATTTCTAAAATTCAATAAAATATGGTAATATGGGCATCAAACCAAAGGGATTTTAAATCGAATTTCAGTAAACATATTTAAAAGTAGGTTTACAAATTAGAGTTGCCACCTGAGTGAGAGTGCTGGAAAATACCCAAAAATACCCTTTTTGTGTCACCTTGCCGGTTATGCCTCAAATGCGGCCACATCTCGACTTCGCGTACAGAAAACTCTTAACTTGGATTGTATGAAGTTGAGTTGATTTGAGCTGGAATCGTTCAAGCGTTAAGATGCTTGCTTGCGTGGTTTGATGGAGGTGGAACTGTCTGTGAGACTACCTACAGTCGCATGGAGGGTCGCGCAGTCATACGTACATATACATACATATGCGGGAGGCAGCGTAATTGTTTTTTTTTTTTTCTTTTTTGTTGTTTGATTCACTGCTCGCGGCGTCCATTACCATGGCAATGACGACGACGCCGTTGGTTGTTTACTTGCGCTTTTTTGCTCTTTTATCTTTGGCTCCCGCACTTTTGCTGTTGACTTCTTAACTTCTCGTTTGTTGTTGTTTTAGTTGCGGTGGTGGCGCGTGTTGCACTGAAATATTAAATTCTGCTGCCATTCTGTGTGCTTGATCGCATTCAGCTTAGGCAGGCGCATGCATGGGTTACGTGTGAGCTGATTTGCCCCTCGAAATGTGTGATTTGTGCATCTTTCCATTTGTCTACGGCGACCATAATTGGATGTACATAAGTTGTATTCTTTTGTAAACTGGTTGCAAAAAACAACCAGGAGCTTAATGTTAGTAACAAATTCAGGATAAATTAAGAGTCCTCCAAATGGAAGTCGTAGTAATCGAGGAGGAATTTCGAACGCTTTTATTAATTTATATTTTTCTATTAAATCGAGTTATCGTTTTTTTCAACTCGGTCACAAAAGATTGCTACCCAAAACATAGATTTTTGATCTATGTATATGCTTTGTATTTATTAACGACCACCTTTCGTCTCCTCGCTTCCTATTTTAAGTTCAGTGATTCTTCATCTTCCTACTCCTTCTTTCCCCATCGTCATTGCTCTTTGTATTTTTGCTCATTCCCTCATTCGCATTGGCTGGCGCAAGCTCCGTTGTTAACTAGTGAAGATCGTGCGCTACTGGTACTGGATCCTTAGCCAAGCGTAACGATAATTTCACTTATTATTTGTTGTGGAAACTGTCGTTCATGGCCCCGGCAACTCTAATTAAGAAACGATTATGGACCTCTTTTGTCGGTTGTTGAAAGTTGAATTATTGTACAATAAAAGTGTTGTTGTTTTATTTTATATTTTTTTTTTTTGGCTCTTTTTTTTTTTGTACCAACAATGAAATTATGTTACATTATAACAACAACTGTCTACTTGTTGGTTGTGTATGGTTATATGAGTGGGTTATATTGGGCTCACATACATATGTACTCTTGGCTATATGTATGTATGTATGTAGTACTCATGCACCTATTTACAGACAAATTTACAGTGAAATCTTATTTCAGCAGTTTTCCCTTTCCTCTTTGTAAATCACATCATGAAATAATAGGTAGCAAGAAATGAAATCAGAGCTCAATTAAATATGGATATGTACAGGGCGGCTGAATTTAGTTTGACATTTTTCGAGGTTGCCATATAATTTAATTTGTTCTAGATACTTATCAGTCGACAATATTACGAACGGCAAAGCTTGGGCAGATGGGCTTGAAATGCAGCATATAAGATACTTGTAACGATTCATACAAATACATCAAATCGCTTTCGAGATAAAAATAATTTAAATAATTTTTTAGGTGGCAACTCTGCTAGTAATCCTACCTAAAAATATTTGTGTTCAAACAAAACGTGAAATACCTTCCGCGTGGTACTGGTATTACTATCTCTGAGTTGATATCTTTTTTCTAAATTTCGTTAAGGTGGCAACCCTGTAAAAATACACCAAGCACCAACATTAAAAGGAGAGTGCTTAGTTAGTTACATACATATAACTTACATACAAGATTTCGTAGAAATGTTTTCGAGATAAACGATGCACAAAGGAATAAATAAAATAGAATTAGGTGGCAACTCCATTTGATAACACTACTGAGAAATAGTTTTTGGAATACAACGTATGTATGTAAATACCTTTCTTTTGGTACACATATTGGCATATCTATTATTTTTTTTAAATCGTATAGGTGGCAACTCTCTAAAAACATACTTAGTGGCAGCACTTATGTAAGTAGAAGAGCTAGAAATAAGATGTTGATAAAATATAATCGAATTAGGTGGCAACCCTAGGTGATATCAGTACTTAAATTTTTTTATTTTTTTGAAATACAGCTAAAAATTAATTTCGTTTGGTACCCACAGCCATGCTTTTTTTTAATAAAATTTCATTTAAATGGCAACGCTCTAAAACATACTTAGTGGCAGCACTTAAGTAGGAGAGCTGGAAAATGGAATGTTGGTAACAAAAATTCAAAACTTGATCAAAATAATTCAGCTTGTTTTCGAAATAATAGCGGCTATTCTGATAAACTAAATATAATCGAATTAGGTGGCAACCCTAGGTGGTTTTTTTTTTATTTTTTTGAAATACAGCTAAAAATTCATTTCGTTTGGTACCCACAGCCATGCTTTTTTTTAATAAAATTTCATTTAAATGGCAACGCTCTAAAAACATACTTAGGGGCAGCACTTAAGTAGGAGAGCTGGAAAATGGAATGTTGGTAACAAAAATTCAAAACTTGATCAAAATAATTCAACTTGTTTTCGAATTAATAGCGGCTGTGGCAAGCCTAGGTTGTAGCACTACTTGAATTTTTTATTTTTTTTTTAATACATATCGTTTGGTACCCATAGTGTCATATTTTATTTTTATAAAATTTCACCAAAATAATTGTGGACTTTTGGAAAAAATAAATATACATAATAGGATTAGGTGGCAGCCTTAAGGAATACCCTAGGAGATCTTTTTACAATAACTATATTTTAATATTTCACATAATTAAAAATTATGTTTAGGTGGCAACTCTGCAAAAACATCCTTAGTGGCAACACCTAAGTAGAAGTTATTTTTCGAGCCTTCTTAGTATTGTAGTATCAAATCTCAAAAAGAACGCCTACGCAATTTAGTGACTCATTCTATTCTGAAACAACCATCCTTCCACTCCATTTCATTACACTCAGAAATTATGCAAATAAAACATTTTTTTTTTTTTTGAGAAATGCTTAAACCGACTTTAAATTAATTCAGACAAATTCCATCATTCGCCCATCAAATTGTGGTCCAACATTTAATAGCCCGAAAATTAGTAGGTACATTTTGAGCGGTAGAAAAAAATTAATTTTGTTGTTGTTGTTGTTGACTCCTCTTACTAGCTGAAAGCCTTTGCTTTCTCACGCTTCAAAAAGCACGTTCGTGTATACATACGTGGCAAAATGCGACAAAACCAAAAACAAAAAAACGAAAAAATAAAATAAAATTTTATGGTCATCTTTCATTGAATTTCATTAACGTCACTGTAATCTCAGTTGTCCATTGTGTTTTCCTTTTATCGTTGATTTGATTCTTTTCTGCATGTTTACGCTTCGTTTTTATTCACACATCCGCCTCATTCGATGATGGTAGCTACAGACAATAAAAATGTTGCAGGTCCAAGGTAGCCGTTGGTTGAGACGATCACTTGCTCTTGGCCCCCCCCCCTGGCAGCCACACTTATTCAAGATCAAAGTGGCTATAAAGCTTTAAGCGATTGGCGTTGGGAAAAGAGCAGACAAAGTAGAAAAAAAGAATTTGCCAGAGGAACAATGGATGCCAGTGCGTAGTATATTTGGAGGCGAGTTGATGAAGTTCGTTCTTTTTGGTGCGAAAAATCCCGGTAGAAACACAAGATTTTCGGGATTGGGAATATGTTACTAGAAGCTACTTTTTGTGTGAATTTTTTTCTAAAATGTATTGAATGTTTTTTGTTGTAATGAAATGTTTGAGAATGTCTTAATTTTTTCTCGTTGATTGCTAGAAATAGTCATGAACTACTGGAAAACTTTTATAACAAAATAACAAGCTACAATTCCAAATAACTTTATTTTTAAACTCTAATATCAATTTACAAAAACATGAAAAATTCGGGCACTGCTCCAACAACAATTCCTCAAAAAAAAAAAACAAATTTAAAAATAGAAAATTGTTTTTTTTTTTTTCAGGAACAAAAACCTCAATCTAAAAAATCACCATTTTTTCTCGATATTAGTAAAGAAAAAAAAAATATTTCTACAAAATTAAAAATAAAATTTAGCAATTGAAAATATTTTTTTTTTCAATAGCACAAAATTTGCCATTTTTCTCGATAGAAGTAATAATTAAAAAAATATCTAATTTCTTCCCTTTTTTCTTTTCTTGAATGATATACCTACTATATTCTAGAAAAATTTTTTTTGATTATTTCATTTATTTTAAATTTTTTTTATCTTAGATTTTCTTTTTGTCATTTTACAAAATAAAAGCTTTCTTATTTCAAACAAGCTTGATCTATCAATTAAAAATCAAGTTTTCCTATTTCTCTAATTATCTATTTACTAATTTCATAAAAAAAAAAAAAATTTCCTACATACATATGAGAAAAATATTTTTCAGAAACACACATTTTTCAAACCCGAAAACCTAAAAAAATTGTTTCCACAAAAATAAAACTTTCATATTTAAATATCGATCATTTTTATACAAACTTCAAAAAATTTCATTTTAAGTACTTTTCAGTTAAAGCGTTCTCTCAAATTTTTCAGAGATAGAGAGTTTTCGAACAACCAGCTAAAATGTGATGAGCTTCCATAAGCCAGACGATATATGTGTAGGAGCTAAGCACTTTAAAGGAAACTCATCAAACACTCTTCTCGTCATCTCATACACGCGTTTTATTATGATCAAGCAATTTCGCAAACGTCAAGCTGTGTAGTTGTGTTTTTATTTTGCTCTGTGCTTTTATCTAAAAATTTAATCATATTTGTCTTATATCTGAAAATTTTGAAGTTTAAGATTAAAGTTAATGAGTTGAATACTTAATGTGCTTCACTACTTGTTGTGAAAAGTGTAAATTTTTGATACATTTTTGAAAATTAAATAATTATAAATTCATTCTATTGAATTTGTGTGTGCCGAGTTGTGTTTTTGCATATTGTTTTTGTTGCTTTTGAAAGGCTTACATTTTACATTGTAATTGTTGTTGTGTGCTGACTTGGTTTTCTTTTTCTCACTCCTTTTTCGTTACAACTGTTTGCGTGGTTTGTTAAACGTCAAGTACAGTGTGTTTAAAACTGTTCGCTCAGTGCATTGCCTTCCAAACTGCCAGGGTTGTTTTTATTGCTTTTTATTTTTAACTACTAAATTTTTTAATTTTATAATTTTGAATTTTTTAATTTTTCATAATTATTAATAATATAATGTCGTGCACGTTTGAAAATTGCCAGATAAAAAGCGAGTCGGAGCGCTTTGTAGCATGCTGGCTGTGTGATGCACTTGTCCACGCAAAGTGTACTGGCTTAACTGGTAGAACAGCCGATCTTATTAATGATGGAAAAGGTCTGCGCTGGTCTTGTTTAAAATGTAGATCGACGGAAATTGATCTTTGTAAGGTCTTTCGTCATATTAGAAACGGGTTTTCCGAGATCAGCAAAGACTTTTCTTTGCTGACCGAAAAATTCAAAAAATACGAAAGCATTTTTAAATCGTTTGGAAATCTTGACAAATCGTTTCAATTAGAAAGTTCTAGCAATCGTGATGGCGAGCGCGGG
Source organism: Sphenella marginata (assembly GCA_951509765.1). Classification (NCBI taxonomy): domain Eukaryota; kingdom Metazoa; phylum Arthropoda; class Insecta; order Diptera; family Tephritidae; genus Sphenella; species Sphenella marginata. The sequence continues at coordinate 26,923,786 of OX608081.1, read as the reverse complement.
CGTACGGATGATCGGCCTGCTCCTTTATTAGCGCCGAACTTGCCGCAAGCCATCGAATTGATAGACTTGGCATCCCCAATTCCAAGCACTTCTGTTCGAGCAACTTCCAAGAACCCTCCAAAGTCCTCCGCTAAAAAAAATCCGGATCCTCCTGCAATTGCAATTGAGTCTGAACCAATTGCTAGGAAGCTGGTTGTGGTCCCTCGCAAAAAATCTATTTTTGTGTCTAGGTTCCATCCTGACACTACAGAAGAAGATTTAATGTACCATATTTCGACTAAGGTAAAAGATCGTAACTTGACTATTAAAAAGTTTAATTTCACGTATCAGAGAAATATGTCTTCATTTAGAATTGATGTCGCTGGAAAAGATTTCGACGCTCTTTTGGATAGTTCTTTTTGGCCCCCCGGTACTCTTGTGCGGGAGTTTGAATACAGACCAAATAGAAATGTTCAAAATGTAGCAACAATCTCTCGTGATAACGTTGAGCCAAAAAACTGAGTACTAAGACCATGACTATCTTTTATCAAAATGTCAGAGGTTTGAATACCAAATTAACCGATCTTTATTTGAAATCTTTCTGTTGTAACTATAACGTAATTGCTTTTACTGAAACTTGGCTAAAACCTCATGTTTTCAACTCTGAATTTTTTTGCAACGAATTTCAAGTTTATAGAAATGATCGCTTGAACAGGGTCGGGGGTGGAGTTTTACTTGCAGTTCATTCCTCCATACCTTCAGAGGAGGTTGATTTACCTAACATTGATTCCATTGAGTTCAAATGCATCCGCATTCAGCTAGCAAATGTCTCCATGTACTTATTTGTTTGTTACATCCCTCCAGCATCTGATCTCGCTTTGTACATACAACTTATCTCTTTGCTCAAAACGGTTCACTTTTTGACTAAAGATTCTGACTCCATGATTGTTTTGGGTGATTTTAACCTACCTCATATATCGTGGAAAATAGTCGATGGAAATATTATTCCAAATCCATCTAGACCGGGCTACAATGACTTTTTAGATGGAATTTCCGATCTCTGTCTTAATCAAATAAACGTTACAGCAAACAAGTTTGGCAAAGTCTTAGATTTAGTTTTTGTCGATGATAAAAATAAATTTTCTGTAAGTCGTGGCGATCCGCTGGTTTTACCAGAAGACGTCTACCACCCTTCTATGGAAATATTTCACGAAACCTTAAGTAATGGCCATTGTACACAAGGCTGCTCAAGTAGTAACTTTGATTTTAATTTCTCAAAAGCCAACTATAAGAAATTAAATAAAGAACTGTCTAAATTAACTTGGCCTGAGCTGTGTGGCGATATCGATTCAAACGTTTTGCATTTTAATCAAACTATTTACAACTTATTTGAGAAGATTGTTCCTAAACGTAAAATAACATATGATCATCCAACGCAATCTTGGTTTACTAAAGAGCTTATGATGCTGAAAAATAGAAAAACGCGTTCTTTCAAATTATTTAAGAAATCGGGGTTAAACAAACACTACTTGTTGTATTCTGGTCTACGTAAGAGGTACATCGACTTAAATAAAAAGTGCTATAAAGCCTATATCTCTAAAACAAAGAGAGACATTATTCGCAATCCGAAGTCATTTTATGATTTCGTAAATTCTAAACGGAAAGTAGTGGGATTTCCCTCAGCCATGAAATATAAAGACATTTTATCTAGCGATAATCAAGATATTGCTAATTTCTTTGCGCAATTTTTCACTTCTAACTATTCTGCCGTCACCAATTCTGACTTTCTAAATTATCCCTATGAGCTACATGGGAACAATTTAATTAATTGTCCAACTATATGCGCCAATGATGTTCTTGTTTGTCTGAAAACCTTGAAAGAATCTTCTAAATGTGGTCCTGATAGGATTCCTACATGCTTCTTGAAGAAGTGCGCTAACAATATTTACAAACCCCTTACCAACTTGTTCAATCTGTCACTAAAGTGTGGTGTTTTTCCAACAGCATGGAAAGAGTCGTTTCTTCTACCGCTTCACAAAAGCGGAAGCAAGGCTTCTATTGAGAACTATCGTGGCATAGCAAAGCTGTCTGCCATCCCAAAAGTGTTTGAAGCTATTGTTACCAATCAGCTTACGAATCCTATCTCTGCCTTGATTTCTGACTGTCAACACGGGTTCTGTAAGGGAAAGTCCACCGTTACAAACTTACTTGAATTTACAAATCATGTCTCAAATGGCTTTAGAAAAAATCTGCACACCGACGTTATTTATACTGATTTCAGCAAAGCTTTCGATAAAGTGTGTCACTCGTTACTTATTCATAAACTAGATCAGCTGGGTTTCCAGCCGGGTCTCAATCGCTGGATCTCTTCTTACCTTAGTGACAGAACACAAAAAGTAGTGTTTAAAAACTGTGAATCCGATGTTATTAGTGTCTCCTCTGGAGTTCCTCAAGGAAGCCATCTGGGCCCGATTCTGTTCTTGTTGTTTATAAATGACATTTCTACAGTAATAGAATTTTCGAAAATGTTAATGTATGCCGACGATGTAAAGCTTTTCATGTCATTCGCATCACCCGAAGATAGCAATAAGCTTCAATCAGACCTAAATACACTAGTTACTTGGTGCGATTTAAATTATATGCCGCTTAATCTAAAGAAATGTAAATACATGCGTTTTTCGAGAGGAATTTCACAGCCAGCTTCCTATACAATTAACAATTATAGTCTTGAGCAAATGTATGATTTTGTTGACCTTGGGGTTACTATGGATTACAAACTCAATTTCAACTGCCACATTAACGTAACAGTCAATAAAGCTAGAGGCGTTCTAGCATTTGTTAAACGATGGTCTAAAGAATTTAGCGACCCTTATGTAACTAAAACTCTCTTTACTACATTAGTCAGACCGATACTTGAATACGGTTCTATTATTTGGAACCCGCGTTACCAGGTCCACGTGGATCGCTTAGAATCAGTTCAAAAACAATTTTTACTATTTGCCTTAAGAGATCTTCACTGGGATCCCTTGTATAATTTGCCATCTTATACGAGTCGCTTAAAACTAATTAATCTTCACAGCCTTTCTAGTCGGAGGGAAATGCTTGGAATTGTCTTCATGATTAAATTACTAAATGGTTCAATCGTAAGCCCGTTTCTTTTGAGCGAAGTGAACTTCAATGTACCTTCTCGTCCATCAAGACATTTTAAACCACTTATCTTGAAACAGTGCCGAACTAATTTTGAATTAAATGAGCCTTTTCGTTGTTTGTGTCAAGATTATAATTCTCATTCTGGTACGTTTGATATCTCAGACTCACTATACAGCATAAAAAAGTCAATTCTTTCTATCCTGAATACATAGCAACAACTTTTTTTTTCATATCCTTTGATTCTTATCTTTATTCTTAACAATAACTTTTCGCTGTCAACTAATTATTTATTAATTGTGGAATCTTTTGTACTTAGCTGATGAGGTTTTCTCTGTAGCTGAGCAGTTTTAGATCTCGACGATTAACAAACCAAAGCCTTTCAAAGACTCGGCACGAAAGAACAATCCGCGCGTCATGCGGATGCGCCCCTCGCGCCGGTCGGGCGGGATATGGTGGGTAATAATCCGTTGGGCAAAAAAAAAAAAAAAAAAAAAAAAAAAAAAAGCTATCCACCCCAATTCATTTAGTAATTTATGTAAATTAAATTAAATACACACTCAATATGTATGCATGTATGTGTGTCTAAAGTATGAATGTAGGTGTGTGGGACCGCATCTTCATACGTCATGCGGGTAGGTACATTCATATGTTCATTTTGATACCAAAAAAAAAAAAATAAAAAAAAAATTTATTACTAACAACATACATACAAACATACTTACATAGGTGAAAAAAATACAAGAAAAAAAGCGCACATCCCATCATCACAGATCGTTGTTCCAAGTGCGACCACGACCGCCATTACCTAGCCAACCAACATCATTTCAACAGACAAACAACGACAATCGACAATACCAGCAGCTTCAGCATTAACAACAACAATAATGACGAAAACAAATAAAATTGAAAAAAAAAAAAACAAGATGAATACAATTGAAAAAGATTAAGAAGGGGAAATAATGGTGGAGCACAGCACAATAAATCGCAGCAGACTAATAAGCCGGCCGGTCGACTGGCTGGCTCCCTGGATGGATGGCTGGCTAGCTGGTCGATGGTGGTTCATAACAGCAAACGCCCATATGAACGAATGTATATAGATATTTACTTACATACGTGGATAAATATGTATGAATAATCTGTGTACATATATAAATATGTTTATTAGACAGGACTTAAAAAAAAAAAAAAATTTCTAAATTACATTTAAATTTTTCGAAAACTGAATATAATTCAGTTCCTAACAATGGCTATTTTATTTTATTCGATAGAATATAAAGTTTTTGATCTTGTTGAAAAAAAAAAAAAAATTGTATTGAAAACAACAAAAATAGGCAAGCAAAAAATATTAATAAAGGCTTTGCTTACAAGAGATAACTTCAAGTTTGATTTAACAAAAAATAAATAAAATAAAATAAAATAAAAATTAAGTAAAATAAAATAAAATAAAATAAAATAATTTTGTTGTTGGATTTTTGCGGTCTATTTTGTTTACATATTTGTAAGTTTTTGCAAGCTCGAGACCAAATAAACAATAATTCGTAATGAAAACTGACAATTAAATTTAAATTAAAAATAAATAAAATAAAATAAAATAAAATAAAATAAAATAAAATAAAATAAAATAAAATAAAATAAAATAAAATAAAATAAAATAAAATAAAGTAAAATAAAATAAAATAAAATAAAATGAAATAAAACTTAATAAAATAAAATAAAATGAAATAAAATTGAATAAAATAAAATAAAATAAAATGAAATAAAATAAAATAAAATAAAATAAAATAAAATGAAATAAAATAAAATAAAATGAAATAAAATAAAATAAAATAAAATAAAATAAAATAAAATAAAATAAAATAAAATAAAATAAAAATTAAGTAAAATAAAATAAACTAAAATAAAATAAAATAAAAAAAACTACATTTAAAAAATTATTTTGTACCACAGTCCATACACTTTTTTTAGCTCCGTCTAATGTATGTAACATGAAATGAAATAATAAAATAAAATAAACTAAACTAAAACAAAATAAAATAATATAAATTAAAATAGGAAAAAGTACTGCAGTTGATACAATTTTTTTTTTTTTTTTTTTGCTTCCGTCTAATGTACTAAAATAATAAATGTTCCCCCAACTTAAAAGCAAAAAAGCAGAATCAACCCACAGATTCATATAAAATGCTTACTCATAATATGATGGTGATGATCATACTCACATCTGAATACATTGTTTGGTAAATACATACATACATATGTATGTACATAAATATCTCCAAAGCACAGCACGATCATCACGATCACCACGATCGCTAACGCTAAAAATAGCACAAATGAGAGACCCAATCGGGGCAACAATTCGTTTTGTCTGTCTGTTTGGTTTGTGGATGTTGTGCGACTGGTTGGCGACGTTCGAAGGCGGATGGTAGAAATGGTGGCTGCTGCTGCTGTTGTTGCTCTGACTGTGTTTGGTCCCCTACGCGCGATCGCACATCAAGTGAATGAACGTTTGGTTGGTTGACTGGTTAGCCGGTAAAACGAATGATCGGCGTGGCCACAGCAACCGGTAGCAATCACAATAAAAATAATGCTAAAAAAAAAAACAACAACATTGTCTGCGTCATTCTTAAGCGCACCAACGAGTGATCATTATCATAATTAAGATCGTGCTGATCATGTTGGCAATGATGATGAAAATGAAGTTACAATAAATCTTTGTAGGGAGTGAGATATAGTTTTTTATTACTTGACTTCCCTTTTATTTAGTTATTTTTGTAATTTTTTTTTGTTTTTTGTTATCTTCTCCTTGTCTCTCTTCTTCCTCTGTTGGTGTTAGCTGTATTGCAATCTTTTCTGGTTCTCATTTATTTTTTGTGACTTTCGCTTGAAGTTCACGATCTCATTATAGTCGTGTATTTTTATGTGAGTTTTATAGGATGTTTTGTGATTTATGTTTATTTGTTTGAATGTAAGTGAGATTGTGCTGCACAGTTCTGCAGTTTTAAGGGGCCTGGTTTGGTCTGCTAATCCAGTGATATTCAAACGCTTGCTTCAATTGTGCTTAAATATGAGAGAACTCACTTCTAGGTCGAATAAACTTTAGGCACCATATCTTCAAACCGTTCCGTGCTTTGAGCCAATAGTTTGTATCAGCAATTAATTAGTTGGATATGTAAACTTGGCCTTTATTTTGACGTATCCTAAGGTAGGTACTCGGAACTGCATATTACTAACGACTACCAACCAATTTCGAGTATTTTCAATACAAAACTTTGCCATGACAACAGAAAGTGGTGAACCAAGCGGTTCTTTAGGAATTTGCTTCGGGTCTATATGTCCCTTTTTTGGCAGTTTGGGACCAGTGTTCAGTTTCTAATTTCTCTGCTTCTTGCAACCAGTCTCAAGACTTTTGTTTCGAATGTTTTGAAGGAGAAAATATTTCCTTTGTGACTTTGTGACTCGTACTTTCCAGCAGTTCGATTTCTATGAGGGTGCTTCGCGCTGCCTACTCCATCAAGCGGAGGATCGTTATCAAAATCTTCCAACGGAAGTCCAAGGAAGCTACGAGAATGAGTCTGGATGATTAGTGACTTAACCGGTTACAATATCCAGATCGAAGTAGGACCAGACTTACTGTAGTCTCTCTAAGAGGAAGCTCTTCTCTTCAGCTTTTTTGGCAGGTTGGTTGTTAATAAAGAGGTGCACAGGCCGTAGTCTGTATCCACCAAGTGGTAGAATTATCCACCAACTCAATGTGAAGGCCATTAAAGTTCATCGAAGTGCCTGCCTAGAGTCTTCGGTCCGTGGAACACAGTGCAATAAACAGTTTGTCCAAGATTTCGAAAGAACAAGAGACCATTGTCTTATTATCCACGTTTTCCAAAAAGCTCTGTCCTCCTCCACTATTCACCTTTAAGTTTTATAACTTTGTGCCTGCAACTCATCGTCATCTCTCCATACCCATCTATACCTAGCACTTTTTTTTGTGTTTTCCTTCTGCTTTTAATGCGTCTTCCCGACTTTATCTCATTATACGCCACCATAAATAGTCACCATCAAATATACACACATACACTCATACCAAAATATATATATATGGACACGTGTTTATAGCATTTTATTCGGATGACGTTGACTTTATGCGGGATTCGTTTCGATTGGTTGCTCTTGATATGTATGAACTCCCGCGTTTCATCCATTCTACGATCCGCCCTTCCGGCCTGCTACATTTTAATGCTGCTGCTTCTTCTTGTTCTGCTGATTTCCTCTAAAAATTGTTTAAACTTTTATTAAATTTTTTTTCTTTTTTGTTCTTCTTTCCTTTGCGTGTCTCTTTGTCTGTCGTATTGTTGTTGTTGCTATGTATAATTTCCTCCTTTTGTGGTCAACTATGTAGACATGAAGATGTGCTCAACTGTGGGCTAACACTTGGTTGTCGTTTTAGACGTTGTAAAATTACGTTTCATTGCCTGCCATCACAAAGGAATTGAGGGACCAACTCCTTATGGTCATTGCGTCGCTGTTTTCTTCGTTTAATTTTATTCTTGTATGTCTTGTTGTTGTTAGTATCGAGAATTGTAATGGCAAGGTAAATGAATATGCATGTATGTAGTTATGTAAGTATTTATTTATCAAGTGCATCTGCCGCCATTCGAAGCCCATAAGCCCGCACTTTGTATTAGGGATGTGACGAATTTCGGGAGTTTCGGACACCCGTTGATGCGAAGGCGTATTCGATTAAAGGGAAGATTTTAACGACTACTTAATTGCTTTCTTAGACGAATACTCTGACAGTTTAAAGGCGAGTTGTAAACGGAATTCGAAGTCGAATTGGGGTCAATTCGAATTCAAAGGCGATTGCGATTTACACTTTATAGCAAATAGACACCGGATTATTGGGAATGTGAGTAACGAAGCGGGTCGAAAAAGACGACGGACTGCCTGCCGAAACACGAAGGCGAAAAGTGCTGTCGCCCTTTATCAACTCATAGATATGATCGGACGGTCGCTTGCCCGCTAGATTGGAGCTTACTGTTTCCATATCTGTGCTCATAAGCTATATATCACAATCGCATACGATGGACTATTTCCTAGAAGCAGATATAGTTAAATCAACGTCTCTTCTCTGTGGCTATCTTTTGGAATGGTTATCTTAAGATGAACTTAAATATTTTGTTAGATCATAAATACTTTCGGAAGAATAGGTCAAAATACCTGCTTATGACAGCCGATATATTGGAGTCAGTCTCCTTCATACCAAATATACTTTTGATCTCCTGACGTCCAGCTTCAACAATCTTATTGCAACTTATCAGCATAGCCTCTGAGGCGGAATATCTGCGATCGACCAAATCTCGATAGACCATCTTAAGAGTAACGTTTACAACGTGGACCCTGGTATCCCAGAGTGTGACATCCCCATAAGAAACGAGGACAAGACAAAGTATTAACTGCCATCAAACAAATAATCTGAACAACTGCATATTTGGTATCAAACATTAGAACCTGATCTTATCATACAGAATTCCACAGAAAAGCTCTCTGGAAGAGTTATGAGTATCGATGATGAGCTCAAGAAGCTTTAAACAGATATGCGCCGAGTTCATATGATTCGCTACCTAGGTCCTGGCGAGATCGGAATTCGGCAGAAAAGGAAGGGAGGCCCCAACTGAGTTAAAAAAAAAACAGATCTGCGATTACTTGAGCTCCCTTGGCGTAATTTTTTGTTAAAACGAGCTCACTGAATACTTCGATCAGCAACAGGCAAATTTCCTGCTGTTAAGCACTCATGGATGAGGAACTCCGATGAGTAGATGGAGTCGTGCTTAATTTTTTGTTATTTTAATTCTATCGACTCCGAAAGGTGTCCAAAATTGCAGAAAACTGGTCTACGGATGCCACCCCACGAAAACCCCCGTGCCACGGAACCGAAAACCCCCCGTGGATTCAACCCTGCTCCAGACCAATATTGTCCAGTGGTCAAAAAAATCCATTGCTAGACAGTCGGATTAGTACAAGACAAATTGTGTCCTGAATTACCACAAAGTCGAAGGCCGCTTTGAAGTATTATGGAGACTTGAGTACGATTTCAAAACGCTACCTACCTAATCAGATGCGTCTTCCTTTGCCAAATGATCCAAAAATTTAACCGAATTTCATTAACCTCAAACTTATGTATCATGACTTACAGCACTGCCATAAGGGCCTCTGGGGCACTTTTGCAAAAAAGCTTCTTTTTTTTGTTCATTTATTTCTTTGTTAATAATTATTTTGAACTTTTTAATTTAATTTAGAAATATGTAGATCGTAATTTAAATTTTTTTTTTGTTAATTTATTTCTTTATTAAAAACTATTTTGAACTTTTTTGAACTTCCAGAAAAATTTTTTTGTTCGTTAATTTTTGTCTATACTAAAAATTATTTTTACCTTTTTAGTTTAATTTAGAAATAGATTTAAAAATTTTTTGTTATTTTTTTTTTGTGGGTATTAATTTATTTCTTTATTAAACACTATTTTTAACTTTTTAGTTTAATTTAGAAATAGACCGTAATTAAAATTTTTTTTTTGTTAATTTATTTCTGTATTCAAAACTAGGTATTTCTACCTTTTTAGTTTAATTTAGAAAAAGATCATAATTTTTTTTTTTCAAAACTAAATTTATCTCACCCCCAATTTTTTTCACATTCAATCGCATTCACTGTAATTCGTAGGTAATTGAAGACGCACACGTCCAACCATCCCAACACCTGCCATAAACAACCCCCTGAACTATAAAAAAAATTGAGTGCACATGTCATCAGCGTTACGGCGCACTGCGGCACAACCTGTACTTTGAGTTGGTGTAGTGAAACCGATGGATTTTATTTAATGACCATTTCCGTTTCACTGGCAGCTTACGACAAGTGTTTGATTACTCTAATGAGAAGAAGAAGAAGAGGAAGCAGCGCACAAAAAGCACTACAACTAAATTACGCCTCATTCTATATAACAAACAACAATAAATCATACATAGGAAGCACATAAATACGAAATACATAAGGACCTGCTGTGGGTCGCTAAGGGTTGACGACAATGACGTGGCCTCTGATTCGTATTCCACTCATGTCAGCTCGTGTACTTGTTTCCACAGATTTGTGTCATCTGCTATTGGGCGTTTTTGGGTGGTGGTGGGTGGTTGTTGTTGTTGAAATATGTCCATGTAATTGATGTTCTTTGCTGAAAATCGTTGAAAATTTGTGCAGAAATTTATTACGTTGTGATGTCCTCCATTGTTTGCATAACCCGTAAGGGTGCACACGACGATTGTTGATGCGATGTTTTTTGATACGGGGTTTTGTATGCGAGGGGTGGTGGCAGCGTTGGGTGGTGGTGGCCGAAGTATGTGCAGAAGAGTGTGGGTTTACTAAATCCTTTACTACGAAACGTTTATTGGAAACGAAAATGCGTAGCTACATACATACATATATTTGTAGTACAACTATGTATTTGAGCTATATGTAAGTACATAAATAAGCATTAGACTGGACCAAATAAAAAATTTTTTTTTTTAATCAAAATGAAGTTAGTTTTTTAGAATGGAAAAAAGTTCCAGAACTTAGTTTAGATTTTTTGTGACTGATTTATAACAGCGAGAGTTAGCTTTATGTAGGAAAACAAGTAAAGAAGGGCTATTAATCGGAACAATCGATTGTATGGGAGATATACATATGTTATGTAGGTCCTATCTGGCTGATTTTCACTACACACATAAAATATATAATAAGTACCAAACCTGCAAAATTTTATGCTCCTAGCTTTTCGATTTCAAGAGCTATAGCTCAAAACCCATTTATCGAAAGTATCGATTATATCGAAGCTATGTGCTATCTTGGTCCAAACTGGGTGATTTTCCCTATACGCATTACATATACAATATGTACCAAAAGAGCAAATACATATATACGTTCCCAGCTGTTTAATTGCAAGAGTTATAAGCTAAAACTCGTTTATCGGAACAATCGATTGTATAGGAGCTATGCGTTGTATTGGTCCGATCTTGCTAATTCCTACCAATAATTAATATAATACCACATTTCATCGAGATATCTCTAAAACTGAGGAACTATTTTCCGTTCAAACAGACAGAAAGACAGACAGACGGACGGACATGGCTAAATCGACTCAGCTCATCGTCCTAATAATTTTGACATTTGCTCTCTATCTTGAATACCAGCTGAAATTTTCGTGAGCAAAAAAGAAATAAATTCTGTAACGGTCTAATGCACACGTTCCTGCTAGTTGCAGCATTGGTTGCGCGCGCTGTCACTGTCAATAGTTGAAAGGCAATTGCGATGAGCTAGTTGCAATTGTGTTGGTGATGCCACGGCTCTAAATCGTTCCACAATTGCGTCCGCAAAAAACCCTTTGACGTGGCTGTAGCAGGGTTGCCGTGAAGTCGAGATACATACTTATTTTACTCATATGCTTATGTACATATGGACTTACATGTATATACGTACATACATATATACTCAATATACAATCACCCATATTCATTTGATGCAAAGTTCCATAAAATCAACGTCACCACGACAACCAATCGCGGCCAAACGGAACCACCAAAAAAAAAAGTATTTACTTTCTACCGTTGTAATTGGTATTGTGATTGTGATTGTTGTTGTTTTTGTTGGTTTACTTAGTGTCGGTTTCATTTTATTGTAGCCACTGTTATCAACATAAACAGGGTGTCAAAGGAAGTATCATTCCATTTGGGATAGCAAGAAAACCCATGAGGTTTGGAATATCTAGAGCTTTACCTAACCACGGACCGTAATTTCAGCATAGCCTGGATTGGTCCCAGACAATTTATTACAATTTTTAGCAAAAGAGCAGCTCAACAGGGTTTCTCCTTACTCTAAATAAATGTTAAAATGGACCGTGATCTATTTGGTCTACTCTACAGTCTTTACTTGTTTCAATCCACCTCCATCTATAGCCACAACTGAACCCGCAACACTTCTACTATGTCCAGCAGGTGGCGTGTTTCCAGAGAACTTTAACTTGATCTCTTGAGATGCACTCTCAAAATAAATTTTCTGACAGAGGGTACAACAGCGTCGTTGGCCCAAACTGGTTGAAGAAGCATCGAACTTAGAGAACATATTTTTATCTCTCCCCTTCGTTTACGCTTCAATTCTATTTTGGACTCTGTCGAAAAGCTCGGGCACCTTGTATACCGATCATAGATTTTATAGACTCTTTCCGCCTTGACTACTACTCTAACGTCTGGACTTACTTGTGCTCCTACGACCAGACTTGAGCTCAGTAAACCATTTTTTAGCCATTGAAACTGATGGAGCAGAAACCTCAAGGTCTCATCGATTTTGTTTTTTTACACAAAAAAATGTTTAACAGAGGGCCCCGTCACAGCTAGGCGACTTCAACATTTTCTTACCTTTTTTTTGCAATACAATCGTGGTGAGTTGGTGAATAACATAAATTGTGGTGAGTTGATGAATAACATACACTTTGGTGAATTGAATCTTGGACCCCTATCAAACTTCCGTCCATGTTTGGTATTAACTTTGAAAACTAACTAAATCCCCATCGACACCATGTAATACGAAGCGATCTAGGTACATATATCTGCAAGATAGTAGCTCAAACAGAAAAAAGAGGTCATGCCGCACTGTGCACACATAAGGTCATTGCATTCTCTTAAAGACATTTTGTGTGCAGAACTTATCGCAATTGCAATTTGAGAAAATTCCAAAAACTGCAATCTGCACCAATAGCATTTCCTACCCCACAACCGCCAAACGACTTCCCTTTCCCCAATCCTCGCACCAACTCTTTGCGTCTACTCAGTCGCGCTTGCATTTATAGCCATTTGCTACCCCCTTAGCTTTTAGTATATAACATAGTTTGGCCTAGACTCTCGTCTCCGTTCGTTGTTTCCGTTCTACACAGATAAGTGAGTATGTGTAGATGTCGGTTAGTTGCTGGGCCATTGAGTTGCGAAATATTTGGCTCACATTTGGGTCTTGTTTTTCCTCAACTTTTCATTGCAAAACTTGCGTTCGTTGTTGTATTTGTGGAAAGCCAAGAGGGTATCCGGTGCGCACAATTGGAACGGAAGAATTTTCAAGATATTTCAGAATTTATTGCTGCTGCAATGTGCAATGTTGAGCCAATAAAAAATTGTCGCAAAACGTTTTATGGCAGCAGAAACTTTGTGTTGTATAATCCTTGCAGATGAAATTGCATACAAAGTGTGAGGTGCACGATTCTCTTGTGTGTGTGTGCAAAGCGACACAAATACGTGCTTGAACCCAGTGAACCACAAGAGTTAAGAAACGCTAAAGAAGGCTGCAAAGAGAGAGCAGTAAATCCGCTAATTTGATGAGATATACAAGGAAAAGTAGTTTGCGTCGATTTTCAAAAAAAAAATATTTCTAGGGTTGCCACCAATTCCCGTTATACTTATTCTCTTTATTCTACTCTGCTTGTATAAATATATTTAAATAAAAGTAGTTAAGATAATATTTGTGTAAAATGAGTTTTATTTTATTTCACACTTCCACAAAAGTTTAACTATCTAGCTAGATATACCACTTAGGGTTGCCACCTAATCCTATTACATATTCTTACATTTTTTCCATAACCGATACCATCTGCAAAACTACTGCATCATTTGGAAGAGCTGTTATACGTACATACATATGTATGTTATACGCTCTCCTAATAAATTGCTACCGCTTGGGAAATTTTCATGGAGTTGCCATCTAAATGAAATTAAAAAAAATTATTAAATTGGGCTAGTTAGGGTGTCAAAAGAAAATTAAATTACCTCGTATTTAAAGAAAAAAAAATTTTGTTGGAACTTACCAGCGTTGCCACTTAACTCTAATTTTTTTAATGTATTCGCTTACATACCGCAAACGATTTGACACATTACACTGGAGTTTTGTGAATTGATATTTTTCCCTGCATTGCGAGATATTATACTTAAATGTTAGCACCAAGGAAGGCCTTGCGGAGTTGCCACTTATCTGAAATTTAAACCAAAATCTAATAAAATATGTCAATATTTTCTATATCAACGAAAATTTTACACTTTAAGTTGTCTCCTTTCAAATATTAGCGGTTGTTGTTGTTGTTATTGTAGTGGCACAAAAATCTACGAATATATTTGGAGTGATCTGGTACCACCCTGAATCTTCTGGTAGTCGATTTGAGTCGCCTCTTACGGGATACACACCTTTCGGAAGTATATTTTAGGCTACTAGCATATCTATAGGCAAGATTACCAGAGTGTTGCCACCTTTTCCCATTTCATACATGTACGGAAACCACGAAAACTGTCAAGCAAAGCATAATCTTCCAGGAACTGCAATTTTAAGCAAAGTGATTGCTTTTCACTTTTAAAGAGATGGTTGAGAAAAATTGTATATTCTCTTTCGCTACTTCTCAGCTGCAAACTTCACTTTTGTGGTTCACTGGGTAATGTGTTTTTAAAAGTTTTCACTTATACGAGTACTCACTAACCGTTGGCATTTGCATGAACTTTCTTGAATTTCTGCCAAAATGCTTGAATGCATTCGCAATCCCTCTTCAGTTGACAGTGACACAAACGGAGGATAGATGACAGGCAGGAAGCCAGAGAACGCGATAGATTGCATTATGCAAATGAGACAAGTTTGGCGTTTACCAATTTTAAAGTGAGCCGATGATGGAATATAGACCTTGGATATTTGACGCGTTCGAATAAATATGAAAAGTTAAAATACAGCGCTTTGAAATAATTTTGGGAAGTTAGTAATGGTCGATATAAAAGAAGAGGAAGGTGCTAAAATGGAACCCTAACAGTGGCAGCAAAGAAATCGCCCACGCACGCTGAAGTGCCTGAGTTGTACGAACCGTCTACGCCTCGGAGACATATAGAGTCGCCTCACTTAAGACAACTCTTTGGCTAGAGACTGCACTGACCAACCACGCTCGATGTTACCATTATGGACCAGAGAGCCCAAAGAGCCAATATCATAAAAAATTGCAATCTCGTATTGAAATACAATCGCTGAGCTCTGGGGACGCATAGATAGGGACCCAGCGAGAGGCGATTTTTCATCCGTCCGTGAAAACCGATGTGTCGAATTGCCTTTTTTTCGATCTATCTCCGCAGGAAGGAGGATATTAATGTTTATAACGAAGTCAGATCTAAGCACGAGCTCAGGATGTTTGTCGAATTCATTAAGAGAGATCTGACTATAGCTTTGATGACAAAACGCCGTCGTGTCTAGACACCTCCCAACACTTTTTATAGTACAAATGGTCCTATATATCCAAGACCCTAGACTTTTGGGAAATCAGTACGGAAGTTCATCCCTGAAGTTCATATTCAATTTCCTTTGAACCTCATAAACTACTTCATAGCCAATCCACAAATGTTCGTACCAAGAGAGCGAGAGAGATTCACATCATCAGACTCAAATCTACACAACTATTGATTTTCTGTGCCCATCAGGTGTAACCACCACCCTCAACCACAACCAAACGAAAGAAACGAATCCCCCTAATGGTTGTGAGCTGGCTGGGGCTGGCTGCTTGGTGGTTGTTTGTTTGCGAAGCGTCATGCTACAGTTGAGAAAAAGCGATGGCAAAAGTTGATACAAGCACAACAACAACAAACACGAACAGAATTAGTCAGAGTAATTCCCTGCCAAGTGGCATACGACAGCCCACAATAAAAACCAACAACAACAAGTAATAGTCATCAACCAGCAACCCCCAATGCAATGCCACAACAGAGGATACCGAGAAATTTATCACAGAAACATCAGAAATTCAGAAGAACTTTTGTATATAATGGAGGACATACATATGTACATATGTATTAAAAAAGCATACTAGGGTGGGTCGAATTGTTGGTATGAAATATTTTTTAGCAATTTTTTTTTTGTTTTTACGCATTTTTCGGGAATTCTTAAGTGGGGTTTCATAGAGACCCCAAGTAATGAATGAGTTTTTTGTCCAAAATATTTTTAATAAAATTTAAAATTTTTATTGTTTTTGTTATTGTTCGTTTAACTTAATTTTGTAAGTTTTACAAGCTCGAGACCAGTTGAAGATAAAAAAATCATAAAATTTTCCTTTTATAAATGTAGCAAAAGCACAGATTCTTGATCTATCGGAATATTTTGGCTTTGTATTACATAACCTCAAATTTTTATGTAAGTCTTCAACTCACTTAAGTTCAGAACTAGCAAGTTACTTAAACAACAATTGAATAACTAATTACTTATGGGGATTTGTTCGTAATTATTAGAAAATAATATAAATTAGAAAATTAAAAAAGACTTTATTAGGGGGGCGTGGCACGTCCCACACAAACTTCATTTCATTTCTTCATTTTTTAGGTTGAATACATATCTCTAAAGGGTTTCATGATGGGGAACTGAAAATTGCTGTGGAGGTATAGAATATCAATAACACACTCAAAGCAAACCAAAGTGGGAGTTTTCGAAAAGGGGGCGTGGCAACATACATATAAACTTAACTTTTCACCCTGAATGTTTCTAAAAGTGTTCAAGGTAGCGACTTGAAAATTGATATGGGGTGTAGGATATCAATTAGAAGTTTCACTAGAAAGTAGTTTTTTCGAAGTGTCACTCTGGTGGCCTTGTGGCAGGAAATCTGTGACTAACTGTATAAAATCTAACCCACCCTAATTTCTATACATAATTAAATACATATGTAACGATGTACATATGTACATACATACCTTTCATATACAACATATAGTGACATATGCTGTTTTTGTACACTCATGAGTTATGTATTGTTGCATATGGTTTGTATGTATGCGCATTAGGGTGGTTGCAAAAGGTAGAATTGATTTTGATAAAAAAAAAAATACTGCAATTTACTTTTTTTGTTATTATTATTTTATTTATTATTATTTTTTAATAAATTTTCATCAACAATTTAAGTTGATTCACTCGTTTTTGAAAACAATAATTTGTTTTTGTCAATGCCTCCACGCAACCTTAAACAAATTTTTTCTTAGAACTATAGCATTTTATTTTTATTTTGAATTTTCTTTATTTGAAATCGAATGCGCTAACTCGGAATACTAAGTAAAATTTTTTTGTTATTTTTTTTTATGAATTTTTTTTTTTTTTTTTTTTTTTTAATTTTCGACCCCCACTAATGTGTATATACAAATCTATACATAAAGTTTCTATCTATCCAAACTTATGTATGTATATATGTATGTACATATGTAGTAAGTACATATGTATATGAAACGAGAATCGGCCAAGGCAATACAAAATCAGCCAGACCAACAACAACCCATGATGACTGCAGTGAAAATCATTTCGTTTGAGGACGCACTTGTTCAAGCTTAGGTTAATGGACAGGAGACGCACGGGTGGTTGGGTGGTTGACAGCAAAATAAGAGGCGGGCATCGCATTGAGAAATAAGCCCACCAGCTACAAACACGAGGTAGTGTGTACATATGTATGTATGTATGTATGTGGGAACGCATTCACCCTTGTTGCTAACTATTTTTAGTGTATCTGAAACATTAACGAATTCATAGATTTTTTCTTAGAAAGTGAGAAAATCCAATTAGGATTGAGCGTTGAGGGAAACAGCTCACCTGTCTTCGTCGTCGTCGTCGTCATTCTTGTACGCTGTATGTATGCATGTACATATGTATGTGCGCGTGTGCGTCTATGCATGCGTGGGTGAGCTGGTGGAGGGGGGTATATACTTGTAGATGGTTGTCAAGGCCTGCTGCTATGGCAGTTGTTGTATCTATTCGTTTTGTGCCATTTGTTGGAGGGTGAAATTCGACTGAAATCTGAAATCATGAAAAAGAGGAAAATGTACGCTGTTCGAGGTATACATATACATATATACTTTTGTTTATATGCATGTGATACCTGGATATGTATGTATGTATATGCATATGTTTGTATGTGTGTATGATTCTCTGAGATAGATCAAATTCTGTATATAACTACGACTATTTCATGAAAAGAACGAATGATGGTTATGCGAATAGCTGGGTTTTTGGATGTACTCGTACGTGGCTCTATGAGTCATCCATTATTTATGCATGGACATACATATGTATGTACTTACATACATATATGAAGTAGTGCAGAGTTATAATTTAGCTGAAACTTAACGATTCCCAGGATAGTTATTTAACACAAATCGTATTTTATATAATAATTCATAAAAATATTACATGAGAACAGATGAGCTCGTGAGATATTCTACTCCATGGGCGCCAATAATACCAAAAAAAAATGTTTAAATTTTTAATTAAAAATTTCACTTAAAATTCACTGGGTGGCAACCCTGTATGAACATGTTAACTGGCAGCATTTGATTAAGATATTAAAATTTATATTTCTACACAAAATTTCATAGAAACGTCTGGCTTTTTTGTGAGATAATAGCTGAGACAGAAAGAAATGAAATATTATAGGATTACGTGGCAACCCTATGTGGTTACTCCATCTAAAATATGACGCAAAATACCTTTCGTGTAATACAAATATTGGCACATAGCGTTTCGTTGTTTTCCAATTTTTTTGAATTAAAACAAATGGCAACCATGGGCAGATCCATGGGGGTCCTTCCCCCCACCCTTTAAAATCCGAAAAGTCATACTTTTCAGGAACTTGAGATAAAAGGTGTGCTCGAAATTTTATAAGAAAAATTCTCGATCCGATCCGGTGGCATCCCTGTAAATAACATTTGGTATTTTTATAAAGTGGCAGAACTTGAACTATGTATATTTAAAAGTTCATTCAGATTTCTCAAAACTTTTCCGAATATACATACAATAGAAATAAATATGTATATTAGGTTGAGGTGGCAACCCTAGTTGTGGGTTAATTTAGGTTGAAGTGACTGCCGCAGAGGCACACTTAGAACCATTTTGAAGACTTGAAGAATACTATCGAAACCAGGAACGGGATTCTTAGGCGAGGTGCTCCATAGTTTCTTCCTTTTACATTTCCCCCCCAAGTCCCTGTGTCCCCTCTCTGGAAAGATTGTTATCCTAAA
The DNA here is from genome assembly GCA_951509765.1 of Sphenella marginata. Lineage (NCBI taxonomy): Eukaryota > Metazoa > Arthropoda > Insecta > Diptera > Tephritidae > Sphenella > Sphenella marginata. Next base: position 26,904,593 of record OX608081.1, on the reverse strand, counting down.
GCGTACCAGTCTGCATGATTTCTTTTTTAAATCCGGATATAGAATTAGGAGTTTTTCTTTCCCTTAGATCTGCAGTTAGCTTCTGTCTTTAAGCAAACATTGAAATTCAGCAAATAGAAGACCCGATAAACCTTTTCAAATCGTCGTCACTTGCAATGGTTTCTAAAACTTTTCAAAATGTATTCCTGCTGCCAACATCATCATTGGGTATACAAATGCACCTCGATCCCCACATACCAACCTAAACATCACCTTAGAACATACGATTATCGACGTTCCTGCCGATAGCAGATAAAATATTCATGAGCTATTATTTGCCTCATTTTGCCTTCATGTATGTATTTACACAGAAATGCAAATATTCTTTAGACTCATTTTAAGTGCACCCTACACAGTCACTACAGGCATGTTAAACGGTTGAAGAAGATGATTGGAAACAGACGATTTCTCTTACTTGAGATAGAGGAATTTTGGTTTTTAGCCCCTACAATAGATAAAGCTGAACAATGTCATCGTCGACTAATAGATAGCAAAAAAATAATTGACTAATCCATAGTGAAGAAAATAATCGACTAATTAATAACCAAGAAAATAATCGACTAATCAACAATGGAAAAAATAACTAGGTAAGAAAATAATAGAGAAATCGATAACTAAATATAATATTTAATAATAAATTAATAATTAAATAATCGACTAATAGGTAATGACGAAAATAATCGATAACTAAGAAAAAAGTTGATTAATCACTAAATTTAAAAAAAAAAATTTACTAATCGGTGGTAATCGAAAATAATCGACTAATCGAGAAATAACAAAATAATTGACTAATCAATAAATAACAAAAAATCGACTAATGGATAATGAAGAAAAAAAATCGACTAATCGATAACTAAGAAAATAATCGACTAAGAAAATAATTCACTAATCGATAAATAAATAAAATATTTTATGATAAATTAATAATTAAATATTCCACTAATCGGTAATGACGAAAATAATCGATAACTAAGAAAAAAGTAGATTAACCACTAAATTAAAAAAAAAAAAATTGACTAATCGGTGGTAATCGAAAATAATCGGCTAATCGAGAAATAACAAAATAATTGACTAATCAATAAATAACAAAAAATCGACTAATGGATAATGAAGAAAAAAAATCGACTAATCGATAACTAAGAAAATAATCGACTAAGAAAATAATTCACTATTCGATAAATAAATAAAATGTTTAATAATAAATTAATAATTAAATAATCGACTAATCGGTAATGACGAAAATAATCGATAACTAGGAAAAAAGTTGATTAATCACTAAATTTAAAAAAAAAATTGACTAATCGGTGGTAATCGAAAGTAATCGACTAATCGAGAAATAATAAAATAATTGACTAATCAGTAAATAACGAAAAATCGACTAATGGATAATGAAGAAAAAAATCGACTAATCAATAACTAAGAAAATTACTGCTTAATCGATAAATAAGAAAATAATAGACTTTTCGAAAATCAAGAAAATAATCGACTTATCGATAACTAAGAAAATATATGACTAATCAATAAGTAAGAAAAAATCGACTAATCCATAATGAGGAAAATAATCGATTAATAATAAAATAATGGACTAATCAACAACTAAGAAAATAATCGAATGAAATTTTAATCAGAAAACAATCGATTCTTTAGTCAGTACTCCACTTTAGATATACTAACAATATAGTAGTATAGTAGAAGGGTATCAAGCGCTTCAGTTTCGCTCATTCAAAAACTTTTACTGTACTAAGTAACTAAGCTTTGTAGTTGTTCTGCAATCAAGTCGACTTCGTGCACTCATTTCAGATGCTCCACCGCAACCCCTATTTCAATGCGCTTGTTATTTCACCTGAGTGATGTGGAAGTCAATGTATGAATACATATCTACATATTGTACATGTATATATGTATGTTTGTAAATTGACACAGGTAGGTAGATATTTGTATGAAAGCAGAAACCTTCAACAAAACGAAAATGCGCACCATCTCAACGGCAAAAACAACAATAAACAACTTAGCAACAAATATATATACATATTTGTACATATGTAAGAGACCTTTATATATAAATTTATATACACATATGTACAAATTGTTGTTAGTTTGTATGAGGGAAAAAAATATATTGTAGCAACAACGAGGTCAGCGCCATCGCAACGACATTCAAACATTCATATTGCTGCTGGCTGGCTCAAGGCTTTTGCTGGGGGAGGAGTAAATACATGGTCGCTCTCAACAGACCACCACCACCACCACCCCACTTGGCACCAACAGCCGCCCTCAAAGCCACAAAGCAACAACAACACATCACGTGCCTATATCTATCCATCTAGCTGCCAACATCGTGAACGAACTCGAATAGCTCAGGGCCCTTCAGAGCTTTACAGCATTTGTATTTCATTTTATGTTTATCAAAATGATTTGCGATACGAAATATGTCTAAAAATAGTTGAAATGGTAGATATAATAGGTATTATATAATAGGTATTGTATAAGCAGTTCTATTTTAAGAGAGAGAAATATTTATCTCGACGTACACGTTTTATAGTGCCTATAGTGTTGAGTAAAACAAATGCATCATCACTTATTAAACCATTATGGTCCCTGCCGAACATATCATAGCATAGGGATGACTCGAAAGTAGAAGCTGCGACAACACCAAGCAAGGCTGGAGCATCGCAAAACTCGATCGAAGCCGAATAACAGATACACCCATCAAGAAACATAACGAAATGATCATAAGTACGATTAACTAAATCGATTTAGTGATTCTCGTCTGCCCCTTCGTCAGTTAGTAAGTAAATTTATTTCACAGTTTTATAGGTATCTGACTAAATTTCATATGCAGCCGCCATTTTGTTCCGACAAAATTGGTTTGATTTTCTTGCTTTTATTTTGCTGCTTTTATTTTGCACGTTACTGTGTATATTGCCGATTTGAGCCATACATCATTTAGCAACCTAAAATTCAATCTTATCAATAAATTTATTGTTGTTGATCTCATATTCAATCATAAAGAATTTTATAACCAACAAGTCGGACTAAGATAGAATTAAAAAAAGAAATGTATGTAAAATGCAATTCATTGCAATTGCACAAAGTATAACAGAAAGAAAAACTAAAAAAAAGAAAACATTAATCTTGTGAAAATTATTGATTAAGCCTTTTACGGTTATTGCTAACACGTTTAAAGTGAGAATTGCTGTGTAGTTTTGAAATGCTTCCTCATTTTTATTGAAAAGAGAGTGGTGTAGATAAGGACGATAACTGAGGCGAAGAGGGAGGAGAGGAGATCAAGGGCGAAGACATGGATACAGAAATAGAGATGGTGACTAGTGGGAAGAGAGTGGGGAGATGAGGCAATGGGAGGAAGAGAGGAGAGTAGTGTGATGGATGGTGCAGGAATGTGAAAATAAAGATGATAGATGAAGATGATGGTAAAAATGGAGATTAAGAAAGATATGAGGACAAATTTAGATAGAAGATGATAATTAAGATAAAGATATACGCGGCAACGATAATGAAGATGAAGGTGGAGCACAAGATGAACACGAAGACATAGGGCAGACCGGTGATATTTGATTAGTATCTAATTAGTAATCATTTGATTTGACGGATTTTTTAATTGGTAATGATCATTTTAATTGTTTTCAAGAAAAGGCAATTATAAATTGATTAAGATTAAAAAAAATAAAAAAAATGCAATCTAATCAAAGAAATCAAACAAAATCAAAAAAAAAACTAAAGCAATCAAAACAAGTAAGGAAGTCTAAGTTCGGGTGAACCGAACATTTAATACCCAGCGTTAGTTTCCAGAAAAAGGGGGCGGGGTTTTCATCCGATTTCGCCCATTTTAAAAACCAATCTATTCCCAGCCTAAACAATAGCGAATTTGGTGGGCGCGGCCACGGCCCTTGCTTATAAAGCATTAACCGCTTACATGAGCCAAAAGTACTCAATCAATCTTTTCAATGGTGATACCATGTCCTATATATAACTTTGGAAAAGAAGGCGTGCCATGCCCATAACTTTTAACGTATTTTGTGAAATTTTTGATATACGGATATATGTGTCCATTAATCAATATTTACATAATTTTAAAACAGTGGGTGGTGGCACGCCCACGGATTTTATTATGTTGTTTGTCCCTATTTGAAGATCAGTTTTCATTGCAGATCTTTATGATAATTTCACAGTGACTTGTTAATAGTGAAATGTTGATATTTTGTTTATTCACTTGTAGGCGGTGCCACGCCCATTTTCCAAAATATTACCAAAAAACCTTTAAACAACACTAATAACATCATCAAGTGAATGAGTGTACTAAATTTTAGCATTATATCTTTATCAGTTAAACAGATATTGCATATTCCGGTTTCCTAACTCTCGTTTAGAGAACTTTAGTCCAAAAGTGGGCGTGGTCGTTCACCGATTTTTCTTATTTTCTATGGTAGTACTCTACATAAACATAAGATGCCTGGTACCTAGTTTCGTAAATCTATCTCACACCGTTCTGAAGTTATTAGCAGTCGAATTTGAAAATTGCGTGACTCATAAGTGGGCGGTGGCACGCCCACTTTCCAAAATTTTGCAAAAATAATGTAAAGAATATGAAAATTGATGTATGTACCAAATTATATTATTATAGCGGTATCAGTTAATTAGATATGGACTTTCCAATATTTCCACCTCCTTTCAATATAACTTTTATGAAAAAGTAGGCGTGGTCGCTAAGCGATTTCGTTTATTTTCTATATCTGAATTTAACACAACAATAGTATGCCCTCTACAAAATTTCGTTGTACTAGCATAAACTGTGCTGAAGTTATTGAGAGTCAAAATTTGAAAATTTCTTCAAATATATGTGGGCGGTGCCACGCCCCTTTTAAAAAAATTTGATAAAATCGGCCTTAGAACATCTAAATCAATACATATTGCAAATTTTATCATTGTAGCTGCTTCTGATATTGAATTAACCCGTTTTATACGTTTTTCGAAATTTTCGATATCGAAAAAGGGGCGTGGTTATGGTCCGATTTTACCCATTTTCAATAGCAATCTATTCTGAACCCAAATAAGTACGCATGCCGAATTTGGTGAAGATATCTCATTATTTGTTCAAGTTATCGTGTTAACGGACAGACGGACGGACAGACGGACGGACGGACGGACGGACGGACGGACATGGCTCAATCAAATTTTTTTTCGACCCTGATGATATTGATATATGGAAGTCTATATCTATCTCGATTCCTTTATACCTGTACAACCAACCGTTATCCCAACAAAGTTATAATACCCTTGTACTAGTACTAGTACGCTGGGTATAAAAATTAATAATAATCAAATATATCAAAAACAATCAAAAAAAGTTGAGGAAAATAAAAATAATCCATAAATAATCAAATAAAAGAAAAAAGAAAAAAAAACCTAAAACAATAAAAAAAAATTGAACACAATCAAAAAAAAATAAACATAAAACAAAGCATTTTTTACTATTATTAAAAACCAATCACAAATAATCGAAACAAAATAAAATATAGTGAAAAAAAATTAAAAACTATCAAAACTAATAAAAAAAAAAAAACAAAAATAAAAAATTTTCAAAAAAAATTATATATAATAAAATAAAAATCAAAAAAAAAAAAATTATTAGTAGTCGAAAAAAATCACAAATTATGAAAAAGTAATTTCAAAAAAATATATTAAAAATAAATATAAAAAAAACCAAAACTAATCAAAAAATAATAAAAAAATTCAAAAAATAATCAATAAAAAATCTAAAACAATAAATAAATTTATAACAATCCAAACCAATCGAAAAACTAAAAATGATAAAAAACAAAATAAAAAATAGCTGAAAAATAAAAAAAAAAAAATAAAAAATAATTAAAAATAATCAAAAATAATTAAAAAAGAAAAAAACCTAAAATCGAAAATAATCAAAAAAATCTAAGCCATAAGAAAAAATTATCAAAAAAAATCAGAAATAATCAAAAATAAAATTGAAAATAATCAAAAAAAAATTTAAAATAGAAAGAATTAAAAAAAATATTCAAAGAAATTGAAATTATTCGAAAAATAATCATTAAAAATTTAAAGAAATAGTAATCAGTCATTAAATGGTAATTATTACGATTTGTAATCATTATTTAAAAAACCGAACTTGAAGAAAGCGCTGTTCAAAGGGAAGGTTCAACAGAGAGGCTATTTAGAAATAAGAAGCGTGAATTTGAAAAGCGTGTGTGCTTGAGGTGATAGACCTTTGTGCTCAAATTCGATAAGTTTAAAATGTTTTTTTTCCCCCCCGCAACCTTGAAACTTGAGAAAATTGCTCTCATTGCCCTTAATTAACGTTTTGTGCAGAAAAAAAACAACACCAAAGTATTCATTAGAGATAAATTCCTAGCAAATTTTAAAGCTAATCACGTTTTCCAGTTGACGTCAAAGAACACACTTTTGCGACAAACTCAAAATTAATGATGAGCTTTTCTGAAACGTGTTCAACTGTAATTAGAAGCTAATTGAAATATTGAATTCAGTTTCTAGGGCTCAACATTTTGAGTTAGTTTGACATTGTTAGAAGCAGGAGCGGATCCGCAGATTGGTTTTCGGGTCCACCCCATATTTTTCAGGAACTGTGGACATGATATGTCTTCGAAATTTCATAAAAAATCTTCTATCCTACTAGTGGACCCAGGGAGAGCTGATTAACATCAATCCTACTTCTATGCTATTTTTCAGCTTCCGCGTCTAGTACGATTTATTCAATATTATTTTTCCTCACCTTAACTTTCTAACTTTGTGTCATCATTCATTTGTACAGCTCAAGAACTTGAGAACTATGAATAACATCTCGAAAACAAAACGATCGCACGTAGAGACAGACATGAAGAATCAAAGCGCATTACATTTTTTTTTTACGTAATTAATAAACAACAAAGAATTGTAAATGAAGTACAATAGAATTTAAAAAATTACACAACCAACAACAATGGTCACATCATCGTCAAATCACATGTTGAGCTGGCAGGGCATTAAGTTCGAACAAAAACAAGCAAATCGAGCTGAATTTCATTAAAATGGCAATCTATCAACGCGAGCTAGCGGTTTCATATTTAAGAATACAGAGCTCAGAAAAATTTTCTTGTTGTTGTTGATGTGAGTTTTTTTTTTTTTTTGCTTTTTTTGCTACTATTGTGATGATGGTGGCTTGGGGTAGAGTTGGCGCGACCTTCTCTAACTATCGACAGTTTTGGGAAGCTATCGGCTGTCTCTAGCATATTTATTTTAGAATATCGGAGGGAGGAAGTTCTAATGAAATAAGAAGAGCAAAAAACTGTAATAAGGAAAATACAAAGAGTCATTTTAAAAGAAGGCCATGGAGAACTAAAAAAGGGGAAAAATTTAAGATAAAAGTAAGAAGATAAAAAAGAGAATTATAACGATAATGATTGAGATATTGAAGAGAAGACTCCGCTAAAGAACATAACGAACCATAACGGCCACCGTAACAGATAATTAAGAGTATTGAAAAACCATAACCATAACCGTAATGATAATAATCAACTGTATAGTATCAATATACATATGTATATCTCAAGGTAAAAATCATAACTATTATGGTTGTGTACAGTAACAGTTGCGGCAAAGCAACGGTTTTAGCTACGGTTATGTCACTTTTACGGCTAAGTCTAAGTCACAGTTTCGGTTGCATTTATGGTTATAGTTATGGTTACGGTTTCAGAAACGATTATTGGTACGGTTAAGTCAGAGTTACGTTTACGGTTAAGTCATAATTACTTCACTTTCGATAACGGTTAGGATTTCAGTAACAATAGAATACAAATGACGACAAAAGTGTTCTATTATTCGACACTAATGCGATATTACCTACATATCAAAACTTTTTCTTATAATCGATAAACGATACTATCGATGGTATGTATGTGAAGAATATATCGCTCACTGTCGTTAGTCGCGCCTATCGATAATTTGCGCTCTCTACTCAAAGCAGCGCTGCCTGCGCCAATGCGCACCATTTGAAGTTCTACGTACTTAGGAGCTTGTCGCCATCATACTCGTTTGTCACAATAGGGGCACGTACAAAAATTGATAACAGAAATGAGCAACGACGACGGAGGCGAATAATGACAGCGAGGTGCTGATCTCGTTAGCAGAATTAGCGCATAAACGGCGTCACTTAAAATATGATATTAGTATGGTTTGTAACATACAGATACATACATACATACATATATATACATACCTACATATGTACATATATGTATAACGAGCTAAAAAGCAGCCGGAGCCGAACTTTTTAATATGTAATATAAGTAAAACCGTGTAAGCCATGAAAAAGATTACTCCCTTCTGACTAGTAAGCTTCCTCAAAAGAGTCAAAACGGATCCAGTAAGAATAGAGACCCATCAAAATAGAGGAAAAATATGCTACTGAAAAGGGTAAAAAATATGTTCCCAAAAATGATTTGAAAAGCATCAATAAAAGACTCCAGTTTGAGTCTAAAAATATTTCTAAATTCGATTTAAAATGATTTATAAATCACTCAAAATTCATCCAACTCCTTTTTTTACTTGTTTTGTGCGCTGAGAAATGTGCGTCTTAAAGCTCCGATTGTAGTCTTTTTAATTTCATTTTCTGAAATCTCATTTCTCCGAACATAGACATCCCAGCAAACCAGAAGAGCATGTTAATGATTTTAAAATCGTTATATTTAAAATCATAATCTCTTAGATATCGATATTAAATACTATCTATAAAATACTTGTGGCTCATATACTTATCTATTTACGACATAGGTACATACATACATATGTATGTAATAATTTTTATTGCGGTGTCATACATCGATTCATCGCCACCTCACCTAAGAACCGCACCTCATTTACGATAATTTCAGTAAATTTCTCAATACAAGTATTTGGTTTTATTTGCAAATAAAGACTTCTTGTGTAAATATATCTATGTGATATTCGCTGACAGTTGTGTTAAAAATAATAGCAGTGATGCGTTTAAATAGTAAACTAAAGCCAAACGATAAAACTTTTCGAAAACGTTAAGTTACTTGAATCCGTTTTTGGACAAATTAACTCTAAACATAAAATTTTTTTTTATTGAAAACGTGCTACTATTGTTTTGAATGCCACTGTATAGGAGCACTAATGCCTTATAATGGCGACAAAGATCAGCTCTGTCACAGGTGTATGCAGTAATTTGATAAAACAAAATCCACATATACACACATACATACATGAAATAAGATAACGTATACATATACATATGTATGTATGTACATATGTATGTCACCATCAACATATATACATATGTATAAGCCGTATCTATATTACAAGCCATACAGCGAAACTTATGATAAACAAATAATTATTCATTAAAAAAAATACAAAAACTGCAGCATTTCCTTGAGCTTAGAATGGCGTCGCATTGGCGCTGTTATTCCCCTTCAATGCAAAAATCTAAAATCAACAATATGAAAACACATCCTCACATACTCGTACACAGCTCAAATATGAAACACGAGCAACTTTTAACTCTTTCTAAATAATTCTGTCAAAGCTAGAGATAAGGTATTTTGACTGATGATGTGAGTTTTTTCTAAATACCTAGGCGCTGCTGTGCTCAATGACTTTGCTATTAGTATGTCAATATACATATGTATGTATGTAGATATGTATAAACGTACCCTGCAGGAAAATCAGTAAAGAGTAAGACAAATACATTTTAATTTATTTTATTTCATTTCATTCTATTTCATTTTATTTTATTTTATTTTCTTTCATTTTTTTAATTTTATTTTATTTTATTTTTTATTTTATTTTATTTTCTTTTCTTTCATTTTATTTTATTTTATTTTATTTTATTTTATTTTATTTTATTTTATTTTATTTTATTTTATTTTATTTTATTTTATTTTATTTTATTTTATTTTATTTTATTTTATTTTATTTTATTTTCTTTCATTTTATTTTATTTTCTTAATTTTATTTTATTTTATTTTATTTTAATTTATTTTCTTAATTTTATTTTATTTTATTTTATTTTATTTTATTTTCTTTCATTTTATTTCATTTTTTAAATTTTATTTTATTTTTTATTTTATTTTATTTTATTTTATTTTATTTTATTTTATTTTATTTTATTTTATTTTATTTTATTTTATTTTATTTTATTTTATTTTATTTTATTTTATTTTATTTTATTTTATTTTATTTAATTTTATTTTATTTTATTTTATTTTATTTTACTTTATTTTATTTTATTTTATTTTATTTTATTTTATTTTATTTTATGTTATTCTATTTATTTTATTTTATTTCATTTTTATTTATCAATCTCTAAATCAATTAAAAGCTAGACATTTTTCCTACTGGGTACGTACAAGCATATTTGTATATATATAAGTACATACTTAGAAACTCACCTCAATGGGATTTTACTGGTATTAGATACTATCTGTGCAGTTCGAAATGTTTCAAATTTGATTGGTGTGGAATAGCGCACGTTTGTTGTATGAAGTGGGATGAGGAGGAGCAAAAGTCTCAATGCCATCGGCTTGTACGATCTGTAGTGGTTTTGATGAGCAGAAAGAAGTGCTGCGGTCAATTATCAGATTACTCGTGTTCAAGGTTTTTTTTCTTCTTCTTCTTTGATACATATTTTGATATATACTTGAAATAAAAATAACAACAAAATTAAATATTTTTGTCGCATGTATGTATTTGTTTAGTAATTATTCACAAATGATTGATTCGAAAAGCAGCAGCATTTGAACATTGATCGATACCAATTCAACACCTCGTGATTGAAGCCGAAGAGGGATGTGTCTCCCAATATCGATACAGACCACCATCTTGTGGTAGTTAAGATAACACGAGTTAAAGCTAAAACCCTAACCCAAAATCAAGAATTACTCATTTCAAAAATCATACAAAAATATTCTCTAAGACTTTAGTACGGTATTTGTACTAGGAAGTGTTAAAAATAAATATTTACCTACGCCACATTAAAAGTGAATAACAAGCAATAAATAAATGGTTATAAAAGATTTTTTCGCAAGGTAGAGATCGATGCATGAAGAAATGTATATTAGAGTGTGTCGAAGAACGTGGGCCATGGTAGAGCGTGTTTGAATAGAATTTTAGGAATTGGAGTTATCGTGCTGTTTTTTATTTCTTAGATAAAAAAAAATTTGTTCTAGGGTGTTCTTCGAACAAAAGCTGTTATAAAGAGTTTTGAAATGACCTGTTAAATTTGATTTGTGATTAGTAAACAATTAATTTGACTGATTTCTTAATTGGTAATGATTATTTTAATTGCTTTCAAGAAAAGGCAATTACAAATTGATTAGGATTTAAAAAAAATTTAAAAAAGTCATGTTTATTAACAAAAAAAAAAAACAGAAAAAAATATTATCGAAAATAGTCAAACGAAAATCAAATAAAATACAATATTATCAAAAATTATCAATAAAACAAAAAGGCAAAAATAATCAATAAAATGAATCAAAAGTAATAAAAAAAAATTTTTTTTTTTATATTTTTAATAATTTTACTTTTTTTTTTGGATAAACTTTTATAATAGTAAACAATTATGATTATTTTTTAATTAATTGGGAAAGAATTAAGAGAAATTCAGAAGTGAATCAAAAAAATAAAAATAAATAAATAAATATAAGTAATAAACAAATCAAAAAAATTTAAAAAAAATTATTTTTTTTGATTACTTTTGATTATTTTAGATGTTTTTTAGAGTATTTTTAATAAAAGTGAAAAAATCAGGATTTTTTTTAATTAAGAATGTTAAGTAATGGCAACCAAATAACCAATCAAACTGGTAAACATTACGATTAGTAATAATTATTTAAGAGTTTAGATAAATATTCTTAAATAGGCAAATAGTTCTAATGTGGTTGTTGTAATTAATTTATTTGTTGTGAAATGCTTAGCATTATCGGTGCTACGGTGTAATTTTTTTGATCACCCTAACTTTTTACAGTTTTGCAAATTTAACGTCTAATGTGTTTTCCAATAATTTGGGTTAATACTTTTTCTTTGAAATTGTCTATATATATATTTGTTAGACCCCATTATTTATTTGTGTTTTTTCTCAATAATTTACTGTCTGGGGGTGACTAACTAAATTAGCTGATAAGATGATAAATCGAACACCAGCAAATATTTCAAAGTTGTTGGTGTTTTTTGTTATTGGCTCTATTTTGTTATAGATAGATAAACGTATCCGGTGATTATATTGTGAAATTTGAACCATGACTTATAGTCAGTGCAAAATTGGGGAAGCTAGGGAATTGCAGCATGGATTCCGACAGATAGCGCATGAAGCAACCTTCTTTTGAGAAACAAACCGTCTTCTTCCTTACTTTTTCATTCACAGACAGAGATGTCATATGTAACTAAACGATAAACGACAGATGACAATAATTATTTGTAAACAAGAATGCGCGACATCCGCTTATCAGCAACAACTTTTGGTTCGAGGTACACATGTATATTTACGAGGGTTTCACTCTAACATCTTTATACATATCTTTAGTGTTCATCCGTATGCAAATATTTACTTAGCAAATATTTGAGGAAATGTATAAGTACGCACATGGAATGGCAGTCCCGAAAATTTTGGGATTGTAGACAAATAAAAGAAAGTAAGATAAAATAGAATAGAATAGAAAAGAATAAAATAAAATAAAATAAAATAAAATAAAATAAAATAAAATAAAATAAAATAAAATAAAATAAAATAAAATAAAATAAAATAAAATAAAATAACATAAAATAAAATAAAGTAAAATAAAATAAAATAAAATAACATAAAATAAAATAAAATAAAATAAATCAAAATAAAATAAAATAAAATAAAATAAAATAAAATAAAATAAAATAAAATAAAATAAAATAAAATAAAATAAAGTAAAATAAAATAAAACAAAATGAAATGAAATAAAATCAAATAAAATAAAATAAAATAAAATAAAATAAAATAAAATAAAGTAAAATAAAATAAAATAAAATAAAATAAAATAAAATAAAATAAAATAAAATAAAATAAAATAAAATAAAAGAAAATAAAATAAAATAAAATAAAATAAAATAAAATAAAATAAAATAAAATAAAATAAAATAAAATAAAATAAAATAAAATAACATAAAATAAAATAAAATAAAGTAAAATAAAATAAAATAAAATAAATCAAAATAAAATTAAATAAAATAATGTCCATATCTACAGTATATCCCCAATTTAAAAAACACTTGATTATTTGGTCATGCGATAGCGGTTTCGCAAATGCTCAATTGCTACTTTTTAGGTTTTTTATTTTTTTCAACCTCCATACCTTAGATAATATCCAACGATTCGCAACATACATAACCTTAAAAAAAGTAAGCAAACCAGAAAGCACAAAAAACATGCAACTTTATCGAAAGCTTACAGAGAGAGATGTGAAACTTCAAATCGATATTTCTTTTTTAGCGCTGGGTAAGTGTTCACCACTTCATGGTCATGCCAAATTGTTTCTTTAAACCGAAGACGCCATTGCCGAGTGTACCCGAAAGCCGAAACTACCACGCTCTCCCCCACCCCACTATTCTGTAACTTGTTATGTTTATTGAATCGAAAGACTACTGTACTTATGTATGTATGTCACACATGTTTATCATTTAAAAAAGTGATTTCTTTTAACAATTTCAAAATCGCTCCATAGCGCGTAATTTGAATTACTTTAATTACTGCTTAATTGACAAATAATAAAAGCAAATTAAAGGCATGTGCAGCTGAAAAGTACCGAAATCGCAAGTGAACGCGTAAGTAAACGCTAAACAAAGTGAAACATGAAAAGATCATCGTTAAGATCGCATCTTGCCCAGGTCTTGCCACAATCAACGCCGGCGCTCGCCAATTTCCAAGCTACCTTTTTTCATTGACAACATCTGTTTAAGTAGCAATTGCCAGCCCCTCGCAACAAGAGTTTTTTTTTGTTCGTGTCAAATGTTTTGTTTCACATAATGTAGTTTCTTATAGATAAATGTATGTACATATGTATATCTCTTATGTATGCTAGTTTATGTATCATTTAATCTTTGCAGTATCCAGGGCTTGTACCTGAAAGCTTTTAAAGCTTTTCTTGTTTATGATTCGCAAATTGGTTTTTTGTTTTGTTTGTGTTTTTTCTCATTTTAACAATTGCAATTCCACTTGTGTAAACATAAAAACAAAGCCATAAAAGTATTCATAAAATAAAGCAACACGAATAAAAATAAGAAAATGTAAGGGAGTCTAAGTTCGAGCGTAGTGAAACTTGATATACTCAGCTGTGAGCTTTAGCTGGAGTTATCCTTTTGTTCGTTAATACTAAACACTTTGAGAACCACTTGGCTGGGGTCCGAAATTTTTGCGAAATTCAAATTATTTCCTTTTTTTTGGAAAAAAAACTACTTTCGAACTTTTTCGAAATTAAAATTATTTTCGAAATTAGAAGCATGCAAAGCACTTGCAAATGCTTTCGGAATTTTTCGAAATTAAAATTATTTACGATCCAGATTTTCCGACTTTTTCCACAAAATCTTTCGAAGTTCGGATTATTTTCGATCCCGATTTTCTGACTTTCTTGGACTTTCTACCCTCTCCTTTTTTAAACAAAACCTGCTTTCGAAATTTTTCGACATTCGAATTATCTTTGGTTCCGATTTTCTGAATTTCTCCCTTTCCTTTTAAAAAAAAGACTGCTTTCTGAATTTTTCGAAATTCGAATTATTTTCGGTCCCGATTTTCTGTTCTTCCTTCCCTTTTTTTTGGAAAAAAAAAACTGCATTCGGAATTTTTCGAATGTTAATTTACTTTCGAAGTTAAAGACATTCAAACTTGGCAAAACAATTGTAACAGCAAGTTCTCTCTCTTTTCAACACAATCGTAGTCATAGTGTGGAACCGAAACCCTCCGGTGGATTTGGCCCTGGCACAAGCTAACCCCGATCCTCATTAAAAAAAAAGTTTATGAAGCTTTTATAATTCAAAAATTGTACGGAATTTGGTTTTTTTACGAATATTCGATTTGCAAAAAGTGGGCGTGGCTATCAACCAATTTCGCAAACTTGTAAAAACGTTGGAGGACGAGTTCTAAGCAACCTGGATACCAAAACTTGGTAAGTTATCTAAAGCTATACTCAATTTATCGTTTTCACAATTGGGCGGGCACGGCTTTATCACTTTATTTCACCCCCCACAATAGTCTAAACATCTACATATCTCACCTCAGCTAAGTATAAAACCCCAATAAATAGTGTTAAGCAAATATGTACCTATGAATAAATATTTAATCTTACAATCACGCATCCAAATTACCATTTACGTATGATAAATCTTTCATTGCTGAGAAGTCGTTGAGATCATTTGCTCAGTTGTATAATTCGTTTAAACGTGAAAAGTTTTGGCCGTGACTTTACACTTGTCAGACGTCCGCTACACACATTCATACATATATCATTCGAATCGAATCAACGGTGAAAACGCGCTCTACTTGCAGCGGTAAAAACGAAGAATATTAAATGGTAGTTTTAATTGAAATTTTGGCTAAAAGTCAATTGGGAATGGGTTGGAATTGGAACATTGGCGTTTTCAAAAAGTGTTGCGATTTTATTGTGAACACTCATCGGGCTTGTTTTATAAAATAAATATATATCATCTGCTCAAGGATGTAACGGAAGTAAATTTAACGATATCGCAATCGGATTGATAGCAATCTGAGCAAACAATATTGCCGTGGTCATGATGATGACAAAAATATTCTACTAATAGCTTTTAAGTGTCGGTAAGCAACCGCAAATAGTTAAAGATTAATCAATTTTTAAGTCTTCCAATGAAAAGTAAAGCTATCTCGGCATAGCTAGATAATGATCATTAAGCTACATTATCGCTAGACCAGATAAAAGCCTTTAGAAAAATATTTCCATGGAATCGTTTGTGTTATTCAAAGGCGAGCAGCTTTCATATTTACAGATTGATACAGTCTGATGGATAAAACTTCAAAAGCGGCGCCGACTTGGAGAGTTTGTCATTAGATACCAATGGGTGTGTGACTTCTTGCTTGCTTACTATGAAAGAGATAATAATTTTGCACAAATATTGAATATATGTGTGTATGTATATATCTACATATGTACCTACATATATAAAATACATATTTTGTTATAATACTTTTATCCTCAAGGGGAAGTATGTATCTAATACACAGTAATATTAAATATTGAGTCGATTCTGTACTTTTTGTGAAAAATAAAATAAAATAAAGTAAAATAAAATAAAATAAAATAAAATAAAATAAAATAAAATAAAATAAAATAAAATAAAATAAAATAAAATCAAAAAAATGAAATAGAATAAAATCAAAAAAATTAAATAAAATAAAATAAAATAAAATCAAAAAAATGAAATAAAAGAAAATAAATGATATAAATTAAAAAGAAAGGCAAAAAGGGAAAGGAAAGTGAAATAAAATCAATAAAAGGAAAAATAATTCAATGAAATATAAGAAAAGAAAAGGAAAGTAAAGAAAAGTACCAAAAAAATATAAGGTTGGAAAGAACTGAAACAATAGATGGTTAAGTATACAGGGTTACACTGTGAACAACAACAAAAACAACATGGGAAAGTATACAAAATTACTTGAAAATAAAGAAAAGAAAAGAAACACGGTACCAAAGAAAAATGCAGAAATAAAGGAACATCAAAGAAATTAAAAAAATAAAAAACAAAAAATTAAAGAAATAACGAAAGATGGAGGAAAAAACTGAATAAAGAAGAAGAATGAATTACCAAAGAAAAAGAAAAAGAAGAAATTGAACTGGGATGAAAGGAAGCGAAAAAAGGGAAGTGAAAGGAACAAAGATTAATTTAAAAAAAAATTAAGTTTTATAGTTGAATCTGAACTACTTTGTCATCTATCTCTAGATAAAATAAACTAGCCAAACAATCACCTCAGCTCATAGATAAAGAACAAATTTAAAAGGTAAATGTGAATACCTTACAAGGAAATCGCGTCATGATCTAATTTAACAAAAGTACGCGCCTCTGATTCATACCAAGCAAATTTCGACGAGTCATGCTCTAAGGCACCATCCGTCAATAGATATTAGTTTTCAAACACACGTCAAAAAAAACGTCTATCAGCAAACAAAACAAAAAAAAAAAATTCAACAAAAATGTTCGACAAATGTCGTAAAGCCAACCAACCGCAAAAACAAATATAATAAAATTGTCAATACTCATGCGCTAAATTGTTGTTGTACCTGAATAAAACGAGCGGCACGATCTCAAGGCCATGAGTCAATTAGCGCCACAGCACTTACGATTACGTTGAGCAAGCGATCAGCTTCTGTGGCTCTTCCTGTGTCAATATCCGGTCAAAGGGCATCCTAATGGGAAGTACTCTACATACTACATAGCTCGTAAATAAGATTACAAAAAAAAAGTAGTCAAATGCGTAATTGCCGCCCGCTCATAAATCGATCAATACGAAATGAAGCACAGCCCAGAGATTCGACCGGACCTATGCGATAATTACTTATTTACAAAATATTTAGGTAGTCAAATATCTAAACAAGCGATTACCGCAAATGTGTGTGTGACGAGACGGAGACCAAATAGCCTGCTGTGCTCGCATAGACTAACCAACAAGTACTCGTACATAGGTCACGCCTCATTGTTTGGTCAATTAGCTGTGCGAGAGATAGAAGAAGAAGCTATAGCAGATATCCGACTGGCGACTCAGATGGCTATTGTTAAATGTTGAGTTGAATTGCTAGCATTAGATGTGCATTAGGGTGTGACTTAAAATGTTTACAACAGTTATCACAAGTCTCGAACCCTACGTGGAGGCTAATAGGACCGATAAAGTCATTTAAGAGTTTTGGTACGGATGGAAGGCGGTTAGGCGGTGTCCCACAGCTGACAAAGCAGAACTCAAGGAATAGAAAATTTATTTTTTTTCTGAATATAATACTCGAAATATGTACCTGTGCTAGCCAGCTTGATGGTCGCCAAGGACGAACGAAGTTCATCTGATCAAGGTATTATATATTAACTTTATTTTTTTCGGTGCACCCTAATGTACACACTTTGTAAAACATTGCACAACAACCAAAGTGCGGCTTGTCATAGTACCTCTGGCGCGTCTCATTGCTAGTCCGACATTGGGATGCTTTAAAGATGACGCGGCGCACGCTAATGGCTTGTCCAGCTAGCACAATTGCATCCTAGCCAAGAGCTAATTAACACGTCTACCTGTTACTGATTGGTGGTCGTCGGTTGTCGCGGATGTGCAGAAATCTTAAAAATGTGTTCGCTTTGAGGCGTTTCTTGCGAGAAATTCCAAAAATTTTGGCCAAGGGTTTGTTTAAGACTGAGCCGAAGAGGATTATTGAGCTTATCGAAAACTGGTGGAGCAATGCAGGCACTAAAAATATTATCATTTCGTCTCAGACGAGTTGGTGTGCCTAAGGAAAGAATGCGTTCTCCTGCGACACTTCGCTCTAGTACAAATCGAAATCAATATTTCGACCAGGGGCGGATCCACGGGGATTTATTTCGGTTTTCCGGATCCAACCCTCGCTCCTTCGACATTCAAAAAGTCATACTTTTCAGAAACTATGGATAAAAAGTTTCCTCGAAATTTAATTACACAAATTTGGTTCCCCCTTCCCAAAATCTTGGATCCGCCACTGGTCTCAACTTAAAAATAAGCTTCCATCAAGTCCTAAAAATAATTCGTAGAGTAAGGGTCACGGTGTGTCTCCCAACAATGGCCTACATGGTTCCACTTCCAGCTGCCCAAACCTAAACTACAAAAGTGACGGTTCTTGAGCTTGGCCTAAGACATACGATTTTGGTTAGATCGTAAGCTGGAGTTAGATCGTAAGCTGGAGTCCCCCTCAGCATACTTTTCATTTAACTTCTCCTACAAGAGGTGGTTCTCCTGAGAGTTGCCATTTATCTAACTGAATATTAGATCGTCTAAGTGCTTGAATTATATAACAACAACAACAACAGCAACATCAAAGGCAAATACTGACAAAAAACAAAAGCATTCCAGCAACAACCATTTAGACCTCAACTTAAAAAAAAATCTGTCACACACTCGTATTTGTTTGCCAAAAACAAATCACACGCGCCACAATGCAATATCGCAGTGAAAAATAAAACTAATCTAAAACGTACTAGTTTAGAACCAGTACCTTCTGACTCAGCGCAAACTAGTCCAAAAGAGACCAAGTACCAAATATTCAAATATTTGTCATATTCTAGAATACTCAAAGTTGGAAAAGGTGGAACTTACTTTTATAATTCATAGTCACTCATAGTCAGACACACGTTTAACATTATCACGCGCAGAAATAATTTTTGATAAACGAATGATGAAAAAACCTAACAGTAATTTAACACCCAGCCACTTATCAGCCACAGTCACCAAAGTCACATCGCAGCAGCACTTAGCTACCACCCAATTCCCCCCCGCATCCACTGCACTCATAAGTTTTAGCGAGTTTTTTAGGTTGTTTGTTGTTGCTTGAAATTTGCCGAGCGATTTGTATCTGTGAGCCACACGAAGCGAGTTTCAAGTTACGATTTGCAATTCGGCCATCGTTCGTTAGCAAAAAGTGCTTACAAACTGCGCGCATGCGCTAAGCAGACACGCGCTAACTGCAATTTGTCGACGAGCGGTTGTTGGGTGGTGGTGCTCATTGGCTGGGTGAGTTGTTAAATGGCAGATATGTTAGATAAATTAGAAAATTTTGCTGCTGCTGGAGTTTACAAAAGGGCAGACAACAAGCGTTGTGTTGAGTTGGAAACAAAAAAGAAGAAGCTTGGCGAAATGTGAAACGGCAGTGGTACCGTTTGATAGAGATTGTGGCAAAAACGAGATATGTATAGTTACACCAGTGGCCGATCCAGGATTTTGTGAGTTTTTTTAATGAAATTTCGAGAACACAGCTCTTGAAAAGTATGACTTTTTGAATTCCGTAGGAGGTTGTTTGGAGCCGACCTCCGTCGCTCCGTGCCTGATTATATCTATCGTAAAAGGCGGCTCAAGTCAACCTAGATGACGAGTCCGGGGTGTACCATACCATACCTAGGACTGTCAATATGAGTATAAACCCCAGCTAAAGAAGTTCGTAATTTGAGCTTTTTTTGAAGTGTTCACAAAAGCCACTTTTTTATGAGGATCCGCCGAGCTTTGGGATAAGAAATGAATATTAAATGTTATTCCAGAAATTATCAAAAAACCATTCAAATAAAAAAAGGAGTTCCCAAGAAGTGTGAAAAAAATTATCAAAAAGCTTCATAAATGAGTTCAAAAAAGTCTCCAATATGACCCGAAAAACGTTCCAGAACCACCAAATGTAGAAAAATGACCCAAAAAAAAGTCAAAAATGCTTCATAAAACACGATTTTTTGCTCATTTTGGGCTTTGAAAAGAGCTCGTAAAGGACCATCAATTTTTTGGAGAAGTTTTGTCTTGAATACTCGAAGCCAATCTCATCTTTTTTTTAACGCGGACCATGATTCCGAGCGGTCCATCAATATATGGTACCCAAGGGCAGTCAATGTGGATATCTAATGGTAATCGCACAGCCATACAATCCCCCTTGTTTGGTTCGATCATTTTGGTTAATCCGGATGAGATGCTTGGTGGGTCACAAAACAAATCAACCAATCTCTACTACTTGGCAAAAAGATAGTTGTTGTTGTTGTTGTGAATGTTTAACTTGGGAAAAGCACGACTTTTTTGATCTCCAGATCTGCAGTCCTTTTTGGTAGAGGTTTAAAGATCGAAACAAATCAAAAAGTTCTATTATGGGCCGCTATAAAAGCTTTGGGAGTGTGCGGTGTATAAGGATCGAGTTTTCCTGTGGATCTCAACACTCTGATAACTCGAACTTGGCCGTATTTAACTAAAAAAGACTTCACTGTGCAACTCGTACGCTCAGTCGGAAGCATTGTTGGAATGCAATGAAATGTGCAAAGAAAAAACTATTTTCCCAACCTCACAAAGAAAGCAAAGAAAGGGCAATGCGATGGAAGCATTTGAATGAATGTGAATGAATGAAAGTGAATTTCTTCACACGAAAATCATAATTACAAGCTTTGAAGTGACGATTATGCTAAATGTTTGCTAAACGAGTTGTAATTAGCGGCGGAATATTGGAATGCCGTGAAGTTGGCGCTTGGAGTGCTTCGAAGCACACACATACATACATACATACACATAAAAAGGTTAAAAAGAAAAAAAAAACTCACGCTTTGAATTGGCGAGCACTTGAACTTTGCTATCAACGAAAACAATAACAAAACACACGAAAACAAAATTAATAAATAACAGTGAAAACAACGACAACAGCCAATGACCACAATTAAATATTACATATTTAAATAGGCAGACAGACATAAACACACACACACACACACACGCACACAAATCACTAACAACTTAGCCACACTTCCGCCGCTACCTCAAAAGCTTGCCTGCGCACCCACTTACCAAGCACCTCACCTGCCACCACCCCCCTCGCACCAGCCAAATGCACCGCTGCTACGTCGCAAAATGAAATCGAAAGCGTTTATGATTTTTTTCTTCTTCTTTTTTCTTGTTTTTGTTTTTGTTTTCATTATTGCCGTACATTTGTGCTATAATTGCAATTTTTTTTAATGGGAAATGAACACGCATATAAGTTTTGCTTTTCCTACAAGTCCCACCCCCCCCCCCCTGTCCCTGCCTGCACTTTGGCCAACCAAAACATGCCTTTGCTTGGTGTCAGATGCATGGATTCGCTCGTATGTGTGTGTGGTTGTGTTTAGATCACCGTCATAGCGACTACTCATTTCGAGTGTATTGAACCCTCTTCCCTCATTCTTCTGCTATTTCTTCACCTTGTTCTTCTTCTTGTTGTTAGCGTCTTATTAAGTGTAACAACTTATAATTTGATCGTTTGGAATTTATTTATTTTAAATACATAGATATATGTATGTATAATTGGAGGGGAGGTGCATGCTTTAAGTCATGAGATGGAAATGGATCTTTTGGGAAAATAATTTCATAATTTTCCTTTTTTATTTAGTCATGCTCTACAGGTTTCAACACCGTATTCTTACTTCGGGATAAGACTTAAGCGGGACCACCCTTCCTCGTCTCCTCCTTTACACTTCCTATCCCTTTTCTACTGAGTCGTTTACATATTCAGAATCCAAAAAGTCATTCTTTTCAGGAACAGCGGATAA
Organism: Sphenella marginata; assembly: GCA_951509765.1. Lineage (NCBI taxonomy): Eukaryota > Metazoa > Arthropoda > Insecta > Diptera > Tephritidae > Sphenella > Sphenella marginata. Next base: position 26,882,234 of record OX608081.1, on the reverse strand, counting down.
AAGCCATCCTTTCCAAAATCCTGAATTTGCCACTATACATACATACATGATAGTTAGTCTCAGAGGACCGAGAATTAGAAGTTTAAACAGAAATGATACGAAAAAGAATCAGAAAATAAACAGAAAACGGAAAGTCGTATTAAAAACCAAACGAAGAAAAGGAAATGAAAGAGAAGAATAAAGAAAGAGGCAGATAAAAAAAGAGGAAGAGGACTAAGAAGAAAAATAAGAGGAAAAAAGAAAAATAATAAATGAAAGAATAAAAAACAGAAATGGAAATCGAAATTAAAAAAAAAGAAAAAGAAAACTTAAGACAATATAAAGAAAACGAAAAAAGAAAATAAAAATGAAATAAAAAGGAAAAGAAATAAAAAAAAAAACAAAAAGGAAAGGGAAAAATAAAAATAAAAAAAAATAAAAAGAAAAAGGAAAAGGAAAAGAAGAAAGAAAATAAATAAGGAAACGAAAAAGAAAAATAATATGTGAAAGAATAAAAAACAGAAATGGAAATCGAAATTAAAAACAAGAAAAAGAAAACGGAAAACAATATAAAGAAAACGATAAATAAAAATAAAAATAAAATAAAAAGGAAAAGAAATAAAAAAAAACAAAACGGAAAGGGAAAAATAAAAATAAAAAAAAAATAAAAAGAAAAAGGAAAAGAAGAAAGAAAATAAATAAGGAAAATAAAAAGATGAGGAAACATTGAAAGAAAATAAGAAAAGATAAAAGAAGAAAAAGAAAATGGAAGAGAAAAAGAGAAATAAAAAGAAAAAGAATATATGAAAGAAAAAAAGAAAAGAAAAAGGAAAAGGAAAAGGAAAAGGAAAACGAAAACGAAAAAGGAAAGGAAAAGGGAAAAAGAACAATGAAATGAATAAAATGAAACGAATAAGGAAACGAAAAAGCGACAGAAAAAAAGAAAGATTTAAGGTAAAAGAAGAAGAAGAAGAAGAGGAATAAAAGGAAGATAAAGAAGAAGAACAGAAAGGAAAATAAAAGGAATAATAAAACAAAAGAAACAGAAAACGAAAACGAAAGGAAAAGCCCAATGACGAATTGTCGCTCAAATGTTTTAGTTAAATTTTTTTTAGTTCCTTTTTCCACCGCAGGCTATTTATTTATAGTACTATTATGCTATATTGTGGACATCAGCACCAACTGTTTTTGCCTGCGTCTTATCACGGCTTTCGGTGAAACATATCAACATTTCTAACCTTTTGAAACATACATATTGTTGTTGTGGATAATCGCTATAGTTAATTGTTATCGTAATTTAAACTGAAATTAAAATAATCCATTGCACTGTTTTGCAGAAGGTGGATTTCAATCCATTGTAGTCCAAATCCCCCACATTAAAAAAATTTGCACGTCCCCATCCCAAAATCCTCGATCTGTTACTGATCTGAAATAACGATTACGTGCAATAAAACCGAGAGCAAGATGACCAAAGATGGGGGAGATATACATACAAACGTACTTCCAAGAAAACCATTATTAGTTGGCATTGTCTATCCGGTGTCTTAGGGGCTTGGTAACCACGAACGAGCTCTCTTCCTTTGAGTTGGAGTTGAACTTATTGCCGTGTAGGTCGCTGTTTATTTATTTAAAGCGACTGCATTCAAAGCTTTAAAACGCTCATATGTCAGAGCATCAGAAATGAGCTACATACATATTTTGTGGTCCAAGATAAGCGAAAAAAACGTTCGACGCCTCCACACTAAAATGAATCATAAAAAATAATTTCCGATAGGCTTTGACTGTTTTATAACTTCGATTTCTGCTATGCCTGATAAAATCGAGAATAAATAAATATTTGGCGCCGTATATTAACCGCCGACTAGAGATTATGGCATAGATTCTATAACAATTTACGGTGTTCTGCTTCCAATTTTTCTTACAAATTGGCGGCAGCTAAAGTTTTTTGCCGACTCAGAATGGCAAATGAATTTTTTGCTGAGAAGATGGGTAATGAGAGGTGAGAGGCATCATATCCGGAGATCAACCATCAAGTTGCACGTCAATACATTTTTGCATATTAGTCCCGTCTTACAACAGGTATGCCTACATCGGGCATATTCTAAACCACTTACCCACAAAGGTAAAAATACGCTCGGAGAGCTTACCAGACCACTGACGATGGGCGACTTCGATTTGAAAAACTTTTTCAAAAACTACTTTTGTTGTTACTTTTACCAGGACTTGAATCTTGGGCCTTCGGTGTGATAGGCCAGCAACACTACCGTCACATCACAGCAGCCCCCGTAGGCTTTTATTGCGACTTTTGTGGAAATTTTTTTGAATAATTTTTTTATTTTAATTTCATACACAGTTTTTCCTCCATTTTGATGGGCTTTGGAACCTTTTCGGCATCATATTTCAGGCTTTTATTGACCCTTTTATGAAGCTTTATGTATATACGATTTTAAAATTAGTACCTTCCTACTCTTTAATCTCCCACTCCAAAAAAAGCTAATATTACGGTCAATGTTATCATTATTTCGGAGCGCTCTGGCTAGGTTAGGTGGGTTCTGAAAAATGGTAAATATAATATGGCGTGCATTATTTTATTTCCTTGCTTTACTCACACACATACATACATACGAGTGCATACTTCCGTTTATCCGCTATAGCATTTCCATCCTCCATTTCCTGCAGCCACGTCATCAACAATGCTGCTATCTCTCTTCGACACATTCAGTGCGCATAACACTAATCCACAGCATTCTAACAACTGTACTGTTTCAGCACCACACACACACACACATACACACAACTATTCAATAACTTTACAATTCGAGAATTTCCATCTTCCACCATCTCTTGAAAATTAAAGAAAACAACACAGCAAATAAAAAAATAAGAATAAGCAAATCTAGGGGGGCGAACACATGCACGCACACAAAATAGAAATTCGATGTGGTTGTATGTATGTATGTATGTATGTACATATGTACATCGGTATGACTGCAGTAATCTGCAATCGAATTGTGTGTGCTCACACATTCAAATACATAGGCTTGCTTGCTTGCTTGCTCACATCAGCTGCTCTTCACTTCATGCTCAATACATCGTGGTTGCTCCTCATTTTTACTACATCCAATCCCATTTGCTCATACAGCACCAAATGACATCGCACAAAATTTAATCCTATTTTCTTTCACCTTGATTTACTCAGCCAATTCTTTACTCTCAGCGTATGCAAGAGCTCAAATGATGGCGCTGCTTCTGGGTAAAATTTGCTTCAATAAAATCCAAGCACGCAACACACACACCTACCCATGGAAATAAAACAACAACAATTACTTGCATCTCTTGGGGTTTGTTATTTCCCCTACCATGCTGAAGTTATATTGTACCAACGCCGACGCAGGCATCGCAGTTACGGAAGGCATTGGCATGCGAGAGCAGCATTCAGTTTCCGTCGTTTTGCAGAGCGCAGCTCAAAGCCTCTCAGGCAAAGAAATAACAAATTTTGCGCTTGGGTGTTTGTTTGTGTGCGCTTGTGGGTATGGTACTCGCGCTCGTCTTGACATAAAGTTCTCGCAACCACTGCTTTACACGTTTTACAGTGTGGCTACGATGTAAAAATCGTTAATAAAATAATCGACTTATCTTGAATTTATTGCAATCAGACTTATTGTAAATTTCATGGGAACAAATCTCCCAAAAATTTTTAATGGGGAAACAAAAACAAAGGGGGAAAATTGTTAGTGTTTCCCATTAAAAAGTTTTGGTAGATTTGTTCCCATGAAATACACAATAAGGCTGAATATTAATACATATTTGGTAAATTTAAAAATTAATTAGCCAAGCTAGACGAAAAATCGATACATTGAGGAGGGAATTCTTCTGAGGAGGAATATTCTTTTCTCTATACTCCGGTACTTTTTTTTTATTTTTAAGAATGCAAGCAAGTTTGTTTGTTTTAAATTACCTTTATATTTTTATTCGTTTTAGTAAACTCACTGCATACTAAATTCCTATTTTCCAATATTTACTTTATAAACGGAATTTTTTTTGAATTCTTGGAAAATTCCTGAAAATTGCAGGTATGAATTTTGTTTTTTCGTGGCCAATTACCATGTCGAAATTTTATGAAAAGAATTTTAAACATTTTTGGAATAAAAAATTGAGGACAATATACTTTTTCTGGAATTTTTATATTATTTTCTTTTAAATTTACATTTCACTCTCAAAGATAAATTATTTATAACAATTATGTTCGTTTTTTTTTAACATCCTTGTCAGAAATAATTAATATTAACTTTTTTATCTAAACATAATAGCTGAGGATGTATGTATGTATGTATGTACATAAGTAGTGTTGATGTTTTGCTCAAAATTATTTTTTTTGTACAATTGTTGTAACAGTCAGTGCTGATGATGACTTCAGATTGAAATTTAATTATCGATAAACTAAAAATAAAGTCTGCGACGATAAATTAGTTCTGCAAAAAATTCACCATGATCAAAACTAAATATGGTGCAGTGAATAGAAATGGGAGCTTAGTAGGAGGGATGGCCAAAGTTGAAAAAAACGGTTTGTGATTAATCGCGGTTTTTTATTCCGGTTTTAAACCGCTTTTTAAACCGGAAACGAAAAAACCGGTTTTTCGAAAAACCGCCACAATTTTAAGCTTCGAAAAGAAACTTTATAGAAATACAACAATGTAGATACTTACTATAGGGTTCTTCTCTCTAAATTAAAAAAAAAAACTCAAGAAGTTTTAATTCAACAAATATTTATTTTTCAGTTCAAGTTAATACACTTAAATCAAATTTGTAAAAGTGAAAAATTCTGAAAAAGGCAATACTTTTTTCTACTAATACATATAAATGTGGGTGCTTGAATTCAAAAAAGACACAGTAAACATGTTTTCAAAAACTTGTCTTGAATTGATGGCTGCCTATCAACAGTTCTGACTTCTTCATTCGAATTAGAATCATCACAACACAACGCATCATCGGAGCTCTTGTTGGTGTTGCAAGGTAAATAATTTCTATCCCAAACGGCATGATTGCGCTGGAGGTGTCCTTTTAAGTTGGACGTGCCACCTCCCAGTTTTACTACCGCCCCACACAGCTTGCATAGAACTTCTTTATTCCCTTTTTCATCAAAATATTTCCAAAGTGGGCTTTTTTTTAGATGCGGGGCCATCACTTATCGCGAAAAATAATTTAATATTTACAATTCAATGGAACAGAAGTCGATAGTTCGGTTTACGGTTTTTTGAAAAAAGATCGATTAAAGCCAGTTGCGATAAAAAGATTGAAAAAACCGAAACCGCGAATAGAAAAAAACGGTTTTCTTAAACACAGATCTTTTTTGGCCATTCCTGGAGCTTAGTTGGTAGATAAACAGCTGTTAGCTTAATGATAGCAGTGGTTGCCAAAATTTTTCTGATGAGGGAATTCTACCAGCTCCTGAAATGGACCCATAAGAAAAGCTGTGGCGGTTGTCTCTAAATTTTCCCTTTTCGATTCGATTAAAAACTTTTAATAATTAAATAAATAATAAAAAAAAAGTTAAAAAAAAATTATATTTTCCACTATGAAAAAAAAACATATATTGTTGGTGGCCTAAAGCTGATTCATAATCCTGATACTTGTTAAACAAATTTTTTTAGCTCAAGAAAAACACCATAAAAGATACATACATATGTATATGTATGTAGTATGTATTATGTAATTGTTAGGAGATCCTTAGTATTATTCATGGTACCCGAATCTGGGACACATATTCGTACACCATACAACAAGGGCCGCCATTCATCACCAGCTTGCGCCACTGTGCGACCCAACATTGTTCACCTAGCTTAGCTGTTGGTTGTTTTGCTTCATTAGTTGTTTGTGTAGCTGATTTCTTAGTTTTTCTCTCAATTCTAGAAATTTAGATTTGGTTATGTGCTGCTGCTAAAAGAGTTGCTGCTTCCAAAATGCCCCAACTGTTGGTGCTGCTGCTGCCACTTTTAACGCTGCACTTTGTACACACATACAAGCATACATTTCCGCTCCACGGTACACTGAGACTTTTTGACTCTTTGATTTCAAAATTTTCTTTAAATACTACCGAACGTATGAGCTCTCGCAACAGTCGTCTTTTATCTGGCAAACGGTAAAGGATACCTAAATGAGTGCGCACTGTGATACAAATTCGGATGCAACAAACGATATAGTAGCTAATCACATCCCCCAGAAAAGTGAAGAAAAATTACAACAACAAAAACAAGTGCAATCCATACAAAGTGTAACACATGTACAAACATGGTTATATTCTGCTAAAGTAAATATATACGGTTTACCCTTAGTACACACATATACATTTGCATCTGCATATACACATACATATGTATGTATGTGTGGACTTGTGTATAAACGGGGGAAAAGATAAGAAGACCCTTCGCCAACGGTGTTTGCACGCGCGCGCTCATCTCTTGTGGTTCGTGTATATCTAACCGTTTTTTTTGTTTCTTTGTTGTTGTTGGACTTTAATCGTCAGGCAGTCGTAATTGCGTACGCATCACATTGTGTGCTGCGCTGCTTTGCTCTGCTCTAAATTCGAACTCCGTCGCGTAATGCTGAGCTGAGTTGAGTTGAGCTCTGCGTCACTTCAATCAAACTCGCCGTAACGTGAATGTATCATTCCGTGTGCGCCCGTGAATGTGGTTACATCTACCACTTAAGATATCGCATCGGGTTTAAATTATCAATCGATTTTTGTGTTGTGAAAAAAAATAAAAATTTAATTTCAAATAAGAAAACTTGTACAATTTGTTTCAATTGAAGTGCAGTGGATGCTTACAACAAGAACAAAAGAAAATAAAAAATATTTGTTTGAGAAATAGAAACAAGACTAATGGTGTGATCTTTGAAGATTTTTGCACAAACAAAAAAAAATATATAGAAAATTTAAAACACAAAGTGGTCCTTACTCTTTGTAAAATTGTGCAACGATTCTCCAAAAAAAAAAAAAAAAAAATATTAGGTACATGCCAGTGCTCATTAGTTACTATATATAAATACATATCTATATACTATAAGCTATTAATGCTTAAAAATTAATAAACGCCACTGTGACGTGAAGTGAAAATTACAAAAAAAAAAACCAAAAACGAACCAAAGCATACCAAAACTTGAAAAAAAAAAATTATTTCGAATCAAGAAAATTTTTAATTTTAAAACGCTATTTAAAAATAGTTTTATTAATCGAACAAAATGAATATAAAAAAATCAAACAAAACGGAAAACAAAAATTAAATAATCTAAAAGAAAAAATAATAATTTACTTTAGTAGTAAATAAATACAAATAGTTACTGTGATCCAACAAATTTAATTTTATAATACATTTTGACATCTGGCGTGACCCTGCTCAAGAACAATAATTCTGAGTTCAAACTATCACCTGTACAAACAATAGCAAAATAGAGGTAAATACATAGCCAACCAAATGTTTAACAAAATAATATTTACCAAAATGACTTTTAAAAAGTCTGTACCTATTAGAAAACTTTTATTGTGTATTATTTTCAAAATTGCCTATTTGATGAGCATTTGTGTACATAGCATAGACTTGACTTGACAACTTAGATTGGCTGCTAATTCGTTTGAACATTAAGGCTTTGAATCAAGTTTGTTTAAGTCTTCGCAAAATTTATTTATTAAAAAAAAATTAAAAATAATTTATTTCATCGGCAAATCATTTTTTGTGAATTTCGCCAACTTAAATGTTTTGAGGTTTTGATAAAAAAAATATATCTTATTGAAAAAAAGAAAACCTAATAAATGTGAGATTACTTGTTAGATGAAAAAAAGTAAAAAAAAAAATTAAAAGGTATTAAGAGAATGTATAGGTAAAACAAAAAAAAAAAAATTTAAAAAAAATATTTTAAACAACTTGGTCCAGTGAGGATTTGAACTCTACTCTTTCCGAATTTAAATAAAACGAAGTAATGTAAACACAAATTAAGAAGGTATTAAGAAAAAAAATACATATGTATGTATGTAAGAAAATCAAACAAAAATATTATAAAAAAAATTATTTTAAAAAAGTTGGTCCAGTGCGGATTTGAACTCTATTCTTGGCGAATGTACCTACATACATAAGTTCAACCAGAATTACCTCTCCGCCACTGCTATGTTATCCATGACTATAAATGAACTCAAGACCAAGAAGCATAACTTTTATTAAAATTATTATTGTTGCATTTTTTTAATGGTTTAATTAATTGTTTAAAGCTTTTAATTAAATAGAAAAGCAAAATTTTAGAGACAACCCAAATAAATTTGCTTATAGGTCCATTCGGGAGACTGCTAACTAGACTTCTTCATCTGCGAAATTTTTAGCAAGCTCTATCAACCATTAATATAACAGTTGGTTTTCTGTCAATTCCAATTTCTATTTCTATTCAAAAACAAAAATTATAATAATAAAAATAATGTATACTTGTGCTAGATTTTTGTCAAAATTTACTATTTTGATGAAAATAAAATTTAATTCTGAGTTGTAGATTTTGAGTGATGTGTGTTCAAACATGCATACATACATGCAGACAACAACAAATTCTAAAAACTTTTTATGTGACTTCTGCTTCCCGAATTAACTCGCAAAGTTTCTAAGATTCGACTAAAAATTTAGTTGCTGATTGCCTTGAGCTCCTCAGTTTAGCCGTCGGAAAACAATAAAACTTTTCTTCGAATAACTAAATTTTGCTTCTATAAAAAATATGAAAACACTTAGTGAAAATAACTTTTTGGAGCCGCTAGTAGAATCCGTCGGGATTCAAGCTTTGTTGTGTTGTTACGAAGTTTTTGCTAATCCAAAGCTCGGAAGGTGCGTAGTCCCAGGAAGTCTCTTGTTTGAACCCAACTGCGCCTGTCAAGTTTCCAAAAATCGCGGTTTTTACTCTAAAGAAACCATTGAAAAGGAGGGAAAGAGTGTCTTTACATTTTTTCTTGGTCTTTTTGTAAACTCCTATATTCTGTTATACATACATATGTACATACATATACATTACATTTTTTCTGTGAATCTCAGCTTGAGCTTCAAGTTAGAGGTTATGCTAATTTTAGTAAACTACAAGTTTGATACGATTTATTTTCTTAAAAATTTGCGTCATCAAATCTCAAGTCTTCAGACGTCTCTAAAAGAAAACCTCTTTATTTGTTTTACAGTAAAACCTATCAAAAAAGAAACGTACAAAATATCTGCAACAAAATATTGAGATATTATTTTTATTTTATATGAGGTCATCACTATAAATTGAGAATAAAAGTCATAGTTAATTGTATACAATTCCATTGATCGTGAATAACAGTTTCAGAAATTTAGAATCCTGAATAATCGCTAAAAAGAAACTTAACCTCAAATTCATAAAACCAATTTTTTTTTTTTTTAATTTTAAAATCCCTTTGTATCTTTTAACCATAGCATTGTCAAAATTTAACTTAAAGATGTGCTACCCCAAATTTTAGAAGAAATGTTTTTATGGGTCTTAAATGAGAACAATGTGATGAAAATATGAAAATTCAAAAGAAATTGAATAAGTGATAAAATTTTGTCAATACGGAGTGTGCTATAGTTACGAAACGGCATATGTACCTACTTCAAATCAGAAAACAGAAAAACTATTTCGTAGAGCATTCGAATTTATTGAAATAGTGTGCAAATAAAAAATATTCCAAAAAACGCCTTAAATTTGTAAAATTTCTGACCAAATTTTTCTTCATAAAAAAATTTCATTTTTATATTACAAACAACGGAAGAATGACCACAAAAAAATTTCTACAAACTTATCGCTTACATTTCAATGTTACATTTTTTATGATAGAACTTAATTTTTTCGATTTTTTGATTTCAATTTTAACTTAATTGTGATTTAAGAAAAATTTAGAAGATAAATTCACTGAACTAGAGTTATATAGAAAAAATATTTAAATTCAAATATGTAGTAGTATATAACGTATTAAAACATATAATTTCGCGTGTGTCATGGGTATAAAACGCGCTATATTTACATATAAAAGCTTTACGAATGGAAAAATTTTAATTTTTTAATTAATACTGAATCGAATTTTATAAAAAAAATTTTGGGTTTTTAATAAAATAACGAAAATTAAACGATACAAATTTTTTCAACTTTTTGAGCTTCTGAAATTTGAAAAAAAAGTAACTATTTAAAAATTGGCTCAAATCGTTGAATATTTTTTTTGTAATAAAATAAATTTAACATATTAAAGACAAATGCCAACTGTATTCTTCAATGCAGTACATCATCGAAGCCAAACCAACAGTTATTAGAATATTTGTCTGTTTGTATATACGTTTGTTCGCACATCACACGAAAACTCTTTTATAGAATTGAATGAAATTCCCAGCGTTGTTTTGCTAAATGTCTAACTTCAAGTTTAAACAGACCATAGTCAAAATTAACTTACACGATGTTGCGAAAACTTGATGTGCACTTTTCTCACTTCATTTCTTAAAATCCAATCGTTGATTGTTAACCAAATCCACTAAATTGAATTTTTATCATCGTAACAAGACTCAACACTTGTTTTGTTTTTAATCTTGCAAGGTCATTTAAACCAATAAAAAGTATAACCAATAGAAACTCTTTGACAAAAAATAATAAGAGTAGTATTTTATGGTTCAACCAATGTAAGTGCACATAGTTTGTAGTACCATTCATAAATTTTCGACTTACATACATCCCAGCAAACCAGCTTCGGAGCGCTCTTAGTTCTGAGCTCTAATATGAGCGTTTTTATGAGTGTTTTCTGCACGTGCGCATAAATATGAGCGTTTTATGAGTCTTTTCTGCACGTGCGCAAAAATATGAGCGTTTTATGAGCCTTTTCTGCACGTGCGCAAAAATATGAGCGTTTTATGAGTTTTTTTTGCACATGCCCATAAATATGAGCGTTTTCGGTAACAGTATATATAAACATGTGAAATGCAAAATAAAGAAAAATAAGTTAGTTTGCTTGTAATTTTGAAAAGGTGAAGACGTGTTTTTCTTTAATTTTATTTTTTAGTAATAATATTTATTGTCAATGAATAAAATAATAATTTATATTTTGAATTATTTTTAATTTTTTATTTATTTTATTTTTGGTCCATACATAGAAATATTTAACATCAAAAATTACTATTTTTTGCACTTTTTTTAGAGCTCTTACTGCGTGGAAAAAAGGTCAAAAAATACTCTTTTATGCACTGGTTTTAGAGCTCTAAATGCGTGCAGAAATTCATTCATAAAAGACTGCTTTATGCATGAAACTGAGAGCTCTTTTATGAGTGACCAGTTTCATAGAAAATGACACTCAAATATGAGCGTTTTATGACTGTTTATGATTGTTTTATGAGCTCATTATGAGTGTGAGCGCTCAGAGGAAAGAGTGCTTTATGCGCTCATTCTGAGCTCATATGGTTTGCTGGGATGAAGCAATCTTAAAAGTGAGATTATGGTATTGTTTGTATGGTAGTTATGGTATGTTTACTAATCGTAATGATTTCCGG
>OX608081.1:26626357-26870512 GCA_951509765.1 Sphenella marginata | reverse complement strand
GGTGATAAAGATCGTGAAGATATGAAGTTTGTGTGTACTATATGCGAAGTGGTTTCGGCAACGCGTCACGAATTCACAAATCACATCCGATGTCATAATTACGCTTCGGGTGATACTGAAAACTATACATGCGCCATATGCTCAAAGGTGAGTTTTATAGTAGATAAGAGATAATAGATAACACAATCCCTTTGAAAAAATTCGATAAGTCTTGGATGCGTCGCGGTTGAGCGCAATGGAACTGATTGGGATCAATTATAGTCCAGTAGAGAAAAAAGGTATTAATCACGCCATTCCATTCGAGGTTGTTATAGGTTTGGTCAAAACTGATTCTTCAAAATACCCCGTGCGAAAAACCAGAATTTTTTCGTAAAAATTTTTACGAAAAAATTCTGAATTGCAACCGGGTTTCTATAGATTGTGGCATCACTAATTCCTAACCTGTGCTAAGTTTGAAACATTGTAATCGGATTAATGGGGTAATCAAGGAGGAACTGCTTAAGAGGGTGAATTTTAGGATAAATAATTAGAAAGTAATTAATCTAATTAATTGGGATATGATTAATCGGAGTAATTGCATTATGATTAGCTAGATACCGAAACTTCGGATTAATTGAATAATGATTAGTTGGAAACTGATTTATCGGATTAATTGCATTATAATTAGTTAGAAACTGATAATTCGGATTACTTGGGATTCATATAATTGATTGGAGACTGATTAGTCGGATTAATTTGATTAAGACTAATTACAAACTAATTAATCTGATAAATTGCGATATGATCAATTGGAGACTGATTAATCGGATTAATTGCATTATGATTAGTTAAATACTGATAATTCGGATTAGTTGAATAATGATTAGTTAGAAACTGATTTATCGGATTAACTGCATTATGATTAGTTAGAAACTGATAATTCAGATTAATTATAATATGATTTGATTAAGACTAATTACAAACTGATTAATCGGATTAATTGAGATATGATTAATGGGAGACTTATTTATCGCATTAATTGCATTATGATTAGTTTTTTAATTGGGTTATGATTAATAATAACAACCCTTACTAACACGATCCCAACACAGCCTACGTGATGGATAGTTTTTTTGAACAAAATCTCCTGCAGTACCACAATCACAAGGGTCATAATCCCAAATTTTTACTTGGAATTACACCACTTGGGATTATGTCATGGCATCCCGATGTATTATCTTAGATATGTATGTGGCCACAGAGCTGGGTAATTTCCCCCGACAACAGCATAAGGCGACTGAGGATCTGTCCTCTTCATTAAATAAGTCAGCTGAATCAGACTCTAACCGCGATACTTTCCAAATAGCATGTGGTCTTGGGAGATAAAATTGTAAAAATTAAAAAAAAAAGTTGAGCTTTGCTGAAATATTATACGGTCCAATGAAATTAGTCGAAACATATTAGGTTATGAAAAATATTAATTTTTTGTTTGTTTTTCATTTAATCGAATTTCTTTCTTCCTCTCTCTTTCTCTCTCGTTGTAGGTGCTATCTTCCGCCTCCTCGTTGGATCGACATGTTTTGGTGCACACTGGCGAACGACCATTTAATTGTAAATATTGTCACCTCACCTTCACCACCAACGGTAATATGCACCGTCACATGCGTACGCACAAGCAGCATCAGCACAATCATCATCATCGGCGCAACTCGAATGGAACAAAGCATAATAACAATAGTCATAGCAATAACAACAATAGCACAATGTCTGGTAATGTCACTAACGCAACGCTGAGCAATGGCTCCACCAACTATGCACCTGCCACCACCACCAACAACAACGCCACTTATAAGCAATTAAGCCACGAGCTGCTTGGCGAAGGTGTCAAATCATCAACAGCGGCAACCGCAGCAGCAGCGTCAAGTGAAGCCATGGAAGCAATTAAAATGACAGATGTTACTATTGGGGGAGGTCTGCTTGGCAGTGTGACGACAGGTGGCGCTGCTAATGCAGGTGTTAATGGTAAACGCTTACACAGCAGTGGGGTCGAAAGTTGCGAAAGTGATGGTGGTTGCTCAACGGATTCCTCATCAAGTGCCATCAGTCATAGCTCAAATAATCATAATCATAATAATAATAATAACAACAACAACAACTACAATAATGACAACATCAACAATAATATTAACAACAACACAAGCGAAAAGCGCAATATTTTCGGTAATTTTAGGCGTAAAAGCAACGAACAACATGATGAAATGGATATGGACGCCGAGTACGATGCTGGCAGCATAACAACAACGCTAAAACGGCGCATGAAGACAACAATAAACAATAATGTTATCGCTGCAGATGTGGATGAACTGGATGAGCAACGTAAATCGCTAGCAACAGCCTCCGAGGATGATGAGGCGCACGAGCAGAAACCCTCATTCGCCTGTCCCATTTGTCCGGTCTGCAATGCGGGCGACTTCATGGATATGCGCGCCTTGGACAACCATTTGGATAGTGAGCATGCGGATATACCGGCCAAATGTCGCCACTGTGAGGTCGTATTCCGTACACATCGTCAACTAAGTATGCATCCATGCACGCAACGCTTGCTCGGTAAACGTCATATGCCACTGGTGGAATGCGTGAAATGTGGACTGAGTTTTGCTGATGGTAGCGCGCTGGAATTGCACGCACGCGAATGTCACAATACCGAAATGCAACAACCTACCAGCCGTCGCAGTCGTAGCCTAAGCGATAGTTTCACCACAAATGCGCCATCAACGCGACCTTCTGTGCTAACAGAAGCCGAAGTGGAAGAGAAACAGGCGCGCGAGGTGCGCAATCAATTTTTCCGTCAACTCTATATGCAAACTCAAAAACCCTATACCGCACAAAATATGAACTCAACACGTGCTGAGTTGAGCGCGAATGAGGATGAGGAGCGCTGCGACGAGACTGTCGTCAATATAAACACACACGATATTAAGCTGGAAGCAGATATCGAACAGACGACCGATCAAATGGCGCATAATTTACACACACAACATGACTCCAAAGATTTAGCTGATATACAATCCATACTGAATATGACCTCGTCATCGTCCACCTCGAATTTTCTCAAAAACTTTGAACAATCCGTGAATACACCATCGAGTAATTACAGTTTTGATAAAGATGAGGAGGAGGCTCAAGATTGTTTCACTTCCGAATTTCGTAAAATGAAATTGCGTGGTGAATTTCCCTGCAAGTTGTGCACTGCCGTCTTTCCGAACTTGCGCGCGCTCAAAGGTCACAATCGTGTGCATTTGAGCGCTGTTGGTCCAGCTGGACCATTCCGTTGCAACATGTGCCCGTATACGATATGCGACAAGGCAGCGTTGGTGCGTCATATGCGCACACATAACGGTGATCGTCCGTACGAGTGTGCCGAGTGTAATTATGCATTTACCACGAAGGCCAATTGCGAACGACATTTGCGTAATCGGCATGCGAAGACGACACGCGACGAGGTGAAGCGTGCTATTATTTATCATCCATCTGAGGACTCCACATGCGATGATCCCGCAAAGAAATTACAAATGTTCTCCCCGCCCGACTTCGAAGACGACATGGACTTGCAATATCCCCAGCATCAGCCCAAAGATCGTTCAACACCAGTTTCACATCTCAAAGAAATGCTAACAGCTGAGAGTCCTACAACGAAACCAATGAAGATACAAGTGAAAAGTTTGGAACAATTGCTTGATAAGTCTAGCGGTTCGATTGGCAGTGCGAGCTACAGTGAGGCGTACGAGGAAAGTGTTGTTGTTGCACCAACATGCACGCAACCAGCCGATGTGGCGCCTATCGATTTAAGTATGGATGTGCTGGATTTGAGCAAGAAGCCCACAGTGAAGCCTGCAGCAGCAGAAAAGGAGTTTGCGCCCGCCGCACCCACACCCGCAGCCATCCTACCAATTATCGATAACGCCAACGATGCTGAGAAAAAACTCGATATATTCTCGTATGTGAAGGAGAATCTCAACATGCCAAAAATGCTTGAGCTCTGGAGCTTATCAGCACAATTTCCATTTATGCCCGATTTTCGTCCGCTGATGAATCAAATGTTTGCCAATAGCGCCGCGGCGGCAGCTGCTGCAGCTGCTGGCAATCCATTTGGAGCGCCCTCCATCGATTTGAATAAAGCGGCGGCGGGCATGCCAACTCCACCAAATATGCCACCATCAATGTTGCCACATTTGAATTCATTGATGAACGATAAGTTGAATACGCCACCCGAAGCGAATGTCATGAGTCAAATGCTACCCAAAACCCTAATGACACCGCCCAATCAAAACTCAGCAATGCATATGCCAACACGTCACTCGCCGCACATGCCAACGCAAACTGTGCTGCCCGGTGGTCCTGTGAAGATGGTGATCAAAAATGGTGTACTCATGCCAAAACAAAAACAACGTCGCTACCGCACCGAACGTCCATTCGCTTGTGAACATTGCTCGGCGCGTTTTACGCTGCGCTCGAACATGGAACGTCATGTTAAGCAGCAGCATCCCCAGTACTACGCACAACGTCATCGCAGCGGACATCATAGCATGCGTGGACGTGGTGCGGGTGGTGCCATAGCTATCAATAGTATGTCGCATCTACAAGCTGCTTTCGTTCAAGCGCACAGCCAAGTCAACAATCATCAAACGCCAGCCAATGGCTTGAGCGCTTCACCCATTTCGGAGCAAGTGAAGTATGCGATATTGGCGCAACAGTTGAAGGCGCGCAAAGATACCGATCTATTGCAGCAAGCGCTAGCGCATGGTTCGAGCAGCATCGCAAATAATCATCATTTGCTCTTGAATGCTAGCGGCGCATTGGGTGCACTCGGTGCGCCAACAAATGGGCTGCAATTTCCATTTAATCAACTGAATCAACAGTCGCCAAATATTAACGGTGTGATGGAAGATGATGAACCCAAATTGGTTATTGATGAGGATGACGAAGATGACGATGTTGAAGAGATACTCGATGATGATGATGAAGAAAATGAAGAAGAAGATCAAGAAGAAATTGAATTGTTGGAGCACCCAAGCAGCGAACCCATTGAAAACACTTTGCACAGCGAGCAAACAGCGCCTATGCTGGAAACGCTTGAGAAGAAAGCGCCAACCACTGGTGCAGCAGTCAATGAGACAGCCAAAAAGGTGGCTGAAACTATACTCGAACAAGCAATTAAAACAGGACAAAGGCTCAATCAGACCAACGCAAAAACCAGCACCGCATTTCCAGCAAAACCTATGCCTGCGAAACCTATGACAGTAAAGGCCGCAATGCCACCAACTCCTGCAGCGCCTAGTGCGCCCGTCACGCCCGCCAACACAATGAAAGCGATGATCGCACAGGCGGAGTCAGTGGGCAAGTTCCTTAAAGAGGTCGCCAAATCGCCATTCAAGGATGAGTCGCAAGACTTGGTACCCGTAGCCAAGCTAGTCGATAATGCGACTAGTAACTCTGTCTCCTTCAACAACTATTTCCGCCCGAGCGATGTAGCCAATCACATGGAACAAAGCGACGAGGAGGGTTTGGTTGCCTCGGGTAGCGCTAGCGAAAGCAATAACTCGGGCACTGAAGATGTGGCAGCACCAGTTGAACCTAAAAAGAAATCCGCCTACAGCTTAGCACCGAATCGCGTGTCGTGCCCCTACTGTCAACGCATGTTCCCGTGGTCGAGCTCACTGCGCCGCCATATACTCACACATACCGGTCAAAAGCCATTCAAATGCTCGCACTGTCCGCTACTCTTCACCACCAAGAGCAATTGTGATCGTCATTTATTGCGTAAGCATGGTGATGTGGAATCAGCCGTCTCGGTTTATGTGCCAACTGAGGATGTTAACGAACCAATACCGGTGCCAAAATCAGTTGAAGAGATCGAACAGCAGCAACGCCAACGTGAAGAAGAGTTGCGTAAACGTAAAGCTGAAGAGGCGCAAGTGGAACGTGAGCGCCGCGATAAGGAACAACGTCTACAACAAGAACAAGAACAACAAAGTAAACTCTTTCAACATCTGCAACAACAACTCAGTGCTACAATGAACAACAACACTGCACTACCGAATGCAGTTAACAGTGCAGCAGAAGCCGCGGATGCGCGCGCCAAAGAGCATCTCTCCCAGCAACAACTCAACGCCGATTTGCCATACAAGTGTCATTTGTGCGAGAGCTCGTTTGCCGAACGTTTCAATTGTTTGGAGCACATCAAAATGCAGCACATTGCCGAGTTCACGCTACTCCTAGCCAAAGGTGCCATCGTCAGCGATGCTGAAGCCAATCAAACACAACTACTCGAAGAAGAAGAGAGACGTGTGGGCGAAGAGGCTAACAATTATGCGCTCTTGCCTAAACTTCCAGCTTATACAAATCGTAAAGTGATTTGCGCTTTTTGTGTGCGTCGTTTCTGGTCTACCGAAGATTTACGTCGTCACATGCGCACCCACTCGGGTGAGCGCCCATTTCAATGTGAAATATGTTTGCGTAAATTTACGTTGAAGCACAGCATGTTGCGCCATATGAAGAAGCACACAACGAATCGTGGTCAGAATGGCTCAGCTGGTAGTGATGCGTGCACGACGGGCAATAGTGGTTCCGATTTCTCCGATGATGAACAAATGCCAACACCCACAACCACAACGACAAACGTCAGCGCCATATCTACATCAGCAACAACAACAACGTCAACAGCACATGCCACACTCTCCGCTTTGCGTACACCCCGCATTCAAGAGCTCTTGAGCAAAGCAAACGAATGGCGTAGCAGTCATTTACTAGTTGGCGAACATAAAGAGAATATTGCCGAAGAACAACCGAATGGTTTGCATAGTGATCTGATTGGAAATCTTTTGGGTATTAGCGATCAAGGTATACTCAATAAGTTGCTATCCTCAGCTGATGAGGCGGCAAAACTTTTGGGTGTGGAGAAGTAAATATTTAGGATGTTTCTGATCAGTCGGAATGGTAAAAACTAGTTAACCTTTTGAGGTTATGCGTGTCAGTTGTGAACGGTTTACGGCTCTTTGCTGACTTTATCTAGTCAAATATTGAAAGTATTTAATATTTTTGTTGTATCCAGTTAGTACACTTATATATCTTCTTCAGAGGAACCACTTAAAAGTTATAGTTGGCCAGTTAGCACCGAGTTTTCGAAAGGTTCAAAAATTCTCTTCAGGTCTCGGAAAAGAGGAACGAACACATTTTGCAGTTTTGCACAGCTAGGTAGGAGATGAGTCTCATGGTAGCTGGGAGGAAGTCTGTGCTCTTTTCGGTAGTGAATGGTGCTTTTTTTCAGTGTAGTTCATTTGAGTGTACGATATTGCTCTCCTCATTGGGATTGAGATGGAATTCTAATTGGATTTAGGCGCCATAAAAGTGGTACTACGGATATACAGTTGAGGACATATTTATTAAGCTGTTTTTTTTTTTTTTTTTTTTTTTGGAAAAAGCGCAAAAATTGGTTGCTAACATTTACGTAAATATTTATACCAAAGACCACTTTCTATTAAAAACTAAAAACAGTATAGTCACCATTTCTTAGCTTTTATATGAGTCAAGATATGAAAATAGAAACAGTGCGCTAAAGTCAATAAAAATTCGGTAAAAAAAACCATAAATATTTACTTAACTTCAAATGGAACGCCAAACTACTTCATTTATTAAACGAAATTATAATTTATTTTTATTTTTGTAAAAAAAGTCTCCTGACTTTAGCAGAAGTTTTACAATCAATCGCTTCTAATATTTTTATAAATTCTAAGATCGCATGACAGCTGTCAAAAAATAGGTTACATTTTCTCTTAAAGATGCTCAATATTTTTATTGAATTTTTACTTAGAAAATATTAAATACACTCTACACTTTGTCAGCTGTCAAACGATCTTGACACGTTCAAATAATAGGGAAATAGATGTGCAAATTTGAACTCCATCTATCAGATAAGTGTAGTGACTTTTCAGTAATGATTTTCAAGTTCTATAATAATTCAGGGTTGCATTTGCATTAAAATTTCTCTGTGAAACAATTCTGCATATTTATTTCGAGCATAGTTCGGTATATACCTACTACATCTGTATTAAATACATTTATATTGGCCACCACTGTTGTAAAACTTAAGGCTCATTTACATACAACTTTCGCATGGTTTTGGCGTTGTTGTAATTGAGCCTTTGGAAATGAAAGAATGCTGAAGTAGTTTTAGCTTTTAAACAAATAGTAAGCACTGATTATAAATTATTTATAAATTAAATTAAATACTTCGTAAAATCTATATGTATTGAATATTTATAATTGAATGCACAAAGAAGGCAATTTTAATAAAACAAAAACAAAAAGCTCCCACAAAATAAATACCAAAGTTTTTCTAACTACCACATAATAATTAAATGTAAACTTGTATCAATAAAGCATACATCTACTATCTGTAAGTTAATTAAGCGTCTAATTTTTTTTTACATAGACTTTTGCCTAATTTTGAGGTTATGCTTGACAAATGAAAAGACTTAAATATATGTTATGAATAATTGTATAACTTAAAAATAGCTAAGCAACGAATAACTGTAAAAAAATGCCTTCAATACAATTGAAATGTACTTAACCTAAAAATAAATAGAATAAATATGTATTTTTTTTTAATTAAAAGTCTCGTATTACGAAAAAAAATTGTATATTAGTCTGAGGCCTTCAAACCGCAAAGTGGCTTATACATATTAAATAAATAAACAAAAACAACTACAACTACCATTTCAAATAATTGATAACATAAAATTAAACTACTTAAAATTATACAAAAAAAGAAACAAAAATAAATTTAAAAACTTGTTATCTATCTGTCGCTTTGTAGTTATTTGCGCTAAAAAATAAATTAACTTTACGGTTTTTGGAGTCTATATTTATAAATAAATTTAGTAGCAGTTTTATAAATACATATTAAAAATATTAATTATAAACTAATTTAGCGAGCAACGTAATGGCCTTAAATTACTCAATTACTAATTAAAAAACCATATACAGCAATAACCAAAGTATTCTTTTGTCAAAATCTTATTATATTATATAGTATATATCGATTTACAAATATGTATAACTAGATGCATTTGAAAAAAAAAATTGTAGAAATCAGTAAATTGTTTAATTAAACTACTTAAAATTGTAATGTATGTACTTAAAAAAATACGAAAAGGACTTAATAAAGTATAAAATAAATTTGAAAAAACGAAAAAATGTTTTTAATTTATTGCAGCTACACTTCTTATACTTTCTACACAGTATTGTGTTTTGGAACTCTTTCTCGTTTTCGAGGTAGAACGCCGTTGACATTGAGTTCTAGTAAAGCCAGTAAGATTCGGTTTCAGTGAGTGTGTTTGCCTCGATTTTGGCCTAAGAAGACAGAACAAAAATGGGGAACCAGTGCAAAAAATCACGGCTTTCAGGGATAATTAGTCCACCTTTCAAAATAACGCCAATTTAAAACTTATGTCAAAGTTTGCACTGTCAAAATGGAAAATAATTTTACTCACCTTTCGAAAATTTGCTCACCTCATTTTTCCGCCAATTAAAATGTTTTCGATTGGCAGACAGCCTAATACCAAATATTGCATAGTAGCAGTCAATATTATTTCGCAATAAAAACATCATTGAACTGCCGTCAAAATTATTGTGCAATACTTTCACCTCTTCTACTCAGGAATACCAATCGACTACTCAATAATTTCTTCACTTTACCATCACTAGAAAAAAAAACAGCTGATACTGTTGTTGTCCTCGCCGGTTTTTAGCAGTGATATCATCCGCCTTGAACATATTTGCATTTATTTTTATATATTTTATTAAATTTGAGCGATTCTTAGTAGATACTGATTTTTTTATGATCACCACCCTGCTTGGCACCACAGCGTCCTTAGTTTTCAAACGCGCTTCATCCATAATGCCACGAGGAAGACCCTTACAAAATGTCGTTTCGGAGTTGGAGAAGTTCGCACCACTGAAGTTCGCTGAAAAGTGGGATAATGTCGGACTACTCATTGAGCCACACAAAGCAAGGTAACATTAAATGGTGTTCATGTTAGATTGTATCACAGCTATTTTAATTTGCTTTTATTTATTTTCCCTTCAAAGACCCATACGCAATATTTTGCTAACTAATGACTTGACAGAGTGTGTCATGCAGGAAGCTGTCGATCGAAACGCGGATCTAATCATCTCTTATCATCCACCAATATTTGCTCCACTGAAACGTATTACTCAAAAGTGAGTACAATTTGTGAAATATCTAGACTTTTTTATGAATCCAAAGATAACGTTCGCTTACTTGCAGAAGCTGGAAAGAACGTATCGTGTCCATTTGTTTAGGTGAGGGTATTGCTTTATACTCACCACATACCGCTTGGGATGTTGTGCCTGGTGGTGTAAATGATTGGCTTGCCTCCGCGCTGCCATGCGTTGATATGCAGCCAATACAGGTAAGAGTGATTGTATAAATTATGATTTTGTACAACGTTCAAAGAATCTTAGTCGATGTTTGGGCCAGTTACAAAGAGAAAAATCCCTTTAAAAATGAAGTGAAAACACCAAAACGACCCTTAATCATATCTACCCCTGCGGGTTGGGGCTTAGAATATACCCGCGGTAGGCATACCGGGCGTAAGAGGCGACCAATATGCACAAAGGTAATGATGTGCAACTCGATGGTTGATCTACGGATATGATGCCTCCCACCTCTTATTACCCATCATCTCTTTTCTTTCGGAAGGAGGGATGACATGACCTAGAAGGTTGCACTGGACATACCAAATCGCTCCCACGACAGTCGGGCAGTACCGCAAGGGAGTACCGGAGCGTACCGGATTCATATCTGGCCAAGGACTGTTATTTCGACAACACTCCCCAAAACCTTCGGGGAGTGATTTTGTTGTTAAAACAACAACAACAACTTTGAATGTCACACTATTTTTGTCGTTACAACAACCGCCGATCGTTGTTTCTCCTTTGGTGCCATTCTGTGAATTAATGCGCCCACTATAGAGAAAAGAGTGCTTCTACTACACCAACAACAACAACGTCACTGTTTCAACTATTCGAGAGAAGAGTTTATCCAATGATATAGAGCCATTGCCAGCTGCCAGTATTTCTGTCGGCTTACAAAATTTTTCCAATACGTTATCTAACACATTTGCAGTTATTTTAGGCAAATGATTACTTTTTAAGATTACATATCTTCAATTCAAAACATCGCAAAACCAACAATGCTCACCTGATAACAATAGTGTGATACATTTTCAACGCTATCTTCCGCAGGAGTTTCGTAACTCTAGTACAACTTCGCTTGGGAATTTATGTATTTTTTAAAAGAAGACTGCATCCATTCTCCTTATGAAAATATCAAATCGTAGCGTGAAGCATACCACTTTCAGATCTCCTGTGGGGTATAATCTAGTTGCTCTTTGACCATTTAGTTTGCGTTCAAGTATTCTACCACTTTAACATGTATTTTTTAATTTTTCGATATTAATCTATGTAGTTTTTAGGCGACTTTATAAACAAATGCAAAACTTAATACTATTGCAAATTTTTAACTATAAATTTCTACTAATAATACCTACTACTTATGGCTTCTTTTTTCTTACTTAAAATTAACATATCACAATTTAACTAAACTCTCATTGTGGGTACTTTAAATTCTCCCTTTCTGGCCTCCGTTCCAATATGGTCACCAATTCAAATTCTTTAGCATCCTTCGCAGCTGCGTCCTCCTCGATTGACTTGCCGCCATTCTTGCGACAGAAGCACAATTTGAAAAAGTAAATTAAAAGCAAAGGCAGTGGTGTAAGCAGCGAATTTGCAATTGGCACGGCACTCGTCATATCCGCCTGTGGTTGTGGCAATGTAAAATTTAACATAAATATAGCTATACCAATATTTTGTATGCCCGTCTCAATAGCTATGGTGATGGCATCCTTTGGCGGTTGACGCAAAATAGTGGCCATCAACCAACCAATTATGTAACCCAACCAAGGCAAGATGCAGCTGCCAATCAGGATCTGAAAAATAGTAAGAACGAAATTGTTATTTAATATAAATTGCATAAATATGTTGTTGTTGTTGTTTCAAGGACAAAAACACTCGCCGAGGGTGATGTCGAGTTGACAGTCCTTGACCGGATATGAACCCAGTACGCTTCGGTATTCCCTTGCGGGACTGCCTGACTGTCGTGGGAGCGATTTTAACCAGAGTGAAGTATTATAGGTGTTAGAAAAGACTTCTTCACCGATCAGGTGAGCATATGATATGAAGCCTTTAGTCACCTAATACGGATTCAGAAGGACGTCAAGCGTCGTACACTGCCCTTAACTATGAGATAGTTGTCAGACCAAAAGTCTTCTGTGTAGTGCTAATCTGGTGAAGCAGACTAAGTATACAGGGCTAGCTCTGTTAAGAACTAACGGGGGACCAGCCGACGTATGAGCCTCTTAACTTAAAAACCTCTTACCTTCACCGAAAACAGCTTGAACATATACGAATTGAGTACGCAGCCAAAAATTGTCACCGTTATAATGAGTATCAATGAGATGGGTTTGAGTAGCTTCGAAACTGTTGTTGTAATAGCTGGTGCATATTTTTGCAATATAATTCCCACAGCGATTGGTATAACCAATGTAAATGAGATTGAAGCTATTGATTTATATGGAATCACGAAATTACCATCATGAAATATCAATGCACCCAACGTAAAAATCCATAATGGCATCATACCAAAAGCTGCCAAATTACTTATCGCCGTCATTGTAATGGATAAACTAAGATTGCCATTAAGCAGCACAGCAAATATATTTGAGCTACCACCAGCTGGTGAAACACCCAAGAAAAACAAACCCAAACGTAGTTCGATCATATCGTGAAAGAGGAAATAACCAATAAGAAAACTAAGTACTGGCATTACAAAAAATTGACAAAATAATCCAATAGCCGGTCCGACAGGACGTAACACAATTTGCTTTAGCGCCACTAAATCGACAACAGCACCAAAATTAACATAAATAACCATAACAAAGCAAGCCACTGAAATATTGAAGATCATATCGATTGTGCTCATTTTTCGTGTTACAATAATTTTCATAAACTCGCGCGAACGTTCTGGTTTATAGTCGTCTCGTCCATCATTTCGTTGTAATTCCACATGCACTTTTGTATAGCCCAAAAGTAATGCATCCAGTGTAAAATTGCCTTTAACCAACATTTTGCCATTGGCAGTACTGGATATCGTCGTCTGCACATCATCTATCTGCGCCACTTCAGCGTTTTCATTTAAAACTTGCAACCCGAATTCAGGACCCCATGCCCGATCTATATTTGTTATAATAAAAGCTACTTTTTGTTTTTGCCGCATTGTCATATTTAATTGTTCATATTCGAATTGCGTAGACCAAGCAACAGTCGGTTCGTACGCACGCTCGTTATCATTTGTATGCACTTCGTAGTTTACCGTTGCTGCAGTCGGTGCAAGCAATGCGTTTAGTGTTGTGAGTAGCAAAACGCCCGCTATTTTCAAACGCATTTTTGTTTGTTCGAAACTTTCGATTGCGTTTTAACTTATTGATATTGTTTAAATAATTTCAGTTAGCAATATTGATTTTGTTGTTCACCGCTGGAAGAGCGAATGCCGTATAACTTGATTATTGGCCAGTTGATAAGTTTGTGCAATAAAGTAGGATCGCTGGTTTCAAGTATTTTGATAGCGCACAAGCGCCAACTATTGCACATTAATTACTTAATCATTGTTACATACAAATTTTGCCGGTTGTAAATCAGGGGCCTAGTATCTACATACATAAATATATCAGGTATTTTAAAACTGTTTACTGGGACCGTAACGGTTATGACTTCTTTTAAAATAATAATAAAATTGTCATAGGCAACATCTACATACATATATATTATAGATATAAAACTATTATTAGATTAATAGAAGTCAAAACATGTTTTAAAATTTTATCAAATTTTTTCGTTTGTTTGTTCGCGCATCACTCCAAACGCGCTGCATGGAGTTCTAAAAAAATTTTATCAATGTATTTTCACATGTAAAGCTTAAAGTTTCAGATCCATTTTATTTTGGTATTTAAAACTTTTGTCTGTTTGTTCGAGCATCACTCAAAACACGCTGCATAGAGTTGTATGCAATTTCCACGGATGTGTTGCCTCATGTCTTACTTAAAGTTTCAGATCCATTTTATTTCTGCGGTACACACTGCCGGGACAATAAACGTGTTTTTTTTATTTATTTCGGCCCCCGATTTCTCTTCTACCAATTTTTCTACCATTTTCCTCACGTTTCTGGACTACCCGGTTCTACATTTAGGACAATGTTTCCAAAACTGAGGAATATTGAAATAAAGCTCATCTTATATTCTTTCCATACCTCTTGCCTGGCTTTCTACTATGGTCATATCTGCATAAATAAACTCTGTATGTATGTTTGCCTACTTTTAGTACCAGGAGTAGGAAGATTACATTGATTATCAACACCAAAACAACGAAAACGTTTTAAAGAAAAAAAATTTAAATACATTTTTGAAACAGTCTATTGTAGATATATATTTTTTTATTTCTTGGTGATAAGGCTACGATTTCATTATAACTACGATAAGGATCATTTATCGATTGATTGCCTAGAAATTGGATGATCATTGAGCTGTAAAAGGCCTTTATTAGGCGATAGGACGGGTTTGAGGCGAAATTCCGATATCCAGATAGTGATTAAAATATTCCAGATTTTTGCTAAAAATGTAATAACTTAAACAGATGATAGTCTTAGTCCGGATTAACGAGCTTTGATGCAACTAAGATGAAATTAACTGCGTTTAGCTTCTCAAATTTAAAAGGATTACGAATTTTTATTTATATTTTCTTTTTTCATTTATTTGAGTCGGATTTTTAATTTGTTTTCCACATGATTCAGTTCTTGTTTATTGATGTCTTGCTCTCACTTTTTTTTCACTCCTTACAAAAAAAATCTACAAATGCGCTATAAATTACAAGTCGACCTGTTAGTAACACAAAACGTAAATGCGAAATAGTTTAATTGAATCACAATTCTTTATCTCCGTATTGCAACGGTCACGTTCACTTGAAGTGCATTTTTGCAACTAAATTTAAAACCTGTTATCTATGCCGCACAACCTAATCAAGCTCGCCCACAAGCCGAAAGCTCCATTACATAGTTATAAGGAAGCATTTGAAAATATTTATAATGCACAGCTCATAGAGATGTTGAATGAAAAGCTCTTTGATTTGTTTTCAAACAAGATTAAGCTTCTTTTTACGCATGCAAATAATATTTTGACTATTACTATGTAACCGTTTATATACGGAAATTTGTACGTAACACACAGGCTGGTAGAGCGCGGCTCCAAATATTTGAAGCTGTTTTTGTTTCTTTTTTTGAAATCAAAATTCGGTTTCTTTGTTGTCAAAAATCCTGATAAACCCATCTATATGTTAGGAGTGCTACGGTGCTTTGATCCTCACTCCGAAACATCGGAACTTTCGATTGATTACACTTTTGATTTCGATTTACTTTTCTATTGATTGGTAGAAAGGTTCTGTATCAAGTATTTGATGTTGCAATTGTTTTGTTATCCGAAGGTGAGTATAATTTCATCTGCTCGCAAATTAGAATTACCACATATTTTCATCATAGGAAAAAGTAACGATTTCTTCCAAAAGGGAGTAGAATTCAGAAATCGACCAGAAGCCGACTGCTTTAAAGGCAAAGGGTCCCCTTTTTAAAAAAAAATTAAGTTGGTTGGTGGTATGTAGAAATTTCTTTATGTTTTGCCTGGTCACCCTGTGTCAACTATTTCATTCACAAACCATATCATAGCAGTGTGCAACAAGCGATAAAAGCCAAACTCAAGTTTGGGGTAAGCGGTAAGCGCTGTAACAGCACAATCATAGAAACAAACCGTAATTTTCAAATGTTAAAACGACATTTTCGTCAATTTAAAATTAAAACTCCGTTTTAGACATAAAATGTATTTAAAGTTGACTATGAGAGACATGAAATGGTGTTTTTTTAAAATCATGTTTAATTAGATAAAAGTCTATTTTAATTTGATTATGATAATGGGCCGAATTTGTGTGATCCAAATTGAAATTTTATGTCGAATCTGAAACATATCTTCAAATGTTTCTTGATATTTTCTATTTAAACAATTGGGAGCTGTAAACAAATTAAAATCGTGTGCAACATTTCTCTCTAACAAAAACATGTAGATATTACTTAATATAGTTGTATATTGTATTTGTAATGCATACTAAACTGTTTTTAATTATTCCAAGTTCAAGGAATTCTATTAATTTACCTGCATAAAATATGTTTGTTGTAAAGCGGCAACTGTAGCTTGGTGAGTATAGTGACGCGCTCACATGCAAGAGGTTATGGGCTCAATCGCTGATTCAAAGCACATCGGGCTTGAAATAAAAAGACTTTCATTTTTTTCTTTCAAAAAAAACATTCCATCTTTTTTAAATTTTTGGATTAAATGGGAAAAATCAAAATAAAACATTTCATACCACAACTCCTAAAATAATTTCGGCCTTAAAATGGCTCAATATGTATTGATATTTTAATTAATGATTAGCTTTTTTATTGTGAAAAAAACG
The DNA here is from genome assembly GCA_951509765.1 of Sphenella marginata. Classification (NCBI taxonomy): domain Eukaryota; kingdom Metazoa; phylum Arthropoda; class Insecta; order Diptera; family Tephritidae; genus Sphenella; species Sphenella marginata. The sequence continues at coordinate 26,853,841 of OX608081.1, read as the reverse complement.
CGCCCACTTTTAACACATTTATGCATAGCATTAATGCATTTGAGGGATGTATCGGATGTGCTATTTAAACACCCTGTTTTCGAATACGTTTCCACTGTCGGGACAAATAAAACTCAAATCGGCTTAAAAGAGAAAAAAAAAAGGAATGAAGACAAAACTTCCCTGTGGCCCCAAGTTTCAAATATTTCACACGACAGTCGGATGCTAATTCCCTTTTTCTACAGAAAACATTTTCGTTACCTAATAAGTTCTTGGCCGACATTTTCGTTCTTAAAAGTGTCCCTAAATGTTTTGATGAATGCCAATGCTGAAGTCAAAGTGCGAAAATTCCATCCTTGCGAAATTAGAATACGAATGTTCGCAACATCCCTAGGACATACATATATCTCTTTTCTGCATACAAAAGTTAGTTATCATTCGATTTCCTGACTTGTTTCGAGAGTGCTTTTTTGTCACAGCTTTCATGAGGGTGTGCAATTTATTTTCACATCAAAATGCGATTTATGCTAATTTCATATAGTAAATATAGTTTTTATATAATGAATTTTAAATGAGGAATCAGTTATTTTATAAACTGAGGCGATTGCAATTGATTTAAATGAAATTTATTGAATCGTAATATTCAGAGCGCAATTTAAAAAGTAATAAGTGGAAATAATGTTCTCTTAAAATGGAAATAAAACCCATGTGCATTATTGCATTGCACTGTCAAATGCACAACAGCTGATCGTTTGACAGATTTACCAGCAGCACTAATTCTTATTATCAAAAAATCTATCTGCCGACTGAGAGAGTACGACCATCTTATTAGTCGTAAAACTGATTAGGGGTCTGATTTCCCCCAGCTACTCACAACTATTAAGTATTAAGCACTCGTTACCCAAAACATTTTAGCAAAATTATCGATTTATTACATCGATTAAAACGTGTGCAAAAACTTTATAATGAAATCTAATCTTATCAATTTTTAATGGACGCTAAATTAAGTAAAAGGCTTAAAAGCATTTTATTTCAAACCAAACTGCTTGACACTAAGAATTGTAGAAAAAAATTGTCGTCGTTTCCATGACGTTTCAAGAAGTCATAAATTTTTTTTACTGATAAACACCACAATATATCATGGTCACAACAGTTTCTAGTGTTTGCAATTTCTTTTCTTGCAGGAATATATCTTTTTACTGTCGAAGTACATTTAGTGCGAGATTTACGACTAATTTGTGATACGCTCTTTTTAGTTTCTTTAAATTATTCCACTTCTTAAAATGTGTTTTTTTCCAATATATGTATATACATATACTTATATCAGAGATGGGCAGACTGCAATTAAAATTTGATTGCATTCAATACTTCCCTAATCATTTTTATTTCCACTCAGAATTTTATTTTATTTATTTTTTCCCGAAGCTCTAAGGTAAAAATGCTCATAATAATTAGGAAAATACATTTTTTTAATTTTTATCGAAATCGTTAAATATGAATTAGTGCTACTTTTCATAATCTATTTTAAACTTATCAATGTAATTATAAAAATTAATAATATAAATAAATAATGATATAATGAAATATTTTTGAAATCGTAAGTTACTGTAATGCTGCTTAGATCTAGATCACTTTAGTTAAACCTTGGTATACATAAAACTGCTCCTTTTCACTGCTGGGTAAAATCGGCGTACGGTATACGGTACTTATTAACCCAACATGATGCAAAGGAGTGCAAATGAACACATTTTCAGATTTCTCGCATTGTGTTTACTGATATGGAGCTTAATTTTTTGACAGGTACAAAAACATTTCTTCTTGTGTGTCCGATAAATTTGTAAGGTTATGTTGGGCCGATTATCAGCTCGCCTTCTAGTGTTGATAACTACTTTTCTCGCTTAAAATATAACTTCACTCTTTTCACTATAGTTTTCCACAAGGTATACCCGTGAATTTAAAATTCCAATATCGGGATTCTCATTCCAACCGAAAATTCGTCTTATCGTATAAATTACAATCATCATCAGTAAAGACATTAACGCAGCCATAATTGGCACTATGAGACACATATCGGCACGAACTGCATCGAAAGTATGTTGTAGCAATATAATTGGTACTGTCATATTCAAAACGCTGCTTTCAATGGCTATTGTTATCGCATCGGCTGCAGAACATCGCAACAATTTTGAGAGACCATAAGATGACATAAAGCCGATAATAGGCAGGAAGAACGCAGCTAGGAAAATCTGAAAAAAATCATAGTTATTGAGAATTTGGATAGATCAAAAATAAGGGAAGTAAGTAAGTTCGTTTTCTCATGAGTTCAAAAGTCTAGCCTCCCGGTTTACTACTGTTTGTCTTCTCTGCGGTTGGGTTCCTTGCAGTTTTTGTCACTAGCAAAGGGAGAAGCTTCAGAAAATAAACGCTCTCGCAGAGTTAATGAGTACTTGGATACTCTACTGCCCCGAAGTAGGTGGGCCTGTCGTAAGAGACGACTAAAATCCACATCCAACCCGCCTTCGGGGCTCAACGAAAGCGAGTTCCATTTCGGATTAGTAGTATTGGTTGCAGAAAACTTGTTAAGTTCCACGAGTTGAAGCCCAGTAGATACGTTCGCTTTACTATCACCCCTATCGCGAGTGTCGAACACGAATAGATAATCGACTATTAAGCGCTTAGCGATCATCGAGCAATTGCGAGTGTCGACCCGATCCATCAATGAGCGACTGTGAATGCTGAATCGTTCATCTTTCTACCGCGTGTCGATTGATTTGAAAAGTGCTAACAAAATGAATAAAAATTAATTTATTGGCAAAAAGTATAGAATACATACAGAATGCTAAAATAAAATACGATCGACTTGATCGAAAAATTTCTATTCTACTGCAAATCGACACTCGCAAAAGGGGTGTATGTAATGCGGAACTCACCCATGTAGGACAGTTAAAAAAACAGTCATTTAAGGGCGTATGTACATATTGAATAGTCTAAATGAAATACTCACCCATACAGTTAACTCCTTAAATGAGAATGCATTAATTCCCACCGTCATACCGATTAGAGTCAAACTAACACACGCACAAAACGGCTTTAGGAAACGTATAAGCACAACCGTCGTCTTCGGCAGAAAAACTCTCAACAAAATACCCAAACCAATTGCGCAAATCAACGCTCCAGCGCTTATCGCCAAATTCAAAAATGGCACATCCAATTCAGTATTCACAAATAGCGTACGCGTCAAAATTAATATCCACAATGGAAACATGGCAAACGCCAGAAGGCTATTGATTGTTGTTGTAGCTATGGAGAGATTCACATTTCCCTTAAGAAAAATCGTACAAATATTCGCTAAACCACCACTGGGCGAGAGTGCGGTAAAGAAGAGTGCCAACTGTAGCTCCTTTTGTTGTGGTAAGAAACAATAGCCAAGTGTCAAAGCGAGCGCAGGCATAACAATATAACTCGTACAAACACCCAACGAAGCAGCCAATGGACGTAAAAAGATTGCCTGCAAACGTTGCAAATCAAGCACAGCACCCAAATTAAGAAACATCAACATTAACAGCGACGAAGTTGTATAAGAGAAAATCTTCTCATCCAAACGATCTTTACGTGCTATGGCAAGTGTTAGATTGACTGGCGAACGTTCTACGGCAGCACCATTTCGCGGATGTAGCGTTACATAGAGATTTGTAAAGCCAAAATGACGCGTTTGCACTGGTACATGACCTTTCCAAACGACGTTAGTGATAGGGGTGCTATTAGTGTTATTTTGTTGTTTTAATATATCACTTCGTTCAATACGTTTATCAACGTACGATACTTTTTCATTGTCCACATGAATTTTAAAATGAAAATCGATATTCGAACTTAAATCCAAATTGTTTATTATTAAATTGGCTAGTTGTATTTGTTTTGAAATTGTTATTTGCTTTTCTGTGGTGCCATCTTCGTAGCTAATATTCCATGCGCCTGCAATTTGCCCTTTGCTATATTGTCCTTGTACATTGCTCGCGAAGCACAACGTTAGAGCAAAAAAAATATTGCACGATAACAGCGTAACAGTGCCGGATTTCTTCATATCGTCGTTGTCACTTAACAAATGAATTCGTTTCTTCAATTGCTGAAGAATTGTAAAAAACCTTATCAAGTCGTCTACTGAAATTCTTTTTATTTCAAAACCCCTTTGAATGTTTTATGGCCCAAAGTCGACTGCATGTTGTTATTTGGTTACTGATTTATTTATTTGGACTTTATGTATTTCAAGGAAATATGATTACACTGCCAAAGCAGTGAGAAAAACAATAATAGTACATAGTAATAGGTAGCAAAATATAACGTGACTCAGCCAAGCTTATCACGTTTTGACTACGCTCTCTCTTTCAATTTTAAATACGGCTAAAAAAATTAAGATGTTTTGGTTGTGATTTATTTGCTTTTTTTGTAGACATTAGTAAGGCTTACGATTCACGAGTTGCTTTATATTTCTTAGTTGCATTAACATTTATTGGTCTATCAGTGCTAACTTGAATTCATTTTTCGAGCTCAAGATCAATTTCCGTAGTTTTTGTCAAATATTTATTTTGCAAATTTTACTTAACGCAACAAACATCAAAGCTATTCCAATAGATATATTTCGAAAGCTGCTCAGCTTCGTTTATCAGCGAACTTTGGCGCTTTGCTCTGTCAATCACATGACCAACTGGCGATTTTTCAATGCGTATTTTATATATTTTTGGAGTGCTTACTTTATAAAAATGTATTTAAAAATATTTACACATTCGTGCAACCAATAGAACTATACCAAATCTTATTGCAAATTGATATTCTAGTTTGAACATTCTGCCTCTTGCGCTCCTGCATCCGCCTTTTCTACGGGTTTAGCTATCCAAACACGTGGATATCGACCGGTATTTTTTTTGAACATTTCAGCTAATTCCTCAGTGGTCATTGTTTTGTTGTCATGCTTCTTACGTAGATGTGCTGTAAACCTGTAAATCATAATATATTTATATATTTTTGTTTATATTTGTATATCGCTTGCAAAATAAAATCGCTTAGAATTAATACTTTATTATTATTAAAAAAAAGTGTCAAGACAAACCACACGGTGAAGCGTACAGATTGTTACCAATAATATATCATTACAAACTATCTAAATCAATAAACTTACTTTTCTCGGTGACCAGTTTTGTAATCACATATCGTACACTGATATGGCATGCCCGTATGTTTATATGCATGTACTCTCAATTGATCAGCATAATTAAATTCTTTGCCACATACTTTACAATTATGCCTTACACCAGCATGATGTTGCAAATGATAGCTCAGTCGTACTTTGGTTTTAAAACGTGAATCGCATACATGACAAACAAATGGCTCCTCTCCGGTATGCGAACGCATATGTACTTTAAGCACAGCTTGACGCATAAATCCTTTATCACACATACTGCATTGAAATTTTCGTTCCATATGTAATTTTTTATGACCTTTAAGTGAAACAACTGATTTGAATAAATCACCGCAAATTTCACAAGATAATTTTTGCCCATCAGTGTGCACGTTTCTTACATGACTATTCAAATATCTTTTTTCGAATTTTTTATGGCATATTGGGCATTCTTTACGTTCGGATGCTCCATCGCATAAGTGTACTTTCTTTTCGTGTAATTTCACATAAAACTCCGTTTTAAATACCTGACCTGCAATTTAAAACAAAAATGTACTCATATAAAATTTTATGAAGTTTTTAGGAATAAGTTAATATAGTGTTGCTTGTGAAACAAAAGTCTAAATTCAAATTTATTTAAGAATTGTTTCAAGTTGCTCATTCACATGATGTTTCAATGACCTTCATCTATTTCATGTTATTTTAGAGGTTTAGAGTCTTTGATCGAACGTCTGAACGAAACTGAACTCCAAATTGATAAAATGCAATGCAGATGAAAAATACTTCCAACTGTCTGTGACTAGTTAGATAGATAGTGCAACTAACTATTCGGAAATACATTTACATTTTACATGTCTAATGAAAAATTTACGGGTTTTGAAGCACAATTGACTATTTTGAGGTACATTTTACAATTTCTGGAGCTCAGTTAATCATTTCACGGTTTCTGAATTAAGTTTTGCTAATGCAAAAGTCCTTGACTGTTAAATGAAAATATTTAATTTATACAAATTATATCATAATATCAAAATCTGCCTATAACGAATTATTTAAAAGTTCTACATGGTACACATAAATGGTCATAAATATATATACTCACAGCAGTATGAACATATATATTTCCTATCTTCTTTAAGTACTTGTGATGTTTCAGCGACGGTTTTAAGTTTCTCCGCATGGTATCGTTCATGTGCTATGATTTCACTCGCTGGTATCATTTTATGACAGTATTTAGTACATTCAACTAGTTCGATATCAAATTCACTTTGTTGTCGCTGTCCCGACGAAAATTCACTTCCTTCCTGTTCACTTATTGGACTATTTGCATAGTCGTGCTCTTCAATAATAGCATGTATAGCATTTAGTGGATCATTCGATGTGCTGCTTTCTTTGTTATTACTTTGTTTTTGCTTTTGAGTTCGCATATTAACATCATCACCTCCATTCATAAACTGTTTTAATTTAGTTAAGGATATGTTATGCTTACGGAGTACATGGGATGAGTAAGAGCTTGATTTATGAAACTCGGCGAAACATATGGGACATTCATGTTTATTTTCCTTTACAGTTTTTTCTTTGTCTGTCTGTTCTTGCTGTTGTTGGTCTGACTGCTCTTGCTGATTCTGGATATCAACTTCTTCCTTTCCTTTTTCATAGTCTTTTAATGTAGTTAATGTTAGATTATGCTTACGTTGTATGTGGGATGAATAAGAGTTTCTTTTTTGAAACCCCCTGAAACATATTGGGCACTCATATTTATTTTCTTCAACTTCCTGTCCCATTTGTTTTAATGTAGTTAGTGTTAGATTATGCTTACGCAGCATATGTGATCCATACGAGCTCACTTTTTCAAATCCCTTCAAACATAATGGGCACTCATATTTATTTTCCTGCACATAAGTATCTTGAAGTAAGTTTTCTTGTTGTGTTTCTTCATCTTGCTGCTGTAGGTCTTCTTGTTTTTCTGAATTTTCTTGCTGTTTTTGATTTGCTTCTATTTGTGCTTTTTCTTGTTTTGGCTGCTGTTCATCTCCCTTTAAAGTCTCTTTGATTTTGGTTAGCGTTAGATTATGTGTTCGTATCATATGTGATGAGTAAGAGCTGCGGTTTTTAAATTCCTTGAAGCACATTGGGCATGAATATTGTTTTACCTGCAATTTTTCTAGTTCTAGCTGTTTTTGTACTTTTTCCTTTTCCTCTTCTATTTGTTTCTGTATTTGTTCCATATAAGGGTCTTCATTTCCATTTACGATTTCTTTCAATTTTGTTAATGTAAGACTATGCGTACGAAATACATGTGCTCTATAAGAGCTATGTTTTCTAAAAATCATGAAACATAATGGACAATCATATTTATGTTCTTGCTTATGTTCAGCTAACTCATAAATTGTATTGAAACTTTTTGGACAGCTTTCACATGGGAATGGATCATCTTCACTACGGCCGAGTGCGCGCGTGCGTGGATAAAATTTTAAGTAAACACTACGATGCGCACTTTGTATATGTTTAGTTAGTTCATCAATCGGTATAGGTTCTGAGTTTTTACACCAATTGCAACGCATGCGCGCCCGAGTACCATGTACAAGTTTGTTATGTAATTTTATTTCCGCTGGCACCTCATACACTTTGCAACATTTTACACATGAAATTTCATCTGCAAATAAAACCAAGTAGGTAAACGTATTCATTTATCATTAAAAGTAAAAATTAACTTTACCTTTGTGTAGTTCAAACATATGTTTTTTTAAAACATGGTACTTAGCACACTTGTATACACAATAATCACAGATATAAAATCTTTTGCTAGGCGGCGGAAATTCAGAGTCATCACAACTTTCACTTTCTTCATCAGATGATGATTCTTCAAATTGATAATCATTAGAGTCCTCAAACACATCATCAGAATGTTCTATTTTTATTTCTTCTTTTATTATATTCAAAGGCTTTTGTTGCTCCTCAGCTACAACTGTATCTGATTTAATTGTTGTTGTTGTTAGCAGTGCTCTTTGTTGACGATTATACTCCCTTCCAGATAATGGATCATATGTGGAGACTTCACACATTGTATCCTAGTAAAAAATATATATACAGTTTATCATCACTTAAATGTCTCTTAACTTCACTTTGTACCTCTAATCCTTCAGGCTGCTCAGTAGGTTCATACACCACTGTAGATTCGTTTTCAGTTGATTCAGCTGGTAGATCTATATCAGTGTCCTCAAAAGTTAATGTGTTTTTCGGAGAAGTGAAAGGTGGATCAATGATTGTATGTATATTTTCGGACTCCAACTCCTCTTGGATATGTTTACACTCATCATCATTAAATTCATCATCATTATACATCGGCTCTGATTCCGATTTTGTTATGGGCAAAATTCGTCTTAATACCTGATCTGATTTAAGCGCTTCTTGTCTAAAACTATAAGCTTGTTGAAGATTTTGTACACAGTTTATACATAAGATTTTCGGAAGATTATCCTGGGTTGTTGCCTTTAACTGCGTACAATCGTTAAAGTAATCATACAAAGTTTTACCATCCGATGGGACAACTTCACTCATGTTCATAGCTGCATCTTCACAGTCGAAACTCCTACATGCCCGGCATTGCATTTTGGTGGCTTATTTGCTAACGAAATTATATCTTCCTTTAAAATTTACTTATGTTGTAAAAGTTATTAGTATATTAATTATTTGCAAGTTCCATGTGAAAAATGAAAAAATTGAGATTATATCAACTGGAGCTAGCGATGGTATTAGCGGCAAAGATGACGTTATATCGATACCAACGCGAATCTCAAAGAGTGTTGCCCACTCGAAACTTTGAAGCGTGCTATGAGTACTTCACAAGCAAGAGTGTTTTATACCCCAACGACGAACATAAACGACACATTTGGTTTCAACCGAAATAAATTTAGCTCTCACGTATGAGAACCTAGTGACCCCCCTGCGGGTTGGGGCCTAGAATATGCCCTCGGTAGGCATACCTGTCGTAAGAGGCGACCAATATGCACAAAGGTAATGATGTGCAACTCGATGGTTGATGCCTCCCACCTCTCATTTCCCATCTTCTCTTTCCTTTCGGAAGGAGGGATGACATGACCTAGAAGGTTGCACTGGTCATACCAAATCGCTCCCACGGCAGTCGGGCAGTACCGCAAGGGAGTACCGGATACATATCCGGCCAAGGACTGTTATTTCGACAACACTCGCCAAAACCTTCGGGGAGTGATTTCGTTGTTAAAACAACAACAACAACAGAACCTAGTGACAGCTGAGTGTAAACGTCAAATCAATATGTCACGCAAAAAAAACTTGAAAATTGAGTTAGGTTTTTACGCTGTGTGGCTAATTTAGGTTGTTCTCATACAAGTTGTACTTGCATGAGAAATATTTGACAGATCCAAAACTGTCGTCTATGTTCGTGGCACAAAAAAAATGTCTATCGCACACTTGTGAAACGTTTAAAAAGTTTTTAGATTTTTGTAAGTTCTGGCAGCACGCAGGAAATTGTAACCCTATGAAATGTTGGCATTAAGTGTGGCAGCACAAAATTGTCTTCGCTGAAGCGGTGTATTTGACAGATCTTTTCACAAACGAAATATTTTGCTGAATTTTAATCGTTTATTAAATACCGCGTTTTTTCAATAAATATACAAAAATGGTAAGTAACTTTTAAAGCAATTTTGTGTCGTCCTAATAAAATATTAAATAATGCGTTTTTCATTACAGACGATCGGCAAAAATAACAAAATGATCCAGCACCTTAACTATAGGGTGCGGATTATGCTACAAGACTCACGCACATTCATTGGCACTTTCAAGGCATTCGACAAACACATGAACTTGATACTCGGTGATTGTGAGGAGTTTCGTAAAATACGTTCAAAAAATAGCAAAGTACCAGAACGTGAAGAGAAACGAGTTTTAGGATTTGTGTTGCTACGTGGTGATAATATAGTATCATTGACAGTGGAAGGTCCACCACCACCAGAGGAGGGTTTACCGCGTGTACCTATGCCTGGGGCTGTGGCCGGTCCTGGTATGGGACGTGCTGCTGGGCGTGGTGTGCCAGTGAATATGGCTACAGCACCTGCAGGACTACAAGGACCGGTGAGAGGTGTTGGTGGCCCAGCACAACAACATATGACGCCCATGGGTAGAGGTGTGCCGCGTAATCCTATGATGGGTGCACCTCTACCAGGAATGGTGCCCGGAGTAATGCCACCCATGCCTGGTGGTATGGGAAGAGGTGGTCCACCAATGCGCGGGCCGCCACCCGGTATGATGCGTGCACCCCCACCAGGACGTGGAGGATATTAAGTGTTTTATATACGAACGTATGTACGTATGCGATAAAGTCTAAGCTAATGAAATATGTAACAAAAATGAAAATAATTCTATTTAAAATAAATTTGAGATACCTTTAATTGTATGCATGGAGAAATGGTATATGGAACAGCATATAAACTAATGGGTTTTGTATTATGTAATGTTTAGAAAGTCAAAACAAACAATAAAAACCTATCTCTAACAAACGTTTGCTCAATTTGTCATTAAATTTTTTATATGTGGGTTGGGAAGAATAATCTGGTTCTATCATGATGATAGACTACCGAGGGAACGACTTGTCTGGCTCTTTGACTTTACGAGTCGTGGACTTGAGTCGACTTTTATTCGACAGTCATACCTTATCAGAGGGTTATTTTAAATCGCTGAAGTGGTAATTTTTCGTAACCACTTCTTTTAACAATAACGATCAAAGAGAATCTATTGGGAGTACTCAGTTGTGTATTCTCATGTTGACTTTGTATTGATATAAATGATAAAAATTATCTTTCTTTACAGCCAAGCATTTTGGGTGGAGATTTTGGTGGTGCTGGCCGTACCTTTACCACATCATTAACACTCGCTGAAGCTATCACGAGGGTACAAAAACATATTGGTCTCGATGTTCATTTAGCTTTGGGCGTCAACCATAGCCTGGATACACCCATTACTGTGGTGGCTGTTTGTGCTGGCTCTGGTGCTTCGGTACTAAAAGGTTTTGAAGCCGATCTCTTTATTACAGGAGAAATGTCACATCACGATGTGTTGGATGCCAATCATCAAAATACGTCGGTAATTCTGTGTAATCACAGCAACTCGGAACGTGGCTTTTTACGCAAATTCCAAAATAAACTTCACGATTCTCTCAAAGGTGATTGCGAGATCGTAATCTCTGAGAAGGATGAGGATCCTTTGAAAACTATAGTTAAAACTTAGAAATTGGTTTTATGATATTTGTATTTTTGAATACTATTTTTTAAATCAAAAATTTAAGTATAAAGTTGTTGTAAATACTGCCTTGTGAAAAATAAAAATAAATATTTGTATCTGATTCTGTTGACAATAGTAATTGGTGTAAAGCGGGCAGGGGGGTTTTCAAGAACCTTCTATTGAAATTAAATATGTAATACGACGGCGAATAAAGGAGGGGTATTGAAGCAAAAAGTTCAATACAGTTCATTAATCCGATAGTGGTCCTTGATAAGTGTGAAAGACTGAAACTTTTCCCTGAATTTCTTATCCAACTGCTCTGTCATCAAATGGAACATACACAATTTATGATTATGTTATTAATACAAAAGGTTTAATTTATCTTCTGTACTTTTAAATTATAACAACAGTATAGAGTTTTATTAGCATTGGCATTGAGTACGGGATGAATAGTAGTAATAAGCGTTAAAAAAGTAAATACATTTAGAATTATAATTTCTCTATAGCTTACGCACTCATCAAGTACATGCATTCCGTTAACAAACAAAATTTTTATCTTACGGCAAAGTGAATGCGCTACTAAAAAAAACCGTGTACAATATTTTTAAGCATCGAAAAGAGGAATATCCATACACGTAAGTAGATATATTCTGGAAATTCTTAACTTAAGCAGCGAAAATGTTCAGTTATCATTTTTATAAATAGCGCTAAATATTTTTAGACTGTTTGAAAATTACATATAGTAAATAGATATATTTATAACAGTACTGTTTTGTCATTTTACAACTTAAATATACATAAACATATATGCACTACTCTATTGCCAGTTATTTATAAAAAAAGAATACAATACAAAACGCAGTTGTAGATATACATAACTCGAATGATAACAGTATTTTTGGCGCGTTGCTTTTCCTCTAACACTATTGCGTACTCTTTGTAAGTTTTTGTAATACTTTAAGTCCTTGCTCTTGATATTCTTGCTTTGACATCCAAAAACCATCACGATCTTTTGTGACTTCAGCTAAAACAGCGCCACCAATGAATACCATATCTTTTCGTCGTGGTGGATCTTCAATGCGTATTTTGAATTTCTATAAAATGTATTGTTTAATAACATAGAACAACAAAAATTAAAGAGAAGTCTGACCCAGAGATCGCATTTATGTTTTTCTAAATATTTGTTCAAAAAACGTTTTATAAGATAAATGCAATTTAAAATTTTTTTGGTTCAACATTTTTGCTTACATACATATGTATGTATGTACACTTGCACATGCCGTAAACGCGTATCACTCAAAAACAAGCAACACTTTAAAAGATATGATTTTTTAGAAAAGTAATTGATGATTTCTGGGTTGAACTATTGAGGGTCTGTGTTATTTTCATTTTGACATGGTATTTTCTACATACCGCTAATTTATCAATATCATTCTTGAGCACACGTTCCAAATATAATTGTTTGATTTCGCGCTCCAAACGACTAGGAAGACCTGGATACATTGTTGAACCGCCAGATAAAACGATATGTTTATATAGTTCAGGACGCATATCGATATCGGCCGCTTGTATTGTGTTAAAAACTAATTCAGCTATACCTTGACCTTCAACATTTATTAAATGTGGTTGGAATAAGGCCTCTGGCGCTTCAAAACGCTCACCACCTACTTTTATCACGCGTCCATCGGGTAACTGTAAGAGGTAAATGAGAATAAGTTAAATGGACGAAGGCGTATTATTAATGCATATATAATTGATTTTACATACCGTATATGATTCAACCAATACAGTAGTTTCTAAAGCCAAACGCTGTTCCATTTCTATATCGTAACCAATATAACAAAGCTTTTCCTTCATCATGCGTACAGTTTCAAAATCAGCGGAATGATTAAAAGCGTAGCCACGTAATAGCAATAACTATAAATTTATAACGAAAGAAGAATACTTTAGTCAGAAAACATTTTATTTTCTATGTAAGGAAGGCTAATGCGAGCCATTCAAATACTTGAAGCAGAGCTAAACCGCATGTTACAATCCTTTACGCGAGCGAGAAAAAAATTCACCGGAAGATTAATGGCCACAAGCCGTCCCTCTACATAAGATTCTTCTTTCTAACCTCTTAGTTCTAGTTGGTTTAACGCATTTTATTTAAGCATTTTCGAAAACTTACCTTAATCAAATATCGTGTTATATCACGACCGGCAATGTCCAAACGTCTAGTTAAATGCGGCAAGGCGAATTCTTCGTAAACCGGACAGATGTGAGTTACACCATCACCAGAATCGATTACAACACCTGATATTAAACCTTGAGCATAAAGCGTTAACACCGCTTGAATTGCAATGTACGCCGAATCGAAACCATATTTTTCGAACATAACCTATTAAGTGGAAAAATTGTAGGAAATTAACAAAATTTTAATTAGCTATGAATGTAATTAATGTGAATAAGAGAAAGATAGAAGCACTCAGAGAATAAAATTATTTTATGTTATAATTGATATAAGCAACACAAATAGAAAGTTTAAATATTACACCCAAATTACCTCAATCATTTTTTCTCTATTCTTTAGTGGATTCATAGGCGGCTCGGTTAAGAGAATTTTCGTATTCATTGGATCGATGTTCATTTTTTTCGGACCAAATGTATAATCCCACACATGGCACATATCTTCCCAGTTACGCACCACACCATTCTCCATTGGATATGAAACCTCTAAGAGTGAACGCAGTTGTGAAGCTTCATCGCCCACCATAAGATCCTGTAAAATGTTTTGTTGTGCGACACCAATAATAGAACAATAGGAAGCATTTAGTATGAACATAGCATGCCAAACAAACAAAAATTACAACTAAACAAAATTCATAACAAATTACAAATTTAGTAGGGAAAATGCTAAAGCAATGTACAACTCAAACATTTGTATTTATAAAAAAGCTGCACTAAACTAGTCTAAGACGGAAATTAAAAATTCGCCAAAGGTTTGGAGAGTGTTATGAACCCTGTACGTTCCGATACTAGAACTATCTGGCAGGGCCCGTCTACCGCGGGAACGATTCGTTTTACCCTTTCAAATTTGGGGTCGTGGATTTTAGTCGCTTCTTACAACAGGTGTCGTGGCAACGGCGATGCTGTACAAATCTTATTGCAACTTAGACCTTATAATCAACTTTAATTTCATTTACTTTGGAAACTTAACAATAACATGCGCAATTGTTGTTAGTATGTAATAGCAAGAAATTTTGTTAGCATAAAAGTCAAACTCAACTGTGAACACCATCAATTAATTACAAATTCGATTAATTTTCAAATTCAAAAATTTACATCGTCTACAAGTAAGAATAGGGCCTTCTATCTTTGGCATCGTTTGCTGGGTAGATAAGCTTCCTTTCTAAGATATCGTTGGGAGAAGATACTATTTAAGAAATGGTTTCATGAAGAAAGTGGTATTAGAAATATTATAAACTATTTTCTATTATCTCTATTACACCTTGTAAAATTTGATATATAGGAAACCTTTCTATGTGGCGTTTTCATACCTGCCCCGAATAAATTTTTGTTGTACGCATTTTCGGAAAATATTATATAAGGCTCTTATGGCAAAATATTTATGTACATAATTAAAATATACGAAAAAAAGTTTATTATATCAATGGACAACAAAATGCTTAGCCAGCGAAGGATGCAACTGCAAGCGGTATTGAAATAAGTTAATAGGGTTGCTAGGATACATATGTTCATATACATATGTATGTACAGTAGCGGCAAAAATAAACAACAGTGTTAGTGATCATGCGTCCGGATTCTTTTGTTGCGTATGAATTTATTTGCATTGCATTCCTGCAGACAACTGATTATCTCTCCCATATAAGCCAGAGAACCCTTTTACCTAGGGTTTCCTCGATGTGGTGGAGGTATTATGAAAGCTTTACAAACATCTGTCGGTATTGATTTTGAGTCAATGATCGATTAATACCCAAAATCGATGAAACTATAGTAGAAAATAATTCCTGTGTGAGACCTCTTAAAATGGGGAATGGGGAGCCCACAACAAATGTACATTTGTACACGTACCCTAACTATTTTATAGCACGCTTCAAATTGTTTACAACTGCAGTCATTTACAGAAGCGTTTACTTGTATACATACATACATATACATATACTGTTATTAATTTTTTTTAGTAACTTTAAGGCATTCTGGAATTACATTTTCTAAAGGCATTTCTAATTTATATATTTCAAACAATAAAATATCATAGCACTTTAAATTGAATAATGGTGTCTAAAACTATTGACTTACATCGACATGTAAATCCTGTAAAAATATTCATAAAAAAGGTAATGAAAAGAACAGAAAAAATTCATAAGAAGGTTTTTAATAAAAATGTAATAGTTTCTTAACTTTAAATGTATGTATAAATGTATGAATATATGTATTTATGTATATGCATGCACGTTTGTAATTCAAGTCTGTTTAATTCAATAAATTCTAGCACTTTTAACTAACCAAATATGTGTTTCAAGTGGCTTCTAATTTTTTCATCAACAGTATGTTTTAGTTTAGTTTCACACACTTTGTGTGTTAATAAAAAGGCAAATGAACTGTTGGTACAAATTTCGAATCTATAGTTAATAAAATTTTTAGCTATAACATATGAAAATACTGAAGGAAATAATTTCAAACATACCTTGACTTCTATGTCACCGATTTTATTAACAGCACGTATCATTGGTCGACCAACCATTGACGGAAATATATGCGCTGGAAAATTGCTCCCAGCATAGCCACATTTAACAAACTGCAAAGAATTGAAATTAAAATTAGTTAAATTATTTTTAAATTTTTTTTATACAAATTCGAAAGCGACCATATATTCAAACCACGCCCTATCTCGGGAGTTTAGAGTATACTATGGTACTAAACTATTTTTTTCTGTCGAGTGTGTTGGCTTGTTAAGTATTATCTAATAAGACATGCACTTCTGTAATGGTACGCGATGGGCCAATCGAGGTTATAGGTACTGCAGTTTCCAGTCCTTTGCCAGAAATTACAGGTAGTCTCTGGTACTAGCACCTTGCGCAGCAGCCCGACTGCTGTGGTAAAGATTTCGCGAATTGCGACAGGTATACCATGGGAGTTCTCTAACCCTTGATCCTTGGGATTGATTTGTCCTCTTGATCCAGATTAGCTTACTAGCTAGAACTAGCACAAAAGCTTAGACATTATTGCAAATGCAAAACAACAACATCCCATGAATGGCTATCTATGGTTCAATATCGAAAAATTTAAGATAGTGGAAAAGCAGATAAAGCGCATTTGTGTGTCTTGTTAAATTTCTATTTGGTATGACTAATACAAAAGCTGCACTATGTCGTTGGCCATTAACATCTAATTAACACAAGTCCCCTGACTGAATTCTTTGAATTATAATCACTCTTTTCATTTATTACTCCGTATTTATTTTCCGTAAATATTATGATGAATTAAAATCTTATTTAGGCGTGGTCAAGTCAAAAAAATTTAATACATACACCGGTTCCATTGTCGCACACGATAACATTGCGTCCCTTGCTATCCATTGCCACTCCGTTGGTATTATTTGTTTTTGGCAAACGAATACCTCTCCTTTCAGTTCCTTCCTTTGCAGATTACACCGCTACGATATTTACTCCCTTTGCAACAATTTTCTCACTTTTCACTTCACAATACTTTACAAAGTGAACTATATTTAATATTTTTTGCCACAGTTCGTGGGCAATTGGAATTTTTCACTTGTTTTTTTTTTTCTGTGATGACTAACGTCAAAATCCGTGTGGCCAATTTCTTCAAACGAACAGTACTTATTTTACGGTGTTGCCAGCGCTTTTAGACAGAATTTATCTACTGTGCTAACCTATGGCAGCTAGGTTTTGTGGCATGTCACAATTTTATTAGAAAAAAGCTAGAGGGGAACTTTGGTCAATTCCACCGAAGTGGATTTTACGAACTATTACGTTTTTGATTAAATTTTTTTTGGGCTTTGCTTGCCTAGTACTTGTATTTGTATATACCATGTTTTTGATCTTCCATGTATATACTATAATTTTCTTTACATCAAGCAAACAATAAACGGGAAATATTGCGTTTTTTTGGCCAAACCTCAAACGTGCTTTTGTTTTCTAAAGTGACAGAAGTCACGTAAAAGGCAGGGTGTTTTCTAGTTTTTATACTTGTTCGACACATTGTAAGGCAGGTTTTGTTGGAGAATGTGGCAGCGCTACTAAAGAAAACTGTAATAACACAGGGTGAAACAAACAATTGATTTTAAGTGATAAGAATGCGTCTGTTCCAGTGCTAAATAACTTCAATGCGCCTTTTCCTACTGAATTTGCGTCCATGAAGGAGTCAAAAAAGCACTAGGAAATTCCTTTGAAAGGAGTTTTAAAAAATTAGAGTTGACCATAAACCGAAGAACCAAAGACAGGGTTAATAAAAACAACGAGAAGAAAACATTTGTTATTTTTAATAGACAATTTTATTTAATGTTAATTTTGCTTTAAATACAAGTATCGTATGTAATTTGTTTTTAAATTCGAGTGCTTTGATTTCTTGTTATGATTTTCAAGTTTTATGATTCGATGATATTTTCATTTCTTACTGCATTTTTTTTAAGGGCATTTGGGTGTGAAATACCTTTCTTTTTATATATTCTTCTAAATGCATATCCTTATATTAAATTTACAAATAATTCAAAAAATTCCCTCATTGTTTTGAAAATAAAAATTTACCCAGTATTTAAGTTCACGAATGTCTATAAGCCATACAAGTAAAACAATGTACTGAAAATCGAATCGCAAAATTGTTTGATTTAATAAAAATGTATTTTGATTTGTTTATTTTTGTAAAATGTAAATAGTGTTTATTAAAGAAAAATATACGCTTATACCTCGAATGGAAGCAAAAACTTAATACTAAAATGTGCATGAAGCAACATAAAACTGTTATGATAAAAAAAAAGAACATAAACATCTTTTGATTTTGTTTTCTTGTTTAAAACTGTTAATTTTAAACAAAAACATATTTTTCATGATATACTCATTTGATTAAATAACTTCGTGAGCGTTTGCTACTTTCGAACTTTTTAATCCTTTCTCTCTTAATATATAATATATATGTATATATTCGTAATCGATAACAAGTGTCAAGTTGTGTTCTTTTTGTTGTTTTTTTTTTTGAATTTTGACACAATTAAACACATTAATTATGGATATAATGAATGAATGTATGTATGTATGTATGCATATTGTATATTTAATGATTTATAATAATAACGAGGGTTAATATTCACGAAAACCCAAAACTGTGTCACAGAACAAGCTGACATACTCGCGCGCAGTACTGCTGAGTGTAGAAACTCTATTTCCAACAACAATAAAATTTTAATTGAATGGAAATTGCACTTGAAGGATGACATTTTTTGCTTATAATGTATTTTAGTTTGCATTTCCAAAAAAACTTTAGGCTTACTGCTTTAATACTGGTAGTGTTAAGTGCCTATCTTACGGTATGGGTTTACACTTTCTTTAAAAAAGAGAAGAAAATGCAAAGAAATATTTTAACTATTGCAATTTCAAACTAAATCTTAGTCATTTTTGTGCTGCCTAAAATCGAAAAACCAATTTTAATCATAGAATTGTACATGAGCAGCGAGTGTTAACAAAAGCGTTACATACTTTCAGGCTGCATGGTTTAAAAAGTAAAGAAACCGCTCAATAGTTCGACAAACATTGAAACATTACAAAGCTGAAGGCTCGTCTTTTTAATGTATATTAAGAACAAATTTTGCAATTCAGGGATTTGTGTTTATAAACCCTCGATTCGTTTTTGTTGTATTTTTAATGAAATATGTATGTATGTGTTATATTTTTATTTCAATATGTATTATTTGTTTTCTTTCGCTTTCTTAATACTACATACTCTCTCTCTCTGTAGTCTTAACAATCTGTGTCATACCAAGCGGCCAAATTGTTGTTGTCATTCGGTGGTGTCGGCATTGCATCTAAATCAAAATTCAAGGCACCAGCATCGATCTCACCTACATCCATATCCATTGAATATGGTGACGTTGGTGCACCGCTTGGTGGCACACTATTACCACCACCGCCGCCACCAGCTCCTACTGGGCTATTTATCTCTAAGCCTTGCATTGAATCTATTGGTAAAGTATCATATCCTGTGAAGAAAACAATTTTAATTAGTGTTTAAAATATTTATATTTTTTAAATTTAGATTATTATTTGTATATTTGGATCAATTTTGTTTTATGCGACGACGAATGCATGCAAAAATTAAGGTTCTTGCGCGAAAATCGTGATAGTTTCATTGCAACAAAAAAAAAATTACGTATTTAAGGAATAAATGAAGAAAAATAATGTAAATGAATCATGCGAATTAACATTAATTTCTTGGTTTTAATGGGAGGCTAAAGTGAATTTTTCTTTTTTTTTTTTGAGCAGAAAGTAGCAAACATTGTTTATATTAAATTTATTTTTATTCCAGGTTAGACCTAAGGGTTTTGCGTGAGATGGTGTGGTCTCCAAACCAACTTTGAGAAGGAAGACGGCGAAAATTGTTCCAAGATGCATCAATTGTTTATTCTTTTATGACACATCGATATTTTGGTAGCGATTCCTTGTTAAAAACAAAACTTTTAAAATTACTTTGAGAAAACATTTTTTTTACGAATCAAAAGTGGTCGTCATCAGATTTTTAGCAGTAATATTAAAAATTTGATAGATCCATCAGCAGCGTCTTGTACTGTATGAAATGACTAGTATCGATCTTAAAATATCGAATACCCAATAATATCAAAGAAAACTCTGGAAACTGAAAATGTAGCAATTCTCAAGAAAAAAGGTATTTGAAGTCATAACAGCCCCCTTTTTATAGCATGGAAGGAAATTAAGATTAATATAAACCTAACCGAGTCTACCTTGATGATTCTTAAAACACATCTGAAAATGTGCAACAAAACGTTAATTTTAAGAAAAAAAGTAAAACGTGTTAATTCACACCAAGATCGGTGAATTTGAAGCGTAAATTCTATGTTGAAAGGCCTCTAACCTGAGGTTTATTGCACTGTTGTGTTATACTAGACCTGTTAAATAATGATTACTAATCGTAATGATTACCGGTTTAATTATTGGCCTGAGAATCCATTTAATGATTGACTACCATAACATTAAATTTTTAATGATTATTTTTCAGTTAATTAAAAAGTAATCAAACGGAAATCAAAAATTAACAAAAGTAATTAAAGTTTTTTTTATTATTATTTTTTTTTTAAATCTTAATCAATTAATAAGACCTTTTCTTGAAAACAATTAAATAAATCTGTACCAATTAAAAAAAATAGTCTCATCAATTGGTTATTAATTACTAATCAAATTTAACAGGTCTGAGTCTATCTATGAAAACTAAGTTTGAAATAAGAAAAAAATTGTGCGCAAAATATTCATGCAACAGACAACAATACGAAACGTTTGGTGCGTTCATCATAAGGGAATTCACAGATTATCGCCACGACGGTAAAAGCTGCTAACGACCTTCAGCAGCATGTTTCAAAGTAGGGTAAAACTCATACATATACATAAATGAAGTCTAAACCACCTCTTCAGAAGTATGAAAAATTCGTTTTGCGTGAAAAGTAGACTTTGCAGCTTTTATCGCGCGACGACAATATGTACTATTTAAAAAACAAATTTAAAAAAAAAGAGTACAAAATTCAAAATACTTATAAAAAAAATCTAAAAAAGTTCAAAGTCGAAATTAAAATCAATAATTAAGAAAAACTCTATTTCAAGTAAATCTACAGCCAACTACTAAGCGCTAATTTTGATTACATAACAAAAGTCTATACAAATTCTTTAAGACAAAAAAGAAAAAAAAAGAAAAAATATACAAAAAAAAGTATTTACACATGTAACTAATAATTTGCTATTTTAAATTCACAACAATTAATTTTTTAAATCACCTATATAGCGGAAAATTGCATTGCTTGTAGGCGCAAGTACGAATATCACTCCTAAGAGCTGGCTGTTGGTTTTTGTGTATTTTTTTTTTTGTTTTCGTACATTAAGGGTTAATGTTAGCCTGCTAAAATTATCGAAAACGCTAAGGTTGACTAGATAGCGATGTTTTATGTTTTTTGGTTTATATTTTTGCTTTTGTTGTCAACAGTTTACGTTTGCTCGTAATGTAAAATTTATCAATTTGCCTTAAGGTCTAAAAATGTCTACAAATACTTTTTTTTGGAAAATTTAATGCTTACATAATACGAATAATGTAATTTGTTCAGAGATGAGCGATAAGAATTACGATTGGAAAACGGCTACGATTACAGTAAATTTAAAAAGTACAGCACTTTTGATTGCAATTACAATAATTATTGTTGAAAGAGCACGGAGTAATGGAACTACTATATTTTCTCAGGGATATCGAATACAATTACAGAAGTCGGAATAAGGGTTATATTAATGAAATATTTGTTCCAGCGATTACTTTCTTTAAGATTACTTAAAAGACTTTCTTAGAAGTAATGTAATCATAATCGAAGTTCTCAAGGTCATCGTAATGACAGGCACAATCGATAACATTCTTATCGCTCTGTTCTGACTTTCTCATAGCTTACTAAATTTATTCGTCTCTGACTAAAAATTCGAATTTTTAACATTAATTTTTTTTTTTTTAGGTATAATTTTTTGTTTATAAATGTATCTTAAACTTTATCGCTCAGAAAATTAATTTTTAATGATGATATATGTTAGGCTGGCTTAACTGTATTTTTATTTGATTTTATTTTTTTAAATTAATGAAACCAATTTTACATTTTTTTCGAGCAAATGACCGAGCGAGTTAATATAGATAGCGAGATAAGAGAATGGGAGAGAAATAAAGAGAGAACATTTTATTAATTTATCATTACGATAGCGATCATTAATTTTTATTAAAGCGACTACACATACAAAATTTATCGACGTATTATATTTTATACTATTTTTGGATGATGAAGTGATTAAGGTAAACGGATTGGATGTTGGTTTTTCTATAAGCTTGATAAGGAGCAATTGCTAAATTTGTATACTAGAGATGTGCGGTTCCGTGTATATTTACAGAACCGATTTTTAGGGAAGCCGGGTATTTGTGCTGGTTTTTCTGGTAATAGGTCGTTGTTTTTTTTTTAATTTATTCCATGTTAAAATCATTTCGAAAGTTTACGAAGTGTTGTTCAATATTTAAAAGTTGCATACTCCCAGTTCTCATTTTAGTCCTTTTGAATAGATTTTCATTTCTCACGTCTAGTTTATTAAACAAAAATAATACTTTTACGTTCTGTGTAGAAAATTTAGCATTTCTCAAGTTCGACTTTATACTCTCCCTACATTTTCTGTTTTTCGGTCGGTCAAATAAAGTACCCGGTTTCCCATACCTGTTAATCGGTTCTGTGCAACACTAGCATGTAGAAGAAAGCATTTGCATATTTACATTGGCGTGAACAATTGGCTAATGAATGGTTATGATTTCGTTTCAGTTTTTTGTAGCCCTACGTTATGATTCGTGGAAATGCGCTAATTTAAAAATATTCTATGTATATTTTAAAAACACAAAATGGGTGAAAAATAATGAAAAGGAAAAATATAAGTGGTTCAAATATTTAGGTTGAAGTGGAACTATGATAAGCGTGGTATTTATTTAAGGAAGTTAGGAATATTCGCATTCATTCTACAACTTGGTTAGGGTAGTAGGTGGTTGAAGTTGCATGAAGGAATCAAGCTTTTCTTTTTTTGTAATTTTCTTTTTCTTTTCGCATACTCTTGGTAACTGCATTGGAATCATTAAGCAAAGCGTAGTGAAATACTTTGTTTTAGTTTCTTATTTGATAACCCTGTTTATGGGATAAATTTCAGTTCTTAAATAACGCTCATCTCAACATAAATGTCTGTTTTCGGTGTGGTTACATTCGGTAGTTTCACATAAGATTCTGACAATCTATCTAATCTAAAAAATAAATTTTAACTCTAAAGTATTTCACTATACTGCAATCGTATAGGATGATTTCTTAGCACGTATACATATCAAAGACTTCTGGACAGTTAAAAGAGACTTCATATGCGAAGAATTCGATTTGCTTCTTATGTTGAATCTCAGTTAGAAATATATTTACAATATCATGCTCTTTGTTCTAGCAATGGCGTCGAATTTGCCTTGCTTTACATATGTAAATAGATTATACAATTTTGAGTCGATATTGATAAATTGTCTTTGCGCAAAGGTCCCTTTTAACTGTACCGGTAGAATTTATATTGGCTGGCTATTTGTTGTTGGTATATACATACATATGTACTTAGCCATGATAAGGAGGTGCAAAAATTTCTTTGTTATTAATGTGCTTTTAACGCATTTGTTAGTTGGTGCGTGATGCATGGGGAGTTTTCGTGTCATATTTAAGGTACTTTTTTACACCATAAAAAACAAATGTCAAAACAAATTTTAATATTGTTATTTATATTTGTTAACATCTAAACAAACCGGGGTCAAACACAACGAGGAGTTTAAATTGGGCGGTGATGGTGATGGTTTATGCATTGTGATTAGAAGAATTAATATATTCCAAAATATGTATTGATTACTTTTTCAATTTGCTTAATATGTGTTTTCATTGCAGCTTTGTTTCATTACTAAGATGTTATTGAATTTTTATTTTCTTTTTAGTTTTATTTACGAACGCAACATGCTTTATCGTAAACAATTTAAAATTTTATGTAAGTATCTAGTTTTTAAGAAAATCGCATCGATACATAAGAACTCTTTTTTTTTGTTTTGTTTTTGAACAGACTCATCAAGGAACTGGAAACTGATCATACATACCTTGTTGGAATGCTCGACCTCCATGTGAGCTGTGTACACTCGGCGGGCCTTGCCCATATAAACCCTCATATGCTTGTTCGGGTCCAAGCATATCCTGTGTGTACGATTGCGAAAATTGCAGAAAGTGGTTAGGATATAAACGATTTCCAAGGAAGTGCATTTTGGACAGGTAGTGGGGTAGTGTTTGATGGGAGCAAGTTTTCAACGTTATATTTTATTTATTTTTTCCATTTTTAGAGCGGTTGCCGTGATTTCGTGATATAAGGAGTTGTGCAACGTTTAGCACAAATTTCGTGGTTTTATTTGTTTTAGTCAACATAAATTTTAGCGGTGTCGTAATTATAAAAGGTGTAGTTGATTTTTTGTGATTGTTGTGTTACAAACGTAGTACATAAAATGCAAAAAAAAGAAAAGAAACAGAATAAAAACAAAAATTGTATTAAAACAAAAATGTTAAAACAAATATGTGTAACAAACTAAATAATATAAATTAAATTATGATTGCAAAGCTAACATATACATAACTACACTATGCAAATTTGATATTAGTGTTTCGATCTGCGAAAAAATCATGGTCTAAGCAAGTAAGCGAACTATGATAATCGACCGCTCTTCGTCGAAATAATCTTTTCAGATCTTCGTATAACTAGATTGTCAGTTAAACAAGAGCCAAGCTTGTGCAATTTAGGCTTTCATAATGAGCCGAAAAGCAGTTTTTGATAACGTATTTATTTAGTTATTTCTTAGACATGTATTTTCTTTCTGAAATGTGAGTAGGTACAGACAACAAAACAAAGGGTTGAATTCAAGTTTCTATTCTCATTGCTTTGAAAAATTTACTAGATACTAATTTGCCAATATTTGTGCGTAGGTTATTTAGATATGTTCGAAGAAATACTTCAATGTACCTCCATTCCAAACAATAGAATACAGGCTACTTGTGCACACGACCCCTTAACTAAAAAGGAAAACCAAATATTCAAAATCATATTTTCCTTCTATTTATAGTGATTGCTAAATATTTTGCTATGTATAGGAATGTTCTTTTTTCTGTAGTTGCAGCTATTATGCGCTTAGACAATTATTTGGAAATTTCTCAGGTTTCAAAATCACCACAAACAATAAAATTGAATATCTATGTATTTCTAAGAAATAAAAAAGTTAACATGCACTAAAGGGAATATATTTTACATCTGCTCCTTCTATTTTCTTTGCTGCTAAATAACTAAATATATGTGTTTAAAAGAAAATAAAATATGTTGATTTTGGTAAAATTAAAAAAAAATTCAAAAACAAAAATGCACGTAGCTTGTTTTCAGCAACCAAATTCGTTTTTTCCGTTTCTTAATTCGTAATAAGCTTACGAAGCTATAAATAAGCACCTAACTTACGCTACTATAGCTTAAGGGTAGGTAACTAAACTCACAATGATGGATAGTGCGTCATTGCAGTATTAAATGTACGCTGAAGACTCACCTGTAAATCTGGACCCATGCCTAAATCGGCATTGCCCCACATATTGTTGTCTTCACGCAACAATGAATTAGTCAATTCAATAGAAAGACGTTTCTTATAATCTTGAGGCTTATCTTCACTCATACGGAAGAGTACAGCTGCTGCATACGTGGCAACACCTTCATTACGTGAATGTAATAGATCAGTGAGCGGACCAGTTGCACCCTCTTGTTCGATCATTTCGGCGCCTTCTTTATCGGCAGCCAATTCACAAAGTACACCAGCAGCAACGCGCTACAATTAAAAGAAGATATTTTGTATTAAGTTTTTCAATATAAGAATGTTGAATATTGTCTTTACTGACCTGTATATTTTCAATTTCGTTAAATAGAAGACGTACAAATATTGGTATAACTGATTGTTGACGTATCAATGCGCGATTATGTGATTCACGTGCTAATATGTGGAGAGCACCAACAGTACCTTCGACGATCTCTTCCATGCGTACGCCGTCGGCGTAAGCTGTTGGTTGTTGTGAGCCAGTTGTGGCAACAGATGAACGTTGCTGTTGTTTTGAAAAAACAGAAGAAAATATTTAGTATAATCGACAATCCGAAATCCTACTTAACATTTGAATTTTTTCCAATACTTACACGTTCAGTATCCTGGAATGCGCGCATTAACAAACGCACCAAATTATGTATGGCACCATGTTCGCGCAATGGTGCATGATTGGCCGAGCACAAAGCCAAATTGCGTATCAAACCGATAACGGCCTTTATCAGTGGCCAACGTGATGGCGGATGTAAGAGTTTTACAATCACCGACAAACCATAATTCAGACGTACAGCATTTTGTGCTGATTCCGAATCGACATGACGTGAAGTCAAATGGCGTAATGCACATACAGCTGGCTCAGTGATCTCCTCACGATCACCAGCATTTATAATCGTACGTACGAGTGCATCAACACCGCCAACTTGACAAACTATAGCCTTATTACGTTGATTATTGCATGTTAAATTCGATAGTATACCAGCAGCACAAGTGACCACATTAACATCAGTCGAAGCCAATACTTGTACCAAAGATTGTAATAATGGTTCAAGACCATCAACCTTTGTAGCCGCATCAGAAAGATTACGCAATGTCCACAGACAATTCTGTACTAAACGTGGTGATGGATTTGCCAAATGCATAGCCAATGCTTGCATACCACCAGCATCTACAATGGCTGGTTTATTGCTTGAGCATACCGATAATACTTTCAATACACGTGATGTAGTCCATAGCAACTTCTCATAATCATATGAACGCATAATTCGTACCAATTCATTGGGACCACCTGAAGCGAGTATAATTAATTTACTCTCTTGATTACCATAAGCCAAAATTTGTAAACAGTCTGTGACAATGGCTAAAAATTTCACATTATTACGCTGCAACAAGGTGACCATCTTTTGTAGACCACCAGCCAAGCGTACAGCCATTTTTGAACCATCCTGATGTAATAATAGATTATGCAATGTGGTTATAGCATAAAATAATACACTCTCAACAGGTGATGAGAGTAATTTGACCAAAGCTGGTATGCCACCACTCTTGAAAATAGCCAATAAGCCCTGACGATGATGTGACAAATTATGTAGAGTACCTACAGCTGCTTTGGTACTCTCCAAATCATTACTATTGGATATGGCGCGTACAAGTGCAGCTACCATTTGTGGACTATTCATGATGGCGTGACGTGATGCCTCCTTCTTCGATAGTTGATGTACCATCATGGCAGCTTGTGATACAACCACTTGATCTTCATCATTCAATAGTTTTATTAATTCTGGTATAGCACGTGTAGCTAACTCAGCATCATCTTGATAGTTGATAAGATTAACAACAGCATGTTTTAACATTTGTGATGGTTCTGATAAACGTTGTACAGCAGTTGGCTGTTGTGGGTCAAATTGTGTTGATGGTATTTCAATGCCTTCTTCCAAAGTTTCTGGAAACATAGCAGCGCGTACACGTTGTGAACGTGTCTGACTGAGCTGTTGATTCATATCATCTACTTGATCTTGTGTAAAATTTTGTGTAAAACCAGTATCCAAATCGAATAAAAGTGGATCACCATCCATTTCATCATCTTCTTTGCCTGATAATGATGGCACTTGTGTGACCGCACCGGAATGAATACCAGAATCACCGAGATATGAACTTTGTTGCCACATTAGGGTTTGCTCCTTCGATGAGACCATCGGTGGAAGGTCGGGGGGATTATATTGGTTGTTATGCGACACTAAAAATTAAAAAAAGTTAGGAGTTAGTACATATAGTGATTGCTATTGACGTTTATCAATTTTATGGACCTTTTTTTGTTCTATCGGGTTTTTATCGATTTCTATTTAACAATTATTGGTTTCTACAGAGCTTTTAGAACTTGTATGATTCTTGATTTGTAATGGTTCTGAGCGGTTTGTAGCGATTTTTATAACTTGATCTAGTTTTTCGATTTCTGAAGGAGTTTTATCCATTTGATAAATATTATTTGAATGTTAGAGGTTGATACCGATTTTTTCAGGATTTTATCGGTTATAGTTTGTTTATCTCAATACAACTTTCTTTGCTATTGACGTTTATCAATTTTATGGACCTTTTTTTGTTCTATCGGGTTTTTATCGATTTCTATTTAACAATTATTGGTTTCTACAGAGCTTTTAGAACTTGTATTGATTCTTGATTTGCAATGGTTTTGAGCGGTTTGTAGCGATTTTTATAACTTGATCTAGTTTTTCGATTTCTGAAGGAGTTTTATCCATTTGATAAATATTATTTGAATGTTAGAGGTTGATACCGATTTTTTCAGGATTTTATCGGTTATTGTTATCTAACTATTTTCAGCTTGTTGATTATAGTTTGTTTATCTCAATACAACTCGCTTATTTTTTGAAAAAATATTGAAATATATTCACAGAGAGAAAAGAATTGATCGTTTACAAGTTGTAAGGATATTCTCTTTATAGCGCAATGCGTCCAGATAATCTAGCAGATCTCCCTTATAACAAAATAAACCAACATCTAATCTACATATAATTTAAGTTCAGATAAAATAAAACGTAAAAGAAATATGAGAGAAGATAAAAGTCAGTGACACCTTTTCTAACTAAACCTGGCATAGCACAAATAAATGAAAACATTACTTGTATTTCTGTTTTTTAACGTAACAGAAAAACGCCAGAAGGGCCGACTGAATATTATGACGCATTGTCAGAAAATACCAAGTAAAAGAACAAAAACAACTTTGACATCAAAACATTACAAAGCAAGCAAGCAAAGCAATCCAGTAGCCAGAACTCAGATTACAAAGTAAAAAAACGGAAGGTAGTAAGTGATAGATATGTTGACTAAATATATAAGTAATACTCTTTTAATGGGGGAAAAAATTAAGCAAAATATAAAGAAAATAACACGAAGAACTCGGGAGTGTTGGTATATGCATGACAGTCAAGCCGTCACACTTTGTTAGAATGACAACAGTTACATTATGTTGATAAAAGGTCTGGCAACCGCACTCACTGCTTGCATGAGACGAGCATAGTACGAGGGTTGTTAAATAACTCGGTCAAAAATTTCAATAAGTATTTTAAAATTCATTTTGTGGAGGGTGTTGAGTGATTTATTTCACAGAAGAAACGACTAGCTTGCTTTGTAAGCGGTGCTCGGAGAATAAGGTCAGAAAATATGGAAAAGGTGCTTTCTCCCATGTGAAAGCAGCTGAATTAAAAGCGATCTATAAATCCTAATATAGGGTTCGATGAGCAAAAAATAAGCGACATCAGTGAAATCGGAAAAGGTGTTTCCAAAGTATGTTAGACCCTCATGAAAAATATAATCAATTTTCTATTATAAATATTTTTGCTTATATCAACGCTTAACTAGCAACCCTCGTACTATCGTTAGTATGAAAGTATATTTCTATGCATAAACAGAGTGGGGGCCATACGCTAAACCACCACAAAGAGGGTTGCAGTAAGACGAGAAAAGGAAAAAAAATGCATTAATTGAAGTAAAACATTTGGCAATACTCCTGCTAAACTTCGGCTTCTTTTTATTTTTAATATAGTAGAATATCGGTTAAAAATGAACAATGAACAATGACGTTGATAATAATGATATTGATGTTGATGATGTTTCAATATCCAAGGCCTTGTGGTGAGCCATGATGTAAACACTTGTACGCATGTAAATATTATTCAAATAGCCATGCCAGGATTTCCATCAAAAGCACAATTTTTCGCTGATGCAAAAATACAAAAAAAAAAATAAATAAATTTGTGTGCATAAAGTGTTTGATGATGATACATATTGATGTCGTCAGACATATTGGTCTGCTGTACTAGACACTTGAAGTTACGGAAATTGTAAAGCCAGACATTGTTGAAATTTCATACAAATAAGGGAAACCAGAACATTAAAAAAGGACACCCCCGCTGTGTTGGCGAAGCGTACAAGAAAAAAAAATTTAAAACAGCGCTCATTATTTGTTATATTGATTTTATGTTTAGAAATGATTATGGAAGTAACTTTTTTCTTTACTATCTGCGTTATTAAAATGATCAAATAAATGTTAAAGAGCAACATTTCTCGATTTCAATCCAAGTAAGGTACTACAACAGCAAAAAAAAAAATAAAGAAAATTTTATTTCAAAGCTTCAAGTTCAAATCGCAGCGGATTCCTAATTTGTTTTTTATAAAACCGGGAAAGGCTCCAGCGAATCAACTGAATTTTCCTATTTTGTTTTCTAATGGACAAATTTGAAAGAACCAACGAAAATTTTTTTAATATGAGAACATTTTCGAAGTTATTGTCACTGAATATTTTAATAATATTTCAAAAAAATTTAAATTGTATTAACATTTGACAAAAACTGACTGGGATATTCTGAAAAGCCTGCGTCTTGTAATTGTATTCGAAATGTCAATTCTCGCCATTTTGCTATTTGGCGTTTGTGAATGGTTTCTATTTACTTAAATTTCAATTTTAATATTTTTATTATTTTTTTTTAAAGTGAAAAAAATTCCAAAAAATCAAAGCTAGAATTTCAAAAATAATATGAATTTCGAAAAAAAAATTGTATAGTTGTATTTCCATTTTATCGTTAAAATTTCGCCCTAAAAATATGTTGACCGGCGCACTTCACAATTATAGCATATCCAATTCATCAAGTGTGTTTAATTAAGGGTAACCAAATAGAAAATGCGCAAAACTCAATTTCGAATAACTTTAATACCAAGCTTTGGATGCATACATTTATATGTATGTATGTAAGTATGTACTATGTAATAGCAACATCCCTGTGAAAAGTTATGCAACTAGTATTCGAAGAGAGTGGTTCAGTTTTTTTTTTAGTTAAATAGACAATGCCCAAAGTGTGCCATTTTTATATTGGCTTGTATCACCTTTTAAAAAAATTCGATCTATAATTTTTTGGAAGTTCGAAATTCGAATTTTTTTTAAGTTCGAAATTGAAGATTTTATTTTTTAAAAACAATTTTATGTACATTTACAAAAAAAATAAAAGTTTCCAAAAAAACAAACACCAATTTTTCCGTTTCATTAGAAAAAAATAAGAAAATCTTTACAGAATTACAATAAACACTTGCATCCACAGATTGAAAATGACCAGTCTCACTTCATGCACGTTTGACTATAAAATACATTTTTCTCTTACATATATCATGTGTTAAAGCAAAGGGAAGCACTTCTCATCATTCCCTATGAAACGGCTTTAACAATTTTTTTTTGGAACCCATGAGTAATTGAATTTAATAGAATCATGTATGAGGGATTATTTCTCTAACGATTTTCCACCACCAGCTTACGACATTAGAAGTGAAATATTTGTAATGCTTAATTTTTTCAATTTCATACTCAACAAAAGCGACATAATCGAATAATTGATTAGTCACAGGCGAAAATTAATCGTGGAAATCAAATTAATTCAAACAACATTCCTTTTTATTCTAAACGCAAGGAATGCATTCTCAGCTAGGAGAGGGAGTTGATTAGTTTTACAGCTGTGACGCACTTCATAGAAAGAAAGACGCAATTTTCAATGGAAGGGTAAAAAAATACCCAACATCCTCCACAAAAAAAAAATTTTAAGAATCTAGAGAAAATTTTGAGGTACTTCTAACTTGCTACAAAACTGCGTACTCAGAATTTGTCTTCAAATTCTGCCGAAAAATATGGCAATTTTGTACAAAACTCCACAGCCGCAACATCCCTAATACACAATGTTCATTATTTCCTTGCTTGTTTTATTTTTTATTGATTGTTGCGTAGCCTTTATTGCCAACAGAGAATAACAAAAGTATTCACAAGTGATTGGGAAATGAAAAACTTCCCACCCATTGCTTAAATCGATTTGATTCAAAATTTGTTAAACCGATGACAGTTATGTGGCATTAGACAAGAGAGTTTTACTGCAAACTAAGTACGATAATTTACACCCCCCAATAACGTGGGCCGAACCGGACGCACATGCAAGCACTTGTTCATGATAGTGCGCTGGTTGCTACTGCCACTGACACATTGCTCGACACGTGTGCATGCGCACTTGCTCGCACACGAGCCAGTCTTCAACGGCACGCGTCGGTCATCAATGACACTGGACGCGATAAATTTATGTAATGAACCCGACAATCACAACGATAATAAACAGCTCTTTTGTCCAATTCCAAGTGAACAAAAATGTTGCGAGACTAAATGAAAACGACGTTTCTTAATTTGTTTTTGTTTCGCTTGTAAATTTATGAAAATCGCATGAAATGAGCGTTACCTGGATTTGAGAGCCTTTTTTTTACTTTACATACACCGATACGTTTACATAAATCTTGTTTTCCTGTTCATATTCTTAAGCAAAAAAGGGTTACTGGCCCCTCGCTCCGGTTTTTGAAGGTTTATTGCCCCTTTTGTACATACATATATGCAGTAATCGTCGTCTTCTTTTCAAGACGTACTTGAGTCTCAAAAAGGTTTTTAAAACTTATAATTTGCTAGGTAATGATTACTAATAGTAATGATTACCGGTATGTTTGATTATTCACCTGAAAACCCATTTAATGATTGATTACAATTATTTAAAATGTTAACTTAAATTCATGATCTTTCACTAAAAATAAAATTTAAAATGATCAAAAAAAACAATTTTTTGATTACTTTTGATTTTTCATGATTATTATAAATTTTTTTTTGAGTACCTTTTTTTGATTGATTATCATTACTTAACATTTTTGCGGATTACTTAAAATCATAACAAAATTTTTTTGTATTTATTTTACTTTTTTGTTTTTATTTTTATTTTTTTTTGATTGTTTTAATTTTCTATTTTATTTTTGTTTCCATTATTTCAAAGTTTTTTTTTTTTGCTTTGATGATTTTAAATTTTTTTGTTTTGATAGTTTTTAATTCTTATTTTGTTTTGATTATTTTTAATATTTTTTTGTTTTGAGTTTTAACTTTTTTGTTTTAGTTATTTAAATTTGTTTCGTTTTGATAATTTTTGTTTTGTTCTGATTATTTTTAATTTTTTTTTTGTTTTTATTATTTTTAAGTTTTTTTTGTTTTAATTATTTTAAAGTTTTTTTTTGTTTTAATTATTTTAAAGTTTTTTTTTTTTTAATAATCGTAAAAAATCATGATTTTTTTCAATCGTAATCAATTTCCCAATGAAAAAATCCGTCTAATCAGTTGTTTACTAATTTATAATCAAATTTAATAGGCCTGCTTGAAAACGAATAATCAAAAAACTCTTCGGAAAATTCTAGAATTTAATTTTATTAACAAAATTCAGTTTACATTTTTGGGAAAAGGTTCAATATTAGGTTGTTTTTCCGGGCGCAGTATGCGTTGGTGCCAGGGGCGCAGGGGGGATGCACCCTCTGCGTGCAACTTCCGTGACGTTTCGCACGTGAGCCGATTACTGTGTCCGACAGCGGCCTTAAACGATTCCAATAAAAACCAGTTTGTTGCTGACACGTGAGAGGAAATACCTAGTACGGTACCCAGAGATTTCAAATGATGCCACGCCCATGCGCACGTGTCTCATAACAACAAATTCGCTCATATTTGTGCGTGATACCCACATAAGACCGGTTTGTTATTTTATTTATTTCTGTGTAGGTCATGCCATTCCAACTATGCACTTAATACCACCAACGTGCGCAACACATAGGGATTATAAATGTATCGTTAATTGGGGTGGTGAATCTCGTCTTGATGAAGCTATCATAACAGAGACAAATTGGTGTTGTCTATAATAATAGACGTACGGTTAATTTTGTTTGCTCACTAAGTAAATATGTATTTTTGTAACGTTCAATTTTAAAATGTGTGTTTATTTATTTAGAAGATTTTAGAATACGATGTGTACAAAACCAAATAATTTGATGTCAATGAGGGTAGAAATTGTACAAATGAAAACACAAAAGCCACCAGTTCAAACATCCACACATAAACACAGAATATTTCGAGTATGTATGCGTGTAAAATCTGACAAAAGGACAAACAATGCTTTACGAGCTTGTTCTGGCTTTCATAATCCCGCTCTGTACACGGTTAATCTGAAGGCTGGATTGTTCCAGTGGCTGCTTTAAACACGAGCTGGGGGAAAAACTTCATAGTAGTCGTTTAGACAGAAAGGCATACCCAAATAGGTATGACGAATTAAAATTTTTACTCGTCTATGGGCGTGGCACTGCCCACTTTTCCAAAACTACATATGACCTATGCAGTGTCCAGTGTCCAAATGAGCCAACTGTATCTTTAGAAACCTACACACACACATTTTTATTCATGAGCTATAAGCTACTTATACTTTTCACAACACTGTAGTTACACTGAGAAAGGGACAGCGTAAAAAATTACGTATTTTAAAGCCATACACATTCTACGAGTGTGAATGGCCATCATAAAAGTATGTAAAGAGCAATGCAATGAATATTTTTTTACGCATTACAAACATTTGTGTGTATGGAAGCATAAGTTTCCTTTTGTTCAAACATCCCAGTTGAGACCAAGTAGGTACAAGCAATACGCCTTCATCAAATTACAGCATTCAAGTACACTTCAGAGTATGTTTAATGGTAGCTTTTGCTAAAGAAAAACTTCAAACTAACATATGCCATCTAAAGTACTTCTACTAAATACATACATACATATAGGGGCGATTCTCGACAAACTGTCTTATTATTATACCACCTAATTATATGTATATTATAGCGCTGTTGTGATAAAATATTGTGAGGTTTACTTTATTTATAAATAGCCTACTGTCCACTGAGTCAGTTAGACTTTTGTTTTCAAGCGTAGTCTATTTTGAAAGCCTGAGCTCACATGGCAGACGTACAAAATTATACCAATAATAGTAAAGCACAAACAACGTTTGCAGAGAAAGTAGTTTCAAAATATTTATTTTTAAAGAATTAAATAATTAATCAAAGATTTCTACATCAAAAATTGGGATGAGCCATTAATCAATTAATGAATTCAGCCTTTTTTGATTAATTCATTAATCGGAGAATAATCATTACCGTTCACTCAAACCTACTTATTTTCGCCTTAAACACATTTTGATTAATTAAAATATAATTAATCAGAATAGTCATAACTGTTGAATGATTAATCAGAAAAATAATTAATTAAATTTTTTTTAACGAATTAAGTTTCAAAATATTAATTTTTAACTATTTAATTTAGTACTTCATCAAATATTCCTACATCAAAAATAGGGATTTAACCAATTAACGAATTTAACCTACCTTGATTAATTAAATAATCGGAGACTAATGACTACCGATGAACCAAAACTATTAATTTTGCCCTCATCACATTTTGCTTAATTAAATTTTAAATAATCTGAAATCAAAATTGATACTTTAGAAAAATAATTAATTGAACTTATTTTAATCGATTAATCGCACAGCCCCAATCAAGAACATTTATTCATATCCAAGAATATTCACTTATTCATTTATAAGGAATATTATTGATCTAAAAAATTTGCAACCTTCAGTGGCGGATCCAGGATTTTGGGAACTGGGGACCTGAAAGTCGTCCCTCCTTGAATCCGCCGCTAACAACCCTATTGAGATTTACATAAAAAGTTAAGTTCTTTAACTTTCAATGCATTGAAATAATATTGCAAACATTTTTCTTTCCTAATTTAATGTCTATTGTGCTATCTCTTTGCATCGTCAATTTGTTCTAATGCTCTACCAATCTCTACCTTTAACTCTCTTTTTTATTACCCTCTTTCTTTTCTCATTACTGCCCTTACTTTTTTATCTTCTCTCTCTCTCTCGACCCATTTACGTTTCTCTTCTCCTCCCATTAATATTTATCCTTGCCTTTGTTCCCTCTTCTCCCTTTTATTCTCAAAAATCATGCTAAAAATCGAAATTTTAATTTTCGAAAAACTACAATTTCTAGAGAATTACCCGCATTCATAATATTTACATATGTATAGACGTGTGTGTGTGCAATTAAATAAAATGAACGTATGCAAAAATTTCAAATGTCGAAAAACGTGCATGCGCATCCAAATACCGCTCGTTGACGACGACAGTGGTTAATTTAAAATGCCTTCCAGCAAAAGTCCACATCGATTGCCTTTGAAAGAATGTATTGGCACATATCCATGTCAAATACAATAGGGGGTGGCAGGCATGCCTATGCTTATACTCAGGGCAGGATTAAGCAAGTTAAGGCCCGTGAGCATACTATTTTGGGGGCCAGACTTGTGTTAAAGCTAAAGTTTTGATTTGAAATTTCTTTTAGTCAGAGCTTTTGAAACGGATTTTCAGATCGATAGTTACAAATTGAATTGAAAAATTAAATTTTGTTTTAAAATATATGTATAATACAGTTTCATCTTTGTGGGTTGTTACGTTTTGTGGAATATATATATATACATATTTTTGCACAGAACGATAGAATAATTTTGTTTTGATCTCTTTCAATACCTGGTTCATAATAAAATTTCAGTGTGGCCACTTTTCTCAATGGGCCCCAAGGCAAATAAGTGAACCCGATTTAAAGCTAATCCTGCACCGCTGCCAAGTATTCGAAAATGTGTGTGCGCGCGTATCGAGTAGTAACTGAGCGCCAACAAAAGCAGTAAAAAAAGCTGCGTTGACATTTTGAACAAGCAAACAAAAGATATAAGGACTCGAAGTATACATATTGCACTTTTCTTCATGCCGCCCATATATAAAGGGTGTAGCAAAAGAGTGCATTTATAATTAAGTAATTTAGCTTTGACACACGGTATTAGAATGCCGCAGTAGCAGGGTATGAGACGAAGTTTTGGAGTACACTAGATTTCAAAACACACTCTAAAGTCGCAAAACCGAAAAATGTGGGAATAAAATGTGATGATTTGTGCAAAGTTACAAGCTTTTGAAGTTGATTTCATGTTATTTTGGACCCTTTCTAGTTATTCACGCTAACGCAATGGCTGTAAAGACTTCTTTCATGTATAAAAACACATTCAGTATTCGAATGTACAGTTGCGGTTAACTAGCTAGAACCACAATTTATTCTTTTACTTAGTTTATATTAACTTTTTGATTTACTATTGATTTTAATGTAAATTTTTAAATAAATAAATTAGATAACTTAAAAACTATCGATAAAAATACCCAGTTCTAGTTTTAGGTACTATTTTCACTGGGTATACTCTCCAATTTATAGCTCTCATAGTTGTTTTTAACAACAGGGCAGAGTTGTCAAAAGTGACAGTCCTTTGACAGATATCAATATGGTACTTCCTTGCGGTACATGCCCGACAGTCGCGAGAGCGATTTGATTATGGCAAAGTTAGGATACCAAATTTTACCGTTTCATCTACATCAGCTTATGAATTATCTCATTTGTTGTTTTTCTAAATTTTCGATATCACAAAAAATGTGCGTGGTTGTCATTCGATTGTGACACTTTTCAAAAACGAGTATAGTACACCAAGTATAACAATATGCTGCGTACTAGTGAAGCTGTGATAAATCAACTTTGGGTGCTTCCATTTAGGTGACTTCCACCACATTCGATGTAAATACGTGCATATCTATGTACATATGCAGTATGTCTTATACGCTCAAGGCAATTTACATATTTTTTTCATCTTGATGCAGGCCCTTTAATGACACTCTATTGGTGTTTGAATAAAATCAAAAAGACCTAATTAAGTCTTTAGATTTCAACTGCGCCAAAGATGTAAAAATCAGCAAAATATTAATCTTTGTATTATAAACTAGTCCGGCTCGAAAATTTAACTATCTTCGCTTCCCTGCCCCTATTTAATATTAAAACATTCAATACTTTTAATAAATCAAGCTTTGAGCTTGCAACTGGTTTTACATACATGACATGGATGCACTTACAAGAACTTCTCTCTTTGATGTGCTAGTTAAAGAACAAATAAAATCAGCACTAAAATATAACATAACATTGTATTCCACAAATTAAAGTTTCCCTGCTAAGCTAGAAATATTTAAGTAAGGATTTAATACTGTCAAGTTTTAGACCCTTCCTCAAGCTCTGTATCACGGCCTCTATCATACTTTCTCTCATGGATCCTCCAAAGGTTCCTGAAAGTTGTAATCGCTATATTTTTATTTTATTTTAAGTGTTGAATTCTTGTGGAAATTTTCGAGTATTTTTGATTTCAATTCTGAATAATTATAGGCATTGAAATTTGCAACTATGTACATTGTTTATTTATTTAATTTGATACTTACTTGTACGATTTTGCGCTGGCATGTAACTCATGTTGGTGATTTAGGCGTACTACACCACAACTGCAAAATAAATAGAAAAATGTAATCAGTTAAAGTTTTAAATAACAGCTAACCATGCTCTAGGCTAACTATGCTGTGTGGCATATTTAAGTAAGGGCTCCTTCATACATTTTAGTTATTTTTAGATACATTGGATGATAAAAATCTTCAGTGTTAATAACAAAAAAATCTTTATATGTATATGTATGTATGTATCCCTTTATGGTCTCTGCCTTCGATTTTAAGTGTTTTTAAAACATTTTTTTATTTTTCGTGTCGATTTCGGGAAATTATCTCTTTAGCTAGAGCTAGGCTTTGGACTTAGTAGACCGACGAACAAAAATTACAATTAGATAGCTTAAGGAGTATTCGAGAAAAAAGTTTTCCAAGAGTATCTGTGATGCAAAAGGCGCGTATCGAAGGTACGATGAACTGCAGCGCCCAAAGCCCAAAGGCTCCGCAGGCTGAGTTTTTCTTAGCGAGGAGGAATCCCCTATTTACAGTGGTGGCCATATCATTTATATCCGATTATCAGATGGTTAGGCGCTAATAAATCAGAGCCACAATCAATAAGGCCGGAACTCAAGATAGGACGAAAGTGAGTTATTATCAGAAATTTCGTTAAAAATAGTATGTTGGGTTTAACACTACAGTTTTCACTGAAAAATAATATAATAATAATATTTTATACTCATTTCCAAATGATCATGAAAGGCGCAGCCCAAATTTGAATGAGGAAACAATAGAAATGTACTGCATTGTACTTGTTATTTTAGGACAAGTGTCCCATTGAAAACTAAGATTATAAGGTGATTACTTTTTTTTCAAATTTCCAGCCATACTTTTTGTGACACGAAAACTATTTGTAAAGTGGTTTTTAACATGGTTTAGCCTACATAAATCTTCAGGTTTAACTATTATATTTTGACTTGCATCATAAACTCCAGCTTTTATTGCCAGTCAATAAAATTGTTGGCAGCACAGAAGTCATTTCCTTTAACAACATCGCGTTGCGTGTTTTTATTTATGATAATCCTTCTTTTAATCACCAAAAATTAATTAACGCCATTTTAAAGAAAACACTTAAAGCTGTTATACACTTGTAAAACTAATATAGAATAATCCTGGCGCTAACTAAGGTTGGTAATAAAAACCAACCATCGCCACAGAACAAGTCCCAACTAGCCCTAGCTTAATTTCATGTTTATTCTACAGCCAAAAAAAACTAAATGAGTAATTTCTTACTCATTCAAACATCACTTCCGTTTTCTCTGGAAAAACAAATATTTATTTACATACTCACATATCTATGTATAAATATAAACACTAAGAAATACACAAGTAGAGGAGGCACACTCGAATTTATTTGCTCCTTTTTTCAACAAGTACACACGTTTAATGCTAAGAGTAATTTAAGCGATAATATATTTATGACTTGGTAAGCCGACAACGAACAAGCATATAAAACAGAGGAAACACCAATAAGGCCCAAAAACAATAGCAGTCAAAAGAAGTTGTGCACAAGCGCAGGTCAGTAAACCAAAAAGGGGTTGTCAAAAGAATCTCATGCGCAGAATGCATACAGTAGCGTGTGAAAAAGATGCAAGATAATTCAAAGTAGCATTGTAAAATCTGAAAAAATCATAGCAAAATTTTGCAAACCATTAGCCGTGAATAGGGACACGAATTTCCATACGTTAAAATATCATATCGATACGATACAATGATCTTCGATACCACTTTTAAAGTATACTTTACGGTATCGAGTATTAAGATCATGTAACAATGTAAATAGGTATTACGGTTTGCAATTACTTATTTATTCTGGTGCACTCTCAACGCATATGGTAATCAAAATTATCAAATGCAACGTCCCAGGTCTAAAATCTTTCCAAATCGACAAAAATTGTATACTGCTTATTTTTAGACCATTGACTTTTGCATTTCGTTAGTGAACTTCTTATTTACCCCCGATTCTGTGTTCTTGATAAATTGTCAATCTTGATAAAAAATCCGTGACCGTTTTTGAATTTCGTAATTTTTTTTTATTTCATTTCGATTTTTTTTTTTAAGTTTTAATTTGAATTTTCTTTGTTTGTTTCACTACTTCAAAACAACTGATGCACCATGTTGCATGATCTGGCTTAGATACTGACTATTATATTATACAGTGGTGGCAAAAGCATTAGACCCAAAATCGGAAATGGTTTTATCCGTAAAATTTTAGTTAAAATCACAAAG
The DNA here is from genome assembly GCA_951509765.1 of Sphenella marginata. Taxonomy (NCBI): domain Eukaryota; kingdom Metazoa; phylum Arthropoda; class Insecta; order Diptera; family Tephritidae; genus Sphenella; species Sphenella marginata. The sequence continues at coordinate 26,812,998 of OX608081.1, read as the reverse complement.
TTGACAGAAGTTCAGGATAGTTAATCAAAGTTTGGGAAATTGCAATGACCGAAATTAAATTGTTCTTTCAAACCGTATGGAAGAAAATACTCAACCCACACATAAAATTCTGGCGAAAAAGTTTAAAATTTTTTATGAAAATTTTTGAAACATTGATTAACTTTTCTAAAGTTTTTGTTAACTTTTAAACTTTTAATTGTGTGGTTCAAGTTAGATTCCGGTGTTTTAAATGAAAACTACATACTATAAAAACACGTAAACAAATATGTTTTACGAATAAACCAATTTTAAATGTTGGGTGTATTATTTTTGCCACCACTGTATATTTTATAGTGGTTGAAAGGCAATAAACCTTTCAGGCCAGCTCAACCGAAAACCCTGTAAAAACCGGAAATACTCCGTCTCGGAGTACTCTATTCCTTGGCTTCTTTATGTTTCATTGAGCACCTACAAAAGAATATTTTCCAAAACTCTCAAAAAAATACTGCATGGAGTACTTAAACAAAGCGAGAGTGGGAGTCAATGATTTTAAAGTGTACACCAAACTTTATATTTGGGGGTAGATCCCGACATTTTTTTACGATCTCAATAAAAGTTGTGAACCTACCCGTATAAATATTCCGAAAACGTAGTTGTCGTAGCAGTATTTCTTTCTGAATGGAATGGGGCCTGATAAACCAAACCAGGATAATACCAGGATATAATTTCGGATTATGGAGTTAGAATATTCCCTTGGCATTATAGTTATGCATAATCTGGTGAAGGAGTGTTAACAACAATATAACCATGTTTCGTCTGTCAAGTCCCATTCCATGAGTGGATGCGCGAACTAAGCAGGATGGAGTACTGCTACAATAATAATTGCGTTCCTTTCGGTATTAGCACCTAGCATTGTCTTGGGAACTATTTCGATGAGAACGGAAGGGCTTTCGGAGCTTTCCAAGGCATAAGTGCACTCACAGTAATACCAAACACGGCCTATAGGCGACCTGTTGTTGTGGTAAAGACCTCGTGTTAAGCCTTTTTTGATGTTACCCTTTACAGTACCCTTTCAGGACCAAGTTTCCTAGAGGCAAATCCATTCCCCACAACGCAGTCTGCAGTTCTTCTTCAACTCAAGTGACTTTCATTTGGTTAATGGCAATGCGGCAGCATCAGCCTTTTTTTTTCAAAGTATGATTTCTTATATTATTGCAACTTAAGAATTTCTCGCATGCGACCAGAGTTTATACATATATAGTACATACATATATATGTGTGTGGAATGCAGATACGTGAAGAGAAAACAAAAATATGCCTACACATGTATACATATAATGCATTGCACCAGCAGCAGAGGCAACAACAACAAGTGCGATACTTCTGTGCACCAAACCATTGCTGAAAAATTTTCACGCACACACACACCACACACAAATGTACACATTTTACTCATGATGAACCTATCAATTCCATCACTTAAATGAGAGCTAAATGCATTTCTATCATCGGTTTCTTATTATCTTTATAAACTTACCGCTCTATAAATATTTAGAAAAACTTTTAGACACTTTTTAGTTAATTTATCGCAGTTTTATTTAATAAAAAACAAAGTTTCACAGAGAAGAAAATTTTTCAAGACAAGTCGAATTCTCAAGCAATATACACGAATGCACTGCGGAATTGTTCGGCCCTTTTCGTAATTGTGCTGAATTTACAGAGTTGTATTTGCTAATGAATGAACAATTTTAGGCTGTTATTGTGTAAAACACGACTTAACGTAAAGACGCTGGATCATAACGCCTGAGTAATAATAACAAAATCAACTTTTTGTTTAATAAGTTTTTAGTGTTATATAAGTTCCTTCGAAATCATATGATAGTCAATATCACATAAGCGGATGTATACACAATAATTCAATTTAAATTAAATTTTGAAATTTTTGTTGTAGTTTGGCTATGCAGCGATCAGATGTTTTTCACTGGGAGATCTTACTGGTAAAATTTCCCCATCACAATTTCTCTAAATAAAATGTCAAAAAATTGCCCTGATTTAGGGGCCCGATCCATTTTTTTATGTGCAGGATACCTTTCCACCAATTCCAAAAAATAACCCTCAACCGGTCCAACACCTGCTACGCAATCCCAATTATTTCCGCACAGAACACACTTTTACATTTTTTCTCAGTGTTATTTGTTATTACAACAACCACATGAAAATTGCAGGAGATTTTGAACTTGAAGTGCAAATATCTCTCGCCAAAAACAAAAAAAAAAATTTCGACTTCGGATCATTGATACCAAGGTCAAAACGCGTCTTTTTACACCCCTATCATATTTTTAGCTAATTTATTAGTAGTTGAGTGCCAAAAGAAACAAATACCTTCCGATCTTATATATGTATGTTGAATTATTGATAAAAGATTAAAACGCGTCATTTGATGCCTCACTCGTTATTTTTTTACGTGTATTATCAGTTACGAACGGTCATATTACATCCCGGATACCAAAAGAACATACCTATTAAGTTGTTTTTATTGCTAATTTTGACAATTTTTTTGTAATAGTAGTATCAGCTTAATAACTATTGGATTATTTACCTGGATTTGTTTTGAAGTGAATCAAATATACTAACCAAAAATAATACCAAATATTCGTATTGACACTAGATTATTTTGGCCATATAACTATAATCAATAAAACTTAGAGAATTAGAATAATCAAACATATTAAATTAACAAATACGATTTGATTCAAATTTGTTAGGAAGAGAAACCGCAAACCAACCAATATGAAATTACAATCAAATAGAGATGGCTTCACGCACATGCCAGGGGAAAACAATCAGGAAAATGAGCACCAATCGGAAGAAGAAACGCCGGAGGTTTTAATGAAAGCCTTAATGGATGCTATTCAAAAGCTATGTAAGTACATAGTATAACGCCTTAATTGCTCATAGATACGTCAATTTAAATTTCTATGAATTCAGGGATAAATATGAAGCTTGCATTCTCATTTGTGATGATTGAACTTGGCGGTTACAAATTTTTGGATAGACTTATTCAATGGAGTGTTAGAAATCCTTATAAATCTATTTGTATTGTGGCAGGATTGTTGATGTTTCTACTCCCATTTTTGTTGCTATTGGGTATTGGACTATCAACACTTCTTATGACTTTAACTGGATTTATCGTCTTAGAAGGTATGAATGTAAATATAGTGCAAGGCCTGTTTCTTAATGCCCAGGAAAAAAGTTATTGGAATTATATTATTGAACTCAAGGATATACAACCTGTGGAGACACTTATAGCTGCTGTCCCATTACAAATCATTTTTGCGTTTCGGCTCACACCCGCTTGAATTTCCCCAAGTTCGGTAGTGAATGAACAATGTTTCTAAGTGTAAACGAGTTTAGAGCAAATTTCCTTTAATGAGAATCTCCATACGTGCCCAAATCCAGCTTATGGAAGAAACTATTTCTGTGTTTGGTCAAAGTTTAAGTCGGAATTGAGTAAAATTCTTATACTGGCAATTAAAAACTGGCCTTACATACTATGATTTTTTATATGTAGATATTTATAAATTTCTTATTCCCAAGGTATACTTTTGTCAATGGTTGCAATGCTTCTAATTGGATGTGCTGGAGGTATATTCCTACTGGTTTTGTTTCTGAAGCAGTTAAATCGATCGGCTTAAATTTACCATTATTTGGTTCTTCGTGCATGAGTATTATAACTTCATTTAATTTAAGAACTACATAAATTATATGTATGAATATTGAAGTAAATCCAGTCATTAAAAGATTTGTTATTGATAAACCAATGAGTTATCTTTGGCTTATATGGTTGTTGTCCCAGACCCACGAGGAAAAGCTTTCTGCGAGATCCATGTTGTTTTTGCTGGTATCAGTGCTATGTTGGAAAGAGCTGAAATTAGGTTTCACCTTTCACAAAATTTAAAACCGTTCAAAATTTAAGGTGAATATAGATTTTTCATATTTCTGAACTATGTTATTACAGGATGCATACAAAAAATAAAGCCATTTAATAATGCCAATAGTCTACTACGACATATCTCCTTTGATTAGATTTTTCCTGTAGATCTCAACCAAACCCAAAGTCGGTAAATGATAAAACTCAAAATCAGCGCTACAATGACTAATTTCAAAGCCAAAACAAGTCAGGACCGATGTAAGTCTGTCAGTGGTACATACATGACACCCATCAGTCGTGTTTCCTTCACCTTGCCTTCACTGTCTTTATCATACTGTGTCATGTATTGTTCTCCCCCTTCCGGACCAACAGGAACTATTAACCGCCCTCCATTCGCCAATTGCTCCAACAGCGGTTGAGGTGTTATTGCAGCAGCAGCACCTACATGAATAGCATCGTAAGGTGCATGCTCTGGAACACCTTTACGCCCATCACCCTCTATTTGAATAAACGGAAATATATAATTTAATTCCACATACAAACCTATTTACATAAATATGAAAAAGTATGTTTTTCTAAACTTACCAACAATAACTAATTTTCCCGAGTCTAACATTTTCGGATCATCGGTGTTCAGATTTTTTTTACTCTGTTGAACAAGTTCTGGTTGGTGTTCAATACCCACAACTCGTGTATTGGGATCATCTCCTTTATCATCAATATAACGCAAAAAGCAAGCAGTTAAATAACCCGAACCACTACCAACGTCCAATACACGTGCACCAGGACGCAAATGATCGCGCAGATACTCCAATGCGAATGCATGCTATGGTTAAACGTATTTCAATATTGGTAAATATACAAAGATGTATAAAGGAAAATCTAAAGTACATAATTATTTACCATATGCGGCGCTGATATGGTTACGCCATATCCGATGGTTTGTGGTGCATCCATGTACGGATTTCTAGGTGAATAATACTTTCGATCGGTTTTCATCATTGCTTGAGCCACACCATCGCTAGCTATAACACCAAAATCTGCAACAAGTATATACAAAGATTGCATATTTACAACAGTTTTATGCTTAATTGCGTTGTAATTTGATGTAGATACCTTTCATTTTCCTAATCAGGTCGGCATTGTCAGCACCAACTGAACGCCACGCCATTCTGCGAATGGTTGGGTAGTGCTTTTCTACAAGTTTTTTGAACACTTTATAAATTTTTCCTGTGTAAAAATCGAAAAGAAAATAATTTGACAATTTTTTCCAGCTTGTTTACAAGAAAATTAGATATGTGATATTTGTAAGTATAACATATAACACAATCGCCCTGATTGTGCTGTGACTTTTCGTATACACCAACAATACCCGCTTGTATGCCAAAATCAGAATAATTGATTTGAAAATAACAGGTCCTACGCGGAAAGGTGTTCTGGACATAAAAACATGGATCGGACCGAGAAAACAGGATTTGACCTGGGTAATTTTTCCGGTTTTCGCTTATAACTTTTCACTAACCCAAAATTTTTATTTCCCCTCTCCGGATTATTGTTACGGAGGTCAAAGCGCGTCCTTTGATACTTCTCCCGACCTTTTTGAACGTTTATTAGCAGTTGACGTTCGATGGATAGTATTAGTTATTCTAGGCCTTTATGATAGTGGCCCTAAATAGTATATTTGGGCTTAAATGCAGTATAGCTCCAACTCCCAAATTAAAGAAAAAAATATGGGATCAGTAGATCCCCATTAGATGAGTAAAACCATATTTTTTTTTCGGAGGAAACAATAACCACAAGAGTTATCGAGGGTCAAAGTTTTCCATTTGTTCCTATATTTGTTCCGAATATTGTGTACTGTGGATGGATCGACACAGCGTTTATTTTTGTGTGATCGACCCTATTGAAAAGTCACCCGTCACGTCACCCTATCAGAACATATCAAATTTGCACACCACTAACGAGGTTCTGTCAGTCGCGTCTATTGTGAATGATTTACTTTCTTTTTCTTCTATTCGGATGGCTGATTAAAATTTTAATCGTAATAAAAGTAACTTTATAGAGTTTTAGTCATATTAAACTTATGTTTATATTTTAATTTGTGTTTAATAATTGTGTCTACTTTTAAAATTGAACATTTAAAAGTGATTTATTGCATTGAAATTCAACGAGGAAATGTGTTATGCTTCTGTGGATAGCTATTATACTTTGTATTGTGCCAATAAGAGGGGTGGAGTATTTTGATACCTCAAAAAGGGGTTGGTGGAGGAAGGCGTCAGAATTATGTTTGGTGCTTCATGGTGCATTGCCTAAATATACATACATATTAAAGGTTTTCAAGCACAAATGTCTACAAAACCACTCCAAAAAGCATCAACACAACTATTAAGGTACAATTTGAGATATGACCACTTTTCAACCGAGGAAAATAATCCACTAAGCTGAATAATTTGCTAGCAGCGTTAACGAATTTAAGTAAGTATGTGTATAAGTTTATATACATATAGTTCTTACCTTGGGAATTTCCCCAACATAATATGTATTTTACGTGATTCTGTTTTTTTAGACTCAAAACTTGATTCACAAATGTTCAACACATCGTTTAGGCAAAACCAAAGAGACAACAACTGCGAATTTTGAATACTGTCATTGTTGCTATATATGTATACTACATATGCATAAACTCTGATAACGAGTCGCTGCAGAGGCTAAAATTTGTATCTAAAGCCATAACGGCTTGCACACTAACTGCATTTTATTCTTTAACAGAAGATTACACAAAATAAATAAATGAGTTGGCTTCGTTCTAGCCCACTGCGGCAGAGCTTATCACGCAGCAGTAGTGGTAATAGTGGGCCCTTTTTCTCAAACTCAAATAGTAGCCAAGGAGGAAGTTCAAACACAGCCAGTGCTCTAAGACAAAGGCCTATCGATGCAGCAACTGATTGTGATCCGCGTGCGTGTTATGACAGCTTTTGTAAACATTGGCAACAGGCTTATGAAATAATACAAAGATCAGAGCTACCACAGCGACCACCAACGCATGATGATGTACTAGGCGTAGTGTCGCATCTAGATTTTATGGTAACACTAATACTGGTGGAACTACATCATTGTAATAAAGTGTCCATACCAAACCCAGACGCTGCACCACCACCTGCACCATGTTTAGAATATTTACTCAGCGAAAACCTGCTTGATAAATTATATGAATGGGGTTGTACAACCGGACGTTATGCTAATGCTGTGCGCTTGGAACAATTAAAGTTATATGAACTACTTGTTAGTCACTCCAGACATCAGTTACTCTGTCATGAGCCCTTTCTGCGTCCACTCTTGAAAATACTTGCTTCAAGTCAGGGTGAAATATTTCCACCAGATTTGGAAAAACGTTTAGTTATTCTTTTAAATCAGTTATGCGTGGTTTTGATGCAAAATGTGCATTTGCTGGATTTGTTTTTCTTTTCGGCAGCGCAGGAACAACACAAGCAACAAACTTCTTCTAGTGGTGGTGTGGATGAACCTTTACAACAACGCGCCAACAGTCACAGTACAAGCACTAAGTAATTTGTTATTTATTTATATTTTCATTTATTGTGCTACTTAAGTTTTTTACTATTTCTCACAGCTTTATTATCTTTTCACTACTTATCCCGTTTGTACATCGGGAAGGCAGTATTGGTCATCAAGCAAGAGATGCTTTATTGCTTTGTATGGCGCTATCGCAAAAGAATTCAAATGTTGGCACTTATATTGCACAGTATTCATCAATGTGTCCACTATTGGTGACTGGTCTTGGTGGTTTATATTCACGTTTGCCGAATTCTATTGAAATCACAGCGATTGACTGGCATCGTATAACACCGGATGATGTGACAGATATTCCCGAGCTCACGCTCTTTATGAACGCATTGGAGTTTTGTAATGCTGTGGTACAGGTGGCGCACGAGATGATTAAAAATCAGCTATTAGATTTCCTTTACCAGGGATTTATTGTGCCCGTATTGGGCCCGGCTATATTACAGGTATGAATAACCAACCATTCTATGCATACATTTGTATAGTCTGGACATTTGTGGAATTGTCTTCGATTTTTGTCTGTGGTGTTGGTTCATCTATAAGTTATTTATTTTTATTTCCCTTAGATAAACGGGGATTTTTTTTTCAAAATATTTCCATTTGGGATTTCTTAAGAATATTTACTGATTAGCCATTAAGCTACGAATTCGCAAAAAACTGCCTAAAACAATCAAATGAGAAAAAATACTTGAAGCATTTGGTTAAAAAGGAGTGGAGTGAAAAATATACACCGTGAAGACATTGCTTGCAAAATTAAATTATACGAATAACCCAGCAAATATAGATAGCATAATATCGGGCATATTAAAGTATAGAGATCAAATCTACAAAAAAAATATACATATATTATTTCAATTTACTATGTTATGAATATCGAATTAAAATTTGGCGACTTCTGTTGGATTACTCTCTTACTATGTAGAGACAATGTGGATGGGCTTACAACTTTGTACTTTGGAATGGAGATTTTAAAGGGAAATTTTAAACCAGTTTAGTATATAAAATTGTTTTTAAAACTAGTTACTACTTGTCACAACCAAATATAAGCGAAAAAATTATAAATATATGGAGTTCATTTTGTCATTTTACTTTTTTGCATTTTTGTGTTGATCAAATATACAAATTTCATTGATTGCGTTTGCTGCCCTTTTAATGTTAAATTTATAATTTTACTAAATATCTCTGTGATTCCTTATATGTTATTTCCCATCTTTTATTTTAATCAACACCTTGCAAAAAAATCGAAACAATTCACTGAAAATATTTACAGACATTGAAAGGCAAACATTTCCAGACAAACGTTGAATCACAAATATCTGCAATGTCCTATTTGGATTTAATACTACGTTCCGTCACCGAGCCCGGTTTGGTACGAGCTTTTGTAAAATTCCTTTTGGACAACGAAAAGTTTGATGGTGAACGCATTTTGGATACATTAATCGAACGCTTAGCCTCCACAGATGCCAATTTATGTGTGGTTACAATGGCCTTGTTTGATACATTACTTTCCTTAAATTGTGAAGATTTAATGTTGGAGCTGCTTTTAAAATATATACTACCCGGCAAGCATGTACCCATTTCACATCGGCACAAAATCAATAAAATTGATCCATATACAAATACCGCCGAATTTTTTCTAGAGTTGACACCTGACGTTATGAAACGCGCAAGAGAATTAACTAAGCACAAATCACTTGGTGATACAGTGAATACACAACCACATCATCAACAACCAGCACTGCCCGCACCCACATCGACCATGAGTAAGACAATTGGCGCTAATTGGAACTATTATGGTTTACATACAGGCAATAGCCTTTATGCTAACTTTCATGCGTATCTGTTCGAAGCTCATTGTCGTATAGCACAATGTAAAAACGCCTGTGCCAAATGGGCCAATACGTATTCATATCAAAAGTGGCCACAAAAAAATGTGCGCTCTCAACAAGCACAAACCTTAGAGTTGTTAAAACAATTTTTTAATGAATTCACAATTAGTGCATTATCAGATCCAACACAATTATATGAAAGTGGTAATGTGGGTATAAATAACAGAGTTGCTGCGGAGAAGACACAACCCGATAGTCTACAATCGCTTGGTGAATCGAGTGGTTATGAATCGTTTAGATGGCGTCCATTAGACGAGGAAGGTATTGAGTGTAATTATTCGACTGCTAATTCAACAATGCAAACGGCGATAAGCACCGGCGCTGCTGAAGGCGAGTTGGACAATAGTGCAGGCACCAACAGTATGAGTACAAGTGGCAACAACAATAGCAATAATATGAGTGGGAAGCAATATAGAAAAGATGTTTGGCGTATTTCCAACAGTAATCAAGATTTAGTACTCACCGATTTGGACTTTTCAGAGGATCTCTTTGCGCAAGGGACAGTAAGCTTAGGTATGTACCACACATTTATATAATCGGAAATGATAAAAAGTATTTTATTAATTTAAACTGAAATTGCAGGTCCTTTTGTAAATGCAATATGGGGTAAACTGCAAACGTTCACCAGCAATACATTATATGTAAATTTACATCTAACTGGTTTGATAACACGCCTTGCCTGCTATCCGCTAGCACTTGTACATTCAATTCTATTACGTCCGGATATAGTTATCACCTCGGATACACCATCGTTTCATCAAATGTTACGCATACTTAAACAACAAATCGATGCAGAGTTACCCATGTGCGAGGATTCTCTGGAAATTGTTGATGTGGCACGTTCTTATCTGATTGATCGTGAATTTCGTTTTATAAATGCGCGCAAGGCTACCGATATTTCGCCAATCCATAGTGTTAAAAGTACATTGCCACAACAACAACAGCATCAGCAACAGCAGCGATTCAGCCAACAAACAACTTTTGGTAATATATCATCAACATCACCAATCCAAGTGACACCATCATCGTCATATGATCCATTCAAAAGGAATGATAATAAACGTAAAAGCATAAGCAAATCAATAACAAGCATGTTTAGCCGCAAATCTAGCGGTAAGTTGTTTACATGTCCATCATTAATTACACTAACAATACATGATTTTTAAGCAAAAAAACACATCGCCAGTAGGGCATTCAATACCAAGATATTTGAAACTCGTGTTTATGTAGCTTCATGGACCTATGTATATTTTGATGGAGTTGCTAAAATGAAATGAATCTAATCAGAGCAAAATATTTATACTTGAGATTGTATCGAGGAATGCAAAATTTATTTCTCGGTCCAATCTCAATTTGTTTTTTTTTTTTTCAAGAATTTTTCAATTCCGAGTATTGAATGCCCTAATGGCAAGAACATAACACACACACACAATCACGAATCACAAAAAAATGTCCGCGTCTCAATTGATATTTAGCAAGTGCAATGAAATTTAACTGGCGGAATTTTCAAATTATTGAATTCCATATTTTAATTGTGTTCGGTTGTGGATCCATGACTTAATTTAAAAATCTAATTTTATTTATTTAATTAATGTCCTTTTATTTCATTTTACACACAAAATTTAAAAAATATGTGTATGTTTTGCCCCCGGCTTGGTTATTTATAATTTAAAACTAATTCATTCATTTGTTTATAGTTAATTACGTTTTTTGAAGAATATTTTTTTTATTTCGGGTCTTCACAATTTTCAGTAAAGGAACAAACTGTATTGTTTTTAATTCTTATTTTGAATAATATTTATGATGCATGGTTTATTGATTAATATTAAACTTGATTAATAAACTAATCATTATCGATTAAGCTAAACCAACAATTTACCCATTTAATACATCTTGATAGCTTTGTTGTCGTAGTGAACAATGGGTTCCCATTTGTGAAGGGAAGTTTTTAATTTAAGTTGCCTTCCCCAACAAGCCGAACCTTTCGATTAAGGTCAATTTCATTCCACCTCGACTCAAAATACCTAACTGGCCACAGCCAAAAATTTCTCCTCATACCTAAAGAATGCTTAGTTTAATCATTGTAAAATGACAGGGCTTTTTGTCCAGTGCTTTTATAAACTTTTCAAAAATTAACAGAAATTTAATATTTTGTAAGAGTTTAGTATCTAAATATTTTTGTTTAATTATTATTTCATCTTTTACTGAGACGTTAGTGAAGACCCATACATGTTATATACAAACTCATTGCATTTTGCACTAAAAAAAACAAAAACAAAAAATTTTTGAAGGTACATATATTTAGTTACTTACTTTTATCATTTCTTGTATTTTCTGAATTCCTAGCTTCATCTGGCTTATCACAAATTTACGCATTCTTCACCGGTAAATATTTCACAAGGATAGTAGGACAATTCGCATAAACAATTAAATGCCTCATGAAGCTATTAGATTGTATAAAATTTGTTAATAAGTATAAGGAAATGGCAAAATTTAAGAGTTTTTCACAGCTACGAGGCATCCAAACGTTTATACGAATGTTCTGAGTATTTTAACTTTTTATTGTATATGCAAACTTGTAATCTATGTAGACCATCGGTTGTTTTCCTTTTTGCGTTTGATGATTGTTGTTTTAATTGTTAAATTGTTTTCTTTATAATAATTGTTAGATATCTATGTTGTATTTATGTATATACATATGTACCATAGCTACACGAATTTTAAAAAAATGCACACTTGGCCATGCATGGGTGGCTAGCAGATAGCTCACCATGGCCCACAACAACATCAATTGGCTTCCAACAACAAAACAACCGGTTTGAGGGGGGAAACCTGCAAAATAACACTTCAAAAACTACGCTTTTGTTGTAGTTGGATTTAGTTAATTGAATAGTTTGGCCACCCCTGCTTTATAAAGTCCATTTGATGTTTTTATAATCATTTTAAATTTGTCGAAACTTTGCATGCCAGTGAAATAAGAGTCCCTGAAAACTCCATAAAACTATTAAACTATTGCAATATGTTGCACCTTGGAAGACCAATCTCGGGATAATTTTTGAGGTACCTTAAATCCTGGAATATCTCCAGGCATTTCGGGATTATAAATATGTTACTACTGCAATATTGGAATTTTTTTTATAATAATAAACTTAATTTTTTAAAAGATATAAACTAATATTCTAAAAAAGTTTGTTTAAAAATATCTTAAAAAAAAAATACCCAAAACCTGGCACTGAAAAATTGACATCCCTATTTGCATCTAATAGCGAATATCTCTGGTATTTTTTAATTAGAAATTTCTTCTTTCCACCAAAAGTTCTACCGCAGCGACCAATATGCACAAAGGTAATGATGTGCAACTCGATGGTTGATCTACGGATATGATGCCTCCCACCTCTCATTACCCATCTTCTCTTTCCTTTCGGAAGGAGGGATGACATGACCTAGAAGGTTGCACTGGTCATACCAAATCGCTCCCACGACAGTACCGCAAGGGAGTACCGGAGCGTACCGGATTCATATCCGGCCAGGGACTGTTATTTCGACAACACTCCCCAAAACCTTCGGGGAGTGATTTTGTTGTTAAAACAACAACAACAACAAAATATATTTATCATAAACATATGTACATAGTATTGATAGTTTCTATCTCTTGCATGCCGCTAATATTCATACAGATTTTAACTTGCATTCGCTTAACATTTTGATTTCGATACAAAAATGCGACTATTATTTTTTGCTTATTAAACTAATTACATATGTGTTTAAATATTACAATCGTTCGGAATATAAATAATTTTATTTTACAAAAACAAAAAAGCACGGAAGTTGACTACGACACTATTTCGAAGTACCGAACTTGGTTGCAGGAGGTACCAAAACGAACGAAAAGAGCCGTACCGCCGCCCGGTCTCAACCAAAAATGACAGAACTGTATTGGTTGAGCTTGACCTGCAAATGTTTTGGATATGGTTAACCACGGACTACTCATTACACTAGAGTTTTAATTACTGTGGAGTTTAGAGACGAACAACATTTACGGCTTTTGAGCGTACCTTAGTAGTATTAGAATGCATGTATTGTTTCTTGTTACCCACTGCACTTTAGATAGCAAATATGGATTCTACCTGTTTCAACATATCCTCATAGTTAATTTAAAATATATATATTTATTGCATATATCTCAATTGAAGTATAAAATATATAACTCATGAATATATTTTAGGCGGCTCTGCGGGTTCTCCCTTCTCGCCCAGCAGTGGTAATGGGCAAACAATGCAGCAACAACAACAAAGTACATCCAGCGGTTATAGTACGCGTGAAACAAGCTTATCTACAATGCCCACAATAACAACAACACACCACGCTGAACAATCAACTACTGCAACAAATGTTACAACGCAGCAGAACAGCAATAATAACACGCACAACAATAACAACAACCAAACATACACATCACATAGCAATAATAACCCCATGGGTTCCACGAATACAACAATGTTACAAAGTTTAAGCAATAGTGGTGCTTTTGGTGGAGTTGCTACATTTGGTGGCTCTGGTTCAGAACCTGCATCATTGGATTCACTATCATCGATGGGCGCTATAGCCAATACAAGTGGCACAGAACGCACACGAGATTTAGCATTATGTGCCGTTCTACTTGACGAATGGCTTAAGGAGTTGGCAGCAATTGCACAAGAACAAAGTGTTGTTTTGATTAATGATAATATTTGATGATGGTGGTGGTGTAAGTGACGCCGTGGTCGACGAAAAGCCTGTTGAGTGTACATATACACAAACACAAAATTGTACATAAATATTATATATAATACACATACATACATATGCCCATAGGGGTAGCGGGTTTCAAAATTATCAATGATGAAAATAGGCCATTTTAAATTTGGATGTTTTTTGATCGAAATGGTCATCATATTTGGAATACTATCGGAATTTTTTTTTAAATTTCACTACTTTTCCAGCTTTTGAAACTCGTTAGCAATGATTTACCAACTTCGTTATAACTATAAGAGTTTTTATTATTAGTCTATTCTTAAAAAATTATATTTACATATATTCCAAATCGACTGTCGACTTCAAAATTTTTTCAGATTTTTTTTCAATAACATCCTATTTTAACGCCCTATTTGGCGAAAGTTTCATAATTTTTCAGCTGAGATAGGGAGTTTTTGAATTGAATTTTTAAATAAGGCGTAATTGAAAAAAAGGCTGAGGTAGGGCGTTTTTTAAAAATATTTTGAAACAGGGCGATCTTCCACTCAGCGGTCGAAATACTCGTGTTACAGCTTTCGAAGTGTGTACAGTTTTTTAATTTTATTTTATATTGTTATTGATTTTGGTATAAATCTAAATATTGGATTGACAGTGCAGTGTGCTTCTTTTCAGAAACTGTTTAGCCATTTTTAAATTTTACAAATTTTTAATTAAAATTTCATTATCAAACCTTGAACTGAGATTAGATTAGAAACTGTCAAAGTGATATTTTTCAAATGAACCAAATTTTTAGAATATATACGCCAATTTTTTTAAAATGAATTAAGTCGATTTTGCAAACACTGAAAACTGTTAGGCTAAACAAATATGAAATTTGAATGCAGGCAATTTTTTTAAAAGTTTACAAATCCAATTCGAAAACTTTATTAATCAAAAAAATACCATAAAACATACATACATATGGCTTCAATACTACAAAAGTCTGCTTTTAATAGCTTTTATGGGTCCACCTTGTATTAGTTTTGTAGCTATGAAAATAATTCTTTGGATTTTGTTATGTCATGATAAGAAGTTTTGAACAAAATGCATCCAGATTAAAAATTGTATTTTTGAAATCGAATAATCCATATGAACTTACATATGTACATACATACGAAGTTATAGGTATTCGTAGGATGAAAAAAGCTTTATCTTGGAAGAAAAAAATAGGTTCCAACACAAAGCCAATTCAAAAAAAAAACAATTAATAATATACTAAAATTTTTTTCGATAAGCGGTTTCCATTGCGGTTACATTGTACCTATATATATTTAATTGTTAATTTTTGTATTATTTTTATATACTGGATGGTCTTAATAGCAGAGCAACAAAATATTTCGCAGAAATAACTTGCAAAATAATCGATACTTATATTTATTACCAGAAAGCACGCCCATAGTTTTTTATAGCACCGGGTTTCACAAACTGCTGATAACTCGTTTTTTAGGAAACTAGCAAGGACCGTTCTTTAACTGCAATCCTACTCACCAGCGATTATAATGTGATTCTTTAAGATATTTGTAAAAGATGATCAGCTTATCAGTTATGGAGACTTGTCCCTGGAGTCATTTTTTTGAAACTTTTCAACGACTGCAAGATAGTTTGTTGCCCTGCATTCGAATATCCAGTGTAAAAGTTAATCCCTCCCTTTATGTTATTACTATTACTTAAAACACATAAAATATGTTCATTCCATGTTTAATCAGTTACTGGTTGAAATCAAATCGTTTCGATACTTTGTGCCCTTTTCCTGTTCAAAATTTAAAAAAAAATTTGTTAAAAATATATTAAAAATGCACAATTCATGTTTTTTAAGTTTTAGACGCTTCTTGTACTCCATTAGTTTACGAGATACTTAAAAGAACCGAAAATTAAAATACTAAAAACAAAAGCAAAATTGTTTAACTGTCTAATAAAATTAAAGAAATTGACTAAACAAATCGAGACTGTTGATTTCAACCATAACTGCATATAACATGCAATGACGCTTTATACTCGTACACAAGTAAAATGTTTTTTCAAAGTCTTTTACCTACACAAGAATTTGTACACAAAGTTAATGATGCTTTCATATATTACACAAATTGTAAATTTTGAGATTCCCTATTGCAAAAGTGCAAAGTATTTTAAACCTTTTATTTTGTTGTAATTTAAATTTTTATACACATAGTAAATGTTTATGTGCGGATTTTATATTTTAAACATAGCCCCCGAAATGGAACAAAACAAAAGTGCCTCATAAATTCATGTGGACTTTTTACAACACGCGATATAAGAATACCGCAAATTAATGTTAAAAAATTACAACCCGAACAATTTTATCGTAAGCGCCATACTGTTTTTTCATTTCAAGCCTTCATCGCCGATATCAATTTGGCTGATGAGGCTCAGTATGCTTACAACATATGTATGCCGGATGTTTGAAGTAAATAACTGTCCAATAAAAACATTTTATGGTATTTTTCGAAAAGATTTGCTTATACAAAAACGATATAAAAGAATAAATTAAAAAATAAACATTTACATATGCCTAAATATTTAAATTAATTTTAATGTGTGGTATAAATGCATAGACATGAAAAGTGCATTAAAAAAAAATCTTTATGATCCCATTATTTAAGCAAGATTTATATATATGTACAAACATATGCTATAAACCCGTTTCATGTTTTTACATATTGTAAATAAACATTAACATTATTACGTTGGAAATTATGTATTATATCTATAGTTATTTTTGATTATTTTGAAAAGATGCATGTATTTAATATGTATATAAAAACAATGAACAATGCGATTACATCGATTTACTATACACTAATAAAGTATGAAATAAGCAAATATAATATATGGTGATATTGATAGCTGATCCGATGTACAAAACGTTAATAACGTATCCTATTTATTATTTCTGTTTTAAATCGATGTTATTGTCACATCTATGAGCTGATCAAATTCTTTGATGAAGATTTTCATTACGTTGTCTTTTCGGTATGGCACCCATTGATGTGTCTGCTTGAGGAGCTATACGCTCTTCCAACTGCGCTTCTAATGCGAAATCACTAGCTTCGTTTGTGCTATCCATATAAGTGGGCTTAGGACTTGATATACTATAAAAAAAGATGTAAAATTAAAAATGGAAAACAAAAAACGTTTTGGCCAAGTCAACCCAAACTATAGCACTCAATAGCTCACCGCATTTTATTAGCTGCATAGAAAGCTCCTTCCACAGTAGTTAACTTTTCCTTTAGCTCTAATTTTATATATGACGCTGCTTCATTTTCTTCTTCTTTATCTTGGTACACGAAATGTATAACGGCAGTAGGTACGAAGTCCAATTCCAAAAGCGTTTTCTCTAAAGGTAGCACATATTTTGGTGGTATGGTAACTAGTCATGATGAAAAAATATACCAAATTAATTATTTTATAAAATCGAAAAATTTTACAACTTACACAACTCGAATTTGACATTTTCATTATGCAAAAATTTACGTACGAAATCCGCTACATCAACAATTTTATCGAATGGCTTGAAAATGCCCTGTAGTACAAGTCTATCTGGAAATTGTATCCTTATCACACAATTTTTATACTGTGAAATTTTGTTTAGCATAGTTTTTTGTCCTTCTAATTGACGCAAACGCTCTGTCAGTAACGGTGCATCTTCATCGCCTCTCGATGCCCTTTTCAAATCACGCAACACCAATTTCAGATCATCCACTGTTAAATCGAAAAAAGAATCTGGTAGCTCTTCAGCTTGATTTTGTGTATCGTCCAGTGAGTAAAGAATAGCATTTCTTTCACCAATCTGAAAAAAACGATACTTGCTTATCAGCATCTATTTTAGTTTCTAATTAACAAGAACTATATAAACACTAGATATTGCATATGATAGGGAATATGGTTGGGACAAATAACTGTCACCTCCTCAGATTCGACGAGGTCATCGAAAAAGTTTCTCTCGATACAAACTATATATGTATTCGTTACGCTAAGGTTTTAGCACCTTCAGATACTAGCGCGATTGCCATGTGAATGATTGGTTATGACCCCGTCGAACCTTTCAGATCACTAAACCTCCGTCATTAGGGAATTTTAGAATAGTCGAGTTTCGGCTGCTAAATGAACAAATCCGTTGAATCACGATTTCAGATTGAAGAAGTCTGTAGTCACTTACATAATGTACTTCTGGTTCTATTTCCATCTCTGTAGCCTCCATTTCGCCATTATCGAGCTCGCTGGCGGTGTTTTGTTCATGCGTAGAACCTTGTATGGAATAACCAGTACCTGAACCCCAATCATATTTGGGCTTTTCAGGTACAATCTCCTTACTAACTTCTTCAGCAGCTGTATTAGCTGTAGAATCCTTTTCCTCGACTTCCGCATCAGATGCTGACTTCTTAAGTGATTGCACTAAATCTTTAGATAACGCAAAACCGCCACCACCACCAGTTTTTTTTGCAGCATTTTGTTGCGTTGATTTTGGCTTTTCATCGCTTTCTTGCTTTGGTTTCTCCTTAATCGTTGGTGGTATATAAACATTTGCTTGTCTAAAAAACAGTAACTATATAAATAAATTCATTCATATACAAATTTAAAATGGTTTTGCAATCTTACGACTTCAAATCTTCTGCAGTTTTATCCATAACTCGTACCATTGCTCGCCCTTCAAAAATACCCAATGACTTTAATGTCGTTTTTTCCATATGCTCTTTGCCAATAATTTCCTGCCGCATATAAACAACAACTGGACTAGAATAACTTTGTAATACATTCGCGCTAAGTTCTTCAACAACTTGCCAAAGGCTGTTACTTGGCTTAAATTGACCTTGTATGCGTGAACCGTCTTCCAATTGTACGCAAATATCTACATTCGTTTCGGTTCGTCTACGTTGGGTTTGTGACATTTCCAATAGGCAATTGTTGGGTAGCCCACTAAATCGAAACATTTGTGTAAGGCCAATTTCTTTGTTATGATGCTTCAAACAATATTCATGGCTATCCAAATCATGCTTTTGGCATACTTCTTCTAAAATCTAAACAGAAAACCATAGTCAATTCAGAATCTGGAATTTGTAGGCCCGGTGGAGGAGTCTTTAGCGCTTATTTACCTGCAGTATTGTTGTATTTGGAGTAACTTTGACATTTTGTCTACGATTATTTGGTGTTAATACCGTAACTTTTCCTTCCATATTTATTTAATTCAAGTATATGTACTTCTTTAAGAATATGGACCACGTAAAATTTCGCTTACCGGTCTTATAAAAACTGCAACAAGAGAAATTGCAAGGAAAAAGTTGGAATAAAAAACAAATGACAAGCGAAATGCACACAATCCAATATGTCAAATTCGTGTAGGAATGTTGTTGTCATAGGTAAGTTCTTTTGATAGCCCGATTTCGCCCTGAACAAATTTAAATATTGTTCTTTGTAAATCGAAAAACAGATTTAGTTCGACAGCGTATATAGTCGCGGCCGTAAGTAATCCGCAAGACTGACGTAAGTCCTAAACCACGTCCATAAAAATCGCGTTTTGAGCTCGATATCAATAAACCGAAAACGGAAAATAGATCGCCCTGATCCGAGTACTTTTCAAATGAAAAAAAGGTAATACTTTCCATCGAACACCCCCTCCAGATTATTGTTACCGAGGTCAAGACGCGTATTTTGATACCTCTCTTGCACGTGTATTAACACTTGACGTTCGATGGAAAGTATTACCAAAAAAAAATAAAACATATAAGAAAGAAAACATAAAAAATCTAAATTAGGCAGCATACCGAAAGACTCAGACATAGCCGTAAGGTTTTGAAATAAAAATTCTGAATGAAGTTACACGTAAGGTTGTATATGACATCGCCTTAAAACAGAAACGCTTCAATATCGATAACTTTGGACTACTCACGTAACAGCTGATAATCTGGTGAATTTGCAAGCAGAACCGCCCACATACCACATACTACATGGCTATTTACAATTTGATTCGAAAATAAGTAAATTTCATGTGTTTTTTTTTGCAATATTTGAACAAATTCGGTAAGGTAAATCGCGAACGAAATGTCCAATCCATTTGGTGAACCCGAGGATTATGAATCAGGTGAAATTTTGGAAGGATTTCTATGTCCAATCTGTCGTGAGGACCTCAAATCTGCCGAATTTTTAACTGTGCACTTCGAAAGGTCTCACGCAGAGCAGCAAGATGCGCTTAAATCTGTCTTCAAGGATATATTTTCAAAAGCTAAAAACAAAATACGCAATTTTGATGAAGCATTTGACTTGTCACGAAATTTGGATAGAAATGCAACAACAAACTCTGCTAGCGGCGGTAGTGGATCGGCGACCGGCACTTCTGCAGCAAATGCTACGTCTATAGCGGAGAGTAATGCATTGAAAATGAGTAATGCACGCACACGAATGAACGTGTTCAATTTTATGGAACGACAGGAAGTCGGTGCTGAACGTAACCATTTAGAGTATTTTCAATCCATACGGAATCCCCGGCTAGAGCGCTATGCCAGCGAAACTAATAAGTTGCTCATACGTCTGCATAAATTGTTGACAAATTTGCCTGTGGATCCAGTGTTGAGGAAACAACATGAGCGTAACGTAATCTATTTGCTAGTGAAAACAATACATACCTTCTAGAGAAATTATAAAATTTTTTAAAACATTTTGCAGATTGTAACTTGGCTTGATGGTAGTTCTGTGAAGTTATGTCCAAACTGCGCCAAAAATTTTTACATTGCACGGCGGCAGCATCATTGTCGCCTGTGTGGAAGTATTATGTGCAATGATTGTTCCAAGTTCCTATCCATAGATACAGCACGTATGTGATTTGTTTATGTCTACGCTATAGGTTTCTAAGTATCACAATTTCTGTTCTATTATTCCAGTACAACTAGCCAGTTTAGCTACATCTCAAAAAGAAGCTATAAAACAAATGCAAACTTCTACGGAGGCAAACTCGTCAAATCCACCACAGCAAGGTTTACGCTGTTGTGATCATTGCTTGTGGTTGCTAGAGACACGGCAAGAAATGCATGAGAGTCGTACTTTTCATCCGCTTGTATCACAAATTTATGCCGATATACAACAGTTACGGAAGGATGTTCTACCCGATGTAGAAATGTATTTAAAAATTATTGATAGTTTATACGAAGGTGAATCGATTTTCACTATACCTGATGCAAGTGCGCTACGTGGTAAAATCGGGCAAATGGCAGAAGCTATTGACATCCGAAGTAAACGTATATTAACGATACACTGTCAGCAGGGCAGTAGAGAAGAGGCATTGAAAAAATCAATACGTTTATCATGTATTCAGTTAATTAAAGATCGAATGCTCTCCTTACCACCATTGCCGGCTGAAGAAGAAATCCGTAAAATACAAGAACGAAAACGTATGGAAGCTGAACAACGTATCGAAACAGAGCGAAGACAGGCAATGGAAGCGTATGAAAGGATGACATTAGCAGCTAACTCTAGTAATACACCGGATACTACTGCAGCAGAAAACCATCAAAATAATAGCAACTATGCTTATGGGGTAGGTTCTTCGTTTTTTTTTTTATTAAAAACAAAAAATATTAGAAAGTAAAACATTCTTTTTTACAGTCCGATTTGCGCTCTTTGGATAACTGGTCAGCGCAGCCAGTAAATGTGTCACAATGCGATGATCCGCTTATAGAACAAATAAATATTATAAAAGGGTATATAAAACAAGCCCGTAAAGAAATGAATTTCGAAGTGGTAGAAACTTTAGAATTGAATCTACGTGAATTGCAACGAGAGTTTTATGAACGACAGCGTGCATCGAGGGACTTCAATTCAGAGATGGGGAAAAACGAAATGTCACCAGCTTAAGTTAGCATTCAGATGCTCTTGCCACGGTGTTGGTATATGAAGGAATCCAATTCTGCATGTCAACATTTGTGTGCTGCTTTTGATCGATTAAGCGAAGCGCATGCATTAATATGATATAAGAAAATTGACATCAATTCTCTTACACCATTTATTTTACATTAAGGCCAAATTTTTGAAAGTATCTTTGACAAGGTTAAGCCCTAGTAAAATTAACTGTAGTGTCGAATTATACAGGGTTACAGCGAACCGCGTTTGGACGGCTAACATCCGAGTCAATCCGGTAGAAATGTAGTCCAAACTAAAAGGTAACCTTGAAACTTCAGCAGTTTAAATTAAGGTGAAAAGCGTAAGATTAAATGAGTGCTTCTTTTATGGCATACGCCATATAAATAATAAACTAAAATATGGCACATTTTAAGTAGTTTAATATACTTATTAAAATAATTGAAATGTGTATTGCAGATGTTTTAATTTTCAAGGACCATTAAATAAGATATAACAATTAAAATCTAAAATCACTTTTGATTTGGGGTAGCATTCATTTAGAGAAAGATACAATAAATACTTTCCTTTGCAAAGTATTGTAAAGTTATGTTGTATTTTGAAAACGATGGATGTAAGTTTGGTTTTTGAATTCTCCCCAGCAAACCATAGGAGTCATAAATGAGTCAGAAAGGAATCCGAAGTGGGAGCGTTTATGCTCTTTATGAACTCATTTATGAGTCCGAAATGAGGGTATTTCCCTTCTTGCGATGGTCGTCCGATATGAGCCGAATTTCATATATTATATGAGCCTAAATAAGAGTCATATATGACACCTTTTTTTCTCATAATCGGCACTTATTGCATTCAGAAAAGACTCATATATGAAACAGTTTTAGAGCCATTTAGGACTGTTGTGAAATTCAGAAAATGTACATTTTTGGCCTTAAATTACGCCTTTTGGCATTAAAATTGGAAAATTAGAATTGGGGAAAAGACACCTGAAGCTTCATTAAAAAAAAGAAGATTTTTCAATAGATTTTGGTGAATAAATCAGTAAAATGTGCATTGTATGGTCATACTCACACCAAGGGATGCTTCTTCGTCTCTAGGGAATGTCTATAAAGCTATCCATTGAAAAATACATCAAAATGGATTTAGCCAGCAATGATAATACAAAGCAAGTCCAGAACTATGGAAATCAGAAACAGCTTCGGTTATGTAATTCAATTTTTATTGAAATAAAAAATTTTCAAAAACAAAATAATATTTCATATTATGAATATTTGTTCGAAAGTTGCTCTGTTAAATGAACACTCTCCATATAAGGCTCATAATTTCCATCACATCGGAGTCATCAACGACTCTTATATGATCTTATTTCTAAATCTAAAATTTTTCACATATTTAAGACTCATATCGGACTCCTAAATTATGAACCCTCCGAGAATGTTTGTAGGGTCTTTATTTTTTACTATAACATTCAATAATATAATGCTTATAAAGTTTATTACTTTACTGTTATTAAATTTTAAGAAAATTGTGCATTAAAAGTGCGTTTGGAAATAGACAGTTACTTTTGCTTTTTAATGTATACAAAATTTCAATCCCAAGTTCAAGCAAATGCAATAGATCGTTGGTAAATGACTGAAATGAGTTTTTGTATTCATTTTTTGTTTTTGGCTCCTAATTTCAGATGTATGTACGTGTGTATATTTGTGTAAGTACTTTAAGCTTTCAGCCCATGTGCCTGCACTAAAGCTTTAACTTTCTCCACATAAGACGTCATAGCATCATCCGTTGATGTGCCTTTGCGATTGTTCCAAGCTTCCCATTTCGCTTTGCCTTTAAAATCCAGAAAACCAGGTTTAGCTGTAAAAGAATAAGCATACCAATTTATAATGAAGTATATGTCTATAAAAAGAAACAGGTGTTAGTCACACCTAACCCCAAAATGGGTGAACAGTTCTGTGTCTTTACATTTAGCGGTTTCAGATGTTGTTATGGTAACAGAAGGGGGCTTCAACTTAATCGAAAAAACTTGGTAATGCATACTCCCGAGGGATTGTTAATCACAACTTGGATTATAATAAAATACCGAAATTAATTTAGTTCAGGGACTAGAGACTAGATTCAGATTCCCTAATGAGTAATTAATTCTCCTATGAAACCCCAATGAGGAAAAACTTACATAGCTAATAAATTATCAATTGCGTCAAAGTCATAAACATCATGCCATGTATCAACATATTTACACATATACATACATGTATTTTTTAACTTTTGTCTTACCGGTGTTGCAATCTCCCACCGTTGCCTGTTTGTATAAACTGTATAATTCTAATAAATCATTATCAGCTGGTGTAGAGGTTAAATTTTTAACATCCTCAGCGGCTTTATCAAAATCCTGAGGAACAGAAGCAGATAACAAAGTCAAAAATGAAGCAACTACAGTGCAAATTTGGGTGTCCGCAGTGAACTTAAAAAGGTCATTTGTGGCCGCACCCTATCGATTGCTATGGATCTTACCTCTTGACTGACCATTTTCTATTTTTTCTGTTTTCTTTTGTATTACTGTGTGCTGAAACTGAACTGTAAATATATATAAAATGCAAAAATAATAGTACAATTTATATATACACTTGCAAAGAAAAGCAGCAAGATACCTCTACGTGTTTAACGTTCGATTTATAATTGATAAGTAAAATTTAGCTTAGTGGGTGGGGGTGTGCGCATGTATTGTATCAGTATCGATAGTTGGGAAAAATTCACCATTCACCATTCACCATATTTAAGCGTCCCGGGGACGATCAAATTGTTTGGCAGAACTGTTTATGTGTATGCGTGTCGTGTGCTTGTCGCTTGCCCGCACACGTTCAAACAGAAACCGTCAAACGCCATTTGCGTTGAGAGTTCGTAGTGATCGGACGTAAATATGTCTTCATCGGATGACGATTTTTTTTACTTGCAACTGCAGCTTTATTAAAAAAGAAGAAAAAGAAGGGTAAAAAAAAATATGGATGAACAATATTCTTCCAGCTTTACTTTCCATAAAGTTGGTAAGCATTGATAAACTTCAATAAATTTTAATATACATTCTTTTTCGTCCGCGCAAGTGTTCATTTTGAATATCAACTCTAAACTAACACACTACAGTTTGTCAAACAAACGCGGCACGCTCAACAAAACGAGCGTCAACGCAGAAAAATCAAAAATTTTTGATTTTCATCAAACAGAGCCGACAACAAGTACGTGTGACACGAGGACCGTCTTCGGCATCACGAACACAAAAATTCTGCCAAACAATTTGATCGTCCCCGGGACGCTTTAAATCAACGCGCCTGTGGTTTTTTACCTCACGCACGCACGGAATTGTACCAAATAGAACAAAGTAATAGTGAAACCGCTTTAGGGGCCACAAACAAACCACAAAGAAGTATTATTGTTTTTACGCCGACTTCCTTCAGAAAGCTTAGTTTTTCCTGTGGCATGAGGTATTATACGTGTGTGTGCTCTGGACAGAAAAAGCAAGTATAATCAGAAAACTCTGATGTCTGGGCGGTTTTCTGGATGCTCCTTTCCTTTAATTCCGCTCTGACCTGACACATAGGCTAAACAAACCGTGTACCTTGCTTCTAGGTCTTTTAGAGCTCTTGCGCACTCCGGAACAAGCGTTCATTTTACGGTAAATTATTACGTCGCACGGCGAATTTCCTGGAATGCGTTTTCATCATTGGGCTGGTCTTATTGGAGCCCGATCTTTTAATTTCTCCTAACTTTCGTGCCAAATAACAAGAAGGAAATAAAACTCAGAAATATTTGTAAAACCTACACTATGTGCACACTATCTTAGTGGAGGAATCTTAAACAGAATTAAAAAACAATACATCCCATTACTCACTTATCAAGAATAAAGATAAAAATTAATTTTTAAGAATTATTAAGTTGCTGTGATCTTGATATTTTTCTGGGTCAATTTTGGACCCGTAGTAGTAGATTTTTTGTAGTCGATTTTTTGACAGCCAACCCTTATTTGCACATGCATATGTATACACACTTATTTACACAAACAACTCTCATGCAGCTGACCCGCATCGTTCCTGTAAAATTATGACCGTGATCCGACCCAGGTCAGCAAACTGGAACACGCTTATTAATTGGTTGCATGGTTGCATTTCGATGAACCGAGTTTCCTTTGCAACCCTGAGTGGTTAGAGTGAGAAAAGTCTATTCGCGTATAAAGAATGAACTTTGAAAGCGTATTGAAGTCATCAAAGGAAAACATTTTCATGCAAAGGAAATAAAGTGGTTTAATTGCAGAGAAAAGCGTGATATCTATAAATTAAAAGATAAAAAAATAAATAGAAACAGTATTAGTACTAAAAACTAAAAACTCAATTGCGATCACTTCCGGTACAGTGAAAAGTAATAATTTACGGCTGAAACGATTAGGCAAAGGTTTAACCATTAAATGATTGTGGGCCAAGTGTTTTTATGCGAGCATATATTAGATCAATTGGAAGGGAAAGAAAATTGCAGCTAAGTGCACATTTCTGTTAACGAGTGCGATTGCAAGAACGAAAAACACAAAAATAGGACGTACATACCATAATCTGCTGAAGTTTAACAGCTACCTATTGTGTTTGCAGCAGCAGCGAAGTTTCTGCGCGTGCATAACAATTGAATTGCACGGGAGCTAACTAATCCAACTCAGAAAGTACGTAAGTTAGCTAATAGAAACAAAGACTTGCACCATTCCCCATTGTTATCCACGTGTATAGTTTTTGTTTGTTTCTTTCAAATTGTAATGTAATTGCATAAAAAGTTATCTGACCTTATTTTTCACAGGTTGTAACCAATTTCTTTTTCAATCTAACTATACTACATATATACACGGATATAATTATGACAACAATAAATATAAATTCACGGAAAAGCCCAATGCTTAAAAAACAGGGCACAGACCAGTGGGTGAAGCTAAATGTAGGTGGCACATATTTCCTAACAACAAAAACAACGCTCTCCCGTGACCCAAATTCATTTTTATCACGTTTAATACAAGAGGATTGTGATTTAATATCAGATCGGGTAAGAGTTCAGCCATATATGTATATGTACATACATATGTACATACCATGCATGTGTACACTTAGTATTTACAACTAGCATAACATACATACGTATATTTAAATATTAATAGGTGTAGCTGCAATTTAGCACTTTATGAACATTGGTGCTTTTTGAAATAACCGCTTAAGTCTTGAACTGTAGTTTGTTTCAAATTCGAATATTTATGGTTGAATCTCGCAAATGTGTCCATAAATTCAATTAAAAATTTATAAAAGACAGCAGAGACCTACAAAGATTGTAAAATATCAAATACAAAGATCAACTAAAATCTTGAAAGAACGGTTCCGGTGCCGCACAATATGAATCTGGGCTAAGATAAGCTTATTTGTTCGTAAAGGGTGCATAATGTATTTTGTCCGGTTTTCTTATAATCACTTATACCATTCTTTCCCGAGCATGCACAATCTGTACATAATTACCTATGCCACAGTTTATTGTTTTTGTGGCAGCAATGAACGAGGGTGGGTTAACTACCGGCGCATACAGCAACGAAGGTGTTCGAAATTTTGATTTAGTCTAATGCCAAACCATAAAAACTCAAATAATACACTATTGCTCGCTATAGAAGGTGGAACATTACCCCACCCCTAATGCCTTTCCATGTTTTATCAACAATAATTATGAAACAATAAATATATCTTTGCTGAGGGTATAAGAGAGATGTTGATAAATTAACGTGTCGACTAAACACTGCTATTAATCATCAATTCCCTAGCTTACACTGCCATCAATTTCGTCGAACGGTAATCCGAGGAAATCGGTGTTAGATTTGCTTTCTGCCCTGAGTACGGAGCTTTTATGTAAAACCATTTATTTATTTCTTTTCTTCACAGGATGAAACAGGTGCCTACTTGATTGATAGAGATCCAAAATATTTTGCGCCAGTGCTGAACTATTTACGACACGGAAAACTTGTTTTAGATGGTGTCTCCGAAGAGGGTGTTTTAGAAGAAGCTGAATTTTACAATGTAACACAGCTTATAACTTTACTCAAAGAATGCATTAACCATAGAGATCAGGTAAGATAAGAATATACTTAAATTGGCAATATCAACAAAATACAGCAAAAACTCATCATATATCTTTAACTAATTTACTTTAGCGACCACACGCCGATAAGAAACGTGTTTATCGTGTACTCCAGTGTCGTGAACAAGAATTAACTCAGGTATTTAAAAAAAATATATATATATTATTTAAAGTATGAGCTAATCAAATTTATATTGCATATAGATGATCTCAACTTTATCCGATGGTTGGCGTTTCGAACAATTAATTAGCGTTGGCATGCAATATTCAAATTATGGACCATTTGAAAACAATGAATTTTTATGCGTAGTCTCTAAGGAATGTGGTTCATCGACGGGCCGTGAATTGGAGCTTAACGATCGCGCTAAAGTGCTACAGCAGAAAGGTTCTAGAATGTAAGACCATGTGCATTAAAATCAATAATAACTCTCATCACTGCAAGCGTATATATATTTTTTTATTTATATACATATGTATACTCAAATATATATACGCATATTAAATAACTTTTATATGCAATTATTTGCGTGATATTTGATAGCGTAATGATTTAAGTTTTATAATTATCAAAATGCAACAAAACCTATTCAAGTAAGTTAATAATATTAGTAAGACTCAAAAGTAACTTTGAGTGGTTACTTTATGTAGTATGTACATATATTGTGAGGTTTTTGTATTAAGACTAAACACTTATAAAATGCATTTCCAAAACATTTATTTTCGATCAAGGTAATGTTCGTTTTGTTTATAAACGTGTATAGCTAAATAAAACGGAAACATACAGTTTCATAAAGTTATAAGCATACCTAATTTTAAAAGCGGTGATTTTTTCCGTTTGCCTTACAGGTAATACCTTTAAAATCTGAATACTTTATGTCATATGTTTGCGTTCTCAAATTACCGTAATTTGGTTTTCAGTCGTATTATGAACAAAGAATTTTAGGAATTGAACATTTCAAAACATTATCTAAGCCTGCAGTAAAAACGCTTAATAGAAATTGCATTAAAATAATGTTCGTATAGCGAATCAAATTTATAGACGTCTAATCAAATCAAAAATTAGAAGTCCATTGCAATCAGTGAACTGAAACAAGTATTTGATTACCCGCACAACATAAGAATCAAACTATAAATAAGCAATTACACTTATAAAACGTTAAATGCCACCATATATAGAGTTCCCCACCGAGTGTAGCGGTGTGAAAGAGGGTGATATCTCAGTTAGAACTTGTTAGCAGAAAAATCACTTTGTCTTGAATTAAAACAACAGCTGATGTAAAGGTGGGTATTATTGTAGTTCAGTGAGAAAACATTAGGACGAATGGAAATGTCACAACCAAAAAATCAACAGAACAAAATATTTGTATGTATATATATATTTTTTTTTGACCGGCATTATGAAATCTTTTTAAATGTTTTGAAAGCAGTCACATAAAAACACTTAAGGAAATACTCTCGGTACTAAAACCGTAATTTCTTTAAGTGAGACACTCTGATGAATATTCATGCATACATACAAACATATGTAACTACAAGAGTTATGTGTAGTGTAGCTATCTCGCTTCCCGAAAAAAGTTTTTTAAATTAATTTACCACCAAAGTGAATGCTATGAAAGTGGTTTTAGGTTTTCAATGCGCAGTTCTTGGTTATTCTGATAGTTGAAACGATAAATTTGCGTAAAGTTGGGCGAGAAAGGCAGAGGTAGAGCGAAGGCTGGAAAAGAGAGTAGTGCAAAAAAGCAAGAGAGAAAAGAGGGACACAAAAGAATAAGATTTTTGAAAATGGACTATGGCCACTTAAACGCTTCACAGTTTTGGTAAAAAATATTGACCAATAATTATAATCAATAAATAGTAAAAAAAAGCAAAATTTGTCGTCGATATACATAGGAAATAAATGAAAGTAGAACGCACAATTAAACCCAGTTGAATGTCACCTTTGTGACATTGAATTTTTTACATACATACATATTTATAATATAACAAAATACAAAACTCCATTAATACATATTTATACGAATTATTAACTGGAAAAGTAATAATAGTAATATGCATGCGCATTTGTAATTAATATGTAGTTAAATGTGATAACGCATGCACATTTTCATGGAAATATAAATAAACTTATATACATATGTATACATGCAATTGAAATAATAAAACAGTAATATTTATGGCAACAAAAAATAATAATAAAAAACTAAAAACAGAAAAATTGTTTACAAGTCCATAATACATAAAAACCTAGGACCTAAACAAGTCAGCCTATACTTTGTTTACAACGCTCACAATTTTATAACTTTTGTTTAGTCAAAAAAAAAAAAAAAAAAAAATAACATTGTGTAGAGAATGGGCTATAGAGTTTTTATTTATTTAAAATACCATAGACTAGTTCGCTCTTTCAGACTGACACTATTTTTAAATTAATTTTTTTCGTCGCATTAGATAAAGGAGAAACATACACACAAAATCACAAGCGAATGCCAACACATGCATGTATATGTATATGTACATACATATATGTAATTTGTATGTATCTAATACCTGATGTAAATAAAAAAGCCTAGTAGTACAATTGATACACATCCCAGCACAGTTCTGATTAACTAAGCTTTTATTTAATGGTGATGCGTGTTTTGTTTTAAACCACAACAACAAGGATAGCTA
The DNA here is from genome assembly GCA_951509765.1 of Sphenella marginata. Taxonomy (NCBI): domain Eukaryota; kingdom Metazoa; phylum Arthropoda; class Insecta; order Diptera; family Tephritidae; genus Sphenella; species Sphenella marginata. The sequence continues at coordinate 26,782,176 of OX608081.1, read as the reverse complement.
AGCACCTAGTCTGATTCAAAATACATCCTCATTCACAGCAGACAAATTAAATTTATCTTCACGAAGTTACAACTCGAGCTCAATGTTTTAATTTTTCCAAACTTGAAATAAATATTTTGAAAACCTAAAATAAAAATTTTGAATTTGATGAGCAAACTGTGTATCAAAGCTGCTGCTTTGATATTGCTTGTATATGCCTGTATGCCTCTATGTATGTATGTGAGTATGTGTGTAAATGCTTAACAATCTGCAAACTCTACTTTAGAACGTGCCTCATTCTTGCCTATTTTGGCCTTCCCGTAACAAAGGACTTTAGTCATCCTTTCTTGGCGCTAAATTACACCACATTTTTAGAGGTTAACCTCGTTATGAAAGCTCTATCAATTTTTATCCAATAAATTGTGTTGATTTTATTGTTTGTTATAGAACTTTAAAAAAAAAAGAACAGTTGAAATTGTTCGAATTATGCATTCTTGGCGATTTTTTTTTTTATCAATTTATCGATTCATGTCTACTTGACGATTGATTCTTAATCTGTCAATTTTATCAAAATTTTATAGTCTCATACATATATCTACATACATAAGTATGTATAGATTCTTATCTGTTTTGACCAATTTTTTTTTTGGTATCTACATATGTATGCATTCTCATTCTAAAATATTAAAATGCATTTAACAATTAAAAAAAAGAAGATCTCAAAGTAATACCGGAAACACGCACCTACAAATGAAATTTGTAAATAAAGCTTTAATATAAATAAAAAACGAAGTCATACCGCTCTTTCAAAATTTTTTATGCTTCAATGAGTCTGCCCTAATTTTTTCTAAAACCGAAAAAAATTTATCATTTTATAAACAATTTTTTTTAAACTTCACAGACGTCTTTTATCATTAAAAAGGACTGAATTCCTTTGTAAATAAACTACTTTTTGGATTTTTTAGTATTAAAAATAAATTATCGAACATTTTTCTTGATTTTTTAAATATTATTTTATTTTGAAGTGCCTAATATTTTTTATTTTAATACATTGTTTTTTTTTTATTTAATTTTTCCGGGTAAAAAAAAATATTTTTTAAATATTTTGTTAAAAAAAATTATTTTTTTAATTTGCACTTGTTTTAAATTTTCATGAAATTTTTTTCTGATTCCATATTTTTTTTTATTTCTTTCTTTGTGTTTCTAATTTCACAATCAATTGCACTTTTAATTCTTACTATACTATGTAAATTTAATACTAGGTTATTAAATCTTTTATTAAGCGTATTCAATTTTTTATAAGTATAAACACAAAAAATCTTTAAACTGGTATAAGTTGATATTTCATTAATAAATTTTTTGTTTTGAATTTTTTTAGTCTCAAACTTAAACTGGTATCAGTTGTTATTTTATTAATAAATTTTTTGTTTTGAATTTTTTCTCAACATTTTTTGCTTTTAAATTTTTTAGTCTTCAAATTTTTTGTTTTTAAAATTTTTAATCAAAGCATAGGTGAAATCTTAAGTTTTTATCTATTTCATATATTTTTAGAAATAAAACTAAAATAATAAAAAGTTTTTTATGAGTTTTTAAGATAACCATTTCTTAATTTTTTTCTATTAATTTTTTACAAAATCTAGATTTCTTTATGGTTTAAATTATTACTTTTTTAAAATACAATTTTTTAGTCATTTTTATTAACTTTATTTCATATTTAAGAACTACTACTGAAGAATGCCATGTATTATTTTAACCTCAAAATGCTTTGTTGAAACATGTTTTATATTTAAACAAACCTAATAAAAAAACAAAAAAAAAAAAACACTTAGTCTAGTTAAAATAAAATTAAATAAATTTCATGTTTCTCATATTTTTTTTGTTTTTTTCTTTAATTGCAGTCTCGGAATATAAAGTAGAATCGAAATGTCACACCGATGTCACCATCTCACCACAACCACCGCCATCTCCCCACACCACCCTTTAGAAACGCGAAGTAGTGAGCGAACTTGCGTACTAGTGCTACTACCACAGCAATGCTTTTTATTATCGAACGCAATTTTCACCATCATAATTATTTTCATCACCATCATCATTTCTATCAAACCCCGCAAGCCAAATCATCAAAAACACTTTTATTTTCAAAATAAAAAACACCCAAACACATTAAAGCCAGCTTTTGCTAGCAAGCACCAACAACACAATTGGCAACTTAAAATGCACCAAACACATGTGCGGCATAACGACTCAGCAATAACAAATTATTATCGATTTTCCTTAGTTTGCTTTAATTTGGAATGAATAAATAATAAGAAGCAATGCGTTATTAAATCTGTGCTCAATTGTTACACACACACACACACAATTACATTTTCAGCTACTATACATACATACTGTATATGCACATTATATAAATACTTGTGAAATTATTATTGAAAGACTATACATGAATACTTTTTTATTAAAAAAAAATTATAAATAAATGTGAGTCGAAAAATTGAGTGCAACAGAAATGTGAAAGAACAAAAAATAAGAAAGAAAAAAAACGATTTGAATTTAGAGTGATAAATAAGCACGAAAAATATCAAATAATCATAGTTATAATAAGCTAATTTATATGTATGTATGGCGGCAATGTTTAAAAGCGCATTCAATGTAAAATTGTCATACGATGGCACACACAATGCAATTTCATTTTATTTTCTTAAGTTTAATAAAAGTTTGAATAATAAAAAATATAACAAGATTAACAAAATTATAGAGAATGTTGCAAATACTTATTGATATTAGCAGTTACATAACATATTTGTAATCTAAGGAAAAGTACTTGCAATAGTAAAATGTAGGTACAAGTACTGAAGTGTAGTATAAGCGCCAAAGTGCAGTACCAAAATAATTGTATTAAACGATAGCAGCCCTGCTTCATAAATTTAAGATAATGTCAAACATTCAAATATGAAGTATGTCTGCTAAGAAAACCTGGGACTAATGTTTGCTTTGAAGGCACACTTATTTCTGCAGCCAAATAAAATATGGCTCGGCTTGCCGTTCATTCAAAACCTTTGTGGAAACTGACACCATGTCAAAGGTCTTTCAATTCCAAACTGGTTGAGTTATCTTATTACTCGCGTTAAAAATTCGATTACAATTATTTTGTTAGGTACTTGTACTGAGATACTGTTACTTGTACCGGTACTTTCGTACTGTTTACAGCTACTATAAGGTGCGCACTCTTCAAGCAGCATTACGAAATTGCTATATCTTTAGATAATGTTTAATACTCGTTTTCTTTGTTGTTGATTGATGCATAGAATTGCTATTTCAGAAATTTTATTTTAACGGAACTGAGTTCTTTATACAATTTTTCACAAGCACTTTCAAAAAGTATTGAGTTTTAAATTCTATAAAAAAAACGATGTCGATTTTTTCCCAGTAAATGGATTTTGTTGTAATTATGAGCAGCGAAAAGCTCAAGAAAGTCACTCTAAATCGATACGAGTAAGAATCTTTTTCGCTAACATTCTCGGTAAATTGAAAGCCCTGGTAGTATCGATAGCCGGTCACTTCGATAGTTATCACCATGGTTAAAATATTATCGATAAAGATATCTTTAGTTTGTTACCACTATTACAAAAAAAAAGCTGCAATTTTGTTGCTCTTAGAAAATTTGTATTGCTTGGGTAGAGGGTGCATTATACATTAGGGTATGCCTGCAAGGTGTAGAACAAAATTTAGAAAACTAAGCCCGATAAAAAATATACTAAAGAGCAACAAATATTTACATACATATATGCAATGTATAAGTGAATAAAACGATATTAATTTTTCTCACTTTAAAATAATTACGTTGTTTATAAGTTTCTTAAGTTTACCATACAATTTAAAAAAAAAATATTGATTATGCTTTTATATGAATAAACCACTTCGGTTAATAAGAACAAAAAATAGATTTCTATATACATACATATATAAAGCAAATTAATACATACAAACAAAAAATTAATATACACATACTCCTGCCGAAAATAATGTTTTAAAAGAAGGTAATCAATGTATTTAAATTTTTTGTTTGTTTCGCCTTTAACAATGATTTAAGTAATCACGTTTTAACTATTTTTTTTATTACTAAAAATCTTTATATATTTGCACAAGCGATCTCAAAACCGTAGAGCTCACGCGGCCACAATCTGTTAAGGGTTAAATAGATTTTGCTGCAACTTATTTACTATATTTCTAAATGAGGAAACATTGTTCGACATTTTAGGATTTCAGTATTGATATTATAGAAATGCAAGCGTTTTAATTTTTTTTTAAGATGAAGCAACATTTTTTAATTTTTCAATTTTGAATTCTGCCGTTTGTGCGGGTCTAATTTGTAATAGATTAAGTGCTTTTTTGATCAGTTTAGATTGTATTTTCCTACTCGACTAAGCGACATGAAAATTCATCTTATTTGTATGCATTTTCCAACAAAACTATTTTCCAAAATTCCGCCTTTAACTACATTTCATACTCGTACTATGATTCTGCGTAAAAGAAATAAAAAATGAAATTCCGACTGATTATAAAAAGCTTTGTTTCTGCACCCCCACTCAATTCATCCTCTTAAAGGGTGTTGCGTTGTGTGCATAAGATAAGAAACTATCAATTAATGTGGTTTGTTGCTTTTGAGGGAAAATAAGGTAAATAAATAACAACAACAAAGAAACGCAAAAAAAAAAATTAAATAAGTATTTTAATTAGATATATTATGCAATGAAATAAATAAATAAACACCGCATACAATAAGTATATAATGAAAATAAAAAAGCATATATAAATTCAAGCGATATTAGATACATTGTAAAGCATATTTTTCGGATATTCAATGTTATTATTTTTACACACATACATACATACATACTACATACAGCATAATAAATGCTCATGCATACAGATATTTGTGTAATATTATTGTATAATTTGTAAGCGCTTATACATATATAACGGATATAATAATTTAATAAAAATAACACCCTTTTTCTATAAAACTAACAAAATTGCATTGAAGTCTTTTATTTTGCAGATAAATCGGTGTAGGTAAGTTCGTTGCTTAAGTCTTTTGTTTTAAACGTTTAAAAAGCTTTGTACTATAAAGCAAAGTTTAAATTTGGTTGAAATTGCTCACATATAGAATAAAACTTATTCAAAATTATTTAATTTAGTGTGGCCACTGAGTATGTTGTAAGGTTGCCACCTATTTAAAATTATTTAATTTTATTTATTAATTTATTTTTAAATTAAATTATTTATTATTTATTTATTTAATACGCCAGAGAATAATTTTTCTATCTTTCAAATAAACTACTTTTTGCTTAGAGTTGCCACCTCAACTTAATTTTAAATTTCCATAGTTTATAAACTTTAGTTTTTAGTTGTTGCCGCTGAATGTTAAGAGGGCTGCCACTTAATTGATTTTATTATAAGATGTAAGTGGTATTTCAATAAAAACATTTCTGAGTTTGGATTTTTTTTGCAAGGTTGCCATCTATTTGAAATTTTTTAAATAATGAGTAATAAAAAAAATTGCAAATATGTGTCGTTTTTCATTAAAAATATTTCCAAGCAGGGTTGCCACCTCAATTTAATTAAATATGCATATATGTACATATTTTTATATTTTTGCATATCCGCAACTATCGGTATCGGGAACCGCTGAAACGATAAATAATGTATAAAAATTTGTTAAATAATTTGAGATAAAATATAGATATGTTTATTAAAATTTCGAAGGCTGGTATAACGCTGCCACTTATTGCTATTGTTGCAATATTACCATATTTGTTCGAGACGCTCAACAAAGGAATGCAGTTTAAAAAAAGCTTTTACTAAAAAAAGTCCTTGGTAGGGTAAATCCAGAATCAAAAATTTGAGCCAGCGAGCACAGTGTTTTAATAACATTTGACGCTCATCAAGAGAAATACCTAAAACCTTCAATGAGTAATAATGACTTATGCTCCCACCGCCAAAAATCCACCACACAAACGAAGGTGTGCAAAGCAAGTCAACAAAAACAACATGCTATAAAACGCCAACATACAACAGGTGAGCTAAAATTAAACACTCACCTTCGCTTACACACGCTCTCACACGTTGTAGGTACGTTAGTGAAAACTCAAATGGTGAGAAACTCGTGGCATGAAAGGTTTTGTTCAACTGGCATTTTACCATTTTACCACAGTTAATACGAAATGCCAACAGTGCGATTCAGTTTTTAACGAATCAACGACAATTGCGGACGTCGGAAAAGTCGATGCGGTAACGGTTTTATTAACAACAAAATAATTTGGTGTTTTATTTTTGTTTTGCTGCTCATAATTTCATACCAAAATTTCATTGATACTTCAAAGTGGTTTACAAAATAACCAAACAAATCGGGTGTGCTTGTGCTGTTAGAGCAAGTTTAGACTTGCAGCTCGTATTTAATGCATTTGCTATTGAGACGTGTTACAGTTTCGAATTGGTGAAAAAAAACAAGAAAATAAAAAAAACAAAAGCAAAAAAAAAAAAATATATATATTTGTATGCTGATGTGACTTTTGTGTTTAAAATGAAAATGTTTAGCACAATAAAAGTACCACCAACAATAGCTGCAATGTGCATAACGTAGTAATAGAAGCACATAGAAAACAAAAACAACAATAGCAAAGACAAGTGCGTATATATGTGTGTTTGTGTTCCGGGGGAAAAAGTCTTCTTTTTTTCCAAGCTCACCGGAAGGTAAATAAACGTATAAATAAATATCAATGGAAATTACATACGTATACATAAATATATATAAATAAATATGTAAGCATGGAAAATAGGCTGCACTTATGCAAATACAACACATACATACATAAAGACCATAATATAACCAACATTCATTCATTTAAGGCGCGTTCATAGCAAATAACTCTTTTGTGGGTGTGAATTGATCTACATTGTTGTGGAATGTTGGCTGCTATAATTTATGTATGTATGTAGTATATAAATATAATAACAACAATAATGAATAATAAGCAGTGTAAAACTTCGTCAAATAGTTAAATATATTGTGGCATATATGTACATACAGTGGCGCTTAAAAAAATAGCACCAAAGTAAAACTAATATATGTATGTAAATATTTTTTATATCCAATTTTTTTTGCAAGACTAGAACAATGAGATATTTGTCGTGGCAAATACATACAGTGGCGCTAAAAAAATAGCACCAACAAAAAAATGGGATAATTTTTTTTTTTAATAATTTTAATTTTTAATTTTGTTTTTTGCTAGACTAGAGCAATGAGATATTTGTTGTGGCAAATACATACAGTGGCGCTCAAAAAAAAAAGCACCAAAAAAAAGTAATACAAATATTTGTTTTGAATATTCTTCATTTAGAAATTTTGTTTGCAAGTCTAGTCAGTAGCGCTCAAATAAATAGCATCAACACATTTTTTTTTATATTTCCCAGTGATTACAAAACGACTTATGTCAGCTGAAAATGTATTGCATTTTGGTTCAGACAGAGCGTTTTTGAAACTCATTCTGCGAGGCTGTTCTTGGGAAAAATAAAAACTAATGGTTTTTTCAAACAAATTCTGAGATAGGTAGCGAATTTTTTTAAAATATTTTAGTTTATCATTTTCTTTGTGGCAACCGAAGATTACCTTTTTTCAAAAATGTTTTATCCCAGAATTTGTTTGAAAAATTCTCCATCTCATCTCGTTGGCTGAGTGAAAGATCGTCCATATTTGAAAATATTTGAAGGGCTCAGAACCAAAAGGGTCTAAGTGACTCCGAAATTGATTTGAGATATTCAAGTTTAAAGTTTACTGCCTTTTGAAAATTCTATCTAAAATCTGGATAGGGCGTTTATTGTATGGTTAGTAGATGGCACTACAATGTCCGAAATGACTCGGATCTCTGTGCCAACAAATACACACCATATTCCACTATACAAATATGGGTATAACTCAACTTCAAAAAAAATGTCACTTAGATCCATTTGGTTCTGAGCCCTTCATTTTTAATAAAGCAGCTATTTCCAAATTTTTATTTCAAAAACTCCCTATTTCAGGATATGGTTGAGTGGTCAGCTCAGAATTTTTTTCAATACCGCCTTATTTCAAAATTAAATTCAAAAACGACCTATCTCAGCTGAAAATGTATTGAACTCTCATTCTCATTGAAGCTCATTCTGACTAGGGGTTTTTCAAACAAATTTTGAGATACATAAAGAATAATAAATGTATTGTGCTTTTTTAAAACTCATTCAAAAATATGGTGTTTTGAAAAAAAAAAACCCATTTTAAATAATATAAACAAATTTTCGTGGCTGAAGTTTGTATATCTAGAGGGTTGACGAAGGGCGTTAGGTTTTGAAAACTTTTTATTCTTATGGACGTATGTAAATAAAGAATAGGTTAGGTTTGGAAGACCACCATGAGAGACGAATTTGCTGCCAAATTAGTCCACCTACTTACGTTTTTTGCTGGTAACGATCAAGGCTTGGGACCCGACACACTAAAATCACTTCCATTGAAACTGCAGCCAAAGTCGCGCCTAAAAATTCTCTTCGTTCATGAGAACCATGAAAAACGCCCTTTTTGGCTCTTCGTAGCATTGAATAACTTCGTGCATCTGTTAGCGACACAGCACTTGCCCACCACTGCCCTACCATATAGCACCTGCTTTATCTTAATTAACATATAGTAGTCGGACTATTTTTTGTGAATGTAGATAAGTTTTGCTTATTGAATGGGATGCCATAAATGATAAGAATTCAATAAGCTTTTTATTATTTAGCTCGTAATAAATAAAGTCCTCTAACCATTGAAAGTTGTGACTACTAAAAATGAGTAAGAATGACAATGAAAACTTGTGGGCATTGAACTCAAACTAACTGCCATGTGTGTCTTAGCACTAATTTTGCAAAGCGTCTTCAATAAGAAATGATTATCAATAGCACAAAACATGTGATTAAATAGCAGATCAGGCATGGCTCACACTTTGAACAAATATTTGTGTTAACAATTTGAACATTCATTAAAGATTGCTACATTAAAACAATAACAAAAAACGCAAAATTATTCCAAGAATTATTGCCTCGAATACGAGTAGTGCTAGCAGTCTACCCAACCTAAGTAAATATGTACTTGCTTGTTTGAATGTGTAAATTATTATGTGGATAACTAATAACATGTTCACACTAAGTAGTAAAATAAGAAAATACATATGTATGTATATTTAAAAAAAAAAAGGATTTAATTTGAAGCATTAATTTTTGGCATGCCATTGAGTGTACACTTTATATTCAGTTGGGCAGAGAATAAAATATTTTTAATATTAAAAAAGAATTATTTTATACCCAGTTGCGGGTTGTAAACGGAGGCTTTAAGGGAAATACGAAACGGAATAAGAATATATGCAAAAACAATTTTTCCTGTATGAAATTTTTGCTGGAAGTAGCTCGTGCTCAACCAATTGTTCTCAAAGAGCTAGTACTAACGCAACAGGGTATACAAATATGCACATATGTACATATAGTACATAACTGCCTCAAAGATTTTCGACCCATCAAAAATTTAATGAATCAAGTTCAAGGCGAATCAAAACAGATGTGTCCACTCACATCATACCGACACGCGCCCGCTCGTGATTTAGAACTTTTTCAAAAGAAAACTACCTGCATAGAAATAAAATTTGTTTATCATAAAAGAGTGCTTGATTCCCTGTCTCGTTTGTTTTAATATTAAACAATTTTATGTTGAGGGTGTGGTCCATTGCGGATGAGCAGTCATTCGCTATGTCGTTTCATCTCGGAAATTTTTGATTGATCGCCATTGTTTTAGCTGAGGTGATTGTACTTTTGGATTGATTGTTAAAAAGTCGTGAAACACAAGAATTTCAAAATTGTTTTGTTGATATCGAAGCAGAACGTCGCTCATATGAAATTACTTTTTAGATTCTTAACTTTTGACAGACATTTAAATGGCAAATTAAAAGGCAATTCGCTGAAGTTAATGCGCCATTGGATGGAAATTTGAGATTTTCAAGAATTTTTTCTTTTAAGTATTTACTAGAGTTGAGTGAGATAACATACATATATGTCTATTAGGGAGGGTTGCATTTTTTTCCATTGAATAGCGTGTGAGTAAAATTTGTATTTTATAAAAAAAAATTGTTAAAAAGTTATGAAAAAAAATTAAATAAAAATACGTAACATGAGGGGCTTACAGAATTTTCAAAAAGTTTCATTAATTTTTTTCGTAGAAAATTGTAAAAATAAATCTATAAATATATAAAAATATATTATTTTCTTCAAAAAAAAAAAAAAAAAAATTATTGGACTTGCTTCATAATTTTTTTTTAATATATTTCTTTCTATTACTTACTACTTACTCTAGCAGAAAACTTTTGCAATAATTTCTTTAACTATGGAAATACCTTAGTTAATCAGTTATTTATTTAAAAATATTAGTTTTTTATTTTCTTATAAGGTACAAAAATTAAATTACAATGAAATTAAAAAAAAAAAAAAGTTAACCCCCCCTAATACATGTTTACCATTTGTTGGCAAATTCCATAAAAACTGTTTTTGTTATTTGAGTTAATCATGTGATAAGAATGGTTCGTAACTTGCACGTACATACATATGTAGGTAATACTCAGATAACTATCAACCAATTCAAGTCAATTTATAGTTTGCTCTACCAATTAAAATCAAAAAGTGTCAAGAAACTTGAATACCAAACGAAACGTTAGGATAGTGAGTGTTGATTTCGGCTCAAGCCGAGCTATAGCTATTCATATCGACTGTGTTGTTATCATAAATAAACATACGTCCCGAATAGTCTCTCCTTCAGCACTAAGGGTCGTGGAACCCTTCAGTGAGATTATTTTTGTTTGCGGTTGGTTTTTGTTTCCCAAACTGTTTGAACATTATTTTTTAAATTTTTTTAAACACATTTTAAAATATATTTAAAATGTTTTAAAATATATTTTTCTAAAAAAAAATTTTTTATTCATAATTTTTTTCCTAACATTTTTTTTTCTAAACAATTTTTTTTAGTTCTTTTTTTCCAAAAAATTTTTTTCCTGAATTTTATTTTCCTAGATTTTGAAAAACTCTTATAATTTTTAAAGTGATATACTTTGGTCCAAAGCGTTTTTTCCAAAAAGTTACTTTTAATTTTATGTAATTTTTTCTTAAACAGTTTTTTTTTACTTTTGGAAATATGTTTTTCAAATACTTTTATAGTTTTTTAAGGTTTAGTTTTTGAGGTATGTAAGATATATTTAATTCCAAAATATTTGGTTCCTGAAGCATTTTTTCTAAATTTTTTTTAAATAAAAAACAAATATAATTAAATGCTTTTATAATATTTTCCAAAATATTTCTTACAAATTCATTTATTATTTGTAACGTAAATGTTTTTCCAATTATTTTTCCTAAACATTTTTTCACAAATTTTTTGAATTACTTTTTTTTTTCCTTTTTAATTCATTTTTCGTTTTAATTTTTGTAATATACATTTATAATGTTTGTAAGTATATTTTTTTCCAAAATATATGTATCTTTCATAATTTTTTCTAAAGTGTTTTTTTAAATAATTTTTTTTTATATTTTTTTAATATTTGAAATATATTTTATAAGTAAATTTTAACAATAATTTTTTTTTATATTATATATATATATTTTTATTTCCAAAATATATTTTTCTTTCATAATTTTTTTCTAAAGTGTTTTTTTTAAATAATTTTTTTTAATATTTTTTTAATATTTGAAATATATTTTTTTAAATAAATTTTAACAATATTTTTTTTTATATTATATGCGTATATATATATAGTTTTTTAAGTAAATTTTAACAATAATTTTTTTTACAAGTTCTTTATACTGTTAGTTTTGTAAAATTTTCTTTCAAAATTTTTGTTTACATATTTTGAAAATTAAAAATTAAATTTTTTTTAAATAATAAAAAGTTAATTTTTTTGGTTTTAAGTTGTTTTGTTGAATATATAATATGTATGTATATATATTTTTAAATTTATTTTCTATGTAGAACAAGAAAAATAAATAAAACAAAATTTAAATCATATATTTTTTTTTCTTTACTTTCAGTTGTGATTACACTAAAAACAATAACAGGCAATGATGTGTGAAACTTAAAACACCAGCTAGTGTTGTTGTAATATCAATTCGTAAGAAAACAACATATCATTAAACAAGCTACACCAACAATTTAAACGTTTAAATTAAAAAACCAAACGCCTACAAGCGTGCTTAGAGCCATTCCGTGTTAGTGTTTCCGCTGTTACAACAACAAGCATTTTAATATTTGAATGAAAAATGTATGCGCTGGAAAATGATGACGTTTTTCCACGTAGTGAATAATAAAACAAAAAAAATGAAATACAAATTTTAGGTGTTTATGTGAGCTAGAAGTGAAAAATTTAATAATAACAAAAACAAATATTTGAGAAAATTTTAATATTTGGTGCAGATCGAAAACGAAAATTAAGTGAATTTTTAGTGCAGAAATAAGAAAATAATAAGCAGCGCAGTGCTTTAAACGACGTGAATATATACATATACATACATACATACATTTAGTTGTTCGATAAACTGCATCTTCTGCAGTGGTGAATTCGCATACACGTTTCATATTTGAGCGCAAAAAAAAAGGCAACAAGAAAAGTTTATAACGAGGAAGACGCGTGAACAGGTGTGCGCGAGTGAGAGTGAAAACCCAGCGAACGTCCATTGCGGAACTTTGAGGTGTAACTGCTTTCTGACAACAACAACAACACACACAAAAAACATGTAAAGAAATTAAGAAAAAAAAGCACTCGAATGTTACTTCTTTGGATGCTCAACGCAAACACACAACCATACAAACATTTATCACGAGCTAAAAAATATTTTTGTTGAGTAGCCGCTACTAACAGCATCTTTATTTCTTATAAAATACCGGCAGCATAACAAATAAGCAGCAACAACATCATCTACCAAAACAATAACAACAACATGGATACCACATCGACCAGCACTGCTGATACGGCCAATAGCAGCGCCAACAGCAGCACCAACTCAGATGCGAATTTATCGTTTTGTTTCGTACGGGTGAGTTTCACTTTTCATTATAGCCAATATATTTACTATTTATGTATATAAATATGTACATATGTACATAAGGGTGCGCTAATTGCTTAAGATAAACCTCCAGCAAAACACTGGCGAAGTTATCATTCCGTTCTTTGTTAAAGTAAATAAGAAAATATTTTAAACCAACTTTTATTGCCACCACTGTGTACAGCGGTTAAAAAATATTATCGTATAGTAAAATGTATGCTAAACTTTAAGTTGAAGATCTGGTAACGCAACGTTGAAAATTGTATTCAGTTTTATGGGACGGTTTTTTAGTGATGCGCGTACAAACATACACACATACATATATACAAAAAAATCGAAAAACTGTTGTTTTGACTTATTTTGCTCTCATAAAGGCACAAAATAATTTTTATGTAATATTTGTAATGTGCAGTTATCACCCTTTGACAGTTTTATTTTATTTTATTTTATTTAAATTTATTTTATTTTATTTCAATTCATTTCATTTGATTTTAATTTATTTTATTTTATTTTATTTTATTTTATTTTATTTTATTTTATTTTATTTTATTTTATTTTATATTACTTAATTTTATTTTATTTAAATTTATTTTTTTTAATTTTATTTTATTTTATTTTATTTTTTTATAGGAAAGAAAATATCACACCCTAATGTGCATTTGAGATTTCTGTTTAGGAATTTATATTTATTTGTATTCGTAGAAAAATGTTTAGCATCATTGCAATAAAATATACGGCTATTGGTTAAATTGTATTAAATTAGGTTAAGGTATTGCAAATAATTAATCATAAATTACGCTGTCGAGCTCATGGAATATTCATTTGATTAAAAACTACATATAATTGTAGGCAATTAAAAGTGATGGTAAAATGACAGCCTTTCGCCAATATTAATGCATTGCGTGTATAATGAAATGCTAAGCTGTTATGAGGTGTGAGTAACTAAATGAAGAGAATTTATACGCACCGTTAGTGTCATGGTCTAACTAACAGGTCCTGTCATTAGATCAGCTGATTTTTACTTTTTTTTCGTATTTTCAGTACACTTATTTTGCAGTGCGATTTTGACATTAAACCTATAAATTACAAAAACAAAATAAATGAAAATGTATGTTTGTTTGTTTGTCAACCTGCTACGATGTGTTGGACCATGGTTAGGTTAGGGCAGACAACAGTAACCATAACAATATCGATGTGGAACCAGAGCTATGTAGTTTATTTTTGGGTATGGTTATTGAAATTATCCAGTTTGTGACAAACTCATTGTGCCAAACGCGAATTTGACACTATTCTCTTTAAAATTGATGTGGTTCATAGTACTAATTTTTTATTATTAACTTTTTGGCAAAGCCTTGAAAAATAACTAAAGTACAATGTAAAAAACAAATAAAAAAAAAACACTTTCCCTTTCACTAAACTCCAATGTGCATAATATTTCAGAGAAAATACCAGCTTCAGCTCAAAAGTACTCGTACTCATTTGAGTAGTCAACTTTGCGTTTACTGCAATTTCGGTGGCCACCTATTTTATGTTGAATCAAGCAAAAAGGGGTGCCACTCACTCATTTTTTTAACATTAAAGTTTCGGGGTTTTCTTTGTTTTTGTTGTTATTATTGCATATAAATCATTTATGTTTCCATCAACGACTATTCGTCTATATACCAGCTAGTTTGTGTTGCTTTTTTTATCTCTTCCAAAAAATAACCGGTTTTTCTGTGATTGTATATAGTCAACATTCATGTAATGGGTATATAATAGTAGTATATATGTAGTATATGCTATAAACGATTGTGCATAATAAATATGTATATTTTGTCCGTTGGGGCTTTTCAATGTTGCCCATTTTGTCTCGTTGCATCTGATTTTGATCTGACATACGATTAATGCTATTTGACGTTGTGGTTTGCCGACTGAAGACTTGGCTAACCATCAATCGGGTGAATGATTTTGGGGAATTTATTGTCTTCATGTGCGACGATGCACTTCTATGCAAGTAAGTGCTTATGTACCCTGGTGGAAAAAGTTGCGTTATAAAACCTAAGATCTCAGGTTCATATCTAGAAATATTTACTACAACAACACTACCTTCAAGGAGACATTTGGTCAATTTATTATTAAATTCCTTTGCTAACTTGTCATTCAATGAACACGATTTCCTGCAGGGTACTTATAAAATGCTTATAAATACCTTTAAAACATGTTAATTAAGCATTTTTTAGCCAGCTCTAAACGAGTTATAAAATTGAGATAACGAAAAAGAGAAATATTAAAATGCTGTTTGTGGTTTAAAATGAATTTATTTTGTGATAAAACAAGAGTCTTTAAATCAGTCAGCGCTATTAATTGCGTAGGCCGATCCTTGTGCATTCGGGTGAAAAGATTTGAAAAAGAAATCGGAGACTATCAGAACATTCTAGTGATATAGCTTGCAAGGGCGCTCAGTAGCAGTAAATCTTGCCCAATCCTTCCGGGATTGTTTTCCAAAATAATTTTTATTTCCTTAAGTATTTAAACTAGCCTCTGTGAACTTCGAATGTTTTTCTTTCTAGCTTTAACATTCTAAGACAAACGCATTCATACTTTTTCCAAGACTTACCGCTTCAGTTGAAAATCAGCCAATCATGACCGGAGACGAAAGACGTATAAACACAAATTTATGAAGACAAGAACATGAAATCAAAATTAACCACCTGTAGACCGTGTAGCATACCGCGCATTGGCGTGGTGTCTTCCAACCACACATGACATGCAATACCAATAACAAGTGCCGTCCGTCTTCACACGAACATTTGTCGGTAGTGCACCATCTCGATCTCGTGATAGTTAATTAAGTATTATGCCTGAAATAAGCACTTTCATTTCCTTTACAAGTATTCTATCTACTCTCTGCTGTTTTAATTGTTTATTCCCCCCTCATTCAAATAGTGCTGATTTAATAAAGGTATTCTTCTTGAGGGGCTTTGTTTCAACTCTGACAGCAAGTGAAGCGTAGTGAAGAAGAGGTAGAGGGTGGCTGCTAACAAAAGTTCGCTTAGCTGGTGGTTCCTCTTTATGTAAGCTCAAATATCCAAAACTTTCTCAATTTTTGTAGAAAATTCTTTTAAGGAAGCCTTTGAGACGATTGGTTGAAACTGAGTGGAGGAAGGGCAAAGTATTTGAGGTTGGATTAGACGAAGTTCAATTCCAACACAAAGTGAAGTTCGTAAATGATTTTTTTAAATTTTTGGTGCAATATTCAAAGAATATTAAATTGGATATGTCGAAGTTGTTCGAAACACTACAGACGCAAAATTTGTCTTTGGTGAGTTTTAGATTCGAACAAATTCACGTTTCACCCAAGAATAAATAAGCATGGTGAGAATCTCTAAGTCACCACTGTATTCGACTATTGTGGTTCACAGAAAGATGTATGGTTGTAAAAAGAAAGCAGCAAAAATTTAAATGTCAGCTGTCAAATCAATAGAGATTGGCAGTTGACCATGTGAGCAGCTCTGCTGACCAATTATGCACCAAGCATACAATTTAATGTACATATACCTACATTTGACATACACATAAAGCAGGTGAAAAAACTAACAGCTGTTTCTGTAATAACTTGACACATCTCTTGAAAGCTTTCCAAAATATTTTTGAGGTTAGGAGAACAACATAAACATGACAAACCCTCAAATAACACAGAAACGCAAGAGACCTAACTAAATCATTATACTACGTTCTCAATGTCCGGCACTTCAAATTGACGATAATTTATGATATTTTTTTTTTACAAAATTATCGATATTGTTTGAAAAGTTAAACAAATTTTTGAAAAGCCTAAAAGCAAACTTTTAAAAAATATTCGAGGAATTAGTTTTTAGTTAAAAAAAATGATTCCAAATTATTGTTGGTTATGTGGAATAGACATCGAAAACCAAGTCTCCTTTTCAGTCAATCGAACTGTTGTTCAGCCCCTCCTTGAAGTGAAAAGAATCACACCACCACTGTCAGCTTAAAG
Source organism: Sphenella marginata (assembly GCA_951509765.1). Classification (NCBI taxonomy): domain Eukaryota; kingdom Metazoa; phylum Arthropoda; class Insecta; order Diptera; family Tephritidae; genus Sphenella; species Sphenella marginata. Next base: position 26,765,063 of record OX608081.1, on the reverse strand, counting down.
GAAATGTACTAAAATGCTTTCAAGTGTGGCACCGACTTGATGACCGCCGTCGAGCACCTACAGAGCTCATTCATTGTTCTCGGTTACGGTTGTGAGCCTAAGCACAGTAGCTTCTTGAAAGCAGGCAAACAAATAAATAAAAAGAAAATACAAAGCAACTTACGTCTTGTCGTTAAATTGTGGCAAGACTTATAGCTGCGTTGTTGCCTTTTCGAAGACTACACAGGGTTGGAGCATTGCGATAGAACGACGCTTCATTGCCGCCGACGCTGTAGGTGTTGAATGCCGTGTGGGTAACAGCGTACAATGATTCATTGACCTTTTCGTGAAAAGTCAAACTGCGTCATTATGCGTGCGCCAATTGGTAGTTAAATTGGTTTAAAGAACAACAAAAAAAGGTCAGACTGAAATTTCGTGTGAGTACATTTCCCTCATTGAAAGCGTTAAGACTGCAAGGAAAATTTATAATTTTCTAAATTTTTTTTATTGTAATTACAAAAATTATATGGAGAAATTGGGTTCGAGGGTACGCCCGACAGATTCTTGAACACCTTTAAAAAATAATTTTTTTCATTTGGAGCTACTTTAGTGAGTCTTAAAAATTTGGAGTAAAATTTTTTTACATAAAACTAAATTTTTTCTTTTAATATCTATGTATGTAGATACATTCCAAATTCCAACCAAAAAAAAAAATTCAACCCACTCTAATGTTCAAATTTTTACATTAAACAACATTTTTTTCTTTATTACAAATTCTAAACAAAAAAAATTCACTCCACTCTAATGTAAATTTCACCTAACTCTGTTTATGGTTAAAAATGTGGAGTAAACATTTTTTACATTTAACAAAATTTTTTCTTTCAATACACTACAAATTCTAACGACACATAAATAATATGTTCCACTCTAATATAAAATTTTTTTACATTAAACAAAATTTTTTCTTTCAATATTATGTACATTAGGTACAATATCTAACCACAAAAAAACGAAGAAAATCACCCACTCTAATGTAACAATTTTTTATATTAACCCAAATTTTTTACTTTCAATACATAGTACATTACAAATTTTGAACAAAAAAAAAAAAAAATAAAAAAAAAATCACCGCACTCTAATGTACATTTGACCTAACTGTGTTTATTTTTCAAAATATTAAGTAAACATTTTTCATTAAAAAAATTTTTTTTTTGCAACACATTCTGACCCAAAAAAAACACTCCACTCTAATGTAAATTTTTTTTACATTAAACAAAATTTTTTCTTTTAATAGATTAGGTACAAATTCCAATCACAAAAAAAAAAGCTCACCCCACTCTAATGTACATTTCACCTAACTTCGTTTATGGTCTCAACTCAGCCATTTATGCTTTGCTACCATTTTTCGGTTATTGACATTTATTTACTTTTAAGCATTCTGTGTGCCTGACCCCGATTATACGTCCATGTTTGATTTATGTCTTTGTATGTTGTATGTATGTCTGTTTACGTCAGTTAATCGCTACGTTATATTTTAAACTTTGCCGGTTTTCTTTGGCTTTGTTTGGTTTATGTGAATTTTTCGAAAAATAATATAACATTGTTTTTGTACAAATATTTTTTATTGTTATTGTAAATTGTTGTGCGCTTTAAATGCATCACCAACTTTGAACGACTTAACACGGTAATCATTCGTTCAATAGCCATAGCCGTAATAGTCGTAATACATACAATTAAATTATGAAAATTACGTGATGCTTAAAAATGCTTGAGTACTGTTATCGACGCATAGTTATAATATTCAAACATGAATGAATCCAGTCAATACACGTTTACAATGTGCAACAGTATTTTTGGGGGTGGAGTGATTTCCACAGTGGCCAAAAGACACTTTCGATTAATCTCACATTTAATCCCTAACTGATGGTAACTACTTTCCTCAGACAATACTCTACCCACCATGGCTAACCGTGGTGAAATTTTGCTTCCAAGCAATTACACATTTTTACTAACATCAACCCTTATTTATGAAATTTGTATGGAAAATAACCAGCGCCTAAAAGTATGCTGGCTCTACGACGTACACGAAGAAATAATTTAAAAGGTTGAAAAGGTGAACCTCTCTGAAAAAAATTAGGCACTTTTTGGGACCCGTGATTCACTTTTTATTCAGATTTGTAACGGTTGCTGGTTGACAGGCTATTTGGGAGAAGTATTTCTTGTTTGCATAGCATACTTTTAGGAGAAGGAAGTGTTTGGAGAGCACTAATGGGTTAATATGTTTTTCAAAACCTCCACAGAAAAATGAAAAATATTGTTGAACAGTGTGATTAGCAGAAAATATTATTCTAAAATGTTGTGCCATTTTCCTGACCACTGCTGTAAGTTTATTTTATATTCTGGCACCACTTTTGGCTGTTAGTATCGAAACCATATTTTTGGTTTACGTTTTAATTTCTTCTTTATAAACCGTTGTGTTGACATTAATTCATAATTTTTTGTTCTGAAAAAAAATTGTTATATTTTTGGCTTTTCTGCTTTTCTGAAATTTCCTTCATCGCCTCGTTTCTCAAACTTTAAACATTGGACGCTTTCTTTCTTAAGCATAGTTCTTTCGTAAGTATAATTTTATACCCAATTGTGTTGCTACCGATACCGGAACCACAAATATAACCAGAGACGAAACTAAAACCAGAATAATAAAAAGAACGGAAATCGAAAGCAGAATCAGAATCGAAACGGAAAATTTAAAAGGAACGGGAAACATATTCGAAACCCGAGTCGAAAGTTGAACTGTATCCGAAACCGGAACGGAAGTGGACCAGAACAGTAAGGGAGTCGAAACTGGAACCGAAACTTGAACCAGAACAAAACCAGGAACGGAAGATGGAACCGAAATAAAAATCGAAATCGAAACCGAAAGAGAACCGAAACAGGAACGGAAAATGGAGCTGAAGCGAAAATCGGAACCGAAAGAGGAAATAAAAATTGCAGCGAAATTACGGAATTAAAAAGTAAAGTCCACTTCCACCTGAAAGGAAAGACAAACCCGAAATGGAATTGAAACCCTCTGTCCGTGTGAAACTAACGTCATCCCTGTTTCTGCTAAAGTCCACATCTGGGTATAAATTTCTTGTTTCAAACGTATTTAGACTTCTTTAGTTCCTTCATTACCCTTTCGCTATATTTTAATTATGCCTTTCTGTTGTTGTTGTTTTAACAACAAAATCACTCCCCGAAGGTTTTGGGGAGTGTTGTCGAAATAACAGTCCTTGGCCGGATATGAATCCGGTACGCTCCGGTACTCCCTTGCGGTACTGCCCGACTGTCGTGGGAGCGATTTGGTATGACCAGTGCAACCTTCTAGGTCATGTCATCCCTCCTTCCGAAAGGAAAGAGAAGATGGGTAATGAGAGGTGGGAGGCATCATATCCGTAGATCAACCATCGAGTTGCACATCATTACCTTTGTGCATATTGGTCGCCTCTTACGACCGGTATGCCTACCGCGGGCATATTCTAAGCGTGACAAAATTATTAACAAAAATGACGGTCACGAAGAATGGGCTACAGAAAGCATAAGAGGAAGAATGTAATTAGCGCCTCGTTCATTATGTGACATTTAAAGCTTGGAAAATTGTACAGTTCTTATGTACTTGACTTCTAAATTGAAAGTACTAGACGTTTCCGGTTTGGTTTGTCTCTATTAAGTTAGTGAGTGAGGTAAATACATCCATTATCACAGCCATCCAACAGCAGTAAAAATAGTTTTGGAACTTAGACCAACATTTTATGGTTATAAATTTCGAAATGTTTCAAAATTGATTTCGGATATTTTGTGCAGTTTTTAAATTTTTGTAAATTAAATAAAATCAGACCTGTTAAGTAATGATTAATAATCCTAATGATTACCGGTTTGATTAATTACTTTTTGGAAAAGCATAGTAATGATTGATTACCCATTGTTTACGGGTTTTAATGATTGTTTTAATGATTATTCTAAAAAACAATCAAAAAACAATCACGATTTTTTATGATTTAGAAAAAAAATCAAAAAAAATCAAAAATAATCAAAAGTAATCAAAAAAAATAGTTTTGATTACTTTTGATTATTTTTGATTGTTTTTGATTATTTGATTACTTTTGATTATTTCTGATTGTTTTGATTATCTTTTGTATTGTTTGACAGATGGAAATATGCATAAGCGATGCATAAAGTTAGTTTTTGTACAAATTTTACGGTTTTTATTGCAGTTTTAGAAAACATTGAAATTGTATTGTATTATATTCAAAGAAAGAAGATACATACATACATATATGTATACTATGTAAGAAAATAAAAGATAAATAAAAATACTCTGTGAAAACTGTGTCGCTGAACCATTATATCAAACCGATACGTATCGTCGTTGAACACTTAACTTCGAAAAAGTCGCAAGCATTCCTTTTAGACTAGATAAAAATACTCTCAACTAGTAAGGAAGTCTAAGTTCGGGTGCAACCGAACATTAAATACCTAGTAGTGATCGGTTTTGGTATCCCAATTTACTCAGGTCTATTTTAATAACGGAAAAGTTGTTATAAAGGCAACTGATTGTTTTCGATAAAAACACTTCTTTTGTGAGTGGTAAATTCAATTATCACTAAATAACAAAATATAAATAGCTTTCCTCATGTTCATGAAAGGTATGAAAATAAAAACAATTAATTTAAAAAAAGGCAGTAGGGTGTTAACTACTTGCCCGTAAATCTTGCTTGGTTGTTATTCGATTTGCGTAATTTTTGGCAGGAGTATACTACATACTATTGGGAAGCATCTCACAAAATTTCATTGAAATACATTCTTGAAATTCCAAGCAATCGCTTTTGAAAGTAGCAGAGCTTTTATGCTAAAAAGTGGGAGGCGCCACGCCTACTTCACCAAAATCCACAAAATTTTTTTACAGTTTAGTTTTGTTTAAAAAGGCTAATATGTGTGTAAAATCTTATTTATATAACTTATACAATTATGGAAATATCGCGATTTTAATTTTACGAAGAAATATTTTAGAACTATGTTCAAAAAGTGGGCGTGTCCGTTCACCGATTTTGTTTATTTTTTCAGTAAAGAGTTAGCTTTATATGTTGAACACTTTCTCCAAATATCGTTTTAATAAATCAATTTTTACCGGAGTTATGGCATGGAAAGTTTTGTGGAATAATCCCCCATAAAGGGGCGGGGCCACGCCCATTTTAGAAAAATTTTGTGCTTTCGACTTTCTTTGCCCACGAACACTTTAAATAGAAATGATATACAGCTAGTTTAAGCAAAGTTATAGCACATTCAATATATCCATGATCCTTTTCAAAATCTTTCGTATAAAATTGGGCGTGGACCTAATCCGATTTCGCTAATTTTTTTTCGAAATATTGCCTGTATTAATATAAATATGTGTGCTGAATTTTATTTTGCTATCTTGAGCGGTTTTTGATTTATGATTAATAATATTTCCAAATTTGACTTAATCAAAAGTGGGCGGTGCCACGCCCTTTTTTAAAAATTTCTTCACAAATTTATTTTTTGCCTTAACGGTAAGGTACACACCAAATTTTATCCTTATAGGTGTATTATGTACTGAATAATCACTCTTTTTGTATTTTCGAAAATATTATATATATAGAAAGTGGGCGTGGCTTTTAACCGATTTTGCCTATTTTCAATACCGTTCAGAGATATGTAAAAAGGAACCTGCATACCAAGTTTCATTGAGATATCTCAAGATTTACTCAAGTTATCGTGTTCACAGACGGACGGACGGACGGACGGACATGGCTCAATCAATTTCTCTTTTCCTCCTGAACAATTTGATATATATAAGTCAATATCTATCTCGATTCGTTTATGCCGTTACATACTACTGTTAGGCCAATGAAGTTAATATACCTTGTGTGCGAAGCACTACTAGGTATAAAAATACTCAGCAAAAAGACCAAAAAAAATCAAAAAAAAATCAAAAACAATCAAAAAAAATCAAAAAATAATCAAAAATAATCAAAAAAAATCAAAAAAATCAAAAAAAATCAAAAGTAATCAAAAACAATCAAAAAAATTTGTTTTGATTACTTTTGATTAGTTTTGATTTTTTTTGATTTTTTAGATTTTTTTTGATTATTTTTGATTACTTTTTGATTTTTTTCTAATTCTAATCAATTAGTAATTGGAAATTTCTGAAAACAATTAAAATAATCATTAATGATTGAAAAAGCTATTCAATCAATTGATTACTCAATTCTAATGGGAATTTAACAGGTCTGAATAAAATACGAGAAGTATCTTCTTCTTTTTTTTAATAGAAAAATTGGAGAAAAGGAAAAGTCATATTTTTCAAAAAAATTTCCAATGCTATGAAACTGAATGAAAAAAAGTTTCAAAAATATTCTGATGTTTTGTTTAAAATTCACTTTATTAAAATATACAAATATTTTTAGAAAACTTTAGGAAGTGTTAAAATGGGTCCTAAAATTTAAGTTGGACATCTAGCAATATAAGAGCGAAATTTGCATTCAATTCTATGCAGAAGTTTATGAGAGATGCGCGAACAAACATACAGACAAAAATACAAGAATTTAATTGGGCAACTGGAGATACCTAGCGATCTCAAACAGTTGTCCACTTGGTATGGGTTACCGAAAAACATATTCATTCATTCGTTGTCGCTGGGGTTTTTATCGTTCATACAGCTCATGAGCGGGATTAAAGTAGCACTTCAAAAAAATGTGATAAGCGTTGACAATTGAAAGAAATGTTTTCTCCAGTAGCTTCAAACTTATGTATGTATCCAAACATGCTCATACATGCATACTCATTCACCGTTATAAGATTTATCATACACAAGAATCAAGTGTAAAGCTTTTAATTAATAAAATCTCCTACTGATCCAATGAATGAAATCTCAAATAAAGCAAAGGAGTATAACAACAACAATAACAACTCGTTAAATATCACAACCATAAGTAGGCGTAACGAATGATGTAAATATATATGTACATATGTATGTGTATATATTTTTTTCCTACTTTTTTCCCTCTACAACCCATAATCGTCAAAAGCCAAACAACAAAAAAACGTGTTGCCATTTGAATTTTTCGCTTTTATCACCAATTTTTTGTAAAACTCCACTGCCTTTGTTTGTTTGTTTTTTTGTCGGTATTGTATGTTTGAGCGTATGTTGCTGCAACTTGTTGCATTTTGTGAAAGCTGGTCACATTTGTTATAAAAGCTTTGTTTGTTTGTTAGCTCGGCCGAGTGTTTATTGTTGTTAGATTTTTTTTGTTTTTCAATTTGCTCGCTGCCATTTCGTGGAAGTGATTGCCGCGAATTTGTGAATGTTTTCCATTCGCACTTTTACTAACAAATTTTCAGCCAAATTGCTTTTGTTTATAAATTGCTACTAATTTAGGTGTATTTTTTTATTGTTTTTAGTTTAGTACAGTAATAACAACAATTTATGTTGGCTCTTTTTTCGTGTGAATTGTGTTTAGCACAGCAGTGGCGCATTTCAACATTTTTGATGCAATTTTCTTGAAAGTTGTTGGGATGATGCCATAACCATCTCTTAAAGGTTGTATCCTCTGGGAGTGGAATTTGAAGTCGCACTGCGGGTTGAACGAGATCGGACTCACTTCGGATATTAGATTGGTCAATTGGTTCCTAGTAAGATGAAATTGGACCTTCCCTAGGTTGGTGCTGAAGTTTTCTTCTTCTTCCTTACAACCTTGAGGAATTGTTTTTGTCGTTAAAAACAACAACCACAATGGTCGTCTTAGCTCTCGTTTCATTGGAAAAAATTCAAACAAATATCATCTGTCTCTCCTGGCCCAGCTGAAACTGTCGCCAATATCTCTGGTATTCACTGGGTACTTCCGAGCCCAATTTGGCGACTTTGATATCCTTAGACTTAATGTTACGATATTTTCCGTCCGTAACTTATATACTGACGTAAAATATCGTTATGCACCATTAAATTACCTTTAACGGAGTTTTTTTTTGCAAAAAATTGGGCGTGGTCGTTAGCCGATTTTGTCTATTTTATTCCAGGATACTCATACTTTTAAAAACAAAATTAAGGAACTTGGACAAGAGAATTTCTACGACTTTTGAGCTATAGCGTGTAAAACTTTCCAAATTGTTTACTTCATTTATTGGCAGTGCCACGCCCTTTTTCTAAAATTTATAACTATAAACTAAATTCTTTAGCTAACCGCTTTAAGTTCATGAATTATCAAATTTTTAAGAGTTTTCCGTAGTTTTTTATAAGGAAAAAGTGGGCGTGGCTGTCGTCGGATTTCGGGCTATATACCAAATTTGTTTGAAATATTGAAATTTTGAATAGTTTTCTTAAAAAAATGGCTCGATATATTTCTGGATTGTCGATAACTGATCGGTTTGAATCAATATCGTTACCGATCCGTTACAACTCACCATTATGCGAACAAAACTACAATGCCTTCTGCGCTCAGCACAACTATTTTAAAAAAATTTCCAACTTTCTTGTTTTGAATTTTCATCGTCTATCGTCTCTTCCCTGCTGTTGGCACATTAATTGAAGGTGTGTTCGCGCATTATTCGAAGCACGTCCAGTGCCTAGTCAGCCGTTAGTTAAGAGCACTTTTGGCACAGGTAACATTTACACGCGCTTTGCAACACCTGAATTTATACTTATTTTTGTTGTTCCACACATGCGAATTCTTTGGTTTTTCTTTAGTCAAAATTGCGTAAACTGCATCCGTAAATAGTAGAAAATGTTATGCAGTTGTTGTTGGTAAATAGAAAAATCTCAACAAAATCACGTTTGGCAAACAAAATATGCGCCGCATGCCAATATTTAGATGGTTTCGTTTGTTTAGTCAACGGTGAATGGTGGTTTATTTACTTTTATTTGTTGTTGTTTATGAGTTAAATACTTTTCTCCATTTTGGCAAGGTAATTTTGCGATTGAATAACAGAAATATTGTTTAACAGTTAGTAGAGTCGAAATGTTTTACAGTGTAAGATAGCGAGTTGATGGGGGAGGGGAAGTCTAAGCTAACAAATTATAAACTCGTGCTCGTGAGTTTGCGTGCTTGTTTGAACATGTTTTAAGTACAGAAAAAGTTGCTCATAAATATTTAAATTTACTTTTAGAAGTGTTTCGGGAATATATAGAAGGCAGCCTTCGAAGTAAAAAAAAGTAACTTAAAATCATTAAATTTCGTTCTACTTTCTTTGATAAACCATTTTTGAAATCTTTGGGTAGCCAAGTAAGGCCTTCTCAAATCTCTGACATATGTACATACCTACACCATTCAATTTGTATCTACAAAAAATCCTTCTCTCCACTTATAAGTCTCAACAAGCATTTCACCAGCACTTTTTTGTCACTGAAAGCAAGAAATTCCTCAAAAATTATATATTTGTTGTTTTTGTGGTCTTTTTCTTGGCCTAACGCACCTGCAAAGTTTGTTTGCGCTGCTGATGCTGCCTGTTTTCATCTCAGCACAACTTTCACCCATAAATGTGGTCATAGATTAGCAAGTTTTACCACTTCGGTTGCCACTACCAAAGATGGATAGTTTAACTAAAACCAAACATTGTTGCCACAATGCCTACAAATAGTTTTGTTTTTTTAGTAAACCACTAGGTAGGGATGTTTTTATGTAGTATGCACACAACAAAAAATAATGTAGGGAATTTGAATAAATATGGCAAACGGAGGTAGATGAATTAAGGTTATGTAATATCTTACTACATTTTTGATTTGTTGCATTTTTAGAGGTTGCCAAATGTTTAATTTTTTTTGTAGATCAGTAAAACCCTCGATTTCCTGCATTGACTAGAAATATTTTTTATTGAAGTATGACAAAAAACCATTCATTTGGCTTATCTTATTTAGTTTTTAATTTCAGTTAGGTGGCAACCCGGAAAAAATCTTTTATGTGCAAATACTTTCATATGTAGATTATAGCAGATAACCTAAAACCTATGTGCAAAGCCGTTTTCGACATAAAGCGGATATGCAAAAAAAAGATATGTATTGGAATCAGGTGGCAACCCCAGGTGGTAAGAAATATTGGCGGGTTTAAGAGAAAGTGAACGATTTTGTTTAGATTTAAAATAGTTTTCTTTTTTAATGTCGATTTAGTATTTTCATCGGCATGGCTCGGGAAAATTTTTTATGATTTGTTCCTCATAGAGAGACAGAGAGAGAGAGTAAATAACAATGAGAGTGAAGGAGAAGGAGAGAGGAATGAGAGAAAGAGAGAGGGTGAGACAGAGAGAGAGGGAGTGAGAGTGAGTGAGAGAGAGAGGGAGAGTAAGATCGATATAGAGAGGGAGAGTGAGAGACAGAGAGATGAATTGGAGCATGAAGCGTCAAATCGCTGTCAAAAAATCCTCATACCCACAAAATTTGTATGAATCATCTCGGAATAGCGCGACGCTAACGCCCTCTTGGTATAAGCATTTTGATTAAATAAAATAAAAACTTTATAAGAAACAATTTTTTGGTGGGTTTTTTTTTACTTCAAACAAATAAGCACACCTTTATGTTTTGGGCCAACAGCAGCCTACTATGCGAGTGTTTCATCAACAACAACAAATAGCACGACATATTTGCGCATTTAAAAATAAAATTTAATTGTTTATTTAACTTGTCGCACATTTGTAGTATGTATTTGAAAGTTTTCTTTTTTAGTTTTTTTAAAGTTCAAAAACAAATCTCATTATCATTGCGAGGTAAGTTGATTATACCTCAAAATACTGGTTAGAGAGACCCCTAGCCACGTTAGGATATCAACGAGCTATTTGAGAGAAACTCAACGAGAGTTAGTTATATTTTATTTAAAAACAAAATAGCTGCCACCTCCCATAAGACCCACTCACATCCAATTGAACTTTTCTCAAACTTTTCAAACAAGCCGTTACGCTTGTCAAGCACGCCATCAATTTTTATATGTACGCACGACCACCTTTTAAGCAAATTAGCTACAAACAGCCCACGCGCTTTAAGTGAATTCCACTCTGCTATGGTACACTCAGTCAAACATCATCATTTCGCTTTCTTCAAAGCCACTCTTCTCTCCCCCTTACAACAAATTTTTCCAAAAGAAATCATGACCTATGCAACTGACGTTTAACTTTGCTTCAATCACAATTCACTCAAGCTTTGACAGCCGACCCTTTATTGTTGTTGCTGCGCATTTGTGTGTTTGTGTGTATGTGTTTAAAAACCAGTTGCCCATAAATGCTTGTGATATTGATCTTTTCCCAAAAACCAATCCATCCAAGATTGTGTCCAAACAAAAAAAAAACTTTCTTTTGAAATTTACAAAATTTCTCCTTAAGGCAAGCGGCATTGTTGGTGCGCGATAAGCAGTGCGGGGCAAGAAGAAGTGGAACGAAAATGTCAGCGTTTCTCATCGATTGACGTTTGACAGCCATAAAGTAAGTTGCGTAATGTGACAGGGCGAGCAGGGCTTTTTATTTATTTTGGTTGGATGCACTCTCGCTTTCATTGTTATCGTTTAACTAGGCGGACTGCCCACATACAAACAAACATACCGACACACGTACAGCGGTGCATACGAAGTGGGCTGGGAACGAAATGTCTCAATATTGATTGTTGGTAGGTATTTCTTTTTTTTAATGTTTTTTTCGTGTTTTGAAAACCCGCTTCAATTCACTAACAAAACAAAAACAGAAGTGAAATCTCTTAGGTCAGGTGACATAGCGATAAATTCAAAAATGTAAAGGTGCAATTAGTCAAGACTTAGATTTGAATAGACTAGCAAATGAGCATTTATACAAATTTCTAAGTTAATTGACTACGCTGCGGTTTGTAATATGACAATCTGCTTTACAGCGATTCCGTTGCGCCCTATGGGGGGAGCCTTTTTTCAACTCCTTTACAAAAGATTGCTGCCTTCTTAAATCTACAACATGTTGACTTGTTTGCTGGATAATTTTCCTTTTAGTAAAGAAAATTTGTACAACAATGTGGCTAAAGAAAAACTTGAGTGAAATTCCTTTCTGCGCATGCGCACGCATTTAGCCCAATCGAGTGTGCCAGACAAGCGAAGTACGCATGCGCAAGTGTATTTGCAATAAATATCTATTGTATGGCGACATCATAAGCGGGAAGTGGATGTAACCAAAATTAGGAACAAGACTTGACAAATTACCTAAAGCGAAATGCGGTCCAATGAAGCGGATGTGACAGTGTTGCCAACTGCGCCAACAAAAAAAAAAAAAAAAAGCGCGACGTAACAAGACTAATAGCCCATCAAAGGCGGCATAGATGGAACATAAATATTTATCTGCTTATATATACATACTTTTATATATACTTTGACAACATGGTATACATATTCATATGCTGGGGTTACCTCTTCCCTTTTTATTTTAATTATAGACAATCTTGTAATTTATTCTTAAGGGAATCGCTTTAAATGGCAGTTGTCAGAAATGGTTATAAAATCCTTTACTGATTTGTGAGAAATATCTAAACAAGTAAAATATTTGTATGAAAAAAACATCGTACATGCTTTAAACGTACTAGAGTGGGATGAATTTTTTTTTGATTAATTAGTTAAAAAAAAAATAAATTTTTTATAAAGATGTTGTCAAATGCTCTCCGAAAGCAATGTAAAGTCAATTTTTAAGATTTATGATTTTTGAATTTTAGTTAAAATATCAAAAAAAAAATTAAAATTAGATTAAAAAATAAATAAATAATATTAGATTTTTATTTTAAAATTTTGGACCAAAAATTTTTTTAGAAAAAATGTTTTCTCACCCACCCTAATGTTTATTATTCTCTTATCTATAAAGATAGGTTACTACATTGTTCTCTACACACATTTAATAGTATCATATCACAACCCGAAACTTGGCAACTTTTATCTCTCACTTTCACCTTCACGAGGTGAACTTAAGATCCAGTTATACTTAGACAGCATAGAATAGATTTGATAAACATGACATATGGCACTGGGATGACATAATAGAGGTTAAATGAATTTTTGCTGTAACCTCTTACCCAACACTTAAACAAACTTAACTCGACTAAGCAGACTTTTCCATTTTCTACGAAAGTTCTAAGTGACGTTTACATTGTGACATACAATTTGTGTTTTCTTAGTTCATTTTAATATTGTTTTTGAGTGAGTATATAAAGTAAAAAAAAAATTATCTGACACTTTTTGGACTTGCGGGAGAAAGTGAGAATTAAATGGAGTATGATCAAGACAAAGTTCCCAACTTAAGTCATAGTCAAGTCAAGTCTATGCTATGTAAAACTAACAGCAGCTTTAGTATCACAGAATATTAGTTAAGGTTTGATGTTTTTGCAGTAAAGAATTGTCAGTACGTCCCACTGTGACTGAGAAATTAAAAGCTTACACTATGTTCACGCTATCTTAATTTTGCGAACATTATTAATTTCGTAGCAAATCCAGGTAAAAATAATTAATTTCAGCTGCTGCTCTCGAAAATATGATGAAACACTTAATTTGAAACAAATTAAGAGCGAAATCAGCAACTCATCTGTGAACACTTTAAATGTTATCGATAATAATCGAAAAGCGCATTGTGACATAAATAATTGCTCAGTGAAATTTAACATTTTTCTATGTCGCTGGAAATTGAAATCAAGAAGCGCAGTTATAATTTATTATTATTTCGGAAAGCCATTTATAGTATTTTCAGCTGTGGTGTGTACATAGTTTTACTTTTAATGCGATGGTGTCAATCAGATTATTGATTTGACTGACATTACTCTCTAATTATTGCTACCAAAAATTAAAGTTAATAACACTCTACCGGCAACACTTCATTTATGGGCATTACTGCCACTCTCCCAATTATTTAACAGCATTCAAAAATATTTGAAAATTTTAGCTAATTCACTTGTTGCTTGTTCGCAGCAAAAATTGTTGCCTCAATTTAAAAAAAATCATGTTTAGCTGCAGAAAACAACTTAATTTTAAGTGTCAAAAAAATGCGGAAAATAAAAATATCGATTTATCGATAGCCATTAAGCGGCATTTTTGTGATTTAGCTTATAAGTAATGAACAGCTAAGCAAATGCGCAAAGAGCAAAAAAATTAATTGACAAATTGGAAAATGTACATGTTTCCGCTTATTAAATTACGTAATATGTAATGGAAAGTTGCTGCTTCAATCGATAACCATTTATGTTGCTGACGAAATATTTTGTTTATTTACGAATTCATGCTTTTATGTATGCTTTGATGTGTACTTACATGTAAAAATCTTATCAACGTTATCACTATCAAAAATGCAATTTCAACATATTGTTGCTTCTAGCATTTTGTGTTTTTGTTTTTGTAGTGATGTTTGCTGATTACAACAGTCTGTTAAAGCTATGTTAACTCAACGCTCCGATAACAGAGCATTGCAATTAGGTGAACACAAGTAGCTTGGTATATGCATTAGGGTGGTTTGGAAAAAATATTTTAATTCGCTTAGAAATTCTTACTTTAAGAAAAAATAAAATTAAAATTAAAAGATAGACAAAAAAAAATTTGTTTTTGATGCGACTCGATCGGTACAAAATTTACTTTATGAAAGATTAGAATTAAAAGAAAACAAAAAAAATTTTTTTAAATTTAATTTTTAATAATAATAATTATTGGTCTCATTAAAATTTTTTACGTTTTTTTTTGAGGTGGCTCACCGGTACCATTTTTACTTTGAGATATAAAGAAATGGAAAGAAAAACCAAACAAATTTTTTGAGGTGACTCGACAGGTAAATTTTTTTCTTAAAAAAAAAAAAAAATAAAAATAAAATAAAATTTGCTTGCTGTTTTTTTAGAATTTTTTTAAAAGTTCACTTTGAAAAAGAAAAAAATTAAAATAAAAACAAGGACATTTCTTTTTTTTTTGAGGTGGAATTTTTATTAAAAAAAAAAAATAAAAGAAAAAAAAAATGTTTTTAATTTTTTTTAGGTGACTCGGTAAAGTTATTACTTTAAGGAAAAACCAAAACAAATTTGTTTCCTTTTTTTTGAGGTGATTCGACCGGTAATATTTTTACTTTAAGAAAAAAAAAGTTGAAAGCAACACAAAAAAAATTTGTTTTGTGCTTGTTGTTAAAGTAACGCTACTGGTAAATTTTTTATTAAAAAAAATTAAAAATTCCAAGAAAACCAATTTTTTTTGTGCTTCCTTTGAGGTGCCTTGACTGCTAATTTTTTTTTTACTTTTTTTTTGGAGGTGACTCGGTCGTTAAATAAATTTAAATTAGTTATACCAAAAAAAATTTTAGTGTTCTAGTGTCTGTCAATGTTAAATCAGATGTTAAAAAAAAATTTAAATAGTTTTTTTTTTATTATTTTTGTTATTTAAGATTTCACACAAACAAAATTAAATACTTCAATAAGGCTTGTAGTCTTTGATGAAAATACTTCTATACTCTGTCTTGAAGTGTATACATTAGGGTGATTGCTTCACGCATATTATTAATTTAAAGCTAGAAAAAAAAATTATCACCAATTTTGAGCCCTTAATATTAATTTTAAGAAATTATCATTTTTTCGCTGAAAAAATAATAAAATATATTAAGGAAAAAATTTTCTACAAGATCCATAAAACCGATTCACAATTTTGCAAAAATTAAAATTGCGAGTATTTACATACATTAATATTAAGCGTTAAAAATTTGACATAATTTTTTTTTACGATCAGATTAATATTTTGCTTAAAAAGCACAAAAAAAAAATCGAAATTGAATCACCCTAGTATACACTTAAGTAGTACAAGTACCTTCAAAGTACTTCATGTCGCAATATTTTTTTTTTATCTACATTTAAAAGTTGTTTGTTTGCCCAACAGCAATTTAAAAATAAAAGTACAAAAAATAAAAGAAAAAAAAATAAACTAGTATATTTCGTAATCAGCTGATAAGCCTTGCTAGTATAATGTCGCTATTACCTACTTCAGTTTGTTGTCTTGCCGCTGTATTGCACCCGAAGTGATATTGCTGGACTTTAACTGGCTTACCTACTAACAAGTACAAGCAGACGAGATAACAGCTTGTTGCATGATACAAACAAATATTTGGTATTTATGACTGTCAGTGATGTTGATTGGTTTGCTTTTTGTTTTTGTAATCTCGCTGAGAGTCATAAACATATGAAAATTGAGTGGTCCGAAAAGAGGAACTTAAATATGTATGTACATAAAATCGAGCCTTTTTTTATTGCCATTACTGTATAAGAGCTAAAATAAATCTGTTGACTCAAAATGGATACTAAACTTTAAGTTGCAGATCTAGTCATAAATTGGCGAAAATTCCATTCAATTCTATTCAGCGTGTTTTAAGTGATGCGCGAACAAACTCAACGACATACAAACAAAAGTTTAAAAAGCTATGTTTTAGCTTCTGTTACTGTTATAAAAATGTTGTTGTCTAAGCTTTAGAGAAGGCGAGTTGTTTTTTAAGTTATTATTATTTTTTTATTTTATTTTATTATTTGGCTCAGGTGCTATGTGACCGTTTTGCTCAAATTGTATGTATTCATTTGGCTCAGGTTCTGACGACCATGTTTGCCTAAATGTTCAAAATTGTTTGTTCTTTAGAGAACGGGAGGTGCGGTACACCTGTGATACCCTGTATGTATTTTTGGTGGCGAGCACTGTTGGCTCTGAGGCATGGCGCGATTGGCTTCCTCATTTTCGCTTGGAAAAACCACACTTTGGCTTTCCAAAACATAAACTATATCTTCGAAATATTTTATAAGCTGATTGCGAATTACAATAGCATGCAATGCAAATAAAATAAACGAATGAAAAACCGTAGCTTATGTATGTATGTATGTCGCTTAAACAGTTGTTTTTTTTCATTAACATCCATAACAGACAAACATCAGTCTGTTAGAATTTTATTAAATAAAATGAAGGTAGCAATGAAAAATTACTAAAATTGTGTTAGCTCAGCCGCAATTGTGGTAAAGTGGCCACATTCTAAATGACCTTAATAGCTTATCACATATACATATGTACATACAAATGTGGGTAAGTAATTTTATATGTAATAAAATATTACAATTTTTTGGTAGATTTATTGGTGTTTTAAATGATTATAAACCTGTGATCCCAACCTTCACTTAGCTGGTCTGGTGACTATTTCGGTACAAGTACGAGTATGTAAATTGTCGAATGCGAGTATATATACTCGTACATATGTACATACAAACATACCAACAATGTTAAAGGTAGACAAGTTAATTGAGCAATTGCTTTAACAAATATTACAAGTAAATCTTAAGAGTAAAAATAAAATGGTTCGTATGTTTGTACATCAGTCATGACATGCACTTGAAACTTGAATTTCTGGCACAGTTTTACCGATAAAAGATCTCAAAAGAAATGTTTAAGATGTCAAGTTCACTACAAACAATTAAAGTGAAAAAAAAAAATCTGAAAATAACAGCAAGCCATAGACGCAGTGAAGAGTTAGTACTTTATAAATCACATCAGACATTAAGAAGTTAGCTCGAGTGAGTGAGCTTGAAAAGGTGTTTAAAGGTAGTTGGGGGTTCAAGTCGATATTGATGATCTGGATGGTTAGATTTATAAACCTTTTTGGAAATTTAATGAAAATGTTAACTTAACCGTAACAGCAGCTTTTACCGTAACCGTAAGCGTAACAGACACAGCCATAATCGTTATTAACCTCAAATCGCGGTTATCGTAATCCTAACTGTTGAACAGAATACTTCTTCATTTCCTTCTGATAATGTTTACGGTTATGGTTATGGTCATGGTTATGGTTATGGCCATGGTTATGGTTATGCTTATGGTTATGGTTATGAAACCCAATTTTGTAATTTTTATTATTATTGGTATGGTGATAGTTATGCTCATGATAACTTTGGTGATAGTAATTGTATCGCTATGGTTATTGGTATTAGTAAAAATATGGTTAAGGTTTATTATAGGTATGTATAAGGTTATAGTTATGGGCATGATAGCCCTATGTTTATGATTATGTTCTTTTTATGGTTATTGTATGGATATGGTTATGGTTATGGATAGGGTTGTTGTTATGGTTATGGTTAGGTTATCGCCAAGGTCACTTTTGTGACTACTTTTTTATTTTATGGTTATGCTTATGGATATTTGTATAGTAAAGTTTACGTTTATGGTTATGAATAGGGTTATGGTTACGGTTACGGTATTTTAAATTTTATTCAAAAAAATATAGTATTTAAAGTTAATATATCTAATTTCCTTAGTAACTAGTACTCATACTACTTTCTTGACTCGTTTGGGATTCAAGGAATCTTCGACAGTAAGATGAGAACAAATCAATTTCGCTTTAGTTTCGTTCAAAACAGTTTATTTTCTCCCCATAAATTTTGCAGCGCAGAAAATAGTCTGGGGATCACTGTGACCAACTTTTCTTAAGAAACATGGGCGTAACCCCGGTTTCAAGTCCACGATTTTGAGGTGGAGGTGTTCAGAACGATGCCTAGAACATTTTCCGGACTTTTCTCTCCCCCACAAACCAACACATTATAATCTATAGACATTCCTTTGATAACCAGGCTTATGTGAACACCTTAAATGACGTGGATTAATGGAAAACCGGCGACTTCAATGGTTGAACATAAATTAAGACGCAAAATATGACCATAAAAAATAGTAAATATGTACAAAAATAAAACAACAACAAACAAAAGAATAAAAAAGTAAATTATTGCTTTGTAGAACAAACAAAAACAAACTTTACGCCCCAGTCATTTCAGATATGCAATATTTAAGTACTTAATTATGGATGTACGAGTTTGTAAGTACTCATGTTAAAACAATTTTATCAGCGACTGTCAAACTGACATGTGAATTATCGACTCTTCAAGGACGTTAGACACTTTTAAGGGCATTTAATGAAAACACTTTAAATAGGAGCTTATAAAAAGAAGCGAGACATTTTATTTTGATTAAATTTTGAAATTAATTACAACAAATACTTACATCGGGGGGATTATGTAACAGTTTTATCGAAGTGTCCAAGTACTTATCTATAGGATATCAATGGTTATACTAAGTGCAGAATTTGAGTTTTCTTAATGCATTCAGTTTGTAAAAGTTCGGAGATTCCAAATAATTCGCAGTTCCGAAAGAGTCCTTTGTTCCAAAGAAAGTCACAGGTTAGAAGCCCGTCAATTATTTCCTACTAGCCACTTAAACCAGACAAGAATCACCGGTTCCAAAAACCGTTACTGCTTCCAAATACTTCATGGGTTACATAAAAGTCACTAGCTTCAAAGTAATCACTTTTTCGAAAAATGATTGTTTCCAAAAATCACAGGTTATAGAGCAAGTCTCCCCAAGTCACTTGTTTAAAAAAAAAACTGCTCCCTAAAGAAGACAGCTGCTCAAAAAAGTCTAAGATTCCATAAATTCTAAGATTTGGTAAGAGTCACAGGTTCGGCTAAAAAAGACAACGCTTCCAAAATTATTTACTGGCTCCAAAAAAGGCACTATTTACAAAAAAAGTTCACTATTTCCAAAAAGTCACTGTTTCTGAAAAAGTTAGGGTCTTTAAAAAAGTCACTTGGTTTCAAAGAATCATCAAAAGTTATTACTGTCAAAAAGTCACAGGTTCAAAAACTGGTCACTTCTATAAGAGTCACTTGTTCCAAAAAAGGCAGCGGCTTAAAAAAAAATTTAGATTTATTAAAAAAGTTATAGATTCCACAAACTTCATAGACTTTATAATAGTCAAAGGAAGGGTGTCAAAGATACTTACTGTTTCCAAAAAAGAAGGTTCACTTCAATAAAATAACTGGTTCCAAAATGGCACCGCTTTCCCATGCTACATAGTTAATCGTAGATTTCTACCTTAGTTCCAATTTTCGGATTTTCTACATTTCCAAAATAATCACTGTTTGGAAAAAATCACAGGTACCGATATCAAGACTGTATCAAAAAAAAAAAAAAACTGGTCTAAAGAACTTACCGAGAGAGTATGTGAATCCCCTTAGATTTGCTGTTCTAATGGGTGGCTAATTGAACTAAATTAATGAATTTCATGCAAGCGATATTTTCCATAGCCTCTCTTTTATGACTAATCGATGCCTTAAACAGTGGCCAAATTAGTTAGACAGATACAAGAAATTTTACCCCTGCTGTTCCATAGAAAGACAGTACCCGCAACCTTGTGAGATATTGTATTGATGGCGAACGTATCAAAATCTTAGAGAAAGGTCTTTGTGTCTCTCTCTTGTTGCTTTTTCCCTTTCCTGCTGGGTGTTCTACGTGCACATTAATATCAGTTTAGTTGTTGTGATTAATTGCTGTCACAGCCATGCACCAGCCTAATTAGGCAAATGAACTTTTTGTTGACATTTCGACTATTGACAAAAGACGCCTTTTAAGGTTGCCATTGTTGTTGTTGATGTTTGTGACATGCCATAAATGCCCTTAAAATGATTTTTTGGCGCCATTCGACGCTCTTTGTTGACTTTTGTGACTTAACTGCGACACAATGTCAGCTCACAACCATTATTGCGATTGCGAATATTTATTTATGATAATTTATTTGAGTTTACATTGTTGTTGTGATTTATTTTTGTACACAAAAATCGTGTTTCAAGGTTAATTGTGATTTTGCCTATAGTAAGTTCATGTGATTAAATAAAAAGTGTGTTTTTTTTTGTTAATTTTCATTGTTTGTACTAACGGCACGTGATTATTGAAGCGTTGTTTGAGCTGTGAAATTAATTTTGTTTGTATTAAATTGTTCATGAAAATAGAAAATTATGGAATGTTAAAACAACAAAGCAGACGCAGCCTATGGGCAAAATCGAGTGATAATCATGACCATATTTTCGATATCGAAAATTTCGAAGATCATATTAAATGAGATAATTGTTTGACAGCGAATTAATATTTTTTTCTAACTAGTCAGGTGTTTGAAGTTAAGAATTGTTATATTGAAGTGGTTGAAGTTAAGAAAGGACGGGGTCCAAAAACAATTTTTTTTGGCAAATTATATTAATATATCGACAGCCACACTGCAAAACCCCGTAAGTCACTATTTTTCCAAAAATAAGGTTCTGAGCCTTTTCAATAGATCCTTATATTGCGCATTCAAATGCAGTCAAAATCGTGTTACAACTTCCCGTTTCTTTCCAGTGGTGAAATGAAATAACCGTCGCTCATACATATATGTATGTACATACGTTATAATTATTACAGTTTTTTCCCTCTCCTGAAAACTTTTTGGTTTTGAACGTACAGGGGTTTGCAGTGTGGCTGTCGATATATTACTTTTCAAAATGGCGGAAAAAATACTGTTTAAGCTTCAGACCTTTCTATTAATTTTTGAGTTCTATCGTTATTAGTTCAGTTTCTGGAATATATGTAATAACAACCTAAGTTTTTTTTTACAGCCTAATAACGTCTTTTTAATACATTTCTGAATATTTCACCCCTTTAAATGTATGCTTGGTTTTTACCTTTTCAACTTTATAGCGAATAAATATTTTAAATCTATGAAATATAAATTATTTTTATTGCCAGCGTTTCGAAAGTATAATCAACCGTAAAGCAAAAGAATCTATAAAAACAAGTTTTTCTTTACTGATTTTCCATGTATTTTTTTAATTTTTTTTTTTATTTCCTTTTGCTTCTGTATGATCCCGCTTCCGGTTTAGCGGCGGCATTCGGTTGTGTTGTGTTGCTTTGATTGTTTCGTTGTTGCTTTGCTTCGTAGCACCGTTGAAAATGTGTCAATCATACGTGTTTCTCTCAACCGGTTACGTTTATATATTGCATTTGTTGTTGCTTTTTATTAAGCTATTTGCATTTTATTTACTTACATCAGGTGCACATTGATTGTCGATCACTTGACTGCCCAACCATTGTTTTAATTCAGTGAACCTTTGCATAGGCGTGGCAATTTAAAATAACTAATTTTTGTTGCTTATTTTCTCTCACTAAATGAAACATACAAATTTATTTTTATGCACTTATGTACTTAATGACGCATAAATTTTAATAATACACATAGATAAGCTCAATTTAAATATGGAAGGGATTTTTAATTACAAACCAGTCTTATGTGATAAAACTATTTAATCAATGATGTCGGATCTTCGGTTTTCAATGGGCTCATCTCCCTCGCTGTGTTGTGAAAGTCTGGTGGAGAATGACTTTCTCTCCCTTGACTGCAGAAATGTATGTTGCTGTAATAGATGAACAAAAAAATGAGTAGAATAGAGCGAACTTTAAATTTAATACTTTAATTAAACAGATTTGTTATTAAAATGTCTTTTTATAAATACCCTTAAAGCCTTCTGTAACACAATTATGTTTGTTTAGAATTTGAATTAGAGAAATCAAAAGAGTAGATTCGATGTTTACCGCTTACAAACATTAGTAAGCTACACGCTTTAGCATAAATTTGCCTCTTTTCTTCAGCTTGTTGTTGTTGTTCTTGTTATTACTAAAATAATTTGCATTCCTCATTTGATTTTTTTATTGCTTTTCTTTCACAATTTGCATTTTCATTTCCCATTTGTGCAACAACAATTCCGACTTTTAATAAGCGTTTGAAACGAATTGCATTGAACCATATCGACTTGGGGCAACAACAAAATGCCAAATAATTGAGTGCAATACTATGCAAATTTATGAGCAGCTCGTCTTAACTAGTATGCAAAGTAAAACGAAAGACAGAATAAAAAAAAAAAAAAATTAACAAAAAAACAGAGACACTGATTTGGCTTCAAGCATATTGGAGTAGAGTTTAAAAATTCCAACCTTTTTTTCGGTTTTTGCGAATTGCCTAAAGTTTCGAACTGTTTTCCAATATGTTTCTCCACTTGAGATTAAAAATTTTTTTATAAAGTTTGATTTCACTTTGAAATCCATTGCAGTTCATTTTGAAAGTGCGCCTGACATTTTTACACATGGCAACACTGCTCCTTGCTGTCATATCCGTCATCGAAAATCAACAAAACACGTGTTCGCATCAAAAATTGCCCACATTTTTGACAAAATTTTAAAAAAAGGAAAGAAATAAACAGATATATATTTGTGAGTGACAAAAGGTGGTATTTATAATATTATATTGCACATTGCGCTTTAATAATTAGTGAAATACTTTAC
The DNA here is from genome assembly GCA_951509765.1 of Sphenella marginata. Lineage (NCBI taxonomy): Eukaryota > Metazoa > Arthropoda > Insecta > Diptera > Tephritidae > Sphenella > Sphenella marginata. The sequence continues at coordinate 26,741,925 of OX608081.1, read as the reverse complement.
TAAAGAGTAAAATGTAAAGTCTGATTTCAGTTGGAAAATATTTGTGGAATACAAGTCGGAGTACAATATTTTTTCTAATGAAGAAATAAGAATATTTTCATATCAAAAATATGTCCTTTTAACTGGAGAATCGACTGCTTCTCTCATTTATTTCAAGTTACTAATAAGTGTTGATAATTATAAAAGCGATTTCTTGCCGACCCCTATCGACGACCCTTAAAGGAAAAGGCGATGGAAGAACGCTCTAAAATATCTCACAAGCTTTTTGTGGAACTCTACAAAAAAAAAAGTACACTTCGAAAAACAATTTTTGGTACTCGGTTTTTTTGCGCCACCCTGCATACAAAGCTAGTTCGAGTTATGCAGCTAATGCCAAGAGGCGTGTTATTTGTTGTTACTAAACTGGTTGTTGGCTACAATTGAATCCAATAAAACAGTAAAATCTTCTATGTAGTAGATATGCTGATGATAGCGCACTCTTATGGAGTGACAATGCTCCAATTATTGGTTTGGACAGTTGGAATTTGCAAATTTTTTCTTTTTAATGCTCCAATTTATGCAAAATTTTTCTGATGACTTTAACCACAAATATTTCAATTAAATTTCTCAGTTATGATTTTTATGCCAGTACTAACAACAACTAACGGGGTTTAAAGGAATGTGATTTTCTTTCTTTTCGAATTGCTAACAAATATTTTGCACTTCAATCTCCAATAAACTGCTACTTCTCTTTCGACTCACAAAGATAATGCTATAAGTCTATTATCATACCTCTCCCGGTGAAGGGCTCGTAGAAATCAACTCTATCAAAAGTGGATGGGATGACTTCTCGATAGCCCTTTCCTTGCACCGAAGTCCCACTAAGCTCAAAAGCACAGGGTTGTATTTTTGTAAGAGCACTTCTCAAGAAGGAAGAGGTATATGTAAAGAGAGAGAGAGATAGTGGCAGAGAAAGAGCATGAAGAGAAATAAAAAACACAGGAAAAGATAAGTGGATTATTAACAGGAATATTAAGAGGCAAGGGAGAAGAAGAGGAAGGGATAAGGAAATATGCTGAATAGGAGAATGGAAAGGAAGAACAAGTAGCAGGGACTAAAAGGAGGACGAGCAAAAGCAAAAAAAATAGATATTTTTCGGAGAGGATGAGGTACATCTGCAGAGTTTTGAAATATATTTTTTTAAGAATGTCTCACTGGTGGATCCAGGATTTCGAAAAGGGGGGTCCAAATATTTTTATGTAATTTCGTGGCATCTCCATCCACAGTTTCTGAAAAATAAAAATTTTATGGATTCCGAAGTTGGAGGAACGGGGTTTGAAAGCCAAGAAAACCTCCCGTGGATCCGCACCTGCAAGTGGCATTTTACATTGCTTAGTTATACACTACATAATATTAGACATACTTACACACGCACATTCACAGGCATATCTTTCGTAATCGTTTCGACCCGATTTTGCAAATGACGTTCACCGTGGAAATGAGAACAAAGGCGGAAAAAGTAATTTAATAAAAATGATATATTACAACATGCAACATGGTATATCTAATGGAAGTTTCTTATAAGTGCATTATATAGGCATACATATGTATGTATGTATGTATTACACCATTATCATATAATCATTTGTTGTATGCCACTTTTCTTAGGAGACCACAAATTGTCGGAATGCACAAGAAACCTGTTGTTCCATAAAATGCAAAATTAGGATAGCAAATACCATAATTTTTACCCAGACACTGCACGCCCATAAATGCTATGACTTACATACATACATAAATATTTACTTGTACTTACTTACTTGCATATTTGTAACGTTCCGTTACCTGCGAGTTTTTTCTTGACTTACTTTTGGTTTGAGCCTATTTTTCAGGTTGCTCACTTCCGCTCAATGAGACATTAGTCAGTAAAGAAACGAGGTACTTGCTTGATTAACTAGCGTAGGGGGTTGAATTGTTTTTGCATAACATTAGGGTGCAATAAATTACATTTTTTGATGAGTGAAGGACACCTATACTTCAGTTGTTGGTGCGAGAAAGCTGCAACTCAAATTTGGTTGTTGTTTTTCATCTAATAAATAAATAAAAAAAAATAAAAAGTTCAGTCTCGGAATAATCAACATAAAAAATAATAACTAAAAAAAAATTAATTTCGACACCCTGTGACAAGTGTTGTGGTGCTTTACTCTTAGCCTCCCAAGCATTCTTCTATTTCTAGCATTGACAAATTGTTTGAGCTGTAGTAGGCTTCGCACTTTTAATCCATACATGTGATTGGTACAAATTAAAATCCATTCTAAATTGACTTAAGTACAGGGTGCAGTCTTAACAAATTTTCTAACAGAGTTTAGTTGGATAATAAGGTTTAGATTCGAAATGCACCCTTGCTTAACACCTTCAAAATAAATTTCATTGGTAAAAATTAAATATACATATAATTTTCTATGGTAAAGTACAGGGTGTTGCCTTCAAAAATTAGAAAAAGAATTTAGTTAGTTTAATCTATTAACGTCTCGCCCTTGGTTTACACCGTCAAAACAATATTTCAACCATAAAAATAGGTTAACAAATAGTTATGCCAAGTAAAGAAAATCCAAATCAACTGTTGTTACAGGGTGACGAAATAAATTATTTATGCACGTCTTAAATCTGGTGCAAAACATTTTAATTTTTTTTATTGCACACCCTAATGTACTATAAGCCAACAGATACTTTTGCGAAGTAAATCGCATCTTGTTTAAAATATAAAAAAGTTTTGCCCTAGTCTTAGTCAAGACTTTCAGAATTGGTAGAACATTACAAGGGGAGATCGTCGATTGGCGATAGTTACACTACAGCAAAAATATATCAAACAAGGGCGGGAAATTGCATTAACAAGCTTGCGTTGTAAAATTCATTCTCGTAAAATACAAAAATTTCCCTATAGCGTAAATAACTTGCATTGGCAAGACTCACCATTTGGAGCTTTTCAGGCAACGCAGCCGAAACCTTGACTCCGAAATAGACAAGCACGATCTGCAAGAATAATCACCTTTTGTGGAAGGATCTGTTTTCCCCTCTCCTTCTACACCTTGCTCTCGATCTCGCTCCGTCTCAGTATTCCCCTCTTTTTCTTTCTCCCTTTCTCTCCATATTCCTTGTTATTTTTAAGACCATCTACGTAGATACATACATTCCATACCTTCCATGATTTTGAACCTCTACGCAATTCTTACAAATCATTCAAGCATATTATCATTGTAAAGGTAAAAGGTGACAGGTTGCTAGTCTACTCAGTGCCAATCATTGAAGGTAGTCGGTATTGTTAACATACCAAACTCACAAACGCGGTTGCCACTTTGGTAGATATATGCCAAAAATGGTGATTTTTTAAGTTGGGCCGTAAATTAAAATTTTTTATGAAAATGTTTCCAATTAAAGATGATTTATAATCTTATATTCTATTGCTACACGAATATGTTGTGTTAGAACTTGAGTCGGTAACAAAAATTTAGTTAATAGAAGACGATGTTCATAGGTTATAAAACGAAACATTTTACTCAGGAAAAAATTCCTTAAGGTTTTTAATATCATAAATATTATTAAAGCCATAGGAATTTGAAAAATTTTCACTTTTTTATTTTTGGGTATTTTTTTCACGAATTTTGTTACCAAAAAAAGTACTATGGCAACCCTACTCATATCACTAATTTGCATATCAATATATACGCGGTAATTTCTGTAACTTTAGAATGTCTTAGACCTGTTTTAAAACACTTGTTTTACTTAGCTTATTTCTAGACGACGTCAACGGACACCAATACATAGTGAATAATGAGTATTGAAAGACAACTTGAAGGGCTTCACTGAAGGGGCGACAATTCTACAAAAGGGCCGATTAAGAAACCAAAGACAAATATCTACAAACGTATACACATACATATATATCTCGAAAACTATGCTTGAGTTAATATGTAGACAAGAATTATCATGAATTATGTGACTGAAGCTTAAAACTGGCAATGAAACTTGAGACAACGAGCAATATTAATCTGACACGAGCTAAATATGAACATGGCTTTAGGGCGATTATTTAAGTATGTATGAATGAAAGCTTACGACATAAAGTGCTTCATATTAATTAATGTACATAAATTAGTGGAATGATTGAGCAACACATCAACTTTATGAAGTGCAGGGGAGAAGGAGTATTAAGCCGCTTACTATTTGAATTGGGTTAGTGTAAGGTGAGTGCCTACTAAGCGGGGTGCGGCTAACTTAAGTGAATAGAACCTAAAAACTCGCATTAGTCTTTTAACATTAGAGATTCGTTTCATTGAAAAAATCTGTTATTTGTAAGTCTGTGGTGAATGTAATCTACCGTTAGATTGAGGGGAAATTTTTCAAATGTCAGGTTGGGCATTTTACCGCAATTTATTTGATGGAGATGCCACTGTGATTGCTGGCCATTAATTAAGTCGGAGGTGGTAGAAACTTGCAGAGAACCAGATGAAGATAAAAGTAGGCTTTGAAATGGACTAGTTTTGCCTTTGAAGCGCAGGGTTACCAAATTTTCATTGCCTAAACTGTTTTAGACGAAGGTAGAAAAAAAGGTACTCCACGATGCCAAGAAACTATTATATTTCCATACAGTTCTTGCCCACTTCCAATGATTTTATAGGCTATTAGGTTGCAAATAAGAGTTCATATCTGGATCATTTCAGCATTATTTTTATGATCATGATTGTGGGATTTTTTCGGAATCAAACCGGAACTAGTTTCCAACCATTCTGAACTACTCACAATTAGCTCTAGATTATTTGAGGATAGTTTGGGGAATTTTCGGTTTTGGATAACTGCGATATTTCAAAAATTTCCAGTAACGAAATGGAAAGCGATTTCGAAAAAGTCACGGGTTTCAAAAGGAGTCACTAGTGACAAAATATTTAATGATTTCAGAAATAGTCACGGACTTCGATAAAGTTACCATCAAGAAAATCTTTTCTTACCATCCCGGAAAATTACTAGTTTATTTATAGATAATTTTAGGACTACTTTCTCGACCATTTTGAGATCATATAAGAATATGTTCGGGATCACTTCTGGACAATTTTAAACTTTTGTGATTGTTTTGTTATCATTCCGAGAAAAGTTCGGAAAGTTTTCTTCAGTATTAGTTTGAGATTATTTCAGAAAAATTGCTGGTTAATACGAGAACGTAAAGTCTCCAGTTCCAAAAGAAGTCACTAGTGACAAAATAGTCATCGGTTGCAAAAAGTTTATCAATGAGGAAAGTTTTTTATGCCGATCCTTTTCCGATCACATAAGGGTGGCTCGCGATTTCAGTGTCACTTCTGGATAGTCTCAAAACTTCAGGCTCCATTGTGACATTTCGGCAACAGTCGTGAACTGTTCGGTATTAGCTCAGAATCATTTCAGGACAATCGACGGATAAGTTTAGAACCGGCACCAAAAAAATGAAAAAATGTCGGATCCATAGAATCACTAGTGACAAAAAGTTCAAAGTTCAAAAAAGTCGCTGGTGAAAAATAGTTATTCGTAAAATTGATTGAAGAAATGAACATGGGCTTGTAATGTACTATATTCAATTTTATGGTAGCAAGTACTAAATACCATTCGACTGGCGTACTTTGAGGTTAGAATTCAATTCATGAATCAAACTTGAAAATTTTAGCACGTTTTTGAAATTTCCAGTAATTTTTGAGTAAGCTTGAAAGCAAAAGATTTCTTTATTATTTATTATTCATTTTATTGGTAATTTGATCAGTTAACAAATTACAAAAGTAGTCTAGTACAAAGATATACTTACAGACCACGTAGAGATAATCATAATAATAATAAAAATAGTAACAATAATAATTATACAATAAAGTTATGCTTGAGCAATTACAGATTTAAAAGTAGGTTTAGATACTGAAAAGTCGATTTCTAAAGAATTTGATCGAAGATTAAATTCAGTTAAAGTACGAGAAATGGGAGCGGTAGAAGCATAGAGGGTCCGAATAAACCCCGTATAAAACATGTTACTATTTCTAAGCGGTCTGTTAGGTACATGGAATCGAATTGACTCAAGGAGAGGTGGCGCATCGATTGAACCGTTGATAATGTCGTAGACAAAAGTCATAGACAGCACAGTTCTTCTAGATTCTAGGGACTGAAGGTTGATGAGAGCACATCTGGCTTCATAGGAAGAAATCGGGTCGGAAAAATTCAATGAACGGAGTACAAACCGAACAAAGATTTTTTGCACACGTTCGAGCCTTTTGACATGACACTCATGATAGGGTCGCCACATGAAACAGGCATATTCCAACTTTGAGCGAACAAGTGAGGTGAACAGTATCTTAAGAGTATAAGGATCCGTAAAATCTGAGCTAAAACGCCGGATAAACCCAAGAAGAGAATAAGCCTTAGCAATTATAGAGTTCAAATGTGTCGAGAACGAAAATTTTGAATCAAAAACTACCCCTAAATCTTTCAATTCTGTAAGAGTCGAGAGGCGGGAACCGCCAATAGAATAAGAAGTGAATAAGGGAAAACGCGATTTTGAAAATGTTACGTGAAAACATTTGCTAACGTTTAGCGGTAAATTGTTTGAGTTACACCAGACAGCGACATTGTTCAAGTCGAATTGTAAATTATCTGAGTCTGATGAGCTTGAAATGGTAGAGAAAACCTTTAGATCATCAGCATAAAGCAGAAAGCTTGAGTGTTGAAAACAGACAGAAATATCATTTATAAAAATTATAAATAGTAATGGTCCAAGAATGCTACCTTGAGGTACGCCAGAGGTGGCAACAAAAGCGTTTGAATGCGCGTTTTCAATCACAACTACACAGTTCCGCTGGTCTAGATACGATTTTAGCCAAGATAGAAAAATTGAGTGGAAACCCACACCGGCCAGTTTAGAGATCAATATTGAATGGCTGATTTTGTCAAACGCTTTAGAAAAATCGGTATAAACTGATTTTAGATGAAGTAGCTTTCGATATACATGAGAAGAACCCACTGGATAATTTGCAGAGTGAGTCACTGTATATAATACAAAGCTAATAACAAAATTTTATACAAAATTACAAAAACAAAATAATTATGATTACAATCAGTTGAGCGCCGTATAATATTTATAAACGTAATGATTTCGTTTGCGTCCAGTGGAAATTAGTGTTGAACAATTAAGAAATATTATAAACGATAATATGAGCAAAAACAAAAAAACAATAAACAGACACTAATGCAGCTACTGTCACTGTTTTTGTATACAGAAAACCAAATATTTTATAACTTAATAAATATTATTTCATGCAAAGCTGTAGTAAACATTTTAGATAAATGTAATTATTATTTAATTGTAAGAGTAAATTATAAAATTGTTGTATGTGTTGATTTAGTAAAACAAATACCAATAAACATTTTTGTTTAAACACAAATTTTGACTCTAACATACATAAATGACTATCAAGGTTATTCGAGTTGAAGCTGAAAACTCATGTTTGAAATGTGAGAATACCTTTACTTCTTAAATACTTCTCAAATTTGAGAGTTAACAAAAATGTTTATTGGGTTATGTACAAATTTTTTTTTATAGTTTGCATTTATTGTTCAAGCTTATAAAGATTTATTCTTAACTTAAAAGTTAGTTTACAAACTAATTTTTTTTAATTTACTTCGCTTAATGTTGTGTTTTTGTTTGAGAATTTTTAAGGCTCCGCTTGAGCTCACCCTCATGACTAAACAAAATTTTAAACTAATTTGTTTTATATTTTCTTCCTTTGCAGGTAAGCACTGTGATTTGTTGGTATTTATTATATTTGAGCGTAAAATTTGAAAAATTTAGAACTTTATAATGTAAGTATGTTTTATAAAAGAACTTTTATGATAGAATCACGCTAATAATACACTGCGACCTGTTTGAATCATTGTAGCTCCGAAATTAGTTGAGACCAGAAACTTAATCACATTGCTTATTGCAGCATTCATTAACACCTTCCGTTTGACACCAATATTGTATTAACACATTTTGGGTTACCCTAGTCCATATATTGGTCGATAACTCCGAAACTGGAAGAGTTGTCGGAATTAATGATGTCTTAAACTTTAGGTCAAACCTCTAGTAATGCAATTGTGAAAGCTTAATTTAACTATATGTTGCAGTTTGTCAGTGATATGCGCACAAATATACAGACAGACGGACACAAAATTTTAAAAACTGTTGCTTTGGATTCTGTTGTGTCAATAATGATGCCTTCTATAAATTTTTCTTGTATATCTGCTATTTATGTATAGTCTTCGACCTATGCTAGGCTCAATCTTCATACGTCTACTGGTTGGATTTTTGTGAAAATATGTAAAGATGCGCCAGTTTATTTCATTCCTGGCCTTGGTTGAGAATTCTTCCGAGCTATGGTGGGTATAGGGAAGTTGAGGGTCTGATATTTTGTATATCAGAGTGTCTACTAATGATTTGAAGTATTGGTCAACTTTCCACAAAAGAATTCCCACTTCGATTCGATCTGTTCTTCTCTTTTCGTTTCACACACACACATGCTTACAAATATCAATACTATAATGCAAAGGTAGTAGAAAATAAATTCCTAACGAAAAAGCGTCATAAAAATCGTATGCTAATAAAAAAAAAATTAGTGTTGGAGACCACAATCAAATAAAAGGTTTTAGTCTGCCAGCGGAAGCAGCAATAATAATTTCAGAAATGTTTATATTAATTTTATGTTAATAACAGCATTAATATGATGATGTATGTGTGTATGGCTTTGTTTTTTTTATTTCGTGTTGTGCAGACTACTCATACCTTTTAATGTAAACTTAATTTTTACAAAGCACACTATGGGGAAGTTTCAGCAAGATTGTCTAAAACCCAGTAAAGGAACTCGGTTGAGCTAGTATTCAGAAACTGTTCTAAAATATTACAATTTTTTCTAATTGTATAAAATCTAATCTTACTTAAAGTTTCAAAACTTAGTATAAAATTTTTTTTCAAACTTTTTTTTTTGTTTTTCTATTTTTCAATAAAATTTTTTTGATGTTCTTGGTCCAATTTTTTTTCTAAAATAATTTTATTTTCAAAACTTTTTTTTTAATTATTCTCATTTTTTAGCGTTGTTTTGGTGCAAAAAAAAAAACAAAAAAATAAAAATTGAAAATGCTATTTTAAACTAATTTTGAGCTGCTGGGACACTGTTTATTTTGTTATTATTTAAAAAAAAATAAAAAAATTTTTTTTTGTATCGAAAGTCTTTTTTTTTTTTTAGCTTTGTTTTGCTGTACAAAGGAAACCATCTCAAATTTGTAAAATCTAATAAATCCATAGTTTTTAAACATATTTTTTTTTTATCATACAAAATAACTAAAAGTTTCAAAACGTGGTATCTATAGATACATTTTTTTTCCGATTTTTTTTTTCAAAATTTTTTTTTCTTTTTTTTTAAATTTTGATTCCAATTTTTTAAAATATTTTTCTAAATTTTTTTTGAAATATTTAAAAAAAATTCAAGTTCCAAAATCTATGCATTTCTTGTTTAACAGAGGCTAGTTTGAAGGTCTTTTGAAATTAAATGAAACATTTTTGAAAACATTACTCCCACTTAGTAACCATAAAACTCACAACTGGGTATATTAAGTTTATGGAAGTGGTAACCAAGCTCACTTACTTGTTTCATTGTATATTCATTTGCTTAGCTACAGAAACCTCCAAGTGAAATTAAGCAAATCGCTTCTTTGTAAACACTTTGTCCCGCTAGCAATGCCCACAGCATCCGCTATCTCGAATACATCGAATACATTTTAAAACATAGTAGGTAACCCTATTAAATATTTAATCGGTCCGATTATTTATGCATAGCGAAAATAATTTTGCTTTCGTATCTATTCCCTTTCTACGCAGGCGATCGTAGTCTATTTCTATTGAGAACGCACAATAAAGCAAAATTTGTTTCGCTCCCCACGCTCCACAACTTTATACAAGATTTTTTTAATTTGATTAATTATTTTTACACCATTAATTAGATGTAAAAGGGGCACATTATTCATTCTCAAATAAAATTTATTTTGTTCTAGTGATTCGACTCGCTTTCATGATACCATCTTCATCGAGAAGAGAGCTTAATTAATTCATTTTTTGTGCTTTTTCGTCTCAGACCAGCGATGGCCAACTGATCTGAATATGTCTCTTCTATTCATTTTGAGAATTATAGGACGGTCAGAGTCTACTACACACTCTACAGGACTGAAAATGGTTCCACATATTTTGAGTCTCGATGGAGCAGACGGGTTGATAGCAATTCTCTCCAAAGAATGTGCCGAGTAAGCTGGACTTCTAGGAGAAAGGGACCTCCCTGTATGCTATAATGACCCCACGAATGTTAGTGAAGCGAGTCGTTGAAATTTCTGGTTTATGGACTACCCTCCCGATGGACAAAAAGGTTAAATTTCACTCTTCCTGACTTGACAACCCAAAAAGACGATAGGCTTTCAGGAAGCGACGGGGAAATCGCCTGCTTTCAAAACTTTAACTTTGCTTTTTATTGATTTTTTTTTGCTTTTTTGGAATGCAATCTTACAATTAATCATATATATTAGGAACAGATGTTTAAAATGGGCTTCAAGACCCCACAATTTTTTCCAATCAATCTACATCTCAAATCGCCCAATCACAAATTAAGTTTTAGTTGTCGTTTCGGTGCCGTCGCCGTTCTTGTTGTTGCCATTGGCTTGTTTCTCCGCTAAGTAAGCTAAGCGGTAATTGCCTTGCGGATCGTAAATCTGCTCCAAGCGCACCCAATCCTCCGGACGATTGTCGATCAAGAAATGCGTCACCTTCGCTGAGCCAGATTTCTGCTTCGGCGAGCATTTGGCGCAATCGGTCGATATAGCGTCGGGAAGTATCTCTGAAACGATTGTTACCTTAAGATGAAACATGAAAAAATTTTGTGTAAAGGTTAAAGGGCACTGAGTAGTAGGGTGGATTGGAAGTTTAATCTATAAAAATTAAAAAAAAAGTGCATTTATTTTTTGATTTTTTTAACTTAATTATACAACTTTTTTTTCAATCTTTTGATCTTTTTAGGCTTTCGAGGGACACGCAAATTTAGAAGCAGTTCAACTTTAGTTCGAAACTTAAAAAAAAAAAAAATAATTTTCAAATTTTTTCTATTGGAATTTTTTTTTTCAAATATTTTCTTTCGAACATTTTTATCACATTTTTTCTTTGAAATGTTCTCTTTTGAAGTTTTTTCTTTTATATTTTTTCTTTTCAAATTTTTTTTGGGACACCGTACAGACTTAGAAGCAATTAAATTTTATTACGAAAATTTTTTTTTTTAATTTTTTCTTTCGAATTTTTTTTTCAAATTTTTTCTTTAGAATTTTTTTTTAAATTTTCCTTTAGAAAATGTTTTTAAAATTTTTCCTTTGTTTTTTTTATTTCATTCGTATAAAGTAGAGTGAACTTAATTTTTTGGTTTTTATAAATTTTTTTTTCTAGAGATTTAGAGCAATTCAATTTTATTTCGAAATTTTGGAAATATTTTTTTTAAGTTTTTTCTTTCGAAACTTTTTTTTAAATTACTTCTTTCGGAATTTAATTTTATTTCGAAATTTTAAAAAAATTTTTTTGTCCAAAATTTCTAAAGTATCCCAAAATTTTGCAATTGCTTATTTTATTTCATCCATATAAAATAGAGTGCATATATTTTTTTGATTTTTTGAAATTTTTTTTAATTATAAAGCTTTTTTTTCATCTTCTCAGTTTCTTCGGCTTTCGTAGGACACGCTACAGATTTAGAAGCTATTAAATTTTTTTTTGTTTTGGAAATTTTTTTCAAATATATATTTTTAAATTTAAATTTTTTTTTTCATAAAGTAGAAGCAATTAAACTTTCTTTTTGGGAATTTAACAAAAAAAATTTTTTTTTTCTTTCGGAATTCCTTTTTTCAAACTTTTTCTTCTGAAATTTTTTTTTGGAAATTTTGTTTTATTAAATAAAAAAAATTTTTTGTTCCATAAAGTACAAATTATACCCAAATGCTTAGCAAAAAAAATATGTTCAACCCATCCTTCTACTGCCTACCTCGACTTTTACTCAAAATTTACAACTTACCCTTCAACATTTTTGAATCTGGTGTACACGGACCGGTGCTCTCCAAGCATTTGATGTAATTGCGCAATAGGCGCTCCTGACTCAATACCTCATCCAGATCGATACTATCGAAACGTGAGTCATATGTGCCTTGCGGCGAGACTAACGGCGTAGCTGGTGTGGTGGATGGATGTGGCGCAGCGTTGATTAGAGCCACCTCAAAAAGGATGCTCAGGCACAGAAAAGCGACAATGGAGCGTAACATTTTGAAGCTATTTCGTGAGGGAACTTTGTTGCTGTAGATCGCGTTGACTATAACACTTGCTCAGCCTATTTGATTCACACTGTTTGGATATGTTAAACGAAAAGTGGGTTTTTATAGTCCGTTGGGAATCGGATTGGTTGGTTCTATTGCATGCTCGGTCGCTAATTTTCGATAAATTGAATATAATGACCTTTATTTGAAATTAGTGACCAATTAATTCGGGCTTGTTTTCCAATTTTAATGTGATTGTTTTTAACGTGCACAAAATTGGTTGCAAAGTTCCGTGGAGTTTTAGATGAGGAAGAACGCTTTCAAATTGAATGCAACACGAAAACCAACTGAACTTAAATTTTGCTCGTGTTCGAGCTGATGATTGCTCGAGTAATTTCGATAGTCTTTTTTTTAGCGATTAGCGCTATTACTTAAAACAAATTTCAGGTGGAGTGGAACATTAAGAGGTGACTGAGAGTTAAGGGTCTCGGTATTTAAAAGAAACTGGATAGAAGCATCGATTGTTGAAACTTCCCACTTCTAGTAAATTTTTTTTTTGCAATAGAATTTTTTTAATTTGTACTTTAATGAAAATAAAATTTTACGCAATCAAATTAAGGAAAATTTATGGTTGGCAACAAATTTATCTCGAAGCTAAACTTCATTTCGAAATTATGTTATGAAATATAAAACGTTGAAACGCAGTAATTTGACTATCATACTTGAACAATTTTCTCAATCGCACTTGTTAGCTTCTAGCGGTAATCTTTTCTAAATGAGTTGCAAAAAGTACTCAGTACACGGCTAAAAATTCTATTTAAAATGTTTAGTAGTAAATTCCAATTCTTACAATTGACTACTAAGATTTAGAATTTTTTTTTGCTCTTTGAATTTAAAATATAATCTCCATATTTACATTTTCAAGTGGCATGACTAATTCCATTTTATGTTACGAGCATGTCTGCATTAAAATCCCGTCAAACATAAATTCACACAAGCAAATGCTCGTATGCGTCTGGTAATTTGCAGCATTTAGGCCGCACGCACGACCGGTCCATGCTTTGAGTCCAAGCAGTCGAGACATTTCAAGGCGCTCGCTGCACGGTGCAACAAAATGTGAACACCTGTATAGAAAATCGCAACAAATTAAAGTGAAATAAAATAAAATAAAATAAAATAAAATAATTTGTAAAACTTGCAAGCTCGAGACCAGTGAACAATAATAATTGGTTTTAATTATTATATCCGATTTTGTGGAAAAATTGATATTTGGAGAAAAATTACAAAGCTAATCACAGTGATGGGTAGGATTACATGTTTCAAAGTGTCCCCACTTACCATAAAAAAAAAAAAAATAAAATAATACGACATAAAATAAAATAACAAAAAAAAATAATAAAAATAAAATAAAATAAAATAAAACAAAATAAAAATAAATAAAATAAAATACACTTTTTCATTGCAACTACCCCACTGTGCTCCACTTAACATACTCGTTCACACAAATTCACGCGTCTAACAAGTTGTGAGTTAAACACTCGAAAGCGTCCACTACTCGAACTCGTACTTCTCCTTTCAAATTGACTGAAAAAGCTGTGCGTTTTGTAGTTTGAAGATCACATCACACAAACGCCTTTTATCTTGAGACGTTGGCGTTGTTGTTGTTGTTGTTGCTATTATCTGTCCATGCGCGTTTATGCCTTAAGTTATATGTTGTACGTTGTGTCCTACTTAACGATGCGTTAATTTGCCGCACAAACTTAATTTGAATTTTTAGTATTTCTACATTTCTTTATGACCGTCACTTTTGCTGTTATTTGCTTTGTGGTGCTTGTGGGGGCAATTTTTTTTCTTGGTTTTTTTTTTCTTTTTTTCTTTCTTATTCAAATTTTTGTTGGTATCAAATATTTGTGTTTCTATGTGTGTATTACATATGCTTAAGCTTAATTGCCAAATAATTTTTGAATATTCAAATTTATGCTCTGATTATATTACATTTTGTGTATTTAACTGTGTTTTTGAATTTGGGTTTTCTTTTGTTGTTGTTTAATGGCGCTAACGGCATTTCTGGTTATTTGAGGTGCCAGTGGTTTGATCTTTTGAGTTCACTTTTTTATTTATTTATTTTTTATGAAAATTAGATGCTTTTGTGTTTTGTTTTTTTTTTTTTTTGTTGTTTTTCGCGCCTCGATTTCTTCTTCGTTTATTTTTAATGCAAGGAAATTTTGTAATAACACCATTTTTAAAATTTTTAAATTTACATACGAATGGTTGAAATTTAAAAATAGCGCATTCATTTGAATTTTTAGGAGATCTTAGCTTTATGAAGTTTGGCCAGTGGTTGAGAATACAATCACAAAAGTTGGATGAATAATTTTTATACTAAACAAAATTGTTATGTTTATTTTACTGTTATTATTTTCTGTCATTCCTGTTATTTTGATCCATCTTCGTATCAATTTCATTTTTTTTTTTTTTGTTAAAAATTAAAATGTTTGTTTTTTTTTGGTATTTTATTTTATTTTAGTTTATTTTTTTTATTTTGTTTTATTTTATTTTATTTTATTTTATTTTATTTTATTTTTTTTATTTTGTTTTATTTTATTTTATTTTATTTTATTTCATTTTATTTAAATTTTTTTTATTTTGTTTTATTTTATTTTATTTTATTTTATTTCATTTTATTTAATTTTTTTTATTTTGTTTTATTTTATTTTATTTTATTTTATTTCATTTTATTTTAATTTTTTTTATTTTGTGTTATTTTATTTTATTTTCTTTTATTTCATTTTATTTCATTTTATTTTATTTTATATTATTTTATTTTATTTCATTTTATTTTATTTTATTTCATTTTATTTCATTTTATTTTATTTTATTTTATTTTATTTTATTTTATTTATTTTTTATTTTCTTTCAATTTATATTATTTTATTTTATTTTATTTTATTTTATTTTATTTTATTTTATTTTATTTTATTTTATTTTATTTTATTTTATTTTATTTTATTTTATTTTATTTTATTCCGCTGCATTTCTTTTATTTTATTTTATTTATTTTTTATTTATGTCATGTACACATACAATTTATTTATTACACCTATTGCTTCCTCCATCTTCAAGACATGATCATTTCATAAATGTACAAAACACCCCCCTTTCCAGTATCCCCAGTGATATTTAAGTTTTACCGCCAATCGCTTACAAAGCAATTTGATAACATATTTGCTTGCTTGTGCATAGATTGCTTTTGAACACCTTCTCTCTACCTTCGATGGATATTATCTTTCAGTGTTGCAACGCCCGATTGGTGAACAATCATAGAATTAGTGCTATATCATCGCTAATGCGCCGACACCCCAACACAACTGCAGCACACGCCTCACCAAATATGCCATTCGCGCGTACAAATGAAACAGAACCACATTCACACACTCACACACACATACAAATCATTACAAAAGTGTTGTAATAGCAACAATAATAATAATAATAAAACATAAAATAAATAAACAGGCGCATGATTCTCGAGATACTCGAATGTAATTGCAAGCGAGAACCAGAAAAAACGGTGAGCTGCCAAACAACAGTTGCTGCACCAAGAATGAGTGCAGTTTATGTAGTTGGAAGCGGCAACAGCAATAGAAACAACAACAAAAACACCAAAAGAAAAGAAATGCAGCAAAAGGCTCTGCAGCGGCAGCAACAAATAACAGCCCGCGCTGCATGATGTAAGCCTAATAGTTGGGAAAGACAGCAACTAAACGCCTCTAATCGTGGAAATGGTTGTTGGTCGAGTCTGTGGGCTACTGATGGCTCCCATTGGCGTTAAAAAAAAAACTCAAAGATAATTACTTCTTTAGCGCCGACTTTTCCGAGTGCAGAGTGTTCGCTGCTACCACTTTACACACACACACACACACACACCCTGCTCTTGTTCTTCTTTGATGATTTGGTCAGTGACAGAACGGTTTTTTTATTTGTTTGTTGTTTTTGTGCAATTTATTGTTTGTATTAGAGTAGATGTGGAAGCAACTTAAGAAGAGAAAATATATGCATTTATTATTGTAAAGCAGAAATTGAAGAAGTCAGAAGAGAAAGAGAAAGATTTAGACAAAGCAATTAAATGAAATAAACAAACGGTCCATTGAGGACTTTGTTTTTTGTTTTTCTCTGCTCGCGTAACAAAAACAAATACCAATGGCTGAACAAATGCATACAGTGGAAGTTTTTAGGAAAGTTTTTAAACGCATGACATTTAATTTAAGTTTTTAAATACCTAAATTAATAATGCTAAAAAGCAAGTTTGGAAATGAAAAAACAATTTTTATTTGAATAAAAAAAAATGTATTTAATTTAAAACTAAAAAAAAAATTGATTACTAAATTTTGATATTTAATAATAAATTTTAATTAAAGCTTAATCTAAAACTTCTCATTAAAAAAAAAGACTTAAAAAAATAAGTACACCAGTATTTTTTTTTAAATTGTTGATATTTACTTTTTTAAAACAGTTTTTTACGACAATAAATTTGAAATGTACAACTTTTTTTTAACAATAAACTTTACTTACAAAATTTTTTTTACGAATTTTTTTTTTGACTCTTTAGAAGTTCTTTTTTGTGAACATATATTTTTTTTATTCCTAATTTTTTTTTTATAAAGGTTTTTGTTACCAAATTTAACTTAATTTTTGCTAACAAAAAACTTTTCAAAATCTACATTTTTACCAAAGTTTTCTTTTGTTATTTGCAATTAGATTTGATTAAACTTGAAAATTTACTTTTTAGAAAATTTGAAAAATAAATAAATTTTTTTTAATCACCATATAAATTTTTATTTTTTTTAAATCTTTTTAATTTTGAAAAGCTATCTTGTTAAAACTTTTTATTGAAAATGCGAAATTCAAAAAAAAATTGTTTGTTTTGATTTTTAAACATTTTATTTCAGCTTTTAAGTTTATTTTTATTATAAAGAAACGTGGCAAAAAAAAAATAAAAAAAAATTTCTATTAAATTTTCTTTTTTATTAAAATTGTTTATTCATAAATTTTGTAAAACATTTTTAAGTTTAAATTAAGATTTCAAATTTTTAAACAGCCGATATTTTTTTAGTGAGCTATAAATTTTGTGCCTCTATCTTGTTAAAACTTTTTCAGTTAAAATTTTTAAACTAAATTTTTTTGTTATTTAAATAAATTTATGAAATTAAAAATTTATTTTTGCAATAAAAAAATTAAACTTTTCTACCAAAATTTTAAACGAAAGCTCTCCCTCTTGTTCGTCTTCCTTCACTTTTTTTGCTGTTTCACTTTCTTAATTTCTCCTACTTTTCTTCCTTTTTACCCCATTCTGACATCTCAACCATGTGCTGCGTTCCACTGTAAATACATACATACACACATACATCCACGCATCTCATCTTCCCATACATGCGCTTGCTCTTCTTCGTTTAACTTGCTTTCTAAGCTTAGCTCGCCGCTTGGCCGCTTTTTCTTTAAGTCACATTCGCTCAACTGGCCAAGAATGATTCTCAATTTGACTTTTGTGCCGCTTGGACGTGTAACGCTGGAAATTTAATGCGCATCACATTTTTACATCTACAACAATCTAACTCACTTTGGCTGTTATTTAGTGTAATTTTGCAAAACATAGCAACCGCTAATAAATGCAACGCCATTTGCGTAGTTATTCGCGTGCTTTTATTTTGAGTTTAATGCGTGTGTTGTTGTTTCAAGTTAATAAAAATAATTTGATTTGCAAGTGATTATAGTAATTTTGTGGCCCATTAATGCATCTTAGTGGTATTGCTGTAAAAAATTAGTTGCACTTAAGCGTTAATTACGTTGTCATTCAAATGACGGTAAATGCGTTTTAAATAGTCAAACAGGCAGTGACCGCCACAACGGAAACAATGACGACGATAATGTCAGTGACACTGCAATGCAATGAATGTCGCATTTTATAGAGCTTGTGTATTAACGGTTTTTTGTTTTTGTGGTTTGCTGTTGATATTGAGTGGAGAGAAAAAAGAAGTGATTTGTAAAATAAAGTTCGTTTCCTAAGTCTTTTGTATCAATAGCGCTGGTTCAAGTTTTCAAGTGTTTGTGTTGCAAAGAGTTTGTTAGCATTGCAGCTTAATTGTTAGTGATTTTCAATATTTTGTGCTATTATTGTGTATGTTAAATAATATTATTACGTACATAGTTGATTTTATATAAGTAAAAATAATTCAATTAAATTAATTAACTGCGCTGTTCATAGTTGGAGTTGAGTAACATGAATATGGAATATATACTCAAATTAGAGCAAATGGTAAGTAAATCAAACATGTTTAAACTCGTTTATATATATTTATGGTTACTAAATTTTGTGCTGATTATTTTCTGTGGCGGCTTCAATATTTCACTCAAATACACCAAAGCGCACGAATATCATTCAAGCAAATAAAAAATGGCATCTTTATATGGAACAACAATTAGTACTGATGCTAATCCCATGTCAATTCATTAAACATACTTAAAATGTCATATATTTGAAATTAATGATACATAATTATTCTCGACCATTTTTGGAGCTGTCGTAGTATGGTAGGTAGGTTACAGTGGCTGCTAGCATGAGGGCTAACACACATAGGCCCCGGAGGTCCCGTTGTGATACCACATGGATCTTTAAGCGACCCCCTACTCGAACCACTTTACGGAATCCGCGAAGCGCAGGATGTCCTTTGGCTTAATATAGGCTAGTTCGCCTAGATGCCGGAGAATACCCGACCCCAGATATTTCAACCTCTTACCCCACAGAGCGGGGCATTCACAAAGGAGGTGCCTCACCGTTTCAGGCTCCTCCTCGTCCCTGCAGCTTCTGCAGAAGTCGTTAAAGGGGATACCCAACCTTTCTGCATGTCTGCCTAAACCTATATGCCCCGTTAGAAGCCCCATAAGCAGAGAGAGCTCTTCTCTTCTGAGTTTGAGTAGGTCTTCCGACCTACTCGCACTAATTTCTGGCCATATCAATTTTGCATGACAGCAGGTACTGATCTTATCCCACCTGTCACTTGCTTTCTGTAGGAACATATGCCTCGTTAAGAGCTTACTAGTCGCGAGCGGCATGCCTAGACCCTTCCAGGACTGTGAAAGCGGAGCGGATGTGCCCCCTCTAGCAAGCTCGTCTGCCATTTCGTTTCCCGGTATGCCCCTGTGTCCCGGCACCCATACCAGGTGAATCGAGAGCTGCTCAGCCATCTCGTTAAGAGATTTGCGGCAGCCCTCCACAGTCCTGGAATTGTACGTACTAGCCCCCAACGCCTTGAGAGCTGCTTGACTATCAGAGAAGATGTAGACATCACCGTTATTGATATCCAATGTCTTCAGGTACTCTACAGCTTCCTGTATCGCGGCCACTTCCGCCTGAAAGACGCTACAGTGGTCAGGCAGCCTAAAATTAAGATTTAGGCCCAGCTGAGGAGCGCATACCCCTCCTCCCACCTTATCGTCGAGTTTTGAGCCATCTGTATACAGATGGATTGAGCCATTTTCCAGCGACGGCCCGATGTCCCAGTATTCTCTCTCCGGAATTGTAATATAGAATTTTTTCCCAAAACAGTACTTCGGTGTACAGTAGTCGGAGCTGTACACGGGCAAATCGTCAAGGATGGAGGAATGACCCTTACCGGGGGATCCCCATCCTGGTAGATTCCTGAGTCGCAATGCGGAACATGCCGCAGCTAGTTTACCGCTTAGATCAATCGGCAAAATATTCAAAATTGCATTTAGTGCGTCCGCCGCTGTTGTGCGTAACGCCCCGCTGACACATATGAGCGCGCTTCTCTGCACTCTTTGCATTAGGATAGTATTGGAGTTTCTCTCCAGCCCCGTCCACCAGACTAGGACTCCATACAAAAGAATCGGTCTAACCACAGCGGTGTAGAGCCAAAGTGTAACTTTGGGGGCCAACCCCCATTTTTGACCTACGGACCCCCTACAAGTGTATAGGGCCACTAAAGCTTTTTTAGCACGCTCCTGGATATTCTCTTTCCATGAGAGCTTTTTATCGATAATGACACCCAGGAACTTAGCGGAATCGCCAAGTTTGAGGGTGACATTACCTAACACTGGTAGCTGCAGCGCCGGAATTTTGTATTTCCTAGTAAACAGGACCAGCTCTGTTTTGGCCGGGTTAACACCTAGACCTTTACCACCAGCCCACCTTTCCACTAACCTAAGGTTTCTCTGCATAATGTCACAAAGCGTTTGCGGGTATTTACCACTTACCACCACCGCAAGGTCATCCGCGTACGCAATGACCTTGGACCCCCCCTCCACCGCCAGGGTCTCCAGCAGTCCGTTTACTGTAGCTACCCATAGAAGAGGAGAGAGGATCCCACCTTGCGGTGTGCCTCTGTTGACGACCTTACTTACCGTCACCCCGGCTAGAACAGCTTGCACCCTCCTGCTCGTCAGCATTTGGTTCACAAGAGACACTAACCAGGGTTCAATATCCAAGGTCGTCAGAGCTTCCGTGATGGCATCCGGCGTGACATTATTAAAAGCCCCCTCAATATCCAAGAAGGCTACTAGTGTAAATTCTTTATCGGCCAAAGATTTTTCGATGTGCGTAACAATGCAACGCTGTTTCTGAGGATCTACCTTTCATATAAGCATGCTGCGAGAGCATGATTTTATTCTCCAATTTCTCCCTGAGATGCGGTTCCATGATCCGCTCCAGAACCTTGAGTTGGAGTGACGCCAGACTGATAGGTCTGAAATCTTTCGGGCCAGCGTGAGATATTCTACCCGCCTTAGGTATAAATATTACGCTGGAACTCTTCCAGATGTTAGGAATGTAACAAAAGGTCAGCACTCCCATATAGATAGCCCGCAGCCACGGTATACACTGTACCATGGACTGCTGGAGCTGAATTGGTGCTATACCGTCAAGCCCCGATGCTTTGAAAGGCTTGAATGACCCAATGGCCCATTCTATTCTTTCATTAGTTAGGTACTGCCCTTGGTCAAATACTCCCTGACCTGTATCAGTTAGGTGCCTGCGCTCGTTTTCCGCGTCTGGAAAGTGAGTATCAAGGAGGAGTTGCAACGTTTCCTCCCCCGTATTCGTCCAAGTCCCATCCGGCCTTTTCAAACACCCCGGTCCACCACGAGGTGATTTTGATAGGATTTTCCGTAACCTAGAACCCTCCGACACAGACTCTATACCACTACAGAAATCTCTCCAGGAGGTTCTCTTAGATTTCCTGAGTACTCCTTTGTACTTTCTCAGGTGCTCCTTATACGCATCCCATTTTGAAGCCTCCCTCGAGGCCTTAGCACTATTAAAAGCTTGTCTACAAAGCTTCCTATACCTATCTAGATCGGGGTTCCACCAGGGTGGTTTTTGCTTACCCCTAGCCCTTTTAATGGGGCAGGCTTTATCCAAAGCCAGCTGACAAGCGTTAGTAAACTTTTCTACCATATCATCTAATTCTACAATGTCCCTGGGTTCATGGGGATAATAGTCGGAAAGGTACTTGTCCAGTTCCTCTCTATACGTTTGCCAATTGGCATCCTTAAAATTTCTATACGGGGGGGATGTGGACGGTACACCTTCCAGATCGAAGCGAATATAGCGATGGTCGGAGAAGGAGTGCTCATCGTAAACCATCCAATTTCCGACCATACCTTCCGCACCTCTCGAACAAAGCGTAACGTCCAGAACCTCCCTTCTACTTTTAGTAACAAACGTAGGCTCCTGGCCTCTATTACATATACATATGTTATACTGTAGTATATAGTCGAAAAGTGACTCACCTCTCTCGTTCACGCCGGTACTTCCCCACGCCGGGTTGTGTGCGTTGGCGTCGCCTCCAACGATGACGTGCCCCTTTGCTTGCTCCACGACCCTGCGCACCGCCTGCGTAGGAGCTGGTTTGTCGTGCGCCATATACATCGAGGTCAATGTACATGCCGTACCATTGACCTCTATCTGCACGGATGTCGTATCCTCGTCGCTAAATTGAGGAAGAAATAAGGCATGTATATTAGATTTTAATAGGATGCATGCCCTAGGTTTCCCTACTGTGGCTCCACTTACCAGTGTAAACCCTGCGGCCTTCAGCCCGCAAATATTGTGCCCGACCACCCATGGCTCCTGGATGAGGGCTATCTCCGCTGCCCCCTTTGATCCCAAAAGGAGCAGTAACGCAGCCGCCGCTGCTTTACTGTGGTGGAGATTAATCTGTAGCACCCGCACCATCAGGGTTGCTACACCTCTCCACCACCGTGACATTGCCAATGTCTTCATCAGACATCGGCTCATCCCCCGAGTTCGCCTCGCATAATCTGCCGAAGCCCAGAGAAGAACCTAGTGAGAGGGTCGATGCGGCGTCGTCCTGTTCCGTACCGTCCATCGGATCGGCCCGGCTAGGTTCGACATCCTCAACCACCCCCTCGCTGTCGTCCTTCTCCAGCTCCTCCTCCAGGTCCTGCACTGACCTTAGGTCGTTGGAGTACACCCGGACCCTAACCTGGACGAAGCCGAAATTCACCATCCAATTCGACTTTTCCAGGATAGGGACCGACTCCTTATTCAGCATCAGGACCGCCTGACGCGTCGCTTTGGAGCTAGACTCCAGCCTGAGGACCCTCCAATTGGTGGTCGGAAGGTCCGGATTAAAGGCCCTGAACACCTCTAGGACCTTTTCTGGCTCCTCTGGTTTGGATGGTATCCACACCCTAGCCCTCGGTCTACATGGGATCTCGCTGAGATCCACCGCCCTGATAGTCGCACCAGGGTAGACCGCCTCCATCAGGCTCACTGCCCTCTTATACATGGCAGCCGACCTTGAATCCCCACAGGCCACCACCTTAACCGAACCCTGGAACCACCCCACTTCTTTCCAGGAGGGGATAGGACCAGGAGATTCGGCCAAGACGCTGACCGAGTGGGTAGCCATCTCAGCCCGCACCCAGTCCCAGTGAGACCGGAAACGCCTCTCCCCATTGGGGTTCGAGTCAAAGACCCCCAGAAGTATGCTGCCTTTAGCAACCTCTGCAAAAGTGGGGCCTTGAACTCTAGCCCTTTTTGGGTTAGAGGCGCTTGACCCAGCTTCCATGGACCTGTTGCGTTTCTCGGTCCCCTTTTCTTCTGCCGGACGACTGCCGTCGAAGTCCGGACATACCATCTTGGCCCACTCTAATTCGGCCTTTAACTCTGCCACATCACCAGGCAGCGCCTTGGTGAGTAAATCCGGCATATAGAATGACCTCCTCAGGATCCTATGCGCAGTGCGTTTGTGCCTAGACCGCACGTTATCTAGTTTTGGCCTATCGTAGGCCTTACTGAACGCCGTGGGCGTAGGAAGGGGGTTCCTCGAGGCGAGCGCACCGGCCTCGGCGTTAACCCCAGTATCGAGCCGCTTACTGGGTACGCCTACGCCGGCGGTCTCAGCTCTCTTGGTCGCCCCTCCCTCACCCGCAACCGCCAGATTACTCCTAGCACCAGACTCCGGCATCGCCTGGAGGCTGCGTGCTCTCTCCCTGTCAGCCGCAGCGCGACTGGTAGAGGCGCCCTGCATCGCACGAGCGCCGTAAACTGTGGGGGTTCTCCCCTCCGACTTTGTTGGAGTGTCGGCCTCCTTATTTTTTTTTGTTTTTGTTATTATTGTTTTTGTTTTTGTACATTTTTTTGGTCCCACGAATAGCGGAGAAAGAGGGTCGTCCGCCCCGAGCAGAGATCCGCATACCCGGGGTAAGGCCAAAGGTTACAACTGGGATTGGCCATGATCCCAGAGGGCACCGTTAGAGACTGGGCTATTTAAAGGGGCCCCCAGCCAGGCTGATCCTCGGCACGGTTCAACGCATAACACCTTGATCCAGCCCCTTACCTCACGACCATGGTCAGAAATCACCTCAATACGCCAGAGCTATTAAAAGAGCTAAGACGTAGAGCCGTGATATCTGACCTTAGCTGGATACCTTCCGTACGGGAGAGTACTGAAGTACCAATCAGTACAGAACACTGTGGTATCCATTACCAGTCGGCACCCTCTTGGAGGGTTCAGTCTGAGGATTTTCGCCAACCATAGTATAGAAATTGAAATATTTTTAGAATAAGCAATAAATTTAATAAATATTAATTTGTTAAAGTGTCAGTCAATTAAAATGCGCATTCTAAATATTACAGTTAAATATATGCGGAGGTTATGTTCTTACAGTAACATAAGCCAAAATAACAATTTGTGGACTTTTTGTCTGTTTGTGTGTATGTTTGTGCGCGCATCAGTCGAACACTGCTGCATAGAATTGAATGAAATTTCCACTGCTACGTTGCTTAATGTTTAACTTAAAGTTTTGAACCACTTTTATTTTAAGGAATTCTGTTTTTAACAAAATTACAGTGGTGGCTAAAAAATGAAATCGACTTTTTTTCGTACTTATAGTCAAGTTGTAAGAGGCTGAGACTGTACCAATTATATTTTAAGTAGAAATAATTATTTTAAAAAATTTTATTTTATTTGTCCGATGTATGCAAGAAAATACTAAACATCCTCGTCTAAAAAAAAGTGAGAGTTCAAGAAAAATTTTGAGGTTCTTCTAATGTGCATCTTATGTTAAAAACTAGAATGCGTTAAAAGACTTAGCACACATACATATGTATAAAATCAAAATTTTTAAACAATTTTCCGGAAAAGTTAAAAATTTGTATGACAATTTTTCAAACTTTGACTAACTCTCCGATTTTTTTTCACAGCTTTAAACGTTTCTTTAAAAGATTTTGCCTTATTTTAAATGTAGATTTTGAAAAACATGTAAATAAAAATATTTTACAAATAAAAAAATTTAAAATTTTTGTTTTAATTTTTTTTGCCACCACTGTATGTGTGTTTGTGCGCGCTTCACTTAAAATCCTCTGGTTGGAATCGAATGCTTTTTTCGCTAGTATTCTCTGACAAGTATGTGCTAAAATATAGTATATATTTTGTCGTTGTTGTTGTACTATTTTAACTCGAAAATATTATTAACTACAGAAAAAGTAAATTCTATAAAAAATCTGAGTATTTTTTTTTTAAATGAAAAACATTTCAGACATTTTCGCTGTCCATCTTTGTTATTAGCAAAGGTGTTATACGCTTTTTTTAATTCACCGCTACTAAATGTATGAAACGTCAAATTGACATTTGTTATTAATTAAAGTCAGCAGAAGCTAAAAATCTAATAAATAAATATTTAAGAATTTGAATATTCTTAAAAAAAAGTGACAGAAAAATTATTGCTAGAGCGCTTAAAATTTAAGAAAACAAAAGACAAACTTCCCACACTAAAGTACATACACACGCCTAAGTATGTTTGAATGTGCCGCACATTGGTGGGATAGCACACCTGTGCGCATGCGCGGCGCACACGTTTTTCATTTTTGAATTCGCATGCAAACGACATGGGTAACAAATGTTTCAATTCGTTTAAGAAATGCTATCTACTATAAGTAAATATGATCTAAGCACTTGTCTCAGTACTCTACGCATTCCGGTGAAGCTTAATGATTGTTCTGTTTTGCTGCCATTTTTAAAAATTGTTTGCTGTATCTAATGGTCTGTTGTTAGTCGCGTTAAAAGCGTAAATAATTGCTGATGTCAAGAATTTTCAAAAACGATTTTCTTTTGTCAAACGTTGCTTTGGTTTTTTTTTCGTAAGAAATTACAATTTTTAGATCAAAAAAAAAAGTAAGTGCGCGATTTTTAATAATTTTTCTTAACGAGGTTATAGCAATTACGTAAATTGCTGGCAAAACAGAATTTTAAATTTTTGCTCATGATTAAAACTCAATTTTTTAACAAAAAAAAAAAAATAATAATTTGAAATATTTTCCAACTTTCACATTGTACTAAAATTATGAGAGCTACAAAATTGCGTGCCTAGTTTTTTTTTTGAAATCTTGCCCCAAAAAGTTTGAAGTTTTAAACTTCGGTTCTATTTTTTTTACCTAAGGTTGCAACGCATTTAATAATTTCTTTTTATATGCCAATTCATTTGTCTTGTTCCCTTTTTTATTGGTTTTCCTCTTAAGCCATTCAGCATCAGCTGTTTAATTGTCACGTTACATTGATTGCAAAACTGTGCTGAAATGTCAACATTCACTGGCTTTATAACTGTTGAAATCAGTAGTGTTTATTCAGTGCCATTCAAACGCTGTAGCGTAACTTTAACAATGTTCGGTAGGTTTGGGGTCTATTCGAAATGATTTTCAGGACTTTTTGGGTATGATTTCAGGATTGTTTTCGGAACCATTTGCCTATTATTTCAGTATCATTTAGTGGTAATTTTCTCAATAATTTCGGGATCAGTTCGTAACTATTTTCTTAACATTTTTGGGATCATTTCGGGTATTTTTTAGGATTGTACTTGAGGTACATTTTTAGATTCATTGTCGAACTTTTTCGTTATTATTTCGGTCTCATTGAAAGGAAATTTTTAAGATAAAAATGTCAAAAAGTTATCCCGAAAAGTCCCAAAATGAGAGTATTGTAGTAGAATTTAGGTCAGATAGATTTTGGGAAATAGCTAATTGTACCAATATTATTAAGGATCGGGATGGTTTTCGGAATTATTTTCGGAACCATTTCGCTATAATTTCGGGATCATTTCCTGATCGTTTTCTTGACAATTTCGGGATTATCTGTTGTTTAAACTCTTTTAGGATCATTTCAGGGCTTTTCAGGTTCATTTCGCATTTGAGAGATCTTTTAACTATCATTTCGGAATTTTCTGGCATCATTAAGGTTTCATTAAAATCATTTTCATAAGATCTTTTTAAGATAAAAAACATCCCGAAAAGTCTCAAAATGATACCGATAACAAACCTAAGTCTCGCAGATCTGATTATTGATGGGAAGGGACTAAGCTGGTCATGAGCTACTGAAAAATATAAGGAAAATACATATATCTCAGCCGTCAATTTTTCATCAAGTCAAATGTTAATGTTAACTCACGCATTTTTTCGATTACAAGAACAAAGTTTATGTTAATTATTATTATCAAATATTAAAAGTATGTAAGATTTATTCTCACTTTAACAGTTTTGTGATAAATTTCCAAACCACAATGTTTTGTATGCACATTATCAGGAACCAAAGAAATGCATATCAAACCGCTAAGCAGCTTACAAACTTAGAATGTATGCGTTATTCAAACTGTCAATAACGGAATTTCCTCTAGTTTGTTTATTTAAGCCATAAAATATATTGTTTATGTGACTTTTTTTTGGTTGCTCAGCGTTAGTTTTCATGTTGCTGTAATCATTAACTAATTCTCTAGTAACTGTACTATCCAAAGTGTAATTTATGAGAATTTTTCTGTTCAAAGTTATAAAAAATAACGACTTACATGTATTTGAAAGGAAATTTTACGATAACTTTAGAAAGCTCAAATGTGTATTGTGTGGTCGTAAGAGCATGCGGGTTCGTCGCTTAAGTCTTTCATAATTGCTATAGATGGTAATAGAAATTGATAGCATGAATGAACACTACTTTTTTTGTTTTTCATTTTCTATTTACATACATATGTTTATGTAAATGGAAAAATGTTTTTCAACTTGAAGATAATGTAAAGCAGCATTTTTATTAAATTCTTGTTTCTCATTTGTTTTTCTATCACTTTAGTACTACCTTCCTATGAGCACGCCGCGCTATGAAAGATGTTGTAAATTATGGTAACATTGTAAGGAATTTTAAAATTATTTTTTGAAAAAATATTTCCATAAAAAAATTATCGTAATAAAGTTGGCATTCATAAAAAAAAATGTTATTCTAGGTAGTTCTTAAACCTTAAAAAAGAATAAAAATTATATTGACGAAAAAAAGGAATTTTAAAGTTTCAAAAATATGTTAAAAGTTTTTGAACGTGTTTTTTTTGAAATGCCGTAAAATAAATTTTTCTTATTACAATTAAAAATGTACAATAAAATTTACATTTTACAAAAAAAAAAAAAAATTCAAATCTCAGTTACAAAAGTTACTCGAATTTTTCAAATATCGCGAATGCTACTTAATTTCGCTATAAAATTTCCAAATGTTTGGAAATCAGTTTTCGAATTGTGGTTTGAGATTAGGAATTAAGAATCCCAAAGTTTATGAAAAAGTTAGAGTTTTCAACCTTTTTTGATATTAACATTGGGAAAATTTTGAAACAATATATTTTCCAAAAAACTTTTCAAAATTTTTTTCTCTTTATTTCTTTTAAATGTCACAAATAATAATTTACAAAAATTTCTAAATCCTTGACAAAAATTTTAGATATTAGAATTTGAAATATCAAAATAAATAAGATATTAGATTTAAAAGTAAATAAATTAAGAAGAAAATTAAAGTTATCGATAAAAGCCCAAAAAATATATTTTTTTAAATGGTATTGAAAAACTCAGATATTAATTTTTTTTATATGTTTTGAAAATGTTTTTGTGAATACTCAGTTTTGAAAAAATTTGGAAATTTTCAAATATCGAAAAACTTCTCAAATACATATTTAAAAAACAACAAACAAAAGGTTTCACATCGAATATTTTGTGTGTTTTCGACCCACCTTAATGCATGTTCATATGCACTATAAGCATGTTTGTATGCAAATTATGTCCATCGAGCTGTGTATTTTACAATTAATACTCTTTGTTTTCTCTTATCTTAAGGATATGAATGCATTTATGCATTAACATATACATACATAGATACATACATACATATTTTCAACTACTAACTTAAAAAATATTTCTTACATAGTTTTAATTCTTATTGCATACTATTCACATTTTGTATTTTTTTATTGTTCATAACTTTTTTATTCTTATTTTGTAAGATAATCTTTTAATTTATTATTTTAATATTTTAAGCAATAACAGTATAATAGAATTTCAAATGAAAAATGTTTGTTTCTTCATACATATAAAGCTTAATATCCATAAAAAAAACATAAAACTTATATATTTAAAAAATATCTAATAAAACATAGTTTTACCTGCTCTAACATTAACCAAAACCGAGCTATTTAATTTTCATGCAACTGCGCCTCACTGCCAATCGAGCTCGTTGCTTAAGTCTTTTGTTACCTAATCGCACCATAATTGGTTACGTTGTCAATAAATAACTAATTCTAACATCAAACCAAATACGTGTCAATGAATATTTTTCTAATGCCGCCCAAATACTTTACCGTTACGCCACCACAACTGTAAATTCCACAACATTTAAAAACTTGCCGCCAAAATGCATACACTTACCAAGACATATATATATATGTATGTATGTAGGTAGATTTATATAAAAACTGTGAGCCACATTTAGTGGCAATAGTGCGGCGCACATGCTGTTGTTGCTGTAAATTTATTTAGTTTTTGCTTTTCGTTGTTGTTGCCACAACCAGCATGCCACATTGTAGCAATCATTCTTAATGCCGTTGCGCCTATTTAGCTGTATCTACATACCAAACTACTTCGTATTTGTAGTTAGCATAGCAATGTCTGTCACTTGAGTATTTTACATATTCACAAACATATTTACATACTTACATTTATATTGTTGTTGTTTGTATTTTGTGTGTCAAGAGTTTTGCCGCTTTTTGTGCCCATTTCAATTTCCAGCTGTGTTTGGTGGCTCCATGTTTACCAACATGCCGGTTCCACATAACAACTGTAAACGGGGTCGGACGTTGTTGGTAAAATAGCGCGTCAGCAAAAGGTGGCTACAACAACTATGACAACAACAACAAACGCGCTGTCAGCCACTTGCAAGTGGCATCCAACTGACCTACATAAATTTCTAAACTTTATGTTAGCAATGAAATTCGTTAAATAAATATTTTACATAAGCTTGCATATGCACATACATAGATGCTTATACTCGTAAATACTTTCATAAACACACACACAGCATTATATTTATATGTGCTCGCAAATTTTCTAAATTGTTTAGTTTGCTTTATGTGCTGGCAGTAAAGTGAAAAATGGCATAAAAATGAAATAAAATAAAATAAAATAAAATTAAAAATAAAATAAAATAATAAAATAAAATAAAATAAAATAAAATAAAATAAAATAAAATAAAATAAAATAAAATAAAATAAAACAAAATAAAATAAAATAAAATAAAATAAAATAAAATAAAATAAAATAAAATAAAATAAAATAAAATAAAATAAAATAAAATAAAATAAAATAAAATAAAATAAAGTAAAATAAAATAAAATAAAATAAAATAAAAAAAATAAAATAAAATAAAATAAAATAAAATAAAATAAAATAAAATAAAACAAAATAAAATAAAACAAAAAAAAATAAAAAAAAAAATAAATAAAATGAAAAAACGAAAAAAAACATGAAAAATAAAATGAAATAAAATTAAACAAATATATAATATGAAATACATATCTCGAAAAAATCTAAAAAAATTACTTAATGGTTTCGGTTAGTCATTTTATTAAATTTTTGAGTTTTAAAACAATTTCGGGTACCTTTAAAAACCGTTTTTTATTTTGTTGCGAGTTTTTTTAAAATGACCCCCAGTACGCCTAGTGCTGTACTACTTTTGTAATACTGTCGATTTTATTACTATTATTTAGTAAATCTCATCAAACAAATTTCTTAATTTTGCCTTTTTCCATTGCAGGTAAGCATCACATTTCATTGCAAAAAATTTCCATGACATTTCCGGTGAGTAGAGAACATTCAACTGAAAACGCAGAGATCTGTTGGCAAACGATTTTGTAACATTTTTAATGTGCAGCCCACTCAATGCCCATAACTTATTCGCATGAGTGGTCATTGCATTCAAGTGGATGGCGTTGCCTAATTTCTTAGCTAATCTCGATTATGTTCAAACCTGCTCTTCCTGCTGCAAATTGATTGCTCCTCTGCTGCATCGGTTATGTAAGCAGGCTACAGCTACCAATGACATAATTTACATAACAATATTCTGGTTCTAATGTAGATAGTTGCCCCATTTAGGCTGCTATTCATTTAACTGTTGAGGAGGAACTCGCTCCAAATTGTGCCAACAATTGGAAGGTGGGAAACAAATTTAAACTGCAGGCCAATCAAATTTTGGTTGAAACAAAATTTTTACTTTGGTTGTTATTACAAAGAGAAACATGTGTTTTTTAAACAATTTAAGCTGTTTTTCTCAACCTGTAATGAGTTTAGTTGTTATTCCAAATTCAAACAACCCAACAGCAGACTCAAGTTTTTTTGTTTTTTGTGTCATTAAACCTAAATTTTAAGCAGCAGCTATGCAAACTGGAGTTTACCTCTTGTTATTCAGAATTTTTTGAAAAATTAAAAAACTTTATCTAAATTTTTTGAACACTGAAAAACAGACAAAACTTTCAAATTTTTAAATCGATATTCATGTTTAAAAAAATTTCAAAAAACTTGAAAAATCTAGAAAAATAAATTTTTTACTCAAAAAAATTTGAAAAATGAAAAAACTTAAAATTTTTTAAGCAATGAAATATAGACAAAATTTTTTGATCAATATTCATATTTAAAAAAATTAAAAAAAAGTTCAAGTTTCTCAAATAAAACTTTTTTGACCTTAAGTAAAATTTCATATTTCGAAAATTTTAATAAATATTTTTTTTTTTTAACTATGACTGATTTCTGTAGCTGTTGGTACTTAAAATCTTGAAAATTAAAAAAATTCAAATTTTTTAAACAATGAAAAATAGACCAAATTTTTTTAATTAATATTGATGTTTGAAAATATATGAAAAAAAGTCCAGGTTTCCTAGCTTCAAACTTTTTTGACTTTGATTAAATTTGAATCCTTCAAAGATCTTTTATTAAATACTTTTCATTTCCCTAACTCGAGTTTAGCTGTTATTACTCAAAATTTCCCGAAAAATTTCAAAAATTTCCAATGTTGTAAACAATGAAATTGAAGCTTCAAAAATCTTGAGAAATACAATTCCTTAACAATTTCGATGTGTGATTTTTGTAACTCGAGTTTAGCTTAAAAAATTATTATTTTTAAATATTTTTTGATGTTCTCTTGATAAAAATAATTCACATTTGAAAAAATCTCCACAAAATACAAGTTTTTCAATTCCAAACTTTTTTGAGCTTAAATAAAATTAAGTCCTTCAAAAAATTACTCTTGAACATTAGATTTTTTCTTTCAATCTTTCACCGTTTCCCGCTTTTCCCACATTGCATAAATACCTGTATGTATAATAATAATAATAATGCCCAACGGATTACCCACCATATCCCGCCCGACCGGCGCGAGGGGCGCATCCGCATGACGCACGGATTGCTCTTTCGTGCCGAGTCTTTGAAAGGCTTTGGTTTGTTAATCGTCGAGATCTAAAACTGCTCAGCTACAGAGAAAACCTCATCAGCTAAGTAAGGTAGATAAAAAATAGATAACGCAGTTAATAAATAGTTAGTTGACAGCGAATAGTTATTGTAAAGAATAAAGATAAGAATCAAAGGAGCAAAATGTTGCTATGTATTTAGGATAGAAAGAATTGACTTTTTTATGCTGCATAGTGAGTCTGAAATATCAAACGTACCAGAATGAGAGTTATAATCTTGACACAAACAACGAAAAGGCTCATTTAATTCAAAATTAGTTCGGCACTGTTTCAAGATAAGGGGTTTAAAATGTCTTGATGGGCGAGAAGGTACATTGAAGTTCACTTCGCTCAAAAGAAACGGGCTTGTGATTGAACCATTTAGTAATTTAATCATGAAAACAATTCCAAGCATTTCCCTCCGACTAGAAAGGCTGTGAAGATTAATAAGTTTTAAGCGACTCATATAGGATGGCAAATTATACAACGGATCCCAGTGAAGATCTCTTAAGGCAAATAGTAAAAATTGTTTTTGAACTGATTCTAAGCGATCCACGTGGACCTGGTAGCGCGGGCTCCAAATTATAGAACCGTATTCAAGTATCGGTCTGACTAATGTAGTAAAGAGAGTTTTAGTTACATAAGGGTCGCTAAATTCTTTAGACCATCGTTTAACAAATGCTAGAACGCCTCTAGCTTTATTGACTGTTACGTTAATGTGGCAGTTAAAACAGAGTTTGTAGTCCATAGTAACCCCAAGGTCAACAAAATCATACAATTGCTCAAGGCTATAATTGTTAATTGTATAGGAAGCTGGCTGTGAAATTCCTCTCGAAAAACGCATGTATTTACATTTCTTTAGATTAAGCGGCATATAATTTAAATCGCACCAAGTAACTAGTGTATTTAGATCTGATTGAAGCTTATTGCTATCTTCGGATGATGCGAATGACATGAAAAGCTTTACATCGTCGGCATACATTAACATTTTAGAAAATTCTATTACTGTAGAAATGTCATTTATAAACAGCAAGAACAGAATCGGGCCCAGGTGGCTTCCTTGAGGAACTCCAGAGGAGACATAAATAACATCGGACTCACAGTCTTTAAACACTACTTTTTGTGTTCTGTCACTAAGGTAAGAAGAGATCCAGCGATTGAGACCCGGCTGGAAACCCAGCTGATCTAGTTTATGAATAAGTAACGAGTGACACACTTTATCGAAAGCTTTGCTGAAATCAGTATAAATAACGTCGGTGTGCAGATTTTTTCTAAAGCCATTTGAGACATGATTTGTAAATTCAAGTAAGTTTGTAACGGTGGACTTTCCCTTACAGAACCCGTGTTGACAGTCAGAAATCAAGGTAGAGATAGGATTCGTAAGCTGATTGGTAACAATAGCTTCAAACACTTTTGGGATGGCAGAAAGCTTTGCTATGCCACGATAGTTCTCTATAGAAGCCTTGCTTCCGCTTTTATGAAGCGGTATAAGAAACGACTCTTTCCATGCTTTTGGAAAAACACCACACTTTAGTGACAGATTGAACAAATTGGTAAGGGGTTGGTAAATATTGTTAGCACACTTCTTCAAGAAGCATGTAGGAATCCTATCAGGACCGCATTTAAAAGATTCCTTTAAGGTTTTCAGATAAATAAGAACATCATTGGCGCATATAGTTGGACAATTAATTAAATTGTTCCCATGTAGCTCATAGGGATAATTAAGAAAGTCAGAATTAGTGACTGCAGAATAGTTAGAATTGAAAAATTGCGCAAAGAAATTTGCGATATCTTGATTATCGCTAGATGAAATGTCTTTATATTTAATGGCTGAGGGAAATCCCACAACTTTTCGTTTAGAATTTACGAAATCATAAAATGACTTCGGATTGCGAATAATGTCTCTTTTTGTTTTAGAGATATAGGCTTTATAGCACTTTTTATTCAAGTCGATGTACCTCTTACGTAGAACAGAATACAACAAGTAATGTTTGTTTAACCCCGATTTCTTAAATAATTTGAAAGAACGCGTTTTTCTATTTTTTAGCATCATAAGCTCTTTAGTAAACCAAGCTTGCGTTGGATGATCATATGTTAATTTACGTTTAGGAACAAACTTCTCAAATAAGTAGTAAATAGTTTGATTAAAATGTAAAACGTTTGAATCGATATCGCCACAAAGCTCAGGCCAAGTTAATTTAGACAGTTCTCTATTTAATTTCTTATAGTTGGCTTTTGAGAAGTTAAAATCAAAGCTACTACTTGAGCAGCATATATGTAAATGACTTTGTTTTTGCTTTTATTGCTACAAAGTCAACAAGTTTTCTCAAGTTCTTAACACCAAACACACAACAACATTTTTTCTCGATTCTCGATACTTGAAGTGGGTCACTCAGTCAATGTGGCAACAACTTTAAGTCAAATATTTGCAATACATACACAAATATCTGTAAATTGGTCATATGTATAGTAAATATGTAGGTAGTTGCGACTAGTTAAAGTTATGTCAGCAGCCAAGTTGAATGCTTTGACTTATACGTGCAGCGTGGCGCTTCAAATACTTTGACTTGGTCGAGCGAAAAAAAAAATGTTCCTTTGATTTTCCAAGACTTTCATGTGATCGAACTTGAAACTTGTGAATTGCGGTATTTCGATTTATTATAAGCAGAAGACATTCACATAAATTTGTCCAAAGAAATGTTGTTGCGCTCTCGCTAAATCTCGTTTGGCAAGTTGTGGCGCTTGGAAAATTTAAGTTTGACGCAAATAAGAATTTTGTTGTAAAGCCACTTTGGCAATTTTGAGTTAAAAAAAATACAACTAAATACTACTAGAATGAAATAAATATTTTGTCAGTTATGCCAGTAACAGTTAATTGCGTAATACAGAAATAGTTTAATGTAATGTGGTCTATGCACGTTTGATCGATGATGCACGGCAATCGTGACCTAAAAATATTCGAGCCATTTATTGAGCACAGCTTGGATAGTTGAAGAGTGAGCTGTGTGAAAATAATTTATAGGTCAGATAAAAAATTTTATTGTTATTTCTAGGAAGGAATTTGTGAATACAAATAAAGTTAAATCTAATTGAGGGATAGCATCGATAAGGATCGCAATAATAGAATAGCACAAACACCACCAAGGAGATTAAGGAACCTATCAAAAAAAAAAAAAAACTTTAAAGTTCAGATGCATCGATTGCATTTCCATGCAGATAATAGAACAGCTTCTCTATCGGGTAGTCTAGCGTGTGGCTTCAACTTTGTTCTTTCCTCCCCTTTCTAATTCCGACACATGGAAACAGACCAATATAAGCTTCGAAAACAGTAAACCAGAAGAAGATTTATTATTCGAATAGTAAAAAAACTTATCAAAAGCTGCAGCACGAAAGTCAGACGAAAAGCCATTATCACTGAAATCATCAGCTAGTTTCATTATAAACCCCCCTACCCCCGTCCCACACGATTGTGAAAATGGACCTCCGGAAAGCCTTTGAAACGCCCCGCCACATTAGGCGCCTTCTTAAGTGAGGTGAAACATCAACTCCCTGAGGTATCTAACTTCCTCGGTCCTCTTCATCATTATCATCACTAGTTGGTGCTCAACAAGCCAACCATGAGTCTTAGCGTAACAAATCAGAGCAGGCACCCCCACAAAAACTATTGTAGGCATATTCATCAGCCATCTCTTTTGTCCAACATAGTTTCCTTCCATACAAAAAGCTTTCATGACAGACATACACCCGAATCGTTGACGAACACTGCTGAAGGGTGCACCGGTTTTGAGTAAACTTTTTCAAAACTCTCTTGTTGTCACTGTCCCGGGATTTAAACTGTCTTTTGATGGACCAGCACAATACTCGTATCAACCAATTACTGTGCCATAAGCTGGTTATATATATAGTTATCTGCAGATTATTATAATCATTTGACATATTAACATACTTCAGCTATTTTTCTTGTTCTTCTTTCTTTTCACTGCAAAATATCTTATTAAAAAGTTATTTTTTGCTTTCGCTTTTACAACTTTTCTAATGAGCTTTTTGCGGTATTTAACGGTGTCACTTTTTACCATGAAAATAAGATAAGCTTTTGAATCTTTTTCGACGTTGTCATGTAAATAAGCGTAAGTGGGGGCATCGAAGTTTCATCTTGAGAATATGAGTTTGATTTATTTTTTGTTTTTGCAATTTTTTTATTATTGCATTTTTTCTTCCAAGTACCTTGTTTTTCTAGAGCTTAATGAAAGAGCAGAGCGAGATGACCTTTTATAGGTCTACTTTCTTGCATCATTCGCATTTCGATGTTTTAACTGGGTGCCACATTTTTTTAAACTTTACAAGGAAAATTTATAAAATTTTTTCTTCAATGCATTCCAATAACAATTTTGCTTTCACTGTCTTATATAATGTGGTCGTAATACAGGGAACAAGTTTTTCGAAAGTTGATGTACGTTGGAACGACTTTTCATCATCCCTTTTCAAACTTTGTGCCATCTTCAGTGTCAGGTTTTAGCGCTTCTTGTCTTGACCTCAATTACTAGTAAAAAGCTACGCATCCACTCACATGACATTCTACACGAAAATGGATCTGTCCATCCAGCAGAACGAAAAATGACACTGAAGATGGCACAACGTAAAAATCAACTTGAAATAAAATTTGACAACGGATGACGATATAACGAAAAATCGCTACACTATAAATTATTAAAAAAAAGAAAATCTTCCAAACATTTTCTACATCGGCTTCTATTGCATGGATTTCCATGCGAATCGTGGATTTCGATGTGAGTCGTGGTTATAATCACAGTCGTTTTCAGCTTGAAGCTAGTTTCAAAGAGCGGAGGAATTGATGAGAACATGAAACTAAATTATTGCTTTATTAGTGGGCAGATTTTAATGGGTACATGACAACAAAACAACATTTCGACACCACACCCTTCAAAACAAAAACAAAAAGTATTGATGCTGGAAATATTTAAAGTTCCTGCAACGCTTAAAAATTACTTTCTCTCAATTTACAAGCGTAAATATTTTTGAAACTTATTTTGAGCGCATGTTTGCATAAAAAACAAGCGATGTCAACAGCAATAAAAAAATAAAAAAATGTCAACAACCCAAAAAACAAATATTTTAAATATTATCTATACAAAAAAAAATTTAATTAGCTTGTTAAAATTTGTAGAAATTTCTTTCGCTGACATTGAAACCAACCGCATTAACTTGCAAAATTTATTCACAGATATTTCATTGTTAAAAAGGTAGATAAAAAAAACCTGTGTTCAAATTACAAGACTGACCTGAATTTCGATAAAGCTTTATACCTCCATCACCTGTTTTTTGTTCCGAAAGTTTTTGCATGACAATTTTGCTATTTTATACATTTGTTAACAATATCTGAATAAATTATTATATAGTCAATTTGAGAGTTGTTTTATAATTCAGGCGAATTTACAGTGACTGCAAATAGTCATTGGAAACTTCTTAAGCGTCAGCACCATGTCCTTAAGAACAGATTTAACCTTAAGGCTATTGTACTAATTTCGTTAAAAACTGCTTAGAACTTCGACTTAAAAGTACTGGCATAACAAGAATGAGCGGTAACAGATCTCCTTGAGGCGAATGGAACCACTCATTCTACATTTTGAATGATTCGAAAAAGAGAGCCGTAGTAGAATTCCACTCCATTTATTTTCTACGACTAAAGAGCAAGGTGAAACACTACAACGCCTTAACCATTCTACAGACTTGTACTCGTAATACAGTTCCGTCGCAAGACCTCCACTTAGGAAACCCTACTTAAACAAAATAATTTCCGCTGATCAAAAATCTTTGAAATTTAAATGAAACCGCACATCCAATTTATAAAAGTTTTGTGGCTACGCTACTTATTAAAACTAATGTCCGAACACTGGTGTGTGCTGGTTATTCAACTATTTTTCTCTCTCTCTTTCGTTGCGATGATTGGTTGATGGTATAAATAGAGTGAACTCAATAAACAACATCGAAACAGTGATTTTTTGACTTTAAACTGTGCTGAATACGTTCACTTTCAGT
The DNA here is from genome assembly GCA_951509765.1 of Sphenella marginata. Classification (NCBI taxonomy): domain Eukaryota; kingdom Metazoa; phylum Arthropoda; class Insecta; order Diptera; family Tephritidae; genus Sphenella; species Sphenella marginata. The sequence continues at coordinate 26,703,192 of OX608081.1, read as the reverse complement.
TTGAGTAGAAGTGGAAAAGTATTTGAAAAAGGTATTTCTATTCGATTCCTGTACAGTGAAATGTGAAACAGTTTTGAGAGTATAATACTTGAGAGCTACAGTAAGAGCATAAAAAAATTTTTGAAAAAACTTTTTGTATTATTCGATTTATTTTTTGCAAACTTTATTAATAAATTTAAGTGTAAAATTAAATTCTCGAATGTTGAAATGTTAACTGGGTGAATTTGAAAGCTCAACATGCGCAACACTGAACTAATCCACTCGCCACTTTCCAACTAGACGTTTTGTACTCGTTTGTATGAATGTATGTATATGTAATCTGCACTGTTGTTAGGCACCTTCACTTCCAACTAATGCGATTTTAACGACTTAGATTTTTGTGAGCATTTTCCGCTAATTTCTATTGAAAATGAATGAATAGCAACATTTCTATTGTTCGTTAGAGTTATTATGACAGAAAACAAAAAACTAAAACAATAGAAAGTTCTACTAGTTCAACTTACATTCAGCTACTTTACGCTTGTTTTATGGTTGCAAAATTTTATTTAAAAAAACCAACAGAAAAAAAATTAAAAAAAACAACAAAAAGGTGGGAATTGATGCTACGTAGACTTATTTCTCATTCGTACTTATGTAGGTATATGTATTAGACTGGGCCAAATAATTCTTTAAAATTTTGTTATCGCATTCTTTTATATAAATTGACGAACACTATTGGGTAACACTACTGAAGTTTGTGATTTTATTTATTTATTTCATTGTAGTTCGTTTGACATAACAAGTCCCTAAATCTATTTCGAGCATGAATGAGATCAAATATTTTCCTCTCTCCAAGTCTTTTTTCGCTGATTCTCTTTCTCTATTTCAATCGCTCACTACTTAACAGACTCGAATTGAAATCGAATATTTGTTAACTTAAAATCCAAGACATACCGTATATCGATAACTGAACCGGTTGTGGAGTGATCGACCAATATGGGTGTCAAAAGAAAGGTGAAAATATGTTTTGGAATGCGCGATAGAATTCAGGTCCATATCTCAGCTGGTGTTGGGGATATAATAATTAAATTAAGACGTTGTCTATTATTCGTTCTGAACCACAGCAAAGGGGGCCGGATTAATAATTTAATAATCGATGATTTTTACACAACCCGAGCATGAGTACCTAAAGCCGAAGACCAGTGCAGGTAATGACGTGCAACTTGATGGTTGATCGACGGATATGATGCCTTTCATTGCCAATTCTCTTCTTTCTAACCGAAGGAAGGGGTGAGATGGCCTTAAAGCTCCACTGATCATATCAAATCACTGCCGTCACAGACGGGCAGGTACCGCATGCTGTCACTTTCGATAACACTTTCCCAAACCTTAGGGTATTGTTTTTGTGGTAAAAAAAAGTATGTTCAACAAAGAAAGTTTGAAAAAATTTTTTCTTTCTAAATTCCAACTCAACACAAATAATTACGCTGAACAACAAAAACAATTTCATGCGCTAAATTAATATTTTCATAATTTTTCTAAATGAAGCATAACAAATTATATGCCAAAGCGTCCAACGTGCACCGGCGCCAACACCAAATCACATGGATGGCTTCGCAAAAGATTAGCATTAAATGCACGATAACTGCACTTGGCCCACGGCTATTTTGGCCGGCGTACTTAAAAACAATTTTTCGCACATTCATGCATACCAACAAAGCTGGATATACCCAGTTGTATCTAATAATTTAGTGCACTTTCTTTTCTGCACTTTTTGCCGGTCATCACGAATCTCGAATTTTATGCAACGCCGCCACCGCCACCGGCAATTAGTTTAAGGAAAATTTTGCAAATAAGCAAAGGTATTAAAAAAGTAGAAGTGAACAAATTTGAAATCATAAAAAAAGTGAAATCCAAATTCGATTATTTCGCTGTTATGGCTCGTTTGGTTGTGAAATGGACCTTTTCTTGGCAGACATTTGCGACGGTTGGCAGCATTTCATCTCTCATTGCCATGCAAACGAGTGCGCTAATTTATTGTACAATAAAAACAAAAAAAAAAAACAGAGAAAATTTCCAAAAAAAAACAGAGCAAAATCTAAACAAAAACCTTCGGCGAGCGTGACAAAAATAAACGGAAAATGAAAATTTAGTGAAATTTTTCAAATTTCAATACCACAAAAATCATCAATCAGCAAAAATTGCAAAAAGGAAAAGTGCATTGACCACTGCGCCAGCTGCTGCCAATGAGTTATGCGCTTTTTGTTGTTGTGGTACATTTTTTTTTTGTTTTCTTTATAGTTCACAGTTTTAATGGCGCGAAATTTATTGTTGCATTTACCACAAAACCAATTTTAATTTGCAACCAAAAAGCATTGCAACTATAACAATTTTCCCAAAATTTCTCTATACAAATTATGCAATTTAAAAAATTTGTGCTGTAAAAAATTTTTGAATAATTTAAATTCCTTTTTTCGTGAAAAGTTTTAGGAATGCAAGAGAAAATACTTTTTGCGCTGTTCACCAATGACGGTTCGTATTCGGTTTTACAAAGAGTCTCGTTTCAGTCCTACGTTCCAAATTTATTTCGTTCTCGTTGAGGTTTCGTGCTCCCATTTCGATTTTGCAAAATGTTTTGCTTCCTTTTTTGATTTTGTTCTAAAAAAATAGTTTCGGTTTCGATTTTTCAAAATCTTTCGACACCGATTTTGATTTTGTTCTAAAAAATAGTTTCGGTTTCGATTTTTCAAAATCTTTCGGTTCCGGTTTTGATCTGTTCTAAAAAAATAGTTTCGGTTTCGATTTTACAAAATGTTTCAGTTCCGGTGTTGATTCTGTTCTAAAAAAATAGTTTCGGTTTCGATTTTGCAAAATTTTTCGGTTCCGATTTTGATTTTGTCTAAAAAATAGTTTCGGTTTCGATTCTTCAAAATCTTTCGGCTCCGATTTTGATTTTGTTCTAAAAAAATTGTTTCGGTTTCGATTTTGCAAAATGTTTCGGCTAAGATTTTTGTTTTGTTCTAAAAAATAGTTTCGGTTCCGATTTCGATTTTGTTCTAAAAAAATAGTTTAGGTTTAGATTTTACAAAATGTTTCGTCTCTGATATTAAATTTGTTCTAACAAAATAATTTCGGTTTTGATTTTGCAAAATATTTTGGCTCCAATTTTCAATTTTTCGATTTTGATTTTGTTCCACAAAAAAGTTTCGGTGTTGAAAATTTATCAAAGCTGTTCAATCGGGCTGGTCTTTGGGGTCCTGTTGACCAATGATAATAATTTTTTTTTTTTTAAAAGTGGCAACACTGTTTGCACTATAAACTCCAATGAATATCCCTCAGTCCATACTGAAATTTTTGATTTTGAATTCATGTCATCTGCATTGCGCTGCAAGCTAAACTAAGCAGCCCCATAAAAGCTCATTTCACGTACTCCATTCCAGTTGTTTTGTAATTCATTGGCGGTAATTTAGCAGAAGCGCCTTCAAAAAGCAATTTCATTTTCAATTGAATTCCGATTGCGCGCTGCATAAATATTTGTACAATTTCTACTGATCACGCTTGGTTTGGAATGCTAAATAGCTATTTGGTGCTGCGATTTCGTAATATACATAAATACTTTTTTTGTGTATTGCGATTGGGATTTTGCAAAAGTCCGTTTTGCTATTTTTTTGCGAAGTTTAAACTAGTTGCCTTTAGCTTTGGGGAGTAGCAGGGACCTAAGAAACGCTTTAAAAATATTTTTGTTTTACTTCGCCAAAATTAAAAAAAAAAAATATTTAGAACTGGAATCTTCAAAACTTAACATTCGTTTTTAAGAAAATAATGGAGAAATGTTAAGTTTTAATAGTTCGAAAGAGAAAAAATATATATTTTTTTATTTTCATTTTTTTTTGTCATTTCATCAATTTTGATTAAAAAAAAATAAAATTCATAGTCAAACTTTTTGGTTTTTCATTCAAAGCTTTATTTTTCATTTTTAAATTTGTATTTTTTTTACTTCGAAAAATTAATTACACTAACTTTTAGTAAAGGTCAAACTTTTACCTGCGACTTGAAGAAATGAAAATCAGATTTTATCAAAAGCTGTATTCTTAACATAAAAATTCAAATTTTATTCTAATTTTTTAAATTTTTAGAAAATTAAAATTTTAATGCCAAATCGTCAAAAAGTCGACTCCAACTCTTCTTATTTGAACAAATTTTGGTCATAAATCGAATTCTGAAAAAGACAAAAAATGGTTTTTTTAGAGTTTATCTCTTCAATATTTTGGAAACTATTGTGTCTAAAAAAATCTTTGGCACTTAAAGGCATGACAAAAAAATTTAACAAAAATTTGAAAATTTTTGAAAATCAAATTAATAATTTTCCAAAATCGAATTATGTTTTTTTCATTTTATCTTCAAATATCTAATATAAAGATATCCGGAAATTTTCACGAAATGTTTTTTGGTTTTCCAAAAATATAAATTTTTGAAGTTTAGAAAAATTTTTTTTTTCATTTTTTAACTTTTAATTACTAATCAATTAAACTGCTAGTTTTTAATTAAAAATAAAAATTTGTTAAATTTTTTTCATGCCATATAAATAAAAAAAGTTGGAAACTGACTTAAGAATAAAAGTTAAATTTAAGTAACAACACAATTTTTTTGACTTGAAATTTAAATTTGAACTTGTATTTCGGACAAATAAAAGTTAAGTCAAATTTTGCCTTTAAGTGTAGTAATCCAATTTGAACTGCTTTTTTCTGGCTTTACAAATAAAAGCCTAATTTTAACTTTCACTTAAAGTTGCATTTTAACAAAAGTAAACTTACAAAAGTAAACCAACAACAAAATACTTAAAACTTTTAGTTTTACAAAAATATAAAAGTCAAGTTTGGAAAAAAGTAGATTTTTAATAAAAGACAAATTTATTGCTTTTAAATTAAAACATTTAAATTCAAAAGACAAAATTTACACTTATCTTTTGACTTAAAAAAGTTTCCTAAGATTTTTACTTTTACCTGTGTAAAAAAAAAAAATATTTTATACTTTCGGGTTAATAAAAAAAATAAGAAAAATTAAATTTAAATTTTTAGTTTTGACTACAAAAGAGGCAGGTAAAATTTAAATATTTGTATTTTGTATTTTTATAATAATAAAGTCAAATAAATATAAAATAAATATTCCTTGGACTTAGCTGCTTTGAAACATAAAAGAAACGAATTCTTTCTAAATGACGATTGGTATCAAAAATTCAAAAATTACTACTTCATTCGATCCCAGTTGAGTAACATCAAAAATTAATTCTCAAACAAATTTCCGATCTTATTTATTTTTAAACTTAAACAGAAGCTAATCCAGCTCAGCGCAGTTTTTAAGCCTAATTTAGGGATTTGGTTAATCACTGCTGATTGTTGGGAATTTTCTAAATTTTTTAATTCTTATTTTTGTTCTTCTAAACGCTCATTTAGCCTTGTAAAACGTGCTGCCTTCAGTTTACATTGCTTATTATACATTGATAAGCCTTAAAAAAAGCTTAAATTAATCGCTGCAATTAGCATGGGTGGGGGTATTCTCATGGCTGCGCAATAATTCATTATTTACATATTTACATTTTTATTTTGTTATTAATATTTGCTAAAGATTCATGATTTATTCTCATGTTTAGTAGTAATAATTAAGATGAAGAATATTTGTGATTATTCGCTTCTAATTAACCTTTAACACTTTTGTATTAAAACATAATTTTTTAACAAAAAATCGCTGAATGAATAATTGCAAATCGTAGTTAGTTCCTGTTCAAATTTTTTTTTTTTTTTCATCAATCAAACAACATTTTCAACAAATAAATAATAGTTTGAGTAATATGATTTTGACGGCAGCTTTATTTGCGATTTAATGATTAGTAGGTGTGGGTCATTCCACGGCGAATCGACGAATGGCTGAACTTACATGGAAACTATTGAAGATTCATTCAATATTTTTTTTTTTTTTCAAAATCAGTCGATATTCGATTGTGTGAAATATCAGCAAGCCTGTCGCTCCATCAACCAGTAATGCCACCCTTTATTTCCTACAAAACCAAGCAATGTCTAACCCCTGATCTGTATGGCTCATGGCAGATAAAAACTATACCTCAAATCCGAGTTTTCTCCATTGAATTGTTTTGTATTTCTCATTGTTCTCTTGACATTTTCACTGAAGATCGCCACTAATCCAAATCAGCCGAGAATTAATAATTGAGTTTCTTTGTTCATAGCTAAGATTGCGTGTAGGCGAGTGTTAATCAAATAGGCGGTCGCATCATTAGCACGTTTTGCCAATAAATCAAATTAAATGAAGAGCACCAACAACAAAGAAAAGAAATTTTCACTGGCATGCATATTAAGTAAAGGCAATTAAGCGCGCAAGGAAAAGTGCCAACAACAAACTGTCTCATAAGCAACCTGTAGGGGACTCATGCAGTTGTACTCGACTGAAGCTGTACTCCAACTCCGATCATACGAGTATCAGTTGCTAACTAGTTAAAAAGAGACAAAAAATAATTGAAAAAAGTGAAGAATGATAGTCGGTCCTTGAGAATTGTTCGGACACGAAGTCAGAAAATTGGCGAAAGAGCATACTACAGTGTTCGGAAGGATCAGGGGAATAGAAGGAAGAAGAGGGGAAGAGCGAAATATGAGGAAAACGATGCGGAAAAGGGAGACAAGGAGGAAGATGGAAACGAAATTAGAAATGGAAAGCTCAAAGTAAAAATGAAAGCAAAAACAAATGTGAAATTGGAAGGATGACTAAAACGAAGAAAATGAAGTTGGAAAAAGGAATGGCAAAGACAGAATAAAGAAAAGGAGACAGAAAGATTACGAAGAGGAATGTGAAAGAATGCCAATAAGAAAAAATAGAGGAAAGGGATCGCTACTAGAACAACAGCAAGAACAGAGGAAAGGGAAAGAGACAGATAGCGCAGGAAGAGGAATGAAAAAGTTTAGCAATAGAAAAAGACAGATTAAAGGGACAGAGAAGTAGAAAGAGACAGAGAAGAAGGAAGAGAATGAAAACAGTGAAAGGAAGAAGATGCGAAAGGAAAAATGGGAGAAAGAGTAAGAAAGAGAGAAGAAGAGTTAATGGTGGGTAGCGGAAGAGGAAGCGAAATAAGCGTAGAGGGAGGAAGAGATTTTTTACAGTCAATTTTAGGCAAACTCGTTCCAGTTCAATAACATACCAGTTGTAATGTCCTTTTCGCACTAGTGTTTTTTCAACTAATTGTAAACTAGTTCTTTTCGAACTAGTGTGGTATAAAACTGCTTAAGACACATACAAATGATCAAGCAAAAGTGTATATTAGTATAATTTATTAAAAATAATTTCCGAGAAGTCTGTATGTTTGTATGTCTTAAATATTCTGTGCAAGGCACCTCCAGGGATCCGTTGTTCAATTTTCATTTCACTACAATATAAAGACAGCTCAGGTCTTTCCTTAGTTACTGTGTTAGTTGCTGAGTAGGTATATCCGCCTTACGCAGCTGCTAAGCTTCCGTTGAAAATGTATTTTCCGACAACAAAGTAGAGTATGTTGTAAATATATGCAATCAGTGAAGTAGAAGCTGAAGTGAATAATAAATTTACAACACGAGACCTGCGAATATATACCCTTCACAACACAGAGGTTGCTACTTGAATAGGAAAATTTTTTCGATTTTTTAAAATGACTTTTGTGAGGTGAGAATGGTTTCTGAACAAGATATAAGAAGGGAAGACCGCGTTCTACTTCTGTTATAAATGAGAACTGAGCTCTAATTACGTGCGAGTTGCCCGAAATCAAGCTTTGTTTACTCCTCATTTTCTCAGATGCGACATTTTGCGAGATCTTGAGGACGTGTGGCGTGGTAGATCGTTTCAAATCCCCCCAAATAAAAACCCTTAGTTAGATAGCTAACTCTTAAATCCTAGAGTTTCCAAAAGTTTCGAACTCATAAAAGACACTCATTAAACTATTCCCTCAACGTTCGAGATTTTCACGGTCAGGGTATAGCAAGAGCTAATATCTGAAAATACCTTTAGAAAGAGCAAATTGCGCATGCCACACACCAAGCGGCAGGAGATCTTAATTTGGTATGATAAGCGAGTACAAACGATGTTGTTGGTGCCAAACACAAACCTCACACAACAAAACAGCTTCAACTCCAACCAAATAAAGTGGTCGAACTTAATTATTTTATCAGCGCAAAGAAGGCCGCCATGAAGCGATTCGAGAGCCCAGCACAACAATGTGTAAACCCGCGCACCAGTTTGATTACGCATACATATATGCAGACATATCTACACACGTCATGACTTACCGTAAAATATGCCAACCATAATCTCGTGCCCGCTTGAACTATTTCCGCTTCGGTAGCTATCGGCCGAAAGGTAATACCCAACCGATAATATTCAGCTCTTTGTTATGCTGCAATGCGATTTTGTTACTTTGTTGTTGTTAGTTTGGTTTATCTTGCATATTTTGCAATTTTTGCATTTTTGTTTTGTAGGCTAACGTTGATGCTGATTATTAGGATGGGGTAAAATTTGTAGCTTGGAAAAAAAAATATGAAAATGCTTAACACTGCTTTTATTGGAGTAAAAATAGTTTTTTTTAGTTTTTTTATAAAGAAGAATTTCTGAAAGCTGCTGAGTCACTCGGGAACATTTTATTAAAAAAATCTAAGAAAAATTCTAAAGTATGACGTTTTTCAAAAATATTTTGCAATAGGGTGAGCTCGCCCTTTATCTGTACTTATTTTAGTCTTTTTCAGATTTAGTCATAATATTTTTTAAACAAATATTTGTACATACATACATACGTACATGTACACACGTTCCACTTATAATGATTAAATTGGCATTCTTTTAGCCACAGATTCATACAAATATTTTTCATATCGGCGACGCAGTAAATGCTAAGTAAATAGAATCAGCGTAAATAACAACAGCAAAAGTTAACAAGCGTTGACAAGTGATCATTAAATATTATTGCTGTTGTGTTTCCTCAATAAACCAATAATTGTTTACTGATATTTTCGCTTGTAGTTATATGCAGGGGCGGATCAAGGGTGAGGTTTTCGGGTCCAACTCCCCTCCCCCCTTTCGGAATACAAAAATTTATATTTTTCAGGAACTGTGGATAAAATATGTGCTCAAACTTTCTTAAAAAAAATTTGAAGGCCCCCTCTCCCCTTTGCTAAAATAATGGACCCGCCACTGATGCACATATTGTACGTACATTTGTAAGACAGTACTTGAAGACCCAGTAGACGTTGTTTTACTCGAAAATTGTGCTATTTGCCTTTGTGTTTCACGTCTTCTTTAGTTTTGGAAATAGCTCTATGTCCTACTGTAGCACTAATGTACTGTTTTAAATCCTAAATTAGGGATATCGAACTAGTGGATCAGCTGTTTTGCTGTAACAAATATTTTTTCTTAAAGATTTTTTTTTATAGTTCGGATAGATAAGGAAGTATCCCTATTTGTGTTCAACAAAGCTTCTACCTATTTAATCTAGTTAAAAATTAAAGAAAATATGCCAATAAGGTATTTTAAGTAGTTTGTCAATTAACATATTTTTTAGGGTTGCCACCTTATTCCAAATATTTACATATATGTACATATATTTATTTGCTTAGCGCTTCTTCGCATAAAAGGCACTCACGATTTAGATACAATTTTCACAAGTTTGATGTATTAAATTTGTACCTCTTTTATTTTGACGTTGTCACTAAAGATGTTTCACGAGGTTGCCAGCTATTTTAATTTATTTAAGAATTAAATGAAATAATGAAACGGCACTTCTGATTCAAATGAAATTCACAAGTTTAATACATTACATTCTATGTTCTTTTATCTGGGCGCTGTTACTAGAAATTCCTGTACAAAGTTGCCACCTATTTTAATTTATTTAAAAATGAAATAACAATTGTTGACACAATAAATAAAAATCCATCTTGAGAAATGCAGCATTCCGCTGGATTGCGGTGTTTGCTCATAGATTTGGTGAAATTAATGGAAATATTAATTTGGCTGACAGGAAAACTAACGTTTCGGTAGCCTAATGGTTAGCAGAAAGTGCCTAAATGTCTGTCATGTATGTACATATATAAATTTTCCTTTTCTTTTCAATAACAAATTTTTGATAAAGAATTAAATATAAAAAAAAAATGTTTTTTTTTTAATTTATTCATAAAAATTATATACATAAGTAATTTGAAAATATATTTGGGTGTAGAGTTGCCAACTAAGATTTTTTATAAAACCCAGAACCCTACTTCATTTCAACTTCCTTAACAAATTTACATAAAATTAAAAAAAAAAATACTTTTAGTATTCAAGCTATTAGACAAAAGTAAAACCATCAATACTTAATACATCTTAAACATATCAGCAACCCTTTTCCGATTAGTTTATTTATTCTATACGGGCCTGTCACGCCACTTACAGGAAAAGGAACAAGATGTTCACACCAAACATTAATTAAATCTAACTATTTCCGCAATTAAATACAACTGGCAATGTTAAAAAAAAGTTGGAAAAGCTAATCGTGAGTTGAGGTATTTTAAAAAAAAAATCTTAGCTAACTCGTAAGCATTAGAACTTGCATGCTTATATGCATACACAACAAAAAATGTTGTAAGTATATATGGCGAAGTCCGTGATATTATACTCCGCAATTTGGTGGTAGTTGTCCCTGTTTCTCTCAAAGTTCTCGTGTCTCGGGACCCATGTCAGATTTAGGCGATTCTGCTTGGCGAACTATTGGTGAGATCAGCGACAGTTTGGTGTTAATTCAGAATGGAATCAATAACAGCCAAGAGATTTGATAATGTGATGAGTTGCGGTTGATTTCCGTGATTACTGAAACTTCGGTTCGTAAGACACTACAAAAATCAGGTATTTTGAAAGACTGTTCTAAGTTACGGTAATTTTTAGGAAATAAATTTGTAGCTAGGGTTGCCATATAATATTATATTATATTACTTTTCTTCTTTTGTATGAAATTTCAAGCTCTCCTACTTAAGTGTTGCCACTTAGAATGCTCTCGCCTGATAAATATCTATAGCAAAACAAATTATACGGCAACTCCGAAAAATCCCGAGCAAACTTCGGTCTCTCAGGCACTTCAAAAAGAGCAATTTGTTTGTGGTTATAATCAAATGCAGACAAACTAAGCATTTATCTATATATTCACGTATGTATTTACATATTTACATCACGTTGTTGGTGGCATAATAGCAGTTACGCGCTCCTACCTACGCTCTCATTCTAAATAAAAACCAACAAAACCTCACATAAAATATTTACCTCCATTTGGATTGCATAGAAGACTTCATAAAAAAAGCCCTGCTTGGTGCTCGTGTGCATGTGGTTGAAATAAACAAATGTGACTTCAAAAGGGAGTAGACAAACAAAAATAGCCACATAAATAGCAACACAATGGATGACCAAAGTTGTGCCACCAAACGATGATCGACAGACGTACTGATCGACCGACCGGCCAGCCATAGCCAACTTGTGGGGTTCTTGGTCACAACGCAATACTCGTACCATTGTGTAAGCTGTGTAGGGTGAGTGCATTGGCAGCTGCACACATACATACATACAAACATAGCGCTTAGTTAGTTGCACGGCTGGAGCCCAAATAATGGCGTTGATAGCACTCTATGTGCACCAAGTTGACCATCATCGTGTTGGCGCGTTGGCGTATACAACAATGTGTCTTACAACAATAAAGCTATGGTGTTCTGGGGTACGTGACATTTGCGACAAGCACGTAAGCGCCAAGACCTCGACTATGAACGCTGTCGCCAACTTCATTCAAAAACAGTGACAGAGTGCCGACTTCAATGCGACTGCGCCGATAATAGCCAGCGACACTGTGACTTGGCCTCGCTTTCTGTGTTCTTATTGTTCGTTTGCCTTTTCTTCTTGATTTTCGTTGCACATTTGCCCATTTCTTTATTCGCTAGTTGTAATGAGTTTGCTGGTTTACAGTGAAATTTTCTAGCACCTAGGTCAATATCTAGGTTTTTCGCCATCTTTGTAGTTTCTTTATGGCATTTTTGTGTCAGCGAAATGAAAATGGTTAGGTTTATCCGGAAATACAGTTAAATGATAGTTTTCAAAAAACTTTTGGTCTCCCAATTATGAAGGCAGTTCTATCATCTTCTGCCGGAGGCTCGGATTCAAGGATTGATACCTAGCTCTCCCCGTAAATGCGCATACAAGTGATAGTTCCTAGTCCAAGCACTCTCCGATATTCCTTATCGTACCTGGTGGCTTTTGAGTTCGCCAGATGGAGTGCTTTAGAGGTATACTCTCACTGGTCATATATTTCATTGAGCTGGTTTTAGGTCTGAAGTACTCAAGTCCACTCATGGTTGCGGATAAAAACAAGGTCATCCTGAAATTTATGGTAAGCTTGGCTGTCGAGCTTGTCAGTTGTGAGAAAGGAGCTGCGAAAATATCATTCGGCTAATTTGCCATTGAAAGGCTGTAAGAAGATCTTCTCGCTTTCATGAGCTTGGGCTCACAACAGTAAAATTCTAACCCGCTACTTCCAGGTTTACATACCCGTGCGCCACCTAGTGGCTACGAGTTTTTAAACACTCACTCATCTAATTTCAACAACCTTCTCTGTGGTCTTGCCTTAAGTTTTTATATTCGTGTCGCCAATTTTAAAAAAGCTCCACGTTGCTCCCTACGCTGTAAGCAGAATTAAAAACAAAATTTTTACACATGTCTTTATATACAAACAAGTCCCGAGACTAAATTATAGTATAAAAATATGTTAAACCCGTCAATTTAAATTATATACATTACAAATACATTTAAGTACAATTTTATTGTTATCGGTATAGTGATTTTTTATGCCTAGCTTCACTGATCAGTAGTAAATAAGATCATGCTTTTCTTTTTCTTTTATTTCTCGTTTTATTTTTTTTATTTTATTATATTTTGTTTTATTTTATTTTATTTTGTTTTACTTTATTTTATTTTATTTTATTTTATTTTATTTTATTTTATTTTATTTTATTTTATTTTATTTTATTTTATTTTATTTTATTTTATTTTATTTTATTTTATTTTATTTTATTTTATTTTATTTTATTTTATTTTATTTTATTTTATTTTACTTTATTTTGTATTATTTTGTTTTATTTAATTTTTTTTATTTATTTACACACAGCTGGCTATAAAATCTTCATTTTCATCTGAGTTTAGACTCTTTACATTTTATTTGTGCCTCAATTGTTCAGTTTGTTACTTTTCCACTTTTCTATAAGCATTTGTGTTGTTGTTGGCCTTACTAGTGTTTGTGTTGCTATTGTTCACTGTATTCGTTTTTCACTGTCGACTTTGCTCTTCGCTTGACATTTGCATTCGTTGACATTCATCAGTCCATTGAATTGACTCCCGCTCTACGCCTTTTGTTCTTTTTATGTTGAAAAATGTATTTATTGAATTTGAAAAACAATTGTTGATTTTTTCCATTGTTAGTACCATTGTTAATACCACTATAATCAAAATTGTTTACCAGTAATGTAACTATTATTGTTTACTACATTTTAATTGGCCAGTCCCGGCTTCAGTAAATACCTTTCGGTTTGAATAAAAAAATCTTTAAAAAATCTAATTATTTGTTGTATGTTTTAAAGTGAGAAGTTTCTCAAACAATATCTACACTTAAATTGCTGAAGAATATCGAATACCCAGACCGGGTGATAATTTGAAATCCCAAAAGTTTCGGATTTGTTAAAATCAAAAAAATTGCCTGGAGTGGGGAAGATGGGCTATCAAAATCGCCCACACAACAGTCAGGTTACCTAAAGGTTTTAGTTCTTCAGAGTTTCGGAAGGGAATTATCTTTTCGACAACAGTCATCAAAACTCTAACCTTGATCTCCTCCAATCTAACAACACAAAGAAAAAAAACCAAAAAACAAAAAAGTGATATATAAATCATAAACAGATTAAACTAGAATTTCATATAGGTATACTCCAACTTTTAGGCTATTATCTAGGAAACAAAAAAATAAATGACTCATATACTCGGTATTCCATTGTAAATATAAATAAAAAAATTATACATATAAAAAGCAACAAAATAGTACATACGCATTTAACTGTAAAAAACCTTTGCTGACTAATATTTTTTCTCCATTTTCTAGGGCTCCGATCCACGTGCGGCCACATGCCGTGGCAAACTACAAAGTCGTCGTTGCAAATTAAACCAAGAAATCAATAAGGAACTGCGACTGCGTGCCGGTGCTGAAAACCTTTTTAAAGTGAGTAAAGACATGCTCAAAAATATTTAGATTTGTCTGTAGTGAAAATACCTAGTTTCAAACTATGTGCAGACTAGTTTATGCTATATAAGGAAATGATATTTTTAATCTCGCGATATTCTGAGAGATGTAAATTGAAAGATTTGTGATAGAAATAAACCGATCACTAACTAGTTAAAAATAGATTAGTATCAAACTAGTTCAAAAATTATACTAGGCTCAAACTAGTTCAAAATAGTCAACAAAAATAATTAATTAAAAAATTGGTAGTGCAAAAAATTTAATAAACTGGCATACCTAGTGGACTAGTACTCGTCTCAAATGGTAACGAGGTGTTCGAAACAGTATTCTCTGAAACATCAAAATTGTAATAAAAAGCTCGAATATGAGCTAGGCAAGCCTGTATTCTTCAAAGCTTTTAATTTTTGGTAAAACAACTTTCGTCATTTTTGGACTAGTTTTGTACTAGTTATAGTCAGAAAATTTTAGTTGCAAAGTGTCACTGCAGGGTATATGCAAATCAATCTAACATCTAAACACTAAACTAATCCTGTCCATTTTCCATGCTTTCAGGCCACCACAAATCGCAAGCTACGCGACACCGTCGCTTTGGAATTGAGTTTTGTCAACTCGAATTTGCAGCTATTGAAAGAGCAATTGGCTGAGTTGAATTCATCTGTGGAAATCTATCAGAGCGATAGGTGAGTACGACTGTATGCTGAATATGTGAGAGCATATGTGGTGCTTTTCTGGATGTATGTATATGTATGTATGTGTGCATTTGAAATAAATATTTATGTGTCACGCAAAGCTTTTAATTTGTGCTCAGGCGCGTATCGTTTGTTTTGCAAAAATTCTAGGAAATTCGCTTCCATAAACTCCATACAAAATTTACGGCATGAAATTTGATTTTTTATCTCGCTTTAATAAAATTTAATGTCCATTTGAATGCTCGAAAAAGGCAAACGACAGGGTCACAACGCGTCCAAAAACGATTTACTGTGAACGATAGCTGAATGTGTGGCATGAAATGGCAAATGAGCTTTTGAGGTGTGGAGTACAAAATTGATTACTGACCTTCACCATAAACTTGGGAAGGAAATTAGCTATGAACTCATCTTCTTGTGAGTCATATGAGAACTTTGTAAAATCGCTGGTAAAAGAGGTTTAGTTTATATTGAACAGGAGCAACGTTAACTTTCATTAAGAGCAAAGGGGTGGGGGGAGGATCAATGGGGTTGAGTTCGGGTTCAACCCATCGACTCAATGTGAAAATGTCGTTTAGAGACCGCCCGCCTTTACTAAGACTTGTTGCTTCCACAACCCGTAACTCAAGCTCGTCAAAACTCCACTTCACTTAACTCGGGGTATATGAGCATGAGTTTAGTGTCTTTTCATGGATTTAAAGTGCTGACATTTGCAGTAGGTAATAACCCATTTTTAGTTATTTTAAAATTAGCTAAGGTAATTGTGTTGCGGTTTTGCGGAAACTATTTCACCCAATAATACCGTGTACGAATAAACAGATGTTTCCAATTTATATTGTCATTTTTTTTGTAAAGCAAAATCTAATTATTTTTCGCTAGTAAATATGAGGTATGTAGCTAAAACCGTGCGAATGTGCTATTTTTCCCTATAATAATAGTTGTTGGTGAGCTTTTTAAAAACGTACTACTGAATTTGTTGAATTTTTGTATTAGGGATGTTACGGAGCTTCGATACCGAATTGTCGGAACATCCGCTTTGTGTAGATTTCGATATCGGTACCGAATCGAGGTATAGTTTTTCGCAGTCATTTGGCCGACATACTTTTACAACTCATTTACGAAGAGCTCTGAAACTTTGAGAAATCGATAACAAAATCGACTCATGTAACGATAATGAGTGTAACGGTGAATTAATTCTCAAGCTCAAATGCCAGGCTTATAGTTCAATTATTTAATTTAACTTCATGTTGCTTCGACTTTCGTTTCCAGCTTTGATTAGTAACTTTTGACTTCGGTTCGGCTAAACTCACTTTTGTAACATCTCAATTGAGTACATCTATATATTTTTAATTATACATATATTTATTATGAAAACACTTTTAGTACCCTGAAAACGTGCTTAATGAGAACACTTAAAAAAATTCATAAATAAAATGACTCATAAAAAAGGTTCTAATTAGATATGTGTTAGATGCGAAAAAGATGAATATAATTCGGCACGAAATTGAAACGGAAGAGTCCTGAGCAGAGGTAATTCAGCTGTTTTTACTAATGCTAATCAAACGAATTTTTCTAATAGTTAAGACTATATTCACTATCGATATTAGATCGAAAATTATCGAACTCGCATTTACTTCCATCACTAAATTAATAATATTCTTCTGAGTTAGTTGGACCTTAGACACCTCGCCTTAGACTTGCTCTGAATGTTTGTTGCAACAAGAAAGAGAGCTAAGGAAAACACGGTGATGAAGTCCTATTCAGTTTCATGGTTGCTGTAATCTGGTTTCTTTAGGCTTAGATATAGCACACTCTAATGCTATGCTGAGTGCGAGAAGTATCACATTTCCAATAAAAGTGTTTTTTTTTTCTCTTTATAGGCGTGGCAGGTAATTTTTGTTGTAATTCACTTTAAATTTCCTATCTCTTTAATCTAAAACTTTTCGGTTGTTGCTTCATTAATAATTTATTTTTCTTAAGATTTAATCTCCAACTTTTCGCTTTCTACCACCTTTATATTAGGTAGGCTTTTGCTCAAATATGAGTATGAAATGGAAATTATTACATCGCCGGTATTCTGCAAAAATATTTTTGAGTAGCATTACTACCTAATCCATTTTTTTTTTTTTTTTTTGTAACCACTAGGTTTTGAAAACTACATGTTCGATTTCGATAAACTTTTTGCTATGGCAGATAATTTTCTACATTTCATTTATGATATTTTTTAAAATGTTGCCACCTATCTGAATTTTTTTTTAATTCTATGCATTCACCGCTTGATTGCGCGCGGGTCAAAATGGGTTAAAAAGATACGACAAGCGGTGCTTAACCGACATTTGCTTATAATTATTTCTTTTGTTTATTTCATTCGCTTTGCACTCTCTTGTAACTCGCAACCAGTTTATGAAATATTCGAAAGATATAGGTTATGTTATGAAAAGCAGTGACTTGAAACCACGAACTTACTTTGGAAGTCGAATACAAAAAAATATGCAGGGAAAAAATTCAGTAGATCGAATACGGATGGAGATATTTAGAAAATTCATACCACCGATCTTCATTTAGCTTGCTGGTAAGCTGGAGACTTGAAGCTTCAAAAATTTCTGCAAGAAAATGGTGCGATTGATCTCTAAAGGGAGGTATGGACTTTAACACAAATTTAAAGAAAAAAAAAAGAAAAGCTCGTATAATTCAAAATTTGTATGGAAAAATCATTTTGAAAAGCTTTTTCAAGCTTACTCAGGGAGGAAGCTCCACTCTTCAGTTCGCATCGAAAGATTTAGAAAATTCTTATTTATGGTCCGATTTGACTCATATTCAGAGCAGACATAGAACAGGAATATTACAAAGTTAAAAATAAAAGGAAATTAAAAACAATGTATGCCTTTATGTAAAAGGACCAAAAATTAAAGTCCACAAATTCGAGATCTCTCAAAGTTAACCCTTTACCCGTAACATGGATTTCATTTTTGGTTCATTTCTATAAAGGTAATATTAAATAAAAATTATATCGTTTTGGCATATTTTCGCTTTTTTCATGTGAAATTTTTTTATCTCAGCACAGCCGCCAAGTGCGACTAGCGCTGCGTGTTTGGTGCTTTTTCTTAATTTTACATGCTTGTTGCATTTTATGTTTTGATAGTAAATCTACAAATGTTTTCAATTTTTAATAATTTTTTTTTTGTTGTATGGCGCGCATATATCATTTTCTTAACAGCTTAGGCGTTTTTTGCCGTTAGTGCAAGTAGCTATTATTGTTGTTGTTATTTATGATATGCTTGACTTGCAATCCGTTTGACACGCGCTGGTATTTTCTGATTTTGTTAGGAGCTCGATTTTGTTTTTTTCTTGAAATTTATTGTTTTTTTTTTGACTGTGTTGTTGTTGTCTGACAAATTTTTTTTTAGTGGTTTTTGTTTTTCATTTTTGCTTGTGTTGTGTTGAGCAGTTTTCAATTTTTATTCACTGCGAAAAAAAGTTTTTTTCCTCTCAGCAACCAATTTGTTTTTTTTTTTATTGTTGTGCATTTAGTTGTTTAACGCTGCTGCTTAAATTATTTAACAACAATTACAACTACAACTACAACTATGTGAACAACAAAAGCACTTTAGCCAATTATACATAACTTTAGCTAAATATTTTTCTATTGTTCAAGTATTTTGCACATTTTTTACATTCATTGGCTGGCATTTTGTTGCTTTAAATTTGTTAGGTGCGATTGTCATTTTTGTTGTTCTTTTTTTTCTGAATTTTTTATCTGAATTTTTATTTAATTTTTTCTTTATTTTTCCATTTTTATCTTTTATATTAATTTTGCAGCAGCTTTAATGCAACAGCCAACAAATGCATTACTACTTTAATATTGACAGCTTCAACAGCAGCCAACGCAGCCGATCACCTTAATTGCGCGCAATCTGGCAACATTTTTTCATAATCGTTTAAATCTAACTTTAATTGCGCATAAATTTGTTTGCTGGTTTACAAGTAGACGACGAAATTTGCAGAAATTATATAAATAAAATATACTTTATAGAGCACAGTTGAGAGCAGAGAGCGAGTATCTATTGTATATATGTAGGATTAAACCCCAAACTTTCGTAACAGGAAAACCACCAATTTATTGGGCTAATTTCTTTGGTTCAAATTTTAAAATTACATATTTATGCCTCCCTAGGATATAGGGGTATTTTTGGAGTAAACTGTTAATCAAAAATATTTTTAAAAACTATTGAAAGACCAACGACTCTCTCCGACACATTGCTCTCTACTATACTCTCTCTTTTGGTTCAGTCAGTCGGGGATCCGGCTTAGAAAGCTTACGTGTTCCAATTTACTGGCAATTTATCGTATATTCTGTAAAGGTTCTGCCTAGGTTTTTCTCATTTGCGTTTGCTTAAAAAAAATGAATAAAAAGTAAATTATTGGCAAAAAATTTAAAATACATTAAAAACGTGCATTTGTTGTTTGATCAAGTTACACAATACCAAAATAAAATACGATCGACTCAATCGAAAAATTTCTATTCTATTGCAAATCGACACTCGCAATATGGATGATCATTTTTTCTTTATTGGCATTACCTTGGGGCAAGAAATTGCATATACCTACATAAACTTACTACCCAGACCTGAACAAACTGGTTAGCACCCTTGGATTTTTAATCGAAAATCTAGCCAGGCCCCAGGCAAATTTTATCAATTTTATTTTGAAAACTCTCGATATAAATATTTGTTTAACTTCCTGGCTAGTTGGAGACTAGAAACATTGAGCAATGTTTATAACTCGAAAATAATGAAATCTGTGATCATAAGCAATAAAAGCTTATGTCGACATATAAATAATCTCTGAAGAATAGGTTATGACCCCTTTCATATCGACTACCGCGCCACCCATCAGGTGGAAGTTAAGCAAAGATCCATTAGGCAACTCTTCTAAATATTGTGGTGACCGTATTGCACAAATTCATTTCACGGTTACTCTAGTACACATTTAAGAATAGATTTGCAAAATGTTTGCTTTTTTGTTATTTAAGGTATTGATGGTAGCAAATTTCTTCTCAGAACAAGAAAAGGGGCTCTTTTAAAATAGGTGCATTTAAAAACTCTGAGTAATTCTTTTGTTAAGGAAATTTTCATGAAAACGAAGAAAAAAATGTTTCGAGCAAGGAGTTTTATTTAAAAAAATTACTTAAAAATTCCTAAGCTGATTGAAGAAAAAGAATCATTCATAATTTTCAGCTAATTTTTTTCAGTGTATTAGTATAAATTAGTACTACATTAAACAGATATAAAAAAAAATTACAAAAAAAAAAAAAATATACTCAAAATTGTTTGGAATGTTAAATCAGTCGACCAGGGGCACTCAAGAGTGTAAGTGTAAATGTAGGAAGCTTATGTTTTATGTTTTTTGGTTTTAATTGTTTAATTGTTTTTCAGTCCTGATGATGACTACAGAATGTAGTCGAAATATCGACATAACAAAATTGACAAATATACACAACATATATGAAAACAAACATTTTTGTTTTTAATTTGTATATATGTATGTGTGGTCTAGAGCTTGATGGAATTTCTTAATATTTTACAAAATTAAGGCCGATAACAAACAAAAATAAATATACTCAAAATTTAAAAAAAAATAAAATCAAAAGATTGAAAATTAAAAAAAATTACGAAAAAAAAAAAAATTTTATTCAAAATTTAGGAAACTTAAAACCAAAAAATTATAAATCTAAAGTAAGCAATTTGTATGCTATTTCGTTAAGATTTTGACTTATGGCCACTTTTGACCCCTTCCTGACCCACTGTGCGATGTATACAAATAAACTATTCAGACAGTCAGCATTTATCACAACCTTTCTTTGCATTTCTGTTTACACATAATTCTTTCAATCAACTCTATTCAAATTGTTTCAATGCAGCATTAGGGCGTGTCAACACATTGAGTGCGATCATAAGAATAACAGTTGACAGTTGTCCATAATTAATCACATCTTTAACAAAGCAATAAAATTAAGAAAAAAGGGAACGAATTTATATAAATTAACATACTTAAATATGTAAATATGTAGAATCTATGTCAAATATAAGGTGTGTGCCACAAAGCAGTAGGTGCAAATGTAAAAAAAAATATTTATTTGGGTTTCTGTCAGCTCACTTAGCTGTTTATAAAAAAAAACCTACATAAAGCGATTGGGAAAAATAAACAAATTAATCTTACATTAAGACTTAAATGCTGTCAAACGGCGAATGAAAAAAAATTGTGTCATCCTCAATTTCATTTCATTTCATTTTATAATTATTTTTTTATTTCGCTTAATTTTCAATGGGTAAATATTCTTTTCATTTTTATCAACTTTTGTGACACTCACGATTTTGTTGGATGCCCCAAGCGAGCATAATTTCCTGTGGCATGAAAACTGAATGGAAATTACCCAACAAAACTTAACTAAAGCCAAGTTGGCCTGTGAAGTGGACAGCGATTTTGTTTTGTTTACTTACCACATTTCACTAATACTCGCAAAAGAGATGCGCCTAAGGTGAAGAAGAAGTTGCTAAATTGTGTGCGCGCTTAGCCCAAATACCTTAGAGGTAATTGAGGTCAAAAGTGGCAAATAGCACTTGATTGCCATGGAAGAAGCAAGACAAAACAAAAGTAGAAAAAGAAGAAGATGCCAAAAAAAAATTTGCTAAAAAGAAGTTAATGTGTTGTTAGGCTAAGTTAACTAAACGCTTATTAGGGTGGGTTTGAATTTAGATTTTTTTGTTTTCCAGTTAAATTATCCCATTTTAAAATTAACGTATTTAAAAATTGAATAAATGTCTTAGTTCTTTTTTTTATTTTTTTAAGAAAAAGAAAATTTATGCTCAGCCAGAAAATTTTTTTTATTTAAATTTTTTTGTCGAGAAACAAATTTTTTGTTAGCTCAAAAAAATTTTTATTTTTTTTTATTTCAATGGAAAAAATTTTTTATGCTAGGCGATATTTTTTTTAATTAATTTTTTTTTTTTTTTTGTTAAGTTAAAAATTTAGATGAAAAAATTGTATGGCTATTAAGAAAATTTTAAAATTTGTTTCTATTGCAATGGCAAAATTTTATTATGCTAAGAGACATTTATTTTAAATTATTTTTCAAGGGAAAAAATATATCGCACCCTAAATCAAAAACAGTCACAACTCAAAATTTTTTTAGGTCGCTTTCTTGGCATAGATTGCTTAATAAAAAGTAGTGCAGCCAATACATACAATATTTTTCTTTTTGACTATTATCGTTACTCTTTAAAGAGCACAGTGATGTCCAGTTTTTAAAAATCAAACCACTTTTGTGCGATCCAGAAGCAATTAACTGAAAGTTACTCGGATTTTGAGTTGTGACTCTTTTTGATTTAGTGTGCGAATATTTTTTTAATTTAATTTATTTATCGTCAAGGGAAAAATTTTTTTTGTCAAGGAAAAAATTGTTATGCTAAGTGAAATTTTTTATTTCTTAGACAACTAAAAAAATGTGATTATTTAACTTTCACCACATACTTATTTATATGAGTTTAAACCCACCCTAATGCTTATTGAACCTTTATTACATATTTATTTAGAAGCGTTTAAAAGCCAGCGATTTTCCGCTAGCTAATTCTCTCATAAGTTTGTCGTTTATTTTTACTTATTTTTCTTTTATTTTTCGCTTTCTTTACAGCCATGAAAGTTTTATGCCCATGATCCCACTTGGCCTAAAAGAAACAAAAGAAATTAGTTTTATGGAACCATTTTCTGATTTGATATTAGAACATTACAGTGAAGAGCCATCATTATATTTGGATGCAATTGCAGATATCACAGACACAAGACAGGTAAGCTGGAAAGAAATTGCTATCGAACGAAAGACTTAAGCACCGAACTTTATAACGTTTGACACATTTTTTGTTTTTTTTCTTTTTTCTATCTTTCATTATTTTGATTTCTTTGCAGGCTTCCAGAACGCCATCACGTGACGCACAGGGTGTGGCACTGCTATTTCGCTACTACAATTTATTGTATTATGTGGAACGGCGCTTCTTTCCGCCAGATCGAAATTTGGGCGTTTACTTTGAGTGGTACGATTCATTAACTGGTAAGTGAGCGAGGGAATACAATGCTGACAAATGTAATATTATTTGAAATAAATGCAACCATTTTTTAAATTTATTTACTTTTTCTTCCAACAATATAATTATTATTATTTTTTTTGATTATGATTCTTATTGTTTTCACTTCGATAAATTTTTTTTCATTCCAAATATTTTCTTCTGCATTCAAATTTTTTTAATTTTACTCATTCCAATAAACAGTATATTTTTTTTATTCTAATAATTTATTTATTTTTTTTATTACAACAACTTTTTTTTTCATTACAACAATTTTTTTTTTCACTTCGATAATTTTTTTTTCATTCCAAATTAGTTTTTTTGTTGTGATAATTAGTTTTTTCTTAATTGCAGCAACTTTTTTCTATCCAGCTTTTTTTTCATTCCAATAATTTTCTAAATTTTTTTTTTTTGTTATTCCAATTTTTTATTTTATCCTAAAATTTTTTTCCAACAATTTTTTTCGTTTTCTCATGCGAACATTTTTTTTATTCGAAAAATTTATTTATTTTCTTCGTTCCAAATTTTTTTTTAATTTAAATCATGGCAGAAATATTTGAAGGTAGTTCCACTTCTTCTTCTTCCCCGTTTGATTAGCCATCTGACAGAAATCGTGTTCCGTACTTTTCGTACTACCAGTTCTTTAAAAAAAAAATCCACCATTTTTCCTATAGTTAAATGAAAAGAAATCGAATCATTTACTTCGCTATTTGTTTCCCTTAGGAGACAACTGCTAAAACACGACCAAGAATCCTGGGAGAGGTATCAAAAGACACGTTTTGACCTCAGTAACTATAATCCGTAAGCAGATTTTTGCATTTTTGTTTTTGTGAAAAGATATTTGCACTTAAAGGTCGCAATTTTCTGTCATTTTCATGTGGACCTTACAATTGTGTTGGACCGGATGAGGGTTACTTTTTTAGCGCGCGGATCGGGCCCCCAAATCAGGATTTGACCTGGCTCATTTTTCGGCTTTTTGTTAATAACTTTTCACTGACACAAAAAATTTAAATTTCGATTTCGGATCATTGGTGAAACCGCGTGTTTTGACACCTTTCTGGATAATTTTGGACGTGTTTTAGCAGTTGTCTCGTAAATGAAACAAATACCAAAGCCAAATTTTTTTTTAAATATTTATATTTGCATGCTAAACCGCTGCTCATAATTACTTCAGAAAATTTTGCAGTTTAATTACATATGTTATATATTTCATTTTGCGAATAACTACACATTTTTATAATACCCAATAAAATTTTGCAAAATTTCCAAATTTAATATCAACTAATAATTCAAATGTGGCAACATCACGTCCTCTTGGCGAACACGGTTAGTGTCAAAAAATGTTGAGTGAAACTACCTTCAAATATTTTTATCATGATTTAAATAATTTTTTTTTCTCATTCCAAAATTTTATTTAATTTTCTTATTCGAACAATTTTTTTGCAATTTAAATTTTTTTCTCATTCCAATAATTTATTTTTTTTATTTTCTCCTCTTTTAGGCGTTCCCTCCTGTCAGCGCACCATTGCTTTCGAAAAGGCTTGCACTCTCTTTAACCTGGGTGCCATTTACACACAAATCGGTGCACGTCATGATCGCGCCACTGAAAAGGGCTTAGATGCGGCAGTGGATAGTTTTCTACGCGCCGCTGGCATCTTCCGTCACATCTACGACACCTTCACCAATGCACCCTCAATGGATTTGAAACCGCAAGTACTCGATGTGCTTGTCTCGCTCATGCTGTCACAAGCACGCGAGTGTCTCTTCGAAAAGTTACAGCTGCAAATTGAAGCGCTTGGCCTAACCGAGTCTAGTCATGTGAGTACTAAATATTTGAATTTTATTTTTTGATAAAGATTCTTTTTAATTGACATTTGTTTTTAAATTATTAATAAATTTAAAATAAGATTTTTATTTCGTTTTTAAAATTAAAATTTCAATTTAAAGTAGCTGTAATTATTTGAATTTTATTTTTTCAAAACAATTTTTTTGAGAATTACTATTAATAAATTTTAAATAATTTTTTTTTAGGTTTTAAATTTAATATTTGACTTTAAAGTAGCCTAATTATTTGAATTTTTTTTGGAATTGACATTTTTTTATAATTATTAATAAATTTAAAACTAACTCTTTTTTATTTTTTAAAATTAATATTTAAATTTAAAGTAGCCCTAATTATTAAAATTTTTTTTGCAAAAAGGTTTTTTTAGAATTGTTAATAAATTTAAAATTTTAACTTTTGTCAGTTTTTAAAATTAACAGTTAACTTAAAGTAGCCCAAAATAGTTAAATTCTATTTTAAAAAAAATTTTTTTTTTAGTAATTGGATTTTTTTTTAATAATTAATATTTAAAATAAATTTTTTTTTAGTTTTTAAAATTAGGATTTAACTTTAAAGTAGTTCTAATTATTTGAATAAATTTAAAAAAAAAATTTTTTTTGTTGTTGAAATTTGTTTTTAAATTATTCATAAATTTAAAATTAATTTTTTTTTAGTTTTTAAAGTTAAGATTTAAACTCAAAATTATTTTTTTGTAAATTTAGTTTTTTTGTAAGTATGCATAAATTTAAGATTACATTTTTTTTAGTAATTTAAATTAGTAAATTTAAAATAAGTTTTTTTAGTTTTTAAAATTAAAATCTCAATTTAAAGTAGCCTAATTATTTTAACTTTTTTTCAAAAACTTTTTCTTGAATTAGTCATAAATTTTAAATTAATGTATTTTTGGTATTTAAAAGTTAAAGTTATGATTTAAAGTAGGCATGATTATTTGAATTTTATTTTAAAAAAAATTTGTTTAGTAATTAAATTTTTTTTGAATTTAAAGTAGCCCTTGTTATTTGAATTTTATGGTTTTAAAAAATTTTTTTTTGTGAATAAATTTCTTAAATCATATTTTTCTTTTTCCAGCTATTCAAAGACTTGGCGGGCGAGGCAGCTCAACTCACACTCGAATACAATGAAATGCACAAAAACATACAAATGAATGACACACACACATACTTGCCGGAGTGTTGGGCCGGTCTGGTGCCGCTCAAAGCTGAATTCTATAAAGGTAAGTTACAACGGATTGGCGGCATAGCGCTTGCTGCAGCTGGTTGGTAAGAATATCTCAGTGAAACGCGCATGGAATGCGACTGGATTGCCTTGTGCACTGACTACAGATTTATTGGTGTAATTGCGCAGGCGCACGTGTGCTCACAAGCGCGCTACAACATAATTCAATAATATCACATCTTTGCTAAGCTTACTAATCAGTCATCGCTTTTGTTTGCTTCTTCTTCTTCTTCTTCTTCTTGCTTGTCGTCCCACACAGCACTTGCCCATCATTATGAGGCGTGCAGCATTGATTTAAACGCTGACAAATCATCGCTCAGCACAAAGCAGAGTCAACAACAATCGTCTTCACATGGCGGTTCCACCAACGAGTCATTTATTGGTAATGCGCGGGAGGCGTTACGTGCAGCTGCGGCCGCGTTTGAAGAAAGCGAAGAGGATGCGGCGAGTGCGACAGCAATGAAACGCGCCCATTTGAAAGAAGCGATCGCTAGTCATGAAGAAACGCAACGCCTGCAGCGTATGTGCCGATTTTTGAAGGTGAGTTGAAGAACAACATATTTTAGCTATGGGCATGAGTTTACAGTGGTGTGCATCGAAATGGGGATAGTGTTGTTTTGGTGGTGCATCAAGAAAAATAAAATCTGGGACTTACGGACCCATCGCTCAACCCTTAGTGTGACAAATCAATGCGAATATATGGGTCCATAAGAGAGCGACCATATAGATTGACAGATCTCGAAAGCCTACGTTCTGTTCCTGCATTGTTGCACCAATAAGGAGAACTAACAATCAGTAACCTTCATGAAAAATTGTAATGCGTAATTAATTTGTCAGGTTCCTATTTCAATGCTCACTACTGTATATTATTTAACAGCAATGCAGCTGTGCTATTCTGCATATTTCCAATGCAAACAAATTTGATGCCAGACGACGTGGCTGACATTTGGCATTCATTAGATAATCATAACATAGCTCGGCAGCTTGTTCGATGGCACTCCACATGACGCCCACCACTGACTGTTTTAAATGCTGTGATGTGGTTTACCATTTTTGTTTCTTAAATATATGATTTTACCGATTAATTATTATTGTTGGTCTCAACATTTTGTTGTTGTATGCATAATGATTTGTTTTTGTCAACAAAGTAGGTTTAGATGAGCTCATTAGAATAATTCAGCTAGCAAGCTAATTTAAAAATAATTGTACATACTGAATATTAAGAGCTACTGGAAGCATATTTAAAGAGATGGATTGGATGATTGCCGATTGCGAGTGAGCCGCAAGTTGTCTATGGCCCGTTATGAGATAAAGACCAATAATGAAAAGGTGTCAAACATTTTGGTCCCTTCTCCTACTTCTCGTTTGGCCTTGATATATTAGAATCAGACCCAACTGTCACAAATTGGCAGGACCTTAGTGTTTTATAACACCTCCGGACCTCATCCACTATTGAGTTATTAAGAAAACTGTCCCGGGACTTGAGCCTAAGGCCTTCGGCAAGGTAGACCAACACACTTCCACTATATCACGGGTGTACTGATCCATAAGATTTCAGATAGAATCACGAGCTGTTTTATATGAATTACTTCAAGCGAACTCGGCTAAGACTATGCGAGCAAAGTAATGTTAATATTCTAAATGTCGTGTGCAGAGGGCTGAAAGTCTCTGGGTTTCTTTTCTTATATATTCAACGAAATAAGAAACTTTTGCGGTCCCGTCAATCGGTCTCATTTATCAGGTACCATGCGCTCTGAGCTATCCTTCAAAATACCCTAAAAAATGAGACTTACTGAAAGGGCCTCCTGAAGGGTAAGAGGATTTTTTTTATGGAGACAAACCAGAACAACTTCGCCTTTTCCTTCAGCTTCGGAAAAGTTCGGCTACCAAAGCTCGAGTTCAATTCTACTTCTGTAAAACCCGAAATGGACCAGATAAATTCTCAGGAATAAATTTTATCTTTTAAAATTTTAAAGCTTGAATTCTAGAAATATAATTAATTTCTTATTTAGTGTGTTCGTTTTTACTCCCATGGTTGCCCAAGATAGTATATTTTTTGTTCCTTTGTTAGACTTTGAGGCAAGCTCTGGATTTTAATAACTTTTTTCTCTGTGGCCAAAGGGTCTGTTGTTGAATTGATCTTAGAGATCGCTTCGTATTGAATTATGAAAGTCTGTGGCATCTCTCTAAATTTTTTAGCTGGCTTCCTTTGTATATCACTCTGGGATACATCCATTGATTTAAAAAGAAAGCTTCAATGAATATTCATTTTATTTAAAATTCTTTTCTTTACAGAACAAACTAAGTCTGACGCAAGTTTTAAAAGAGGCCCACTATAAAAGCCAAGATGAGTACGAGAAATTTCAAGAGGAAACACCAGAAAGCGATATACAAGATGACTATCATGTGATAGATGTTGTCACAGAAGGTAAGTGAACATTTTCGATGATTCTCCTAAAACGCCTCTAACACACTTTCATACATCTCTTCACTCTAAAATAGCATCTTCTAAGTTCACACTCTCTTTGACGGGTCCAGATTTTACATCGCACAAAGTGGAAGATCCCTTCAAACGCCTCGGTCCCATAGCAATATTTTCAGCACGTCGCCACTGGACAGCGCCGCGTTGTGTACGCCTACAAAAAGGTTCATCCATCTATCATGAGAGCGCAGCACTTCACTATCGTTGTCACTGTCCGACGCCAAATGAGGGACATGAAGTTGGCTGCAGTCAATACAAAGAGGAAGTCGAAAGTTTCGGTTTTCATGTGAGAGGCGATGCGCCGGTCATAATAGCACATGTTGAGATCAATTCATTGGCCGATGTGAGTATTATTTGAAATCTTAAGCAAAATGTATTTGAACTGAAATAACTAATGCTTCTTTCACTAGTTGGGCGGCATTAAGGAGGGCGATTTTATTGTGGAAATCGCTGGCATTGACGTGAAATGGTATTCCCATCAGCAAGTTGTACGTCTGATACAAACCTGTGGTAGTACATTGGAATTGAAAGTCATTACACCAATGGATAGGAATTATCTGAAGGTGAGCCTAAAACAATGTGTGCGAACCAGGGTAGTCCGAAAATTATACAAAAAAAATACTTGAAATCTTTTTTAAAAATTATTTTTCAATCCTTAAACCCCATTTTCTCTCTTATTCCTCTAGCCCCTGTCGTCTAAAGGCTCAATATCCACACTATCGGCGGCGAGCTCATCAGGTGTTTCATCTGGCTCCTCTAGCCCAACGGGTACAACAACAAAACCAAAAGCACGCTTTAAAACCACCTCACCGAAGAGTCGTCTTGGTAGTTTATCATCGAGCTCTTGGAATCCCTTTCGTCGTACGCCAAGTTTAGCGAAAATTTTCTGAAGAAATAAAGAACATCTACACAGTGAGAAAAAAGCTAAGACACGAAAAATTGTGCATTTGGTGGCCATTTTGTGCGTTTGGACAGTGGATCTTGCGCATGCACTTTGAATTTTGTTTAAAATATTTAATTTAAGTAAATAATATATGTATATATACATATAGTTTAATTATAATTTTTTAAATATTTATTTTTTGTAAATGTTTATAAAATTTTATTTCTTCGTTTTGCTTTTATTGTAGAAAAGGAAACAAAAGAATTTTGAGTTGATGTAGATTTTTATTATTTTTTTTTAATTTAATTCTTTAAGTTTTTATACCATTTGCCGGTTTTATACCTAGTTGCGCTTGGTAGAAAAGTTATTATAATTTTGTTTGGATAATGGCTGATCTGTCGGCTGAAAGGGATCGAAATCGTTGAGACGGTCAAGCGCCCCTCATATAAGAAGAAGAAGGTATATGCAACAGAACCTGAACTTCATTACTTGGTTTAATTTTGCTTTACATTTTAATAATTTTTTATTTTGATAATTTCATTTATTTTCTGATTTATGGAAAATATTTGTTAATTGTAAATTATATGCAAAAGTTCGTTTGCAGTTCCCAAGTGTATTGACAATCATTAAAATATTTTTAAATTTTCTGCATTGAAATCTTTTAGTTGTAAAGAAATTTTAACTAATATTAACAAAAACAAAAAAGAAAAACTATCAAAGCTAGTGTTAAGTAAAAGTGTTTTCAGAGTAACAAAAAAATTGTTTAGCAACAAAAAAAAATTGTTGAATAAACTGGAGCCTTTAAAATTTTTAAAACAAAAAGAATTAAAAATGTTCAAATTCCAGTTAATCAGAGTATTTCCAAATAAGTTATTAGAATTAAGCTAAATATTTATAAATACTAGGGTGTAGCGAGGTCTATATATATTTAGCGATAGCCAGATGCCTAACATAAAGTTGGCTTAAAACTCTTTCATTTTAAATTATGAAGTGAGCAATAAATTTAAAGTCACCTTTTAAAGTAAAGGCTAGTTGAAAAAAAAAAATTACTTTAAATCTGTAATACAGACCTAGATTTGCCAACAAGTTTTAAAACACAGGGTATCACCTCCCACACATATAAAAAAAACACGCGCTTTGTAAGGCAGTGAAATATAGATCAAGTTAAACAAGTTTTTTTTTCACCTCACCCTATTATTAGAATTATTATTAATTAATATTTAATATTTAAATGGCATAGCTAAAACATATACATATATTTACTTATATAATGTATGTATTATGCACAAAATATTTAAGGCCTGTAAAATATGATACACAGCCCAGCGCATAATTATAAACAATCTAGTGCATCACTTTAGATTTCTATACGACAAAATGTTAAAAATGAAAAGTAATAATATAAATAAAAATTGTTGATATGAGTTTATAACTATGCTATTGGGTGTATAAGTATGTACATAAATAAATAAATAGGGTACATACATCTGTATTATATATGCATTTATTGTAATATATATTTTATTTTATTTCAGTGTATAAAATAAAGATGACTATTTTAGTAAAAAAAAGACAAATGAAGCTGTATTTTAATAACTCTACAGAACCCTAGCCGTTTCGACTGTCTAAGGGACAAATCTAATCACCAATTGAGCGCAATCGCTTTTACCAAAATGCAACGGAACGAGTTTCAAGTTGCAGTAGATTTTTCACCAAAATTTCTAAAACCTTCCAGACAAAATTTTAATCTAGAAACTTTCTAACCGAGCTTTACTCTTGCAAACAAATGATACTTCGGAATAAAGAGAAAAGTAACGAAAATAACACTTTGTAAGTCAATAATTGTACCCGCCCTGGACACTGACATCTAATGAGGCTTCTAGTATTTATGCACCTCTAGGTGTGTGCGACGGCGTGTACCGAAGAAAATTTAGGAATGAGCTTTACCCATCTGTCGACACAGTTCAGCGAAATAAATTGTTGTGAGTGTGAAGATGCTCCAGCCCAAAAGGCATTCTTATCGACACTCCACCGCTGATAGCAGACGAACCACTCCGAAGGACCCAATTGTTTCTACTTGCAGACAGTTGGCAAGGAGGCTGATGAACTATGTTGGACAACCAAAACAGTTTAAGAGATGGTCATCTAACCGGCAACTTGTCGCCTTGTCGTTTCTTCATTGCGCCAAACGACATAAAATATTCCACTTCTGAATTAGTTGAACGTCATACCTATCACATACACATATGTAAATGTACTTAAAGTTGATTGGTTTCAGGAGAAATTAAAAGAGCCTGTGGGACCATAATAACAATGGCGAATATTGCTGTATTACGGTAGTGACGCAATTTAAAAAAAAAATATATAGCATAATTCCTACAAATTTCCTCCATGTATTTTTATGTAGTACTGATTGCATTCCTTTTTTTTTATTTTATTGTAATTTCTTTAATTTACCACAATGACAATAACGTTGTACACATTTACTTTTTTTTTTGTTTTTTTATTTTTATTTTATTAATGATTTTTATGTATATATTAATTTAATGTTAATGCGAGAAACTTAATAGCTAAAAACATACAGACATTCATTTTATTCACATAATAATTGTTTTTTTTTAGATATTTTTTGTAGTTTTACATACATATCAAGTTTCTATTTTCTGTTTGTTTTTTTTTTTATCTCGAAAAATCTATTTTTTAGTTTTATAGATAAAGTTGTTGTGTTAAAAAATGCTTCTAAAAAGGTTTTTTTTTATCAGTTTTTGTAGAGTTCTATTTTATTATAATTTTGTTTGTGTTGTTATTTTGCTCGGCCTTTATGTTTCTAAACGCTTCGCATAATATTGTTTATTGATTTATGCAGTTGACACAGACGTTCCACTGCATTTTGTGTTTGTTTGTTTTGTTTTTTTCTTCTGTTTACTTCGCTATTTGTTGAGTAAATCTTTCTTTATGCGTTCTTGATATATTTCTTTGTTGCTTTTTTTGTTTTTGTTTTTTTTTTTATTAGTTTTTATTCATTTTCATAATACTGAAAATACGACTAGACATTTATATTTATATATATGTATATATGTATGTATAATAATTATATCTATATTGTATGTATATGTAGTAATATATTATATGTATAAATGTTTTTATTCTTTATTTAGTTTTTTTTTTTGTTTTTTGTTCTATTTAATTTACTTATTTACCGGGTGGTTAGTGTTTTCACTTCATTTCTCTTCATTTACTTTATATTCACATTGAATGTTCGTTTTCACGAATGTTAATTTTATACTAATTTTTTTCTCAGCAATTCATTGAATAACTTGATTTAAGTTGATTTTTTTTTTAAAACCTTGCAAAAATGTGTTTCGAATTTTTTTAAATACACCAAAGATTAAAAAACAATTTTGATGCTGGGATTTTAAGCTTTGCATATGAGGTAAAATTGAAAATTTTCACGCTTGAAGAATATATGAATTTAGATCTCGCTTTCTAGAAATGTAAACCCCACATCAATCTCTTTGAAAAGCACAAAAAATGCATAACCTCCAAAAAAATGTTGTCCCATTACATTGTCTACATATTTTCTCATATATTCTTTCTTTCTGTAATCACAATCCGAAATCCATGAAATTTTTGCACAAAAACTGCTGTAAAGTTTTTAGCGCTTTTTTTTTTGTTTCCAACACACATTTGTTGTTTGCTTTTTTTTCTATAAAATTATGAAAAACTTCAAAATTAATATGGCTTAAATTTCTATATATTCATCTACAGTTAGTGTTATTATATAAATATTGCTAATATTCTTTCGCTGTTGGGTATATCAAATACGTACATATATAAATATAAAAAAAGTATTAGTAAAGTAAAAAAATAAATTCAGTAAAACTATTTTTTTATTAATATAATATTAAATAACTTAAAATAATAAAAGCTGTATGAACGAATGCAGTTTTGAGAGGAATAATTTAGTGACCTGTGGCATAATTGCATTTTGCATTAATCAATATATACAATTTACAAAATAAATAAAAAATTTCAAAAAAAAATCGAAAAAAAAAGAAACAACCTCACATGTAGTAAAAAAAAAAAATTTTAAAATTTAGTAAAAATTAAAAAAAAAAAGATTTTAACTCAAAACGATAGCTAAAAAAAATTTCGAAGCAGGCCTATGAAGTTATGTGAGCGTTGGTTATAGAGTGTATGAAAAATAAATTCTCCCATTAAATTTTTTTAAAAGTTTCAAAGCTTACTCTCGTACTGCCAAATTTCGTGTCTAGCATACTTTCAAGCGCTTCCGCGTCTTTCTGTAATTATGTTTGTACGCGCATCACAAACAAACCTCTTCATGAAATTTATTACTTTTATTACCGTTGCTTTGCTGGGAGTTTATATTGAAATATAAGACACATAAGTAAAAAATAATTTTGTTTAATTAAATGTAAATTCCCTGCTATGTATTTGAGATTTTGGCATGCTTAATGTTTCTTGAGTTTTTATTAACCTCACATGAAGTAAAAATTAAAATTTATAAATTAGTATAATTTAGAAAAAAAAAGAAATTGCCATCAACCAAACATTTTTTTACAATTAAGTTTTATATATACATACATTATAAATGCAAAAATTAACTTAATACTTCATTTTTATATTGTAAAATAAATTCTTTTGTATGAAATTAAAAAAAAATTTATAAACATTTAAAAAAATATATTTTTTATGAACATTTAAAAAATAAAATATTTTTTATAAACAATTTTAATTTTTATACAAAATTGAACTGTGTGCAAACAATTTTTTTCCACATATACAATTTTTCACATGAAATAATTTTTTTTTGTTTACAATTTACAGCAATTCAATTTTTATTAACAAACAAAAATGGAAAAAAAAATATATTTAAGTGAATTTATACTTTTGCTTATTTAGTAGCTTAATTAAGTATTTTAAAATTTTCTCTTTCTTTCTTTTCTTCTTAAAAGCGCGCCCTCAACATTCAATCAATTGACAAACAAACAATTATGCTAAGCTTATAACAACAATATACGTTTAAGTTACCAAGAAAAAATAATTTTTTTTTTTGTATTTTTTCTTTTTTTGCTTTAAAATTAAAAGAACTGCCAACATAGTGTACAGTAAAACTATAAATATTAAATTATATATACATACACATATTATTTTATTTTAATATTATTTATACTTTCATTAAAGTTTGCTACTTTGTTTTACTTCTCTGCTTTTGTTCTGGCCTTTTAACTATTTGCTTTTAATTTTCTTCTTTCTTCGTCCTTTATTCCTTCTTACAACGTCCGTTTTTCTTCTTTGTTCTCCCTTTCCTTTCGTAATCTTTTCGTTATTCTTCTACCTCTTTTCTTGTTTCTTTTTTAAATTTTTTTTTTATTTTTTTTGTAATCCACACATTATTTAATGACTTTAATTTGTGCTTTTGCAGCTTTTTCGCATTCCATGCCGTACCTCTCTTCCATTATAAGTTTTGATTTCTCCTTTATTTTGTATATAATCATCGTTTTTTTATTTCGCATATCTTACAATGCTTATTTTTTTCGTACACATTAGGGTGGAGCGCAATAAAACTCACAAAATTGGTCTTAGTTTATAAAGGTTATCGATAGCGTATGAAAAAACGTTGAAACATAGCATTAGATCATAATAAACGCCATGGAAATAAGAGGGAATTTTTTTTATTGTTTTTGGTTTCCGAAAGGCCTATACAAGAACAAGCCGTGCCAAAATCAAAAATTCCTGATTCGATTTGTGTGTCATTTTTCAATTCACAACAAATTTTTGCATCTGATTAAAGTTTTTTATCTGCGAAATAAATCGCGCTATTTTTTTTCGGGGTAAGAAATGGGCCTTTTGGTCTCGGACTAACTCATCGAGAAAATCTAGAAAAAATTAGCTCCCAAAAAGTTATAGCTCTGAAGATAAAAATTAAAAATATCTTTCACATCAAAGTGTTTGGCTTTAACAGTCTCCTCATGGCTTCATCAAACTAGATCAGGGTAATTTTTTTCACTCAAATTCATATTTCAGAAGGCAAATGATGGTTGTGAATTTTTCGCATGAGGGTAAAAATTTACCCCCTTAAAAAAAATATGTAGCTATATGAATGAAAGTCCCGAGGATTTATTTTCAAATCATTAGAAGTGGTGGTGGAGAATCATTCAAATTTATTTCAATCAGAATATCATACATAATTGGGAAATTATATAAAATAAAACAATATGATTTTTGTAAGTGGCCTTATCAAAAAAAACTGGTGCAATATAATCAGAAAAAAGTATATTCCCCTCTATTTTAAGATTCGAAAAAAAATAAATAATGAACCACTAAGCGTTTAGTATTCACCGAATCAATCCAACTGTCAAGCTAAGCACTTGTGTTTTTTGTTCCGCCCTAATATGTGTTTTATATATGCATTTATTCGTTTTACATTTATATAGAAGATATTAAAACTACATCAACTATCGACACGCACATATACAATACAAGAATTCTACCAAATATTTTTAGTTTTAATTTTTTACTACATTTTCTCATACATAATTTTGTTTATTTTTTATATGTTTAAGCATTTTTGTTTGTGTAGGTATGTATGTCCTCACTTATTTTGTTTGTAAATTTTTTTTTTGTTAATTTTTTTTTAGTTTTTTATCCTAATTTTTAGTATAAATTGAAAAAGTTATTTGCTTATGTGTACGTACACCTCTATTTTATTTTATTTTATTTATTAATTCTTAATTATAATAATTTTTTTTATGCATTTTTTTATTTTTTATTAACGCTGCTCGCAATTACGCTAATCATATTTAATATATTATTTTTATATATATAATTTTTAGCAGATTTAGGTACATTTAAAAAAGATTATTACAAGTAATTGTTAGAAACGTTCATATATATTTATTCGTCTAGCTGATTATAGCATTTTCACTATGTATGTATGTATGTATACATACAAGGGTAGGTATTTTTATTTATTTCTCATATTTCACTTCCCATTTTATTTATTAGCGATGAAGGAAAAAAAAACGTTTCTTAGCTTGACAATGAAATATCATAACAAGGACAAAAGTTAGAACAACAAACACATTTAAAATACATTTTTTTTCTAAATTAAAAAAAATGTTTAACTTTCAAATTTTAAATTTCAAAAAAAAAGAAAATAAGATTTAAAAAAAATAATAAATAAACAAAAAAAATGAATAAAAAAAAGAAAAAGTAGTATTTGGAAAAAAAACAAAAAAAAGCTTAAAAAAAAAATAAAAAAAACATTGAAAAAGAAAAAAAATTTAAATTTCAAAAAAAAAAATAAGATTTAAAATAAATAATAAATAAACAAAAAAAATTTGAATAAAAAATAGTATCTGAAAAAAAAAAAACAAAAAAGCTTGAAAAAAAATAAAAAATAAACATTGAAAAATATTACAAAAAAAAACTTGAAAAGTCTGAAAAAAAAAATTTTACGAATTAAGAAAAGTTAACAAAACACATAAAAAAATAAACCATTTGAAAAAAAAAACACTTAAAAAAACTTATTATTTGTATTGTTGTAACGAAAAAACTATTTTAAAAATTGGCATCAGCAATGTTCTAAATAAATCTAGAAATTCTTTCCAGAGAAAGAACAATTGTCAGGAAAAACGACTCTATTTGTGGCATGAAAAAAAATTTTACATTGAAAAAAAAAAATTCAATGCAATTAAACAATTTTACTTGTGACGAATTTTCGAATTTGTTCAATAACCAAACACTTAAAATTTGTTTTACATTCAGTATTTTTTTTTTTTTCAAAACTATTTCTTAAAAATTGTTTTTCGAATCTTGCTGCAGAATTTTATTGAATTTTTGTTTTGGTGTTAAAAACATCTGTAAGTTTAAAAAAAAATTGTCTAGTTCAAAAAAAAAAGTTTTTTTACCTTTTCACATTTAACACAGGAACTGCTTTACCAAGCTAAGAAAATTTTTCATATTTTCATTTCACTCCACCTCCCACCATACCTACTTCACTTTGTTCATTCAAAGTTTTATAATTTTTTTTTTATCTGTTATTTATTTTTAATACTTTACTACTGCCCACACGATTTCTTATATTCGTATTATTTTTCACTTTAAGTAGAAATAGAAGACATTTATAAAATACCAAATACAATACAAATATGCGCTCAGTTTCCATTTAAACAGTGTAGAGTTTCAAAATAAATACAAAATTTCAGTTTTTTTAGTACATAAGTACTAAATATTTGCTTCACAGTTGTATAGTTTTAGTACCACTACTAAATACATATAGAGTTGTGTGTATAAAATATTGTAAAATAGGGAAATGTTAAAAGCATAGACATATACTTCAGTGGTGCACTTTGGAGCTAGCTAGTAGAAAGTACTTAAATTCTTTTCAGTGTAATTTTTAAAACAACTTCGTTGGTTTTCGGGGGAGAAAAATTTGGCGCCCAACGTAAAGTGGATATTTTATACTTAAAACTAAGAAATATTTCTATACCTTAGTTTGTATTTTGTTGTTGGCTTATTTGTGTTGTATTTTTTTTTTTTACCCGGCCTAGATTGAGACATTTTAAGTTATCGCTTCTTACTTTTTATCACAATATTTCAGTTTATAATATTAATTATGTTCTCTATTACTTTTCATGGACATGAAACTAAAAAGATGGTTTAAAAGGCTTTTTTCCTACCAAAATGACGAGAAAATTTCCAAAAAGTTCCGCTTATCTTAAAATTAAAAGGAGAGTGAAGAACTCACAAGTAAAGGTATGCTTCAAGGTTAAAAAGCGTAACGCTTACAAAATTTTGCGAGAAGCTCAAAAGCTTTAATAAATTCTGAAAAAGCTCAAAAGCTTTTATAACAAATTTTGGAATTAAAAAGAGAGTGAAAAGCTCAAAAAATATGATACACAATCCTTCAATGTTAAAAACCGTAATGCTTACAAACTCAAAAGCTTTAACAAAATTCTAAAAAGCTCAAAAATTTTAATTTTGTAATGCAAGCATAAACACAAGAACCAAACAAAAAAGCGCGAAAAGTTTTCTGTGAAGCTTTAACTAATCAAAGGCTTTCCACCTGTTTCAATAAGAAAAGCTTCAAACTTTCGTAGCAAGGGTGAAAAAAATTGAAAAAGCTTTGGTCACTTTAACATGATCAAATGAGATGGGAAAAAGCAGAGTTCTAATTTTTTTGAAGCGAAGAAAAACTAATGAACCATGAAACTCATGAAATTCATGTTTTTTTTAAACCCCAAAAGCTCAAATAACGTATGTATGCAGAAACGCATGCCTTTTAAAAAGTTAAACATTCACATAGAATTTTGCTGTGAGACTGAAAATGATCAAAAGCTTTTGCATCCTAAAAAAAGCTCTTTATGAAAAAAGCTTCAAAGCCTGAAAAGAAAATTACTCGTTATGCTCACTTGTGGTCTTTAACTTGTGTGACATAGAAGCTCTTGAAGGAATTTTTTTCAATATTCAAAAGCAGTTAGTATTGAAAGTGAGTGAAATAGCGAAAGCTTTCAAATTTGTTACGCCCAGAGTGCTTTAAATGAGTCATACGACTTTATTTTGCTTATCTAAGTCATTTTTATAAATTTTGCATACTGTTAGGCGCTTCACTCACCTATTGCTCTCGCGCATATTTTTCATTGCTCACACTGAACCGAATATTAATTGTGCCAAACATCTTTTATATGAAGCTTGGTAAATGCTCAAACAACTTAGATTATTTATTGGGCCGAGTATATTAAAATAATGCTTTAGATATGTTAAATAGACATTTTGTTAGAAAATTCTTAACTTATTCATAATAAAATTCAATAATATACAATTTTTAAAATTTTTGATCTGTTAATACATAATGATGATCCAAATAGACAAATGAGTGTGTTGTTGTTTTATTTCTAAAATGTTTAATTATAAATATTTATGCGTTAAATATTACAGCATTAGTTTCAAGAGATTTTTTGTACAGTAAAACCTAGATATATGTATATAAGAATATGTGTAAAGTAAAAATATTTCAAATGAAAACAAAGAGCTTAAGGAGAAACATAATTAAAGTTTTGTTTGTGTTTTTGTTTTTTTTTTGTAAAGTAAATTTAACGAATAATTCGTATCTTTGGTTTAGATGTGAACAATACATAGTTTATACGCCAAACGGGGAGAATTTTTCAGATAAAATACTAAACTAAACATGTGTGTTGCCCAATATTTGAGAAAATGAGTGTCAATTTTGTTTGAAGAATGTAACTAAACTAAACCCTTTTTAATAAATGTTGCATACTTTAAGGCGCACTCAATATTTTATATTTTTAGTGGCTTAGAGATGGTGATTGGCCAAGAGTTAAAAAATGGCAAGAGTAATAAATATCTATTGAGAAAGATTTTTTCAAAAATTTAATTTATTGAAAATGTATTTATTTTAACTCCAAAAAAAATGATAAGGTGCGACTTTGGTGGTATTTTAAAAGAAAACATGTGTAGATACAAAGTTAAGAACCATAATAACTCGGCAGCTTTTCAAAAACGCCCTTCCTCTTTTCAGAAACTCGGGTTTTTTTTCTCAAAACTTGTTCAGCTGAAAGTGTACTGAATATATTTTGAGTTGGCGCTTTTTTGAAACAAATTTTGAGCTGAGCCGTTCTTCAAAAGTTTGTTGAGCAAACAGCATACAGATCATTCGAGTAAGGGGTTAAGATTGCTTTTCAAATTTGTCATCAAATAGTAGCTGTTTTGGAAAATTGATCTTAGTGTTTTAGGGTTAATTAATTTATTTAAAAAAAATTATATTTGAGAGTAAGAAAACGCAGTTAAAATACAAATACGCATATACACACATATATGGGCCTTCCCATGTCAAATCGTAAAAAAATAAATTTGGAAAAAAATAATTATTTTAAATTTTAGAAAATCTTAAATTTTTTAACATGAATTTTGAAATACATTTTTTTTGTGTTATAACTCTGATATATCGACAGAAATCCTGAAATTTTCAAATTTTTTTTTTTCAATTTATGGTTTTTTCTATTATACGCAAAAAAAAATTTTTTTTTTTACTTTCTAGTCGAATTCAATTTAACACAAAATTACTAAATTCTGATTACTCAACATATTTTTAGTGCTAAAATTTTCTTACAGTATCCCAGCCTATGGATGTGTTCATGGGCATTGTTTATATTTTTGTTGACATTAAATTTTAGAAAAATTTTAAAAAATATTGGCCAAAATTGATATTATTTAAAAATTTCAGGATATCTTTAGAAGTATTAGGAGCTTTTAAAAAACTATAGTCCAAAATTTAAGGGCGAAATGGAATGACCCATATAAGGTTTTCCATAGTGAAATATAAAATTTTAAAATTATTAAAAAATAATTGGTATGCTCTTTCTTTAAATCTATGCTCATACTTATGTATGTATAAATAGCTTAACTTAATGTTTAAAGTAAGTTTATAAAATGGGTCGAGTGAATTTAGTTTGTGTTCGCTTGCGCATGTGCAAATGCTTTTGCTCAAACCTTCTTCATTTGCTTTGTGGAAATGTGAATATTTTTTAGTATTACCCTATTGAGAATTAGTTAAACTGGTTTGTGTTGTTGCTAAACTAATGCAATGATAAAACTTAACATAAATAATTTAAGTGGGCCTTTCGAGTATTTTCCTTTCCAATTTACATTTTTTTCTTTGTTTGTGGTCATTATTTAAAAATCAAAGTTTTTTTAAAATGAAAAAAGTTTTCAAATCAACGGGTTTAAACATTTTTTTTTTTGGGAATAAAAAAAATTGCCCTTTCGAAAATTAAAAAAAAAAACGGAATTTTGCTATAACTGAAAATGCACTGAAGGTGTTTTTGGACAACGCCGTGTTTTTTAGAAAGTTTGAAATAAATTGATCTGAAAAATTCTGGCAGTTTAGAAAAAAATAATTTATTTTCATGTTTCAGATCATAATTTTCCAATTTTTTTTTTAAGTTTAAAAAAGTTCAGTTTAGTTTT
This sequence comes from Sphenella marginata, assembly GCA_951509765.1. NCBI lineage: Eukaryota > Metazoa > Arthropoda > Insecta > Diptera > Tephritidae > Sphenella > Sphenella marginata. The sequence continues at coordinate 26,661,658 of OX608081.1, read as the reverse complement.
CAGTTAGCAATAGAAGGCAATTTAAGTTTTAAAACCATAAAGGTTTTTCGAAGTATTAATAAAATTTATTTTCCAAATATAAATTTAGCAACAAAAAAGTTTGAAAAGCAATCTAAATTTCACTTTCACTTTAATACTTTACGCTCTCACATTATCGAATGTTTAATGGGAAAGGGGGTGTAGGGAATGGAATGCTATGCTTAATTTTGAATAATTTCTTATTACGTTTTTAAATTTTCGTTCGCTTTTTTTAAATTATTTTTCTACTTTTACTGGCTAATATATTATTTTATTCGGAAACGCATGTCTGGTTATAAGTGTGTTTGTTTCTTTGCATTTTTTCTAAATTGTTTGCCTTTCTAATTTTAATATATTTTGTAGTTCTAAATGTCTAAAATACAATACTATTTTCTTATTCATTGCTTATTCTAATTCATTCGCAACAACTCTCAAGTACATGAACATTTTATGTATTGTTTTGAATTTTTTCTATTATTCACAAATTTGGAAATTCATGTTATTCATAAATTTTGTTTTGGCATGCAAATACTGTAAAATACAATTTAGTAGAAGAGTTTAAACAATTTTTTTAAAGCTATAACGTCATGCGGGATGCATTAAATGTGTTTCGTAAGCATAAATTTGAAAAGTAGGCAAATTTATAAAGATACAATACAAACCAATAAAATATTTCTCCTAGTTGATTTCTTACAGATTTCGCATTGCTGCTGATTGTTTTTTATTTTAAGTAAAATTGAGCAAAAGTAGGCATTAGAAAAAAACGTTAGTAAGGTGATGTAGGCCACTGGGGAGGAAATTTTTTTTTGTACTCCAAAAATCGAATTTATCGATGATATACATCAAATTAAAACATTTCAGGCTTCCAACTGCATATTTTTAGGCGCTTAATCATTGCTTATCTTAATACTGCGAAACAAATTTGAAGCTGTCTGACCTTGACGCCAAATTTCAGATTTTTTCTTTGTAAATCGTTGGCGTTGGGTTGATAAGTTATTATAATTCCGTGGTTGCTTTTTTGCCTTTTTGCCTTTTTTGGTAAAGGACAGCATATTCCACGAAGACTATCAAAAATGTTGCCATAGCGGTAGTCCTTGGCTGGACATGTGTCGGGGTCACTTAGGCGCTTACAACAGAATTGTTGCTTTAGCTAACATTAGAATCTAGCTGCAGTACAGATGTAATTTAGTATGATTTACATATGTAACTATCATTTAACTACTTTTCAAAAACGCATAAGAGTTGAAATTAATGTGAAAAACAGAAAAAAAATTTATTTCGGCATTCAGCCTAAAAAACTTAATCAAAATACAATTTAAATGCATGCATTCATTTGGCAACAACAACCTGGTTTAATTATTACACAATAGACATCGATCAATAGGATTCCTAAATTTTGTTTCCAAAGAGCAATTTTAATTTTTGCGCTTACACAGAGCATTTTACGCACAACACAACCACGAAAACTGAGTAATATACTTCCCTACAAACCGTAACTTTAGAGATAACTGAATATTAAGGAATTTTAGTAACCTTTTCTCATATCAACTTTAAAATTACTTTGTACCGCTAAGCACAAATTTTGTGTACAAAATATGTTTTTATAGCGTGGAGAAATCTTAAAAGTTTATAAAAGGGAACGATACTTGAAGAGTGAAAGATATTCCAGTTATTTATTTTCCAAATCAGAGTTTATTGCAACCCCTTTACATGATTTTCATTCACTCTTGTAAATCTTTATTAAGGATTTGGGAAGTTTTGGTTTGTAGGGTTAGTATTTTTAAAAGGAAAAACAAGAAATTAGAAAATATATGTATGTATGTTTATAAAAATGAAAAACTTTGATGCAATAATATACACATTCAAATTACAACAAGTTAGATAATCTCGTTAATTACTTATTTACTTAACAGCTATATCAAATATACTCGTATATTATTTCTATGTACGTTACGTTTAAATATAATTATTATTATACTATAAAATTAAAATCATTTGTGCTAAAGCCAAAAAAAAGACCAGAAAAAGAAAAAGAAGAGAGAATTTGTTTTAGACATTGTTTGAGTTTGTTTTAAAATGTCCAGTAATGGCGGGTCGCTAACAGACTACGTATTGCAACTGTTTCATCGTCGATCAGTCAAAATTGCGCTAACGATTAATTGTGTACATAAACACATACTACTCATTTACTACATAGTACACATACTCTTAGTACATATGTAATATTATATAACTATTGATTGCATTGTCTATGTACTGAGCGCGTATACTCACAATTTCGACTTTTTTCTAACTTACTTGGGTGACATACAAAGTATTTAGTGTAGAAACATATATACTGCGTATGTTAACACTATAAAATAACAATATATTCTTGTTTAGCTGTTCAATCCATTGAGTTATTAAAGAGTTATTTTCTTAATATGTTGCTACCTTAATTTCGTTTAACAATACAGACAAAAATACTTGCTAATATTGGCATTTGTTGTGTGGTATATGTAACGCTTCAATCACCATTCGTTTGCGTTGGTCATATCCATACCTTCTTATATATAGTTTTCAATGCAACAGTGTTTCCATTATATTGATTTTCCTTGTACCCAAATTATTATTCAGCAACTACTGCTTATAGCACTAAATGCGTTGGCCTTGCTACTATTGTTGCTCAGTCATAAATGAAATTCCCTGAATCACACAGTGCATCGCTATCATCACCAAATTTTCCATTCATTGTATAACTGGAGCCAGTGCCATATACCCATTCCTTTTTAATGAAATCACCATCTGTAGTAGATGACGATGTTTGATGTAGAGGACCCAGAGAACTGTGATCTAAACGAAAATCATCATCATCATCCGGATACAATTGCACCGGTATAGTATCGGGTATGGAGTGTGGATCAAAAAGATTTCCATATGGGGGCAGGGAATTATTCAAATCAACATGATGATCAACTAGCTCGCTATCAAAATTTGAAATGCGAAATTTCGAGCTTGGCGGCGAGTGTGGCGAATGTGGCGCGGCAGAATCTTCAAACATTACTTCTTCTTTAATGAGCATTTCGTTGGAATTATCACCCGAACCTGAGGAGTACAAATTCGGTTCGACTTTGATCATAGCCGTTGTGGCCAAGGACGGGGAAGATTTCTCATCATCATCATCATCATCAAAATGATTATGTTGACCATTAACACGCATCGCATGACGATGCGCCGAATCGACATAATCTTCTAACTCATCATCGTCATCATCATCCAAATGCGTCGGATGTCGACGCCGGTGGTTATTGTGGTGATTTCGGTGGTTATTGTTGCGCTGTAACGCGCGGTGGAGACTAGTCGACGATGAAGAAGAAGAATTAAATTGTGATTGATGATTACGTGTGCTACGTATTGTTGAAGTGCCAATGGCAGCGGATGCAAGCGAAAGCGGAGCACCAGACTTAGAAACAACCACTGACGAGGAACATGATGTCGATGAAGATGATGGCGATGGTGAGGGTGAAGTTCCTGTAATAGAATTGGAAAAATGTTAATAAAAGTTTATATAATAAAATAGCTTTAACAATAGCTCTGTGCAATATTCGCTTGAGTACGAATAATTGCTACTTAAGAAGAAAAATCATTACTCAAGCAATATCTTCACATTTCACTGAACAAAGAAATCCAACAAATTCTTAAATTTATTAAATTAAAATCATATAGATACTATTTTATTATACTGAGTTTTAAACTTTGTTATTGCGCTGCACATCTATATCGAGATCAAAGTAATTGGCCCATATTTCGAGACTAACTCACCTGTTTGTTGCACAACACTCGCCAATGCGGTGGAGAGCATACCGGCACCACCTGTCGAATGTATTATTGGCGTTTTACGCAGTAATTGTTGTTGCAATGTATTGCTTCCGCTGCTGCTCTGTATTACATGAGTTTGATGTTGAGATTGTGGTGCTTGTTGCGTTTGTGTCAAGACACCACCGGAAACATTTTGATCATTTTGCATATAATTCTTGATTACAATTGTACGAGTGGGTGTTACCATTAGCGATTGTTGCTGTTGTTGTTGTTGTTGCAATTGTTGTTTAAGTTCATGTGATGCATTAGACGATTCATTTGATGAATCCTCAATAGTGTTATGTACGGCATTTGTCAATGAAGCAGTGGATACTATACGACTACTATTGTTAGCGTCAATAACGCCATTGTCAATATCTTGTAGACTATCGCTCATTCCCGAATTTTCATCATCTATGTCGTCAAGTAATTGCTTTTGTAAATGACGTTGCATACCACTAGTACTTGGACCATCATCATGCGCTTGAGGTTCTAATTTAATAATTGTAGCTGCCGTTGAAGATGATGGCGAACCGTTGTTAGCTGTTGTATGTTTTGTAGTTGTAACTTGTGAATTCTGATCACGCTGATGCACTTGCATGTGCGTTTGTAAGGAAGATTGTGTATGTAATTTCTTTTTGCATACTTTACATTCGAAAGGAAAATCGCCGGTATGCGTGCGTGCGTGTATCTTCAAATTGTAACGTTGACCAAAACCTTTGCCGCATACATCACATCTGAAAGGGGAATGAAACATTTTTGTTGGAATTGAGGTTGGAGTAAAAGTTAATCCTGAATAGTCCACACAACAAGGACAAAGAGAAAAAAAAAATTGTTCGCCGGAACTAATTCTCAAAAGTGTTGTACCTAATGGAATAATTTTGAGGATAAGTTGGTTTAATGCGCCATCTACTTTGGCCTTTTCAAACCTTATATAGGCAGATAAGAGGTAAGTCCATGTTAACCTCCAAAAAATCTGGAAGCACAGCACAATTTAACTATGGGAGGCAGCATCTCGTGATACAGGGATCTATTGTTATCTCTCCAAATTTTATAGATAATTGTGCTCGAAAAGAGAACTTAAGTTTATTGCACCAGATATGCTCAGCATTTTGAAATACTTGGTGATTTGGTATAAAACTCTTCCCTTCAGAAGGTTGAGGAAGTCGCCAACTAGGTGGGTGAGGTTACCTAGTTGGCGACTCCCTTAACCTTCTGAATGTTTTTTTTCGCTGCAACCAACAACAACTCTAACACAAAAGGCTGAGCTCATTTACCTTGCTACTTGATGCACTAGAGACAACCAATGACTGTCATATTGGAAAGGAGCCTTCTTCAAGACTTTTATGACAATTTCAAGGACATAACATCTTTCCTTACTTCTAACATAATATATGTAAAAATTATATTATTTTGTTTATTAATTGTTTATTAATTATGTACTTACTTGTGTAACTTTACGCCCGAATGGAGTTTAGAATGGCCACGTAATGACGCCAAAGCGCTGAACACTTTTCCACATATTTCGCATGTTAAATTCACGTTCTCATTGTGTATCTTTTTGTGTACTTTAAAATATTCGAAACTCATAAATTCCTTATGACAAACGTCGCATTTATATTTGTGCCGTTCCGACTGTTGTCCGGTATGTACCCGCATGTGTTTGATGAAATTTGGTCGAAAACGTACAACGCGCCCACAAATTTGACATTCATAGGGCTTACAACGCAAACAATGTTTTTCATAATTTTTGAGTGATTTCAATACCATATTGCATATAGCACATTTCATATTATTAGCATGACCTGAACGATGTATATCAAACAATTCTTTGGACTCGAACTCTTCCACGCACTCATGACATTGGTAAGTTGTTTGTTGATTATTGTTATTGGTTGTGGTAGACGCATTAGCCTTCCCACTAGCATGAACCGTAGACGAGGACGACGGCAACGACGCTGCTGCATGGGAAGCACTACTTTTAGCTACTGACATTGCTGTTGCTGTATTTTGTGTTACCACTGTGGAAGACGCAACGTGCACCGAAGTTGCTGGATTTGAGCATGACGTTATTGTTGGAGATGATGATTTTTGTTGATTTGTGGTGACTGCTGTTAACGCTGGCATTATAGCTGGTGGTGTTTGTGTTGTGGCAGCAATGGTTAAATCTGTATTTCCTGTATTAGCTGCTGCTATTGTGGGTGTTGTTGTCACCACGGTCATTGGTGTGCCTGTATTGGATACTGGTGTAGTTTGTAGTATCAACTGGGTAGGACCATTGCCGCCAACTCCTTGTTGCACCAAATTCAAAACAGTCATTGGACTGCGATTTATCACCGCTGGCATACGTACAAATGTAGCACCAGCCATATTACCCACTGCATTACTTATATAAACGGGACGACGTTGTAATTGTGCTAGCGCCTCCGAAACAGGCACAGTTATTGTGCGTCCGCTTGTTGTTGTGCCAACAATTGAGCCGGCCGGCAAAACGATTTGTTGTGTTTGGCCACCGCCGCCACCAGTTAAATGCGCAGTATGATGTGCTGTTATTGTTGGTGTACTAATATAGTTTATACCACTAGTTCTTATGAATTCTTGATTAGCATTATCAACATGCTCCATTTTAACATCGGTATTATGGAGTTGTAGCTGATTTACTTCAGCTTCTGCTGCTTGTGCTTCTTCTTCAATATCTTGTAAATTTTCATCATTTAATTCAGGATCATCTTCCTCTTCTTTAACCATATTTGTTGCTTGTTGTGTTGTTTGTATTATTATACGCCGCCCATTTAACAAATGATGTTGTTGTTGTTGTGCCATTGTTTGTTGTGTGGTTGCAATCGTCGCCACTGGGACAGCTGCTCTAGGATATTCGGAAGCGCTTGTTACAATTATATTATTCGGTGGGTTATGTTGTAATTTAATGGTAGGGTTTGAGTTGCCGTTTCTTGTTATAGTAGTGTGCATCGTCGCAGATACATGATCATCATCATCCATATCATTGTCGTTGTCGTCATGATCCATTGGTGCTTCTTGTAATATAAATTCGATTTGTTGTGAGAGTGCGCTATCGTTCATAGCTATAAGACCATCTATATCCTTGCCACTAACTAATGGGCTGCTCCTGCTATTGCTACTACTGCCATGGTGCTCGTGAATAAACAAAGAAGGTAAGGTATTGCCGGTACCATTTCCAGCGCTACTGGCCATTTCCATTGTTTTGCCAAATTGCACTTTTCTTTTAACGCCTGCTTCGAAATCAGTGGTCAATTTCTTTGTGCGTAAATAAGCTTCAGGCAATTAACTTTTGCGCTTCTTTCTACCACAATTTCCGCAAATCGTTCTCGCACTCTTCATACACTTCCTTTCGGGCTCCGATTCTTTCGCTTCGCTTATTAATCAATTAAGTTAAGACTTTGTTTGTAGCTCTCAGCTTCCAAGCTGAATTTTTTGTACGTTCGGCATTTTTCACTTCAAATTAATAAACTTTGTTGTTTCTTCTTTTTGCTTCCAGGCTTTTGCGTATTATTCAGAATTTCATACTTGCTCCTCTCGTTGTGTTAAATTGGACTTCCACTTGTATTTTCTACTACGGTTCGCTTCTTGCGTTTATTGATTTCCTTTTTGTTTGAGATTTTGTGCGGTCTCCGCGCGTGTGTGCGCTTGATTGTGTGCGCGGTTGGAAATTTTTGTACGAAATTAGTCGCATATACAATTTACAAAACTTTTTCATTCTTCACTTATTTAGAATGACATTTTCCTTTAACTGCATTTAATACACTTTATAACTTATTTATATTTAATTAGTTGAGTTTTAAAAGATGTGAAAATTTTACGTGCGCTTGCTTTACTTTTCACTGCGTTTTTTCGTCCTCTTTGCATAGTTCTGTCAAATTTTGCTTTGCGCCCCCACAGCGAATTTGCTTTTCAGTAGTTTATCTCAAATCGCCATTATTCTTATTCGCGGGGCACAGGTTTGCATTTTTGAGTACTTAAGCAAAGAAATAAATATTAGGCAGTTAGTAACTGTCAATCTTACTTTCTTGTTTTGTGAAAATGCACCAACAGTTTATCAAATCGTGTACGGTGACATTTAATTCTTTGATGATTTCACTCGGGAAAATTTGTAAATGAAAAACAGCTAATGGTGGGATAGTAAATTAACAACGAAAGTTTCAAAACCTGAAAATTCTACGTTTGCTTGCCAATGTTAACAAATTCCTGTTTGGCTAAAACATTTTATGTGATAATATGTTTGAAATTTCAATTTTTCAGCTTTGTGAACTGCTTCCATTGACAGAACGCTGTCTACAGTTTAAAAGAAAACCAAAGTTCTCATATTCAATGGCAGGTAACAGGAGAATTTTTAAAAACTTTTCAAGTTTTACGCGATTGCAAAAGAAGTTAGAATGCCTGTTTTTCAACTGTTATAAAAAAGGAACATAAGGAAAATATGGCTCTATACGTTGCAATTTCGTACTGCCATCCCTAAATAAGTATTCAACATAAAATTCTTACACTTAAATCGTAACAATTTTATGTTATGCAAACCCAACAGACCCTAGCACTCGGTATAAATCCAAAATGGGAAATTAAATTTTACATTTCTCTAGAGAAATATTTGAAATAAAACTTTACAATTTGTTGTTGGTTATTGTAATCACACATTAGGTGTTATAGAATGTACAGAAGTTTTTTGCAGAAGTACATTAAGTCGTAGTGTTTTATCGGCGGTTATTTTTTTGAACTTCACCCAAAGGCTGCCAACTAAAAAAGGTGTTCTGCACATAAAAACTATGGATTATACCCTCGGTTTAGGATCGGCTTGGCTAACTTTTCTAGAGTCGAATTTGTATTACTGCTACTGAAACGGGCCTTCTGATACCCTTATAGACTTCTTTGAATAAAGGTAATTCCTTACGACCGCTCGTAACTGCTAATACACGTTTAAAAATATCGGAAGGGGTATGAAAAGACGCGTTTTGACCCCTGTAATAAAAATCCGAAATCGATTAAATATTTGTCATATTCATGTGGCTGTTGTAATCATACATACAGGGTGTGTCACAGTGTTCTGCGCAGAAATAGATTTGGATCGCGTAGCCAGCGCTGGCCCGGTCAAGGGTTTTCAAGCTCTTTAGGCCTACGCAGAAAGGTTTTTGCACTTAAAAAACCACGGATCACGCCCCCCATTTGGGATCTGACCAGGGTAATTTTCCGATTATAGATCAAAGGTCAAAACGAGTCTTTTGATACCTATCCCCATATTTTTGGACGTGTATAATAATAATAATTTTTTTTTTTTTGGCTTTGGGTACACAAGGTACGGCTTGTGGCAAGGATTCTAAATAATCCTAGTGTAGAGTGCCAGGTTGTATAATAATAATTAAAAAATCTTGATGGATGTCAAACCCTTTACAAGTTAATGAACAGTGAACACTAATTGTCAATCACCTGCATTGGCAACCCTTTCAATATTTTCTTGTTTGCTTTTTTACATTTCGCGTCTTCGGTGTATTTTCGCTTCTATCTTCCTACGTTTTGCACTACATTTGCTTCATTAATTTTCCTGTTCCTTCTTTCACATTCAGCTTCCGCGCGGTGGCTTTGTTAGCGCCTCTTTTAATTTGCTTTTACTTCGACACAATCTTTCTCAACCCTTACCTCATACCCCAGGCAAAAAAAAAATTTCCTTGCTCTTTTTCTCCTTTTATAACCTCTTTTGTACTTTTGCGTTTTGTCCAATTGCCCACCATTAATCACATTTCGGTTAAACGTTTTTGCACATATTTTTAGCACCTAACTACACTACAATCATAGCACATTTTAATTATTTAACAATAGTTCACCTTTTTATGCAATTTTGATACTTATTTTCACTAGAATTATTATTTACAATGAACTTTTTCGCAGCGAACACTGTTTTGCCTTTGATTTCCTTTCTTAATCCGACGTGCACAAAGTGATGCCACCGATGTGGCCAGATGATAATAAATATGCGAAATAAAACGAACAACCAACTGTCAGCTACGTTTAACGGTTACGTGCACAATTCAAGTAAATGATCCATAAGTTAGAAGTAACCGGTAATTAACTTATAGGCGAATTCTGTAAGCTGTCTCTAGTCACTAATAGACACATTTTGCGGTCAATTTCAATTTTGAGACAATTTGGTATTCAATAAGCTGTCTCACATCTCAGGTCTCAAAAAAAGTCACGAATTTGTCAGCTGGTTGTAGGCAGGTCACAAACAAGAAAATATGTATTGAGACAAAAATTAAATAAATTAAAAAAAAATTTGAGTTTGAAATCATTTATAAATGTTTAAAAAATTATAATTAATTAACAAAAAAAAAAAGAACAAAATAAAAAATAAATAATCCTCGATCCCGGGTTCGAACCTGCGTCCCACACGTTGTACCCCGAGACATTTACTACCTGCGCTATTGCAATATTTATATGGGCGCTGTCAAAAACTGTACTTAACATTTATGCATATCTGTTTCCACCACATATCAATGGTGAAGTTTTTGTGATTTTGTCTTACAGAATACCGAAATCATCGAAAGTCACAAAAATTGTCTCTAATGAAAAATCTGAAATTTAGTGACTTGAGATGAGACAGTCTTACAGAATACAGCTATTAATCATGGGTTGGTTAAGAATGGAAATTTCGTTTAACCGGGTTTAAACTGACGTACTTTGTACGGTTAGATGTCAAATTAACCGTCGTTAATTGAAGTTACATTTTTTCCGGGCCCTGATATTGGACACCTAACGTAAATTTTTCATGACTGTTACGTCATATGTTACCGCAAGATGTCGCTGATGCCTAGTTGCACTACTCAATACTTTTTTTAAGAAATGCAACCCTGTCCGCGTGGTGTGAAGTGTGAATAGCACCAAAGAGGGGAACTGATGAAAAAAAGAAACAGGTATATTAACGCTTACTGTTTTGTCTATTATTAAGCAATAAAATCCTTTTATAACTTCAAATATGTAATTGTTTATACACATTTCTACATTAAAATCAATGCTCCAGCAAAAGCTTAACATTAAAAACATTTCTCACAAGTAATAAATTAGATTTTTTATTTTTATTTATTACGGAATGGTGGAGAAAAAGAAATGTCAAAAATTAGTTAAAGTGATGCCAAGTTCGCCCCCAAAAGAAAGAGAACAATATATATCTGTTTATTTTTTTCATCAGTTCTCCTCTTTGGTGTTATTCACACTTCACACCACCCGGACAGGGTTGCATTTCGTATTGTTGCGTTTATATATATATTCATTTAGTGAATTAAGCGAGTTCACCACGGATGCGTCTGGCTATTGACGCATTTGCAAAGTAGACGACGGCAGAGAAACGGCTACGTCGGGTCCAAACTTTCCTTTCGCATTAAAAATATTTGAAAAGTGAAAAAGGGTGTTTCTATCGGAAAGCTAAAAGGGTGCAGCCTTAAGCACAATTTTCCTTAAAAAAAGAGATAAATCGGTGGAAAATTCAACTTTTCACACAATTTTTCTGAGCTCAACATAAAAAACAAAAATAAAAACAAATTTGTTGTTTGTGCTGCAAACGAGCTGCAGTGTGTGTTTGTTGTTGAGTTTGAGTTTATTTGCGCGAGAGCTCGGGAAAATTTATTGTAGAAATCGATTCCAATTGGAAAACATTTGAAAGGCGAGAAAATTAATTAATATTAATACAAATTTATGAAATTCACAAGCTAAGCGCACTAATAAAGTAGAGAAAGGATAATTTAAGCAAAATAAAAAAATATAAATTTTAAATAAACACAAGAAAGTTTTCTTATGTTGTTGCTGCAATTACGACGTAAAGCACTTTTTTAGTTGCAAAACTTTTGCCAAGTTTTTATTCTGTATACTAAATGAAAATTTTTACCTTCACAAAGGTGAAAAGTGAAAAAAGTTGTGAAATCCAGAAATAGCATAAGTGTAAAGATAAAAGAAATAAAGGTAATCGAAAAATGAAAATTTTGGATTTTGGTTTGTGAAAATTGCTGCCTGTGTTGTGTAAAAAAAAGTGTGTGTTTATGTTACCACAAGAAAACCAATAACAACAATAAGAAATCAAGTATCAAGAGAAAATCGAAGGCCGATACATTTGTTGTGTGCAGGTGGTGCAGAAGAAGGAAATTTTGAAAAAAAAAAAAATAAAAAATGCAAAATAAATGAAAAGGTTTATAACTTGTTGTTAAGCATACAAAGCAGAAAAGCAAAGTTGGTGCGTGAAATTTATTTAAGAAAATAACGAAAAAAATTATAAATAGTAGCAAACCAAAAAAAAAAGGAAGAAAAACCAAAAAGCAGTATCAGTGAGAGTAGAGCGCGCAAAAGCACAGCTAAAGAGTGTACGCTCTCCATTTCGTGCTGCTGCTGCGCTGCACACAAGTGTGTTTTTTGTTATTATTTTTGCTTATTAGAAAACAGCTGAAGATGCTCTATTAAAAATAATACAAAAAAAAAAAACAACAAACCAAGCAATTATATTTTACAACGCAAGTTTTACTAATTAAGAGGTTTTTTTCCTTGTGCGTCATTGTAATAAGTGTGAGGTGTTGAAAAATTTGAGGGCTCATGCAAAAAAAAAGAAGAAAATATAATAAATTGAACGCCCACTGTCAAAATCGCACCTATTTACGAGCATTAGGGGGAGTGTTATCGGTATAGAGACTCCTTATCTGGATATGCATCCGTTACTAGCGCCATCTAGAACTAGCCCGAATGACCAGGAGCGTTTAACCCCTGCGGGTAGGGGGTTAGAATATGCCCGCGGTAGGCATACCGGTCGTAAGAGGCGACTAATATGCACAAAGGTAATGATGTGCAACTCGATGGTTGATCTACGGATATGATGCCTCCCACCTCTCATTACCCATCTTCTCTTTCCTTTCGGAAGGAGGGATGACATGACCTAGAAGGTTCCACTGGTCATACCAAATCGCTACCACGACAGTCGGGCAGTACCGCAAGGGAGTACCGGATCGTACCGGATTCATATCCGGCCAAGAACTGTTATTTCGACAACACTCCCCAAAACCTTCGGGGAGTGATTTTGTAAACCAGGCAGCGTTTTGTTAAACTCAATCACCCTTCGGGTCGAGTATTTTGGCCCGCTTTTACGACAGCCGAATACCCCTGGCGATACCAAATAGTCTTCAGCAACTTTGCCTTGAGATATACGTATGTACATACATATGTATATATGTATGTATGTATGCGAAGTTCTTTCATACTGCAGCCAGCCGATCTTATCCCTGGGAAATATCGATAATATCACTGTAAATTCCCCACCTCTAATATTCATATCTCATATATGGCTGTGAAGCTAAGTTTTTATTTACATATTTACAACAACACCCAACAAAGCAGACGTCATTTTGCGCTCTCCTGCTGTCACTCATGGTCGTCAGATTACACAATGTTACACAGACCATTAAATGCTCAACGAACATAAACAAAGTTATTCTATTAAGAATGCTGATGTTTTAATTTATAGTTTATTTAATTTATTTTACGAGCTTGGAATGTGTGACGACAGTGCACTGTGCGTTCAAACGCGCCCCAAACTACAGTGGCATGATATAAAAAGCTGTCAAAACTATTGAAGAAGGACCTTGAACATGTTGATCGTTAGTGGACCTTGAATATGTTCACCTCGTCCGGGACAGCTGTTGTCGTTTAGATGGCACAAATGGTCCATGACTTCAAGATGACAAAACACCTACCAGTTTATTGAGTTTTCTGGCATAATTCCCGTTCGGGATGCCTTATTGAACCTTGGGTTCTGTGTACTTTACCGAAATTAGATTTTATCGAAAGTCTACAAAGTTTTTGCTTGGATTACAACCTTGGCAGATAAGGTGCAAACTACATTCTAGTCTACTAAATAATAATTTGTTCTTTATTATGAAAGAGACTAATTACTTTTTATAATATTTTTTTTTTGTTTTTCGCCATTTCGTTAAAATTTAGATTCCAAATATAAATTTTTACCCAGTTTGAAAATAAAAAACAAAATATATAATTAAAGTGGTAATAAAAAAACACCCCCGAAAATAACCGACTTTTCATTAGGTATTCACTTCGGCGACCGTTACCACCAGCGATAATGTCGACAACTTCGTCCATTGAAACGCCAACATCACCGAGCGCTCCATTACCATCCCATACCATACAACACCATTCAAATCAAAATCAAAATCATCCGTATCAGCATACAACAACAGCAATTGTTGTTGGTAGTGGTGCTGGCGCTGGCCATCATCATCAGCACAGTAATTCGCCCAATAATTTCACTCAATTCAGCCGTCATCGCACTCATTCATCATCGTCTTCATCAAATAATTCGTTTACTGGCGTCACTGGTGTTGTCTCCATGAAGTCCGGAACAGCTGTAGCTAACATAAATAACGGCAATGGGAATGGTAATGGTAATGGTAACGGTAATGGCAACAACTACATACAAACATATAGTAACGATGGCAGCTACAATGGTGGCAGTGGCAATGGCGGAAATAATCACAATCAATCGACTCACTCACTACTAACCCCATCATCGTCGACATCCTCGTCACCTTCAGTATCGGCCTCGGCCTCTACTTCGGCTGCTGTACATCATACACAACATTATACACATACGTACAAACAACAGCAACAACACAACAATCATCAGCATCAATATTCGCAGTTGCAACAGCAGCAGCATCAACAGCAACAACAACAGTATCAACAAATTCAACAACAACAGCAGCACCACCACCAACAACAACCACAACAACAACAACAATATTCATCATATTCTCAGCGTGGCATTGCTGCAAGGCCATCAACGTCATTTTCAACTCCTGACGGTGGCACTGTGACTGCCGTGACCGTCACCGCCATCTCAACAACAAATACACCGGGCAGCATGAAACGCCATCATACCGATCTATCCGTGTGTTCGTCGGGCTCTTCGTCGTCTTGCTGTTCTAGCACCGGTTCGGTTTCGGCAGTCGGTGTTGCTGCTGGTGCGACAGTGAATGCTGCCATCGTAACCACACCAGCTGTGGTCAATGGCAACGGTGGTGCAGTGATTACGCAGAAATTGAGCAGGACAATTCCATCAGATAAGGTAAGTGTGTGTTAAGCGCATTGTAGTTGTGAATCGATATAAATTTATGTAAGCGCGTGATTGAAATGTATTTTCGCACGCACACATGTGACTTGGTGAGCCACTCTGAGGTCAATTAATATTCATAGCACGTAAATTCTAAATTTTCTTCTTAATAAAGTGTAAAATTTGGTATATTTTTAGGCACATATGTATATAATGAAATCCCTGAAATGTTTGTTTTTTCCAAACTTTTATCAACCTAGCTTTTTTTTTTTTGTTTCTTTATTTTCTTTCGTTTTCCTTTTTTATCTTGTCCTTATTTTCGGTCCCGTACGTTTTTATCGATTTTTATTTCACCTTGCAATGAGAGCATATTGCAGTGGGTTTTTAGGCGCATGAAGTAAGAAATTCATGGCCAATAGCGCAGCGCGTATTTGGCCTTCAAAAATGTTGCTATTGCAAAGCTGTGGGGCTCTCATGGCTGCTGCGGGTGCCATACAATTTTAAATGCGAATATGTGCGAACAGACATACGCGTAACATTTTGTGGTATGTACATATGTATGTGCATATGGATGTTTGCTTGAATGTGGTACAGTGGCAGCAAAGGTCATTTTCAATGCAAAACGCTGGAAATATCAATATCAATTGACTTCTTGTTAATGGAGTGTCAGCTTTTTCAATTTTATTTTTTTTTTCAGTGAAAGAATGGATCAATAGTTTTTTATATTTTATTGAAAATTACAGAGGGGTCGTTAAAAATGGAGACGAGTAAAATCTAAAAAAAATTATAAAACTTTGAGTGAAGTCTTCGCTATCGATTGAGACGCTATAAGAGAAAAAAGTCAACAATAAATCGGTCATAATAGCGACGAGAAGTGCAAAAAAAAAAGAAAGCTTAACTAATATCTAATTGGTCCGCTTTTGGAACGATTTACGTCAATTAAAGCCCGGTTGTCGTCAATCGAAGATTGTGAAAACGGCCCTTAGTTGTTCCATGGTTCTCACCTTGAGGTACTATCGCTTAATCTTTGTTGAGCACCGGTCACTCCACCATTGCAGAGGATATCTGTAGCCTGTTGTTGTATGAAATCGACAAAAGGCTCGACTTTATTGACATCACCGACTCGATACAAAATTGAATTCAAAGGCAAATGAAAAAAAAGTTGACAAACTTTAAGCTTAAATTAGCCTGACGGCTGTCTTCTAAGTGAGAACCCTTTTTAAAACATTCTTCTAAAAAATACTAAAAAATTCACTTTTGATCCATAACCACTTGACACTTGGAGTGTTTTAACGAAGGAAGCCTTTGTACAAATTGCATACGCTTCGGCAGTTTGTCTGCGCCAATAACTCTTGCTCGACTTCCCAAAGCTTAATCTTAATTACCACTGTCAAACCTAAACCGAATTGAGCTCTGAATTGATGCCGACTTACGTTTAGTGGCTTGCCTTCAAGGAAGGCTGCTTGTTTACTTGCCTTTGTTCCTTTTTTGTGAGAAGGCTTGAAAGAGCAAGACAAGCAAAACCCAAATAAGTATTTTGTGAGTTGTGGAGCCATAAAGTACAAAACAACTCTTAAAAGCCACCGCAATTTATGGCAACACAATTAACAACAACAAACAATTAAAGCTTCCTTACCAGTGAACACAAATAAAGGTGGAAGGGACAGAGTACAAAGTAAAAACAAAAAGCAGCTTAACTACGTTGGAAATATAATATGCTATAACCAGTTGTGTGAGTGGGCTCTAATGAAGTGAGCTTGCGAGGGAAAAAAATTAAATTAAAAATAAAATAAAATAAAATAAAATAAAATTAATATTAATAAAATAAAATAAAATAAAATAAAATAAAATAAAATAAAATAAAATAAAATAAAATAAAATAAGTTAAAATAAAATTAAAATCAAAAATAAAATAAAGTAAAATAAACTAACATAAAATATAATAAAAAAAATTAATATTAATAAAATAAAATAAAAGTAAATTAAATTAAAAGTAAAATAAACTAACATAAACTAACATAAAATAAAATAAAATAAAATAAAATAAAATAAAATAAGTTAAAATAAAATAAAAGTAAATTAAATCAAAAATAAAATAAAGTAAAATAAACTAACATAAAATAAAATAAAATAAAATAAGTTAAAATAAAATAAAATAAAATAAAATAAGTTAAAATAAAATAAAAGTAAATTAAATCAAAAATAAAATAAAATAAAATAAAATAAAATAAAATAAAATAAAATAAAGTAAAATAAAATAAAATAAAATAAAATAAAAAAATAAAATAAAATAAAATAAAGTAAAGTAAAGTAAAATAAACTAAAATAAAATAAAATAAAATAAAATAAAATAAAATAAAATAAAATAAAATAAAATAAAATAAAGTAAAATAAAATAAAATAAAATAAAATAAAATAAAATAAAATAAAATAAAATAAAATAAAATAAAATAAAATAAAATAAAATAAAATAAAATAAAATAAAATAAAATAAAATAAAATAAAATAAAATAAAATAAAATAAAATAAAATAAAATAAAATAAAATAAAATAAAATAAAATAAAATAAAATAAAGTAAAATAAAATAAAATAAAGTAAAGTAGAGTAAAATAAAATAAAATAACATACATATATAATACTTATCATGTGCATTCACGCAAGTGGGTATTAAACAAGAAATGAAAAGTTAAATAAAAAACAAAAAACAACACTCGTGCAAAAAAAAAAGTGTAGTAGTATAAAAATAAGACTGCTCCACTTAACTCAAAACCTGTTGCCTCACCTCCAGCGCCACTGCTGCTGCAAATAATATATGATCCCTCCGTATTGTACTCGCACTCACCAAAGTAGTGCACAGGTGATGCAGCGGTTGTGTTGCACTCATTTCGTTTGCAGCTAAAGCGCCCTACATAAATGCGACGCGCGAAGGATAAGTAAGGATAAACCTTCTTATTGCTGTGTTGCTTTCAGCTTTCGTTGCAACAAAATACGAAGCAATTTTTCATTGTTCACGTATTTCATCATAAATTCTTTGCGTGTTGTTTTTAAGATGCTCGCTTCGCTGGGTGAAGTATGAAAAAAAAAAATAATAAAAATATTCTTAGGAATGTCTGGTTCTTCGCACAAAATGAAAAAAAAAAAAACTAAAACAATAAAGCAAAGGGAAGAAATTCAATGCATCAATGTGCAAGCCAGTTTGTGGGAATTGAGCGCCCAGTACTCGTATGTATATTGAAGCGTAAAAGAGTAAAGGAGCGTGTACGCCAATTGTAAAGGGGTAGTTGATCGTCGAGCAGGGATGTATGTATGTACAAAGGTACGTGCTATGATGATGAAGAAGAAGACGTTGAATCCATTAAGCGAGTTTCCGCGACTCAAATTCTACTTAAAATTATTTGTTTGTATGTGCTGGGGACGCAGCTTATTTGGATTCTCAAAAGTCACAGGATTTTCGGGATCTGATTTTGCAATCACTGAAAAATTAAAATATAATAAAAAATGAAATAAAATAAACCAAAGTAAAATAAAATAAAATAAAATAAAATAAAATAAAATAAAATAAAGTAAAATAAAATAAAATAAAATAAAATAAAATAAAATAAAATAAAATAAAATAAAATAAAATAAAATAAAATAAAATAAAATAAAATAAAATAAAGTAAAATAAAATAAAATAAAATAAATTAAAATAAAATAAAGTAAAGTAAAGTAAAATAAAATAAAACAAAATAAAAAGAATAAAATAATAAAATAAACTTGAAGCAGATTATCAAATTCTTAGGGGATAACTTTATGCAGACCTGGAGACAGATTTTTTAATTGATAATGATTATTTCAATTGCTTGCAAGAAAATGCCCTTATAAATTGATTACGAGTAAAAAAAAAAATAAATAAAGAACAAAAATAATTTAAAAAAAAATTTTAAAATAATGAATCAAGAACAAAAATTATGAAAATAACAAAAAAAAAAATTTAAAAAATTTTAAAAATATCTTATTTTGATTACTTTTGATTATGTATGATTTTTTTGTGTGAAAAATCATGATTATTTTTGATTATTTTTTGATTAATTGGAAACGACCTCTCTCATTAAAAATTTAAAGTAATGATAGTTCATCAATCAATGGATTCTCAGGAAAATAATTAATCGAACCCGCACTCATTACGAGCAGTAATCATTATTTAAAAGGTCTGATTTACGCTAAGTTTTTACTAACATATTTCGGTGCTAGCATCCCTAGTCTATACCTTTACCTGTGTGGCACATAAAAATAAAATACGAAGCTTCCTTTGTGCACAATGGGCTCTCCACGGTCTGGGCAGGCATACCACATACATACCTGCGTCAACTACCTTTTGCTCGCGTCGGAATAAGGAATTCCATTTCGTTTTTGTTGTTTTCTTGTTTTTTTGACGGCCCTGAAACAATAGCGCATTTGAGCTTTGTTCTTTTCAAAGCCGTTGAAAACTAAAAGGCAATTTTTTTAAAGTGCTATTAAAAAATGTTTTAATGAATAAAGCCAGAGCAAATTTTGATTGATGGCAAAGATAAATTTTGTGAATTAGCCATTTGAAATTTCTTAAGTTTAGTCTTTGCCTTTGTCTTAGACTTGAAATTTTTGACTGTGAAAATTCCATTGATACGCAAAAATTATGTTTATGGCTTCTTGTTGGCTTTGATGTTGTTGTTTATTGCTTTTTTGGTATAGCAACTGTCATATTTTCTTTTGTTGTTAAATAATGTGCCTGTTGGAAGGCTATACTTTTGTTTCGAGGATAGTATTTGAGTGGAAGACTAACTACTCTATTTCAAAATATTTAACAAAAACGACCTCTCTCGGAATTTGTTTGAAAATAGACCTGCTTGAGAATTTTTTTAAATAACACCCTATTCCAAAATTATTTTGAAAAACGCTCTCTGTGAACGAAAATTTCAATAAAATTTGCCAAACAAATCCATATTAAATACGCCATACAAAAAAAAAAAAATTTTGAAAACAAAAAGCGTCTCAACTGCCCAGCAGGTCAACGTTTGCTTGTCATTTCCTGCGCGCTGCGGTAATCCAGCATACGACTTTTGAAGCTTTTCAACGTACAAAAAATGCCTTTGTGCTTTACAATCTGAAAATTCCTAAAGTGTCGCGCATATTTTCGTTGAATTTTGTATTATTTTGTTGTTGTTGCATTGTCCAAAAGTGGAAACTAGTTTAGCTGGTTTATGTCAGATACTTTTTATTTTGCGCCACGCTCGTCCACCAACCAACACAAACGTTTGTACTAAAAAATCTTCTTCACTCATCGCCACTAACAACAACAAGCGTGCTTAATTGTGGCGAGCAGTGCATACGAGTATCTATGTATCTGGATCTTCGACATTGTCGACTAATGCATATGCATACACTTACTCAGATGCTTGAGGTATGTTATGCATTGAAAGACTTTGAGTTACCTAACTTTTGTTATCTGAATTTATTGTGAGTTTTTGCATTTCATTTATTCGCTCACTTCAAAGTATTTGCAGACAGAGAACTGCATTCATAAAATAACATACTATAAAAAAATAAAATGAAATTAAAAATAAAAAATAAAATAAAATAAAAATAAAATAGAATAAAATAAAATATAATAAAATAAAATAAAATATAAATAAAATAGAATAAAATAAAATAAAATAAAATAAATTAAGATAAAATAAAATAAAGTAAAATAAAATAAAATAAAATAAAATAAAATAAAATAAAATAAAATAAAATAAAATAAAATAAAATAAAATAAAATAAAATAAAATAAAATAAAATAAAATAAAATAAAATAAAATAAAATAAAATAAAATAAAATAAAATAAAATAAAATAATATAAAATTAAATAAAATAAAATGAAATGAAATGAAACGAAATGAAATGAAATCTAATGAAATGAAATAAAATAAAATAAAATGAAACGAAATGAAATTAAATCTAATGAAATTAAATAAAATAAAATAAAATTTCTGCAGAGACAGAAGTGGTTGCTACTCGGTTTATAAAGTTCGAGCCTTGGTGCCAGCAACGTCAAAATTTCCACAAAATTATACATTTTTTGTTGACACTCGTTTGGTTCTTTCTGGACCAGCTCAAAACCAGTCTGGAAAATCTAATTTATAAACTTATTTGGTGTTCCACTGCAGCATATTTGTAGAATTTATGATTTGTACCCATATATGTATGCACATATGTATGTATGTATGTATGTATGTGTGAATATATCTCTTTATTCGTTTTTGGGGGTTGAATAGAAATTGCTAATATCTTTCTTTCTGGCTGTCTATTCAGCCGCTGTTTATTACCTGCCTTCATCACTCACTTACACATTGCTGAGTGGCACTTCAATCAAAAAGTTTTGTAGCATCTTCTCAAAATTAAATTACAAAGTTTTAGCACTTTAAAACGTTTATAACTTTTAGTCAAAAGCATATACATACATACATATACATATTTTCATAGGTTAGATGGAGGTAGCGATATGTCATTGTAGTCAATATTAAATAGAAGATTATTATTTAAGAGAAAATTCGCAAAAAAAAAAAAAAAAAAAAATAACCAAAAAAATTTCAATTTGCCTCCAGGAGAAGCCGACACTTCATACGAATACTTTGCTGAAAAATCCGATTTGCAGCCCCGTATTCCAACACCCTGTTTGCTAAGAAAAACCAACCATTTAGCAAATTTCAAATACCCATCCACTTAAGATTTTTCTAAGCAAAATATTTATGCGAATTTACAATGGGCGCCAACGATAAGATATTTTACAACACTCCATAGCAGACTCACAATAAATTTGATTTTTATGTGCACTTGTAAGCAGAGCGCATTAGCTCGATGCTCGATGTGTCGAAGGCATGAGCTGTAAAGGCGTTGACAAGTTCAAATTTTATACACACATATACACATACATATGTAAGTATATGTACATAAACAGATTGGGGAAATGTATGAAGATTTGTAAGTGCGAGGGTTGCTACTTAGGTTTTGAGATACGCGACTGAGTCCGATTATAATCTTTATATTTCTAAAACTAGTTGAGATATCTAAATTAATCACATTGCTTATAGCAGCACTCATTAGCACCTTTCGTTTGAGACCCATATTGTACAAAAACATTTTGGGTCACCCTGGTCCATATATTTATCGATAACTCCGAAACTGGAAGAGTTATCGAAGGAAGGGAGCTCTTAAACTTTAAGTAAGGCAACTAGTAATGCAGCGATGTACGTTAGATTCAATTTTATTTAATAGTTTTTGACTGATGCGCGCGCAAATAAACAGACAAACAGACAAAAATTCTAAAAACTATTGTTTTGGATGGTGTTGATTCCTCCTATTTTTTTTCTTAAATATCTGTAATGTATAGACATCGAACTGTTACAATTCTATTATGTATAAAGAAACTTGTAATACCTCCCAGACTTACTCACCAACCCTCGTAAGTCAACACATTGACTTTACAATGTTTGTAATGCAGCTAAAATAAAAAGAAAATATTTTTTTAATTTTTTAATATATCACAGGCGTACATTGAAAGCAAATGCCTATATCGAACGTCGTCGTCGTCTTATCTTGCACACCAGTTGACATGTTGAATGTGGCGCGGCAAATTATTGCGCATGAATTTTACATGAACTGAAGCTACGATTTGTTGTTGTTTTATTTTGCTTTCGCTCTAACATTTTCTGGTTAGTCATATATTGTAATCAACTAAACGACTGGATATCTGGTGTAGTCAAATACAAGACGTAAAATATCAATGACCTCGCCACATTGTTAGTCAGCCATACACTCCAGCCAGCTAAATATCGTTCCAACGTCCATGGGTTTTTTGCATAGGCTTTTTACGGTTGATAGCGTTTCAGCCGTTGGCGATATATTGAAAATGAAAGTTATACGAGTTATTGCTGTCAGTGCACAAAGAAAATTGTATAGAGTCAAGTGTGAGTCAAGCAAAGATTACGACGAAGACGGCGACGACAATGACGATAACAATGACAGCCAACAGCTGCACCCATCGGTTCGTAAGTCAATGTCTTCACCACTGGATTGCAAATGATCTACGCTCTAAGTATACTCAACCTTGCTCACTTGAGCATTCACTCTGCGCCTCTATATCTATTGCTTGTAAACGGGGATCGTTACGCGAATGACTTCAAGAAGTCGAATATTTGTTAATATATTTTGTGAATTTTATTCTAAAAATTATAATTTGACTTGAATGATTAATGCTAAAAAGTAGCTGTTAGTGTTGACTTTTATTTTAAATTTCAACTTGTATAAATAAAGTCACGTAATAATTTGTAATTTTGACTATTATTTTTGACTAAAATTTTACTTTTGTGAATTTTGACTACTTAAGTCGACATTTTCAAATAATTTGTGACTTGAATGAAGAGAACAGAATTTTAATTAAAAGCTAAAGTTTTTGACTAAACAATGAAAGTCAAAATTCAACAACTATTTTGTGACTTAAGTCATAAAGTTGACATTTTAAGTTTTTGACTTAACTAAGCGACAAAACAATTGTTAAACTGGAACTTAAATTAAAAAATTAAGATCTTACAAAAAGTTCAAGTTTTTGATTAAAAATAAATCACAAAACAATAATTAAATTTGAACATAAAGATTAAAGTCTTGTAATAATTAGTCGAAAAAAATTTAGTAATAAAAGTGTGACTTAAACCATAAAATTAATATTTTTAGGAAAAGATTAAAGTTTTTTAAAAAGAATAATTTAAATCACGAGCTAATTGTTAAATTTGAGTATTAAGATTAAAGTCATTAAAGAATTAGTCGACAGTAAAATTTTAAATTTTAAATTATTTAATAAAACTAAGTAACAAAACAATTGTTAAATTTGTCTATTAGGATTGAAGTCATTAAATAATTAGTCGAAAATAAAATTTGGAAATAAAAGTAAAATGACTTAAATCATAAAATTAAGATTTTTACAAAAAAATTAAATTCTTTGGCTAAAGAAAAAAGCTAAGTCACAAAATAGTTGTTTGATTTTATCATTAAGCTCAAAGGCATTAAATAATTATACGATTTTCTATCCGAAAATAAAAGTTGAAAATTAAAGTCAAAATGTGACTTAAATCATAAAATTAAATTTGCTATTAAAAATGAATGACTAAACTAAATTAACTTAAAATTTTAAGTTTTCTACTAAGAAATAAAAGCCAATTTGAAATGGTTGATTTTTAAGATAAAACAATTTTACGTGTTTTACCCGAAAAAAAAAATTGAAAACAATTTTTTTTTTTTTCAATTAAGTCAAATAATAAAAAAGATTATAGGCCCCTGCCTGCTTACAACACATCTAAATGAATGTAAAATGGCTGTGAAATTTTTTTTGTCTGTACATATTTGCTTACGCGTTTTGTTTTTGTTATCGCAAATGTTATCAGGCTGTAAATTGATAAGCAACTCAAGGCAATTATCGGGTTCAATTGCAGGTGGCTACTGATTGCATTCACTCTCGTTTTCACATGTCTATCACTTGTTAAAACAAATGCGCACTTAAAAACATTTGGAAGTCGATCGAGGCTGATTCTAGTGTAAATAGAAGGGATTGTTTAGATTAGATCGGTGGTAATTTATTGACAACTATAATCCATTTAGGTCATTCATTTTTAAAATGACTTAAGTCCCACTTTACAGAACAATTAATTCTCTATTAGGAAAACTCAGTTAGTTGGGGAGATAGAAGACAGCGGATGGATACTGAAATCGTTATGTTACATGACAGCTCTTGAAGTTGCTCGTTGTTGGTATTGCTCATAAGAGAGCTGGAAATTCAGTCTTTCTCTCCATCCTTCCTAGATTTGGTACAAGCATACATATATACTTTTTCGCTCGAGTGCTTAGTCACCTTGTAGTCTATGTTTAGTGTTCCGATGATAGCCGTATTACATACGTCAATATCGATGAATATCACCAAATATCAGTAAATATCGTCTGAAAAAAAAACTGTTGAAACATTTAGAAAAGTTTAAAAAATTCAGATCGGTAACAACAATAAAAATAATTGAAATAAAAATATCGACAGCCACACTGCAAAACCCCGTCAGTCACATAGATCGTGATATTTCGCACATTAAAATTCAGTCAAAATCGGGTTACAACTTCCCGTTTCTTTCCAGTGGTGAAATGAAATAACCGTCGCTCATATACATACGTTATAATTATTACAGTTTTTCCCTCTCCTGAAAACTATTTGGTTTTGAACATACCGGGTTTTGCAGTGTGGCTGTCGGTATAATGAAAAATCGATAGATAAAAATCTATAGAGATGGATAATACAAATCGTCATAAATAAAAAATCGACTGAAATAGATGAAAATCTCCTACATTCCATCATAACCGATTTTTTTTATGCAATCGATAATTTTGTAACCCGATTATTATCGACTTAAATCGATAAATATCTCAAAAATGTAAACGATAATAATCACTCAACATTTATTTTTAGCGGAATCTCGTTACTTAACACTCCAATTTTTAATTCAATGTTTGTGGTCCATCACTTGTAGTTGCATAAAAAAAAATAATAAATTTAAAAAAAATGTTGTATTCAATGCAAATTCATAATTCGTTGACCTCTCGTTGACTTCATTTTATGAAAGTTTTCACTAACAAACTGCTTCGGTAATTCAGTATTTGAAATGTTTTTATGTAAGGTGATTAAGTTTTCTCATCGCTTCCTTCTCTATCTCTCTTCCACTCATTTGTATACTCATTTTACAGCGCTCAGTAATTTCTTTTTAGCTGCAATGAGCAGCGCATGTTCATGTTAATCATTTTAACTGGTTTCCTTTATTGCTATTTATCACAGCCGTTGTTTATTGTTTTATTAAAGTAATTTGTTTGTTGTTTTCTTGATGGCTTTGTTGAGATTTTGTGTTTGAGCGAGCATTTCGTTTCTATTGGCTACCTACAAAAGTCATCAACGTTTGTATGCATTGCAGTTAGAGTTGCGCTTGCGCTGATTATCTTCACTTTGATGACTCCGCATGTGCATTTGTTGGTTATAAAGAACCGTTAATTTTATTATTTAACAGTCGTTGATTATCGGTACACCTATTGCTGCTTTTAGCCTTTCAATGTTATTACTCACATTAATCTCGAATGCCTATGATAAACACATTGTTTTATGGAAATCATGATTTTAATGGGTAGTGAGAAAGGTTAAATTGAAGTGGCAATAACTTCAAACATTAACAAGACAAAGGAACTAAGAGTGAGTCAAAGCTAGCTAGTAGATAAAGGTATTTGTGTTAGAAAGCGGCTTAAATTTTAGTATCATAGTCTTTCGCTTCTTTCAATCCTACAATGTTGCCCAAAGCTCTTTTGTAGAGGAGTAAGTCTCAGGCCTGCGGAAAAATGTAGGTTGTCTGCATTTTTCCATATAAATTTTTTATCAAAGTCAAAGAGGAAATATTTAGCATACCATATATTACAGAAATCACTCTCACGGTGAGAGTTCCACCTTTAAAAATTCCCCCTTCAGTTGATTAAACTTCAAAATTTTAGGGTAACCATATATTGATCGATAACTCAGTTATCGATGAAAATAGTGAAATATAGCAAAGTCCAAATGAGACACACACACTCTCTTACTCACACTCGCATTTATAATATTTTGAAGGTTATTTGCCCTTGTTTTGATTTTTTGAGGTTAGGGCCGAACAACGACGATTAGCGATTTTTTATTCAGCTCATCAAAATGCATGATATACCGGCTTCGGATTTATAAAATATTAATAAAGAAATTATTTCTGATCTGCTTAATAAATTAACACAAAAAAAAAAAATTACTGCAACAGAACTTTTTGTTTTTTGAACTAGAACTTTTTTTACAATTTTTTTTTTTTTGGTTCAGTCTAATCTTCATGGCAACATCGTCGGGCCAGATGAATCGCTTGCTTACCGACGACTAACATAAACTCACTCAAAATTGTAAGAAGTTGAAATGAATTTAAGGAATTTTTATTTACTGCTTTTTCGTTCTTCGGATACTTCCGATGCGTTTTCCAGGGTTCGTAGCAGGTTTTAGGATATTTCTAGTTGGCTTAGGATTGTTAAATATTTCAATAACATTGTGCTACGTCATTAATATTATTTGCCCCTAACCTCAAAGTTTATATGCTACAATTAATTCTAAGCAAAGGAAACTCAACAAACTCAAACTAGAAAATTATGATGTCGTTTTTTTTTGTTAAATATTTTCTCTCAAACACACTTTACTAATCAACAAATCTTACTGCGTTCCACATTTCTCAAAATTATTAAAATAAGTACCGTTTGTTCACTGACCATTTGTATGGTCGCCTCAATTCTACGCTTTGGAGCTTTGATTTGCCCATTTTGCTTTTTTGTGAGTGCTGCTCAGTGCTGACATAAATTCGTGAATGCGTTTATTATGATTGCTCATTGTATGAATTCTGTGTAAGCTTAATGTTGAAATGAGTTGAGAAAAAGAAAACAAACAAAAAATTTAAAAAATATGAAATTAGCTTTTTAAAAAATGACTAAGATAAATAATGAAAACGATGAGTAGGCAAAAATAGAAAACGTAAAAACAAAAAAAAAAAGTCAAAGCACACCAGACATACTTACAATAACAATAACCATATTTTCTATTTTCCATTTCTTTTTTTTTTTTTTGAAGCTAGCTAACTGTTCAGCTTAAGTCATAACGGTACAATTTTCATTTGTAGCTTATATGTATTTTCAAATGTATGATTAAGCTTTTAATAATATTCCATACATTGTACTCCCTCACTGTCGACTTTTATGCCGACGACTTGAAGACATTAACCTACTTTTTGGATTTATCTTTATTTTATGTGATCGCTAGACTGTTGTTGTTGTCTTAGAGTTGTATAAAATTGGTTGCAAACTGACGCGTCTAATGTTAGTTGGGTGCTTCTTATTTGATTCAATAATTAGTGACTCTCTTAATACCTCACCAACGGCTTCCTGATTGCGCCAACTGGCACAAATTATTGACACTAGTTATAAAGCTTTCAGAAGACATCAGCATTCAGGTTTCTAGACACTACTTTTTTGTAATTGCAGAGTCTTGTCGGCCTTGTAGGGTGTTCTGTTTTCGATATCGAAAATTTCGAAAAACCTTATTTGATATTTTTTACTCAAATTTTCGAAATTGGAAAGTTTTGTGAGGCGACCTTGCAGAGTTATTTGGTCGTTGGAGATACTATACCCATACTCTATTTTCGATATCGATAATTTCGAAAAACCTAAAATAATTTTTTCTCCAAAATTTTCGAAAATGGAAAATCTTTTGAGACGGCCTTGTAGAGTCTTGTTGGTAATTGGAAGTTGTATTCTCAGCTAGACTAGTACACACACACTCTATTTTCGATATCGAAAATACCGAAAAACCTAAAATAATTTTTTTTATTAAAATTTTTGAAAATGGGAAGTCCTTTGAGGTGGCCTTGCAGAGTCTTCCCACTTTCGAATACTTTTCGAACACTATTTTCGAAATCGAAAATTTCGAAAACGACTTTTTTTACTTTCGAAAAATACTAATTTTAATATTCCTGTTAGCACTTAATTTTATTTCGGCATTAATCTAGGTAACCCTGTATGATTTACTACTACATATTTTAAAAGCAATAAATGGATGGCACTGTATATCCCGGTATTTCGTCATAAACCTCCGTAGAGATTTTCACGCCAAGCTTCGCTTCGAGTGCTGCTTTGCCATTTGTACGCACTTTGTGGGTCACCCTGTATATGTATGTATGTGTGCGCTTCTCATAACATTCCTACCTTAGTGTTAAACTGATTTGCTTAATCAATGAATGAGCACGCACGCGCGTCAACGAAATGTGGAGCTCTTGATTTCATGGAGAGTCGTCTCGTTTAGTTAGTGGGGCGGCGTCATTAGGAACCTCACAAATCGCATTTGCACCTGCTAAATGATTTATTAAAATACTACGTGTGGGATTTGAGTTAATAATACAACATTTGTTAGACTGATATGGGGTATAATTTAACTACAGATGCATGTATGTAAGTACATTTGAGAATGTTGAAACGAAGAGAATTGAATTTAAAAACCTGCAATTTGGAAAATTTGTTACAACAATCAGCATTTGGCACGTTTTAATGTAAAAAAAAAAAAAAAAATTCCACGTACGGCGATGAATGACGATGGTGACACCACATTTTTTTATGTTACAAATCGTATCAATCACGTTGTGCATTAGGTTGGGTCGTAGTTTATTTGGGGTAGTGATTTTTCTCACTTAGAATTTTGTAAAGTTTTGCTAGGCTATTTACTAAGTATGTTCTATATTTCAAGATAGAACCACAGCAATATATTGATGAAGTAAACATTTAGATGGATGCTGCAGTTATTTAGCGATGAGCGCACAAACACATTTACATACCGATAGACAGGAAGAAATTTGAAATAATTTTTTTCTGTCTTCTGAGTTAATTAAGACTACCCATACATCCTTTTACCTAAAATTTATTAGGTATGTAGCTACATCGTCCCTATCAAATGTCACTATATTTTAACAAAATAATTTGCGCTAACTTTTATTGCCACCACTGTATCTATATGGTATGAAATATTGCTATGCATTGTAAACCTTAAGTTGAAGATCCAAAAATATTTTTTGGACAATTCATTCAATTTTATCCACCAGTTTTTGAGTGATGTACGAACAAACATTGAGACAAACAAACAAAAATTCTAGAAACTTTCTTGCTAGCCTTGGAATCAGCTTAGCTACAACCCCGAGAAATTCTAAATGCACTCTAAGAGCTTTAACTCTCAGCAAGAGTAATATCCCCTCCCTCCACGAAAAAGCTTACGCTTTTGATACCTCGAGTACACGACCTACCCTAATATAAAAAAACGCTCTCTAAGCCCTTGGCGCTTGCCACACATTTTCAGCACATTAAAGCATTTGTAAGTTTGCATGTTGTTGTTTTTGTTTTTCTGGTTGTTGTCAAAATATATGAATGTAAGTTGATCGCTCACAAATGAATTTGTTACGAAAACAGACGTTAACACGTTGGCGCCTTTTACTTTTGCCACTGTGTTTTTGCGCAACCAATGTGCGCTTGTTGTTGTTGCGTGCGCTGTTGATTGCAGCAGCAACGGCGGTAATGTGTAGAAGTAAATCAACAACAAAACGTTGGCAACGTGTCGCCAGCCACATATCGTTAGTCATTTTGGGCTAAATGTGGTGCGGCCGAGTTCTCTCAAAGTAACATGCTTTGGTTATTCTTGCTTGGCTCGGCTTACTTTAGCTAAACTTTGCGTGTTAACGTGGCTAAATCGTTATTATTGTCATTGGGAAACGCGAGCATACACACGAAGTAGGGATGGGCGCATTATCAGCACCAATGCTACTAAATATGAATTTTTTCACTTAGCGTGCTTTGGCTGCAATTCTGAAATCGCAAGCGGGCAATGTAAATTAATTGTGTGGCATGTGCAACACCAAACAAAAGTCGAGTCATGCGACGTGAGCACTTACGGGAAGCTAAATAAAAGCGCTGAGTACCGGGATTTGATATTTTGAAGGTGTACCATTATCATTATCATTACCATTACCATTACCATTATTATCATTACCATCACCATTATTATCATTACCATTCCCATTATTACCATTATCATTACCGTTATCATTATCATTATCATTATCATTATCATTATCATTATCATTATCATTATCATTACCATTATCACTGCCATTACCAATACCATTACTATTATCATTATCGTTATCATTATCATCATTACCATTATTACTATTGATAAATCAGCGATATATTTAAACAGCTGTACTATTTTTGTGGCCCCAACTGTGTGCATACTTTTAACGTATGCAAGTAGCTAATGCTTAATTTACAAAAACAAACAAAACAACAACCATTAATCTCTGGCTTGAAAAATTAAATTTATTTACTGTTTTTGCTTGAAAAATCATCATCAGCGTCATAAGCAGTAACAGCAGAAAACAACAACACGGTGAATGTAGTATGTGTGAGCAACGGAGAGGTCAATTGCACCGGAAAACATAAGTTCAACTCTCCATTACTCAGCGCGTTTTGTTTTGTAATTGTTTCTGTATTTTTTTTTCATTTTCCTTATTTTACTTTTTGCATTATTTTTTGCTAGCAATTTCAGTTTAAGTTCAAAGGTTATGAAAATCCTGCAGTAAAAAACCGTTAGCTCGCTACTGTAAATTTGCTCTTTTGTGGGGTTGTTGTTTTACCAATTAGCTTCGTCTCTCTGCCCAGCATCACCTCATCTCTCACGCTGCTCTTCTTTTGTTTGCAAGTATTCTGATTGCTTCTTCTTCTTCTTCTTTAAGTACTTATTTAACTGCAATTTCTTTTATTTTATATGCTATTGCTAATTGCTATTGTTATTGTTGTATTTCTTTATTGATATTGGCACAAGTAGTAGCTTCATTCACTGCGCCACTTGAGCGGCATGGAGCTCAGCAGCAACTTTGACCAATAACTTTTATCTACTACATGTAATTCTCTCTCTTTTAATTTCTGCTTCGTGATAGTTTTGTTTGCTGCTTTTATCACTTTTAGTTTCATCGTTTGTCCATCTCCCGCTTTGTTGCTTTTGACGTAGACTTGGCAATGTTAACAATTAATTTTTATTACTCCAATGAAAGCAAATTGTGAAAGCTAAAGACTTGGAAAAGACAAGCGGGTGCGGCGTAGTCGTAGCAAGCAATGAACGAAGGGCGTACATTAAAAGTCTATGTGTGCGTTGTTGTTGCCTCTTATGTTTTGTCAGTTATAATTGCAACAATTAACTGGCAAAAGTACAACAGATAATGTAAACAGATCGTTTAAAGTTCGACAAGAAACGCAGATTGCACTCTTTAGTGGCCACTGCGATGAACTCAAATAGCCGTCCATTAGGCGCCCACACGCTAATTAATAAAGTTAAGTGCTTGAGGGTTTTTATGTTGTCTTTTTTTTCTAAACGAATTTTCATTGAACTCTGCAATTTAGAATTACACTGAAATAAAAAAGTTGAAAGTGCACATTGAAAGTAACATATCAAAACCACTTTCAAGCGATTGATGGTAATACTGTAAATATTACAGTATTTACTGTAAAATTGGCAGTAAAAACATGTGATTTTTGCATAATGATATGAGTCCACTTTAAAATTTACAGTAATTCATGTCAATATGATAGTATATTCGAAGAATGATAGGGGTTCACTTTCAAAATTTATATTACCCACTGTTGGACGAAAAATGACAGGGTTTACTATCAATTTGACGGCCGTTTACTGTAGAGTTTTTTTTCAGTGTAGAAGCTGTAGAGTAAGAGGGTTATCTGAAGAATATGTTTGCTGTATTAAGCATTAAAAAAGCTTGAGGACTGTACTTGTACAGAGGAGCCTAAGGTGAAACTTCATCGCTAGTGTCTTAAAGTACATATGTACATATGTATGTAAGTACATACGTATGTACGTCAATAATAATTTTGGTAATGATAGTGGTAATGATAATGATAATTATAATGATAATGTTGATAACAATGAGAATGATAATGATAATGACAATGATAATGATAATGGTAATGATGATGATAATGATAATGATAATGATAATGATAATGATAATGATAATGATAATGATAATGATAATGATAATGATAATGATAATGATAATGATAATGATAATGATAATGATAATGATAATGATAATGATAATGATAATGATAATGATAATGATAATGATAATGATAATGATAATGATAATGATAATGATAATGATAATGATAATGATAATGATAATGATAATGATAATGATAATGATAATGAGAATGATACTGATAATGGTTGCGATAATAATAATGATAATAGTAGTAATGGTAAAGTGCTAATGAGAATCCTTGAATCTACTCACCCTTCCGAAGATAATCGAAATATTTTTTGAAGGTAGCCCGAACAAACTTCATTCAGAGCGCACGAAAATTAAAATATTCAAATTTACTCGTGCTTTAATATACTCTTGCCGTTAATCCAAAGCTGAACTCATACATATGTACGAATCAAATCTGGTGTGCGGTAAGCGCCCCCTACTCATCCAAATTAAGCGGTAAAACCTACATTTAAGCGGCACGTGATGTGATTATTGAATGAGTCTGTCATCATTTTAAATGTTTCTAATATCTACTAAAACCCCAAAACGTTTAAACAACAACAACAATTGACTAATGTAAAGCTTTAATAACAAAAAATATGGTTGAGCGCCTAAAGGTATGCTACATGCATACAAGTATTTGTGCTTTTATGAACTTTAGTGCTCGTTTCATGGCAAACATACCTTTAGTATGTCATTTCCTTTACACTCCAAGCATTTAGCACATTCGACTTTTAGATTTCCAATGCCAAAAACACATACAAATGCAAAAGCAATACAAAGATAGCTAGAATAGCACACTAACGGCACATGTGGCATGCGGGTGGCCAACAAACTGTGGTGCGCCAAAATGTATGCAAAATAAATTGGAATTGCTTGCAGCTTTACTGCATGTCTACACAGTATATAGCTATCTATTCAGGCCCTCAGGGTGGGTAATAAATATATATATGACAACATAAAGGTATACATATATACATACATATGTATGTCTCTAACAATTTCGTGGCAAAGCTGTTAAAAAGGGTTGACGGCAATATTTCGAAGAACAAATATACATATGTACATAGATATGTTAGTGTGTGTGGCATATGTGTGTGTGTATGGCAGGTGCCAGGCAATTAGACTAATTTCGCCGGAATAAATTTCAAGGGAACTCATGGCAAGCATACAAAACCATTTTCAACATTTGATAATAAGTAAAATGTTACAAAAAGCAAATTGTTTGAGAAGCATACTTTTAGGGTGTTTACTTTGAAAACGCTTTGTGTGTGAGTGTGTGTGTGTAGAAATACATGTGTGTCGCAAATATATACCTACTTATATAGAGCTTAATAAGCATACAATCTCTGTACATCGCCAAAGTGGTTAGACAATAAACAATGAGGCCAAATAAACCCAAGTTCCTCAAAGGCTTCAAAACAACCGAAACTCAAAGTATTTTCCACAAATTGTTTGTGTTTGTTTACAAAAGCGCATAGTGTTAGAGGAGGCGAAATAACGATATTATTATCGATTTTAATGCAAAATATATTCTCCTGTATGATTTCTTGTGGGCCCATTTTATTTTACTAGATGAAGAGCTTCCTTCTATAATCAAGGTTCTGTTAAAAAATTTTTTGGAAAAAATAGTATTAAAAATGCAAAGTTTTGAAATTTTTCAAAAACATTTTAAATTTTTTTTTAAAAAATGCAAAATCATAATTTTAGCTATTCGTTGAAAACAAAAATTCAAAGACAAAAAAAATTTTTGGTTTTAAAAAATTGTTTCAGTGAAAGGTAAAAACAAAAAATATTTAGAAAAAAAAAAGTTTTAAAATTTCTACATAGTTTTTAAAAAATTTTCTATTTTTCATATTGCCAAAGAAAAAATTTTTATATCTTTAAAAAAATTATGCAAATTTAAAATTTATTTTTTCCTGTAGTCACTGAAAGGTGAAAAAGAAAAAAAATTCGGAAAAAAGTTTCAAAATTTCGAAAGAATTAAACTCCGCTTTTACATGTTGGACTAAATTGTTTTGTATACCTCTGATATATCCAAAGGTATCCTGAAAAAAATTTTGTTTTGCAAAAGTTTGGAAATTCATATTTTTGAAAAACAAAAAAACGCCTTTTTGAAATCCATAGGATGTCCTTAGGTATATTAGAGGCAGACATAATGTCAAACTTCAATTTTTTAGAAATATATATTTTTTTTTGAAATATTCTATTTAACTGGCATAGTTTTTTGAAGAAAAAGCTCGCCAAATAATACAATTTTTTTTTAAATAGTTCTTGTTGTACCTGCACAGTAAAAATAACATCCGCAACTAAGCCGGCCTTCCAAATAATTTTCAATAGCTATAATGGTGTATATTTTTAGGCTGTCTATTAAGCCTGCAATGCCCATTTCTATTTCAAAGTCACTTGGTAAAATATTCGTTTTAAGTTATCGAGTTATTACGTGATCAATGCGAACCTCTTCTAACAAATTAGAAATTTTCTTGTTAAAATATTTCTTGAAGTTTAAAAAACTAAGATCATTAAAGTAGCACCTAAAAGTATGCAAGTATGTATTTTTTGCTTAAACAACTTTACACACTCGTTAGGCGAAATTGAAAGCGTTGCTTCA